>CM055118.1:685567916-686167916 GCA_029206835.1 Rana muscosa | reverse complement strand
ATGGTTAAAAAATTCTATCATGTGACAATGCATCTCTTCTTGCTGATAGTGGAGGGCTGGGTTACAGGACACTGTGCAGACACACACCATGCCTGTATTCCATAGTCTGTTCCGTCAGAGGCAAGTTGCAGGCTGTTCTTGAGCAGGGGGCGTATTCAAGTGGCAGGCTGTGATTGGGAGGGGGTGTGTGCCAGAGGCAGGCTGTGATTGGTTGAGGGGTGTGGTAGCTGAACACACTACCCAATAAAGGCATGCTGTGAGTCTGCCTTCGAATGGGCAGCAAACAGATGAAAACTGACCATGAAGCAGTGTTAATTTTGTTGACTAAAACATTTTCGTTGACTAAACTAACACTATTTTAGTCAACTAAAATACGACTAAAACATCTGAGATGACTAAAGTACAACTAAAACTAAAATGGAATTTGACGACAAAATTAACACTGGTCTGTAGTGCATGTTCAAACCTAAATACCATAAATAATAACATATTAGACTTTTAACCCCAGCAGTATATAATGAGTTTGGAAATTGTAGAGAAATGCTTAAATAATGCATTACAATTTAACTACACCCATTAGATTTTAGACAACTAAAATGATTTTAGTCAACTAAAATGTGCTGGAGATTTTAGTCGACTAAAATGTATTGGAGATATAGTTGACTGTGCTTTAAAATGGGCTGCACATTTTTAGAGCAGCGATATGGCTATAGTAATAAATGTGCCCTTAAATGTCATTTGATCAATGTTTGATCTACTTTAAATTGAAAACTTTCCAATGTGTCCACTGGGATAGGAAGTCAGGATAAGAAGTAGGGGGAAATCTTCCTAATGAGAATATAGACAGCAATAAAAAAAAAAAATGATAAAGGTTCTACTACTCCTTCACTGCCCTATGTAAAACAAAAAATCTTCTGGAGTTCACCTAAAACAAATTTTATTGATGCTCTGAATAAAAGCGAATATTTATAAATGCAATTATATGCTATTTTTTATCTGTTTCCCATGTGGCTGATTGCTGGTAACTACTGAGATCAGTTAAACAAATATTAGTTTAAGCATTTTTTCTGTCTTTTTTGTTTTTCTTTACTAAATATTGAAATATAATGCACAAATTTGCCTTACACATGCCCTCCATTTGAACAAAATAAACCTACCTACATGCATTTTGATCTGTGACCAAACAGCTGCAATGTCATAATGACTGAAGTTGGCAGTGTTCCTAAACCAACTCCCACCTCTTCCCTGTTTGATCTTGGGGCTTGAGGGTTCTTGGCTCTTCAGAGTATTATTAATTAATGAGAATGCAAAAGATTTGCTGAGAAAAGAGGGAAGTATCTCAGTGAGGGGCTTTAACTGGTCATTAATATGGATAGCAGTAGAGCTAAGATTTTGCTGCCAACAGAAGAATGTTTTTCTTTTACCTTTTTAAGTTCTTCACAAGCACATTATATTGCTATAATGTTCACCTGATATTAAAATAAATACAATTGGAATAATATATACCAGTGGAGCAGTTGGGATAATGGAACAAATAAAAAATGTGCACTTTTTATCTATAGTAACACAAGTTGTTTTCAAAATTACCACCAGTTTATTGCTTCTTTTTGTTTTTTAAATAAAGGATTATTTTTTTTGGAAGACAATATCATCAAAAGACAGCAATCCCCCCCCCCCCCCGACCCTAAAATGTAATATGTATTACCTTGGTATCATAAGTGATAAAAAAATTATTGTCATTAAAGCGGTTGTTCCACCCATTTTTTAGTTTATTAAAAGTCAATAATAAACAGAGACTTAGCTGCCCCACGGTCCATCGATGCGGCCGCACGGAGCCCCGCTCCTCTCCCCCTCCTCTCCTTGGCGCCGTCATATCTACTGTGGGCACCCGGCTGTGACAGCTTACGGTCCCAGAAGATCGCTGGCAGGGAGGGGCCGCCTAGGGCGAGAGGAGGAGTCGCCCAGGCGGCTGAGGACAGGAAGAAGAGAAGTGGGATAGGAAGTCCCACGAAAAAGAGGACACACATTCCCCCCCAAAAAAATGACATGCCAAATGTGGCATGTAAGGGGGCGAGGAGTGCTTAAAGCGGAAGTTCCACCCGTAATAGGGCCCAGAAACAATAGTGTGCATTTTGCTTTTTTTTATTCCACCTAAAACACACTGACAGTAAATGACACTGATACTAATTCAAAAATGCCTACACAAAATATACTGATCTGACCTATGACCCTTGCATTGACCCTGACGCTAACCCTGGCACTGACCTAGATCAAACCTTGATCTAGATATTTTTTTTTTCTTTTTTACACACTTCTGTTTGTTTACATATTTTCACTTACAAGGAGATAAAGATACAATCTATCTTTCTCACCACTCAGAAGAGAAAAAAAAAAAAAAGGACAGGCTGCTCAGTAACTGATCACTGTGGTAGCCAATCAGAAGCTATCACAGCGATCAGGTGACCAGAAACCGGGAGTGCCGAGTCCTAATAGTTGGTACAAGACCCTGGTCTTGGTGCTGGGAGCGCACTGCACAAAGAAAAGTACACAAATATGCAGCCTTACGGATAAAGACCCACTTCCGTGAGGCCACATATATGCGTACTGTTGGTAGAAACGGATTAAGAAGCATATTAATTGCAAAACCAACAATATTCGACGCCACTTTTTATCTTAAGGGTCATTTGTAGAATGCTGGGTGCACTATCCAATTCATGAAAAAATGGATTTAAAAACATTTGTTGGATTCTAATAATCAAGTTGCTGGTCATCCTTCCAATGTTTGCAGGAACTGAAAGAGTTCTTTATATCACAGAAAAGGGTTGATGGTTTATTTAGAATTTTTAACATAGTGTTTAAAAGATCTAAGCCATAAAAGAATGATCCATTTACTTGTTACCCTATTTATTTCATGATTTCACCTAGAAACATTGGATGATAATTACGGGTAGAATTTGAGTATTTTTACATTTACATTTTTGCTATATAGATTACATGTATTAGGCTGCATTCACACCTGAGCGTAGCGAATCGGGCGTTTTTACCGTCGTTTTTACCATTGTTTTGTCGCGCGAATTTGCGCCCGTCGGAACGCTCGTTGTCGCGCTAGACGCTTGAATCGGGCGTTTCCATTACATTATATGAATCCTAAAACGCCCAATCTGCCCGATTCGCGCGACAAAAAAGGGTCCGGAACTTGTTTGAGCTTCAGGCGTTCGGCTTCAGGCGACATGGAGTGGAGATGTGAACCATCTCCATAGAGAATAATGGATTTTTTCCCCTCTAGCGTTTTGTAGCTTCAGGCTTCAGGCTACAAAACGCTCAGGTGTGAATGCAGCCTTAGGCTTGATTCAGACTAGCTCAAATCCAAAGTTGCGCTGTGGCATTGAACTCTTATCAAAGTTGAACCAAAGTAGTGCAGGAACCTTTTCTAAAGTCAGACAGACTTGTGTAGTATCAGTTAACCACTTAAGCCCCGGACCAATATGCAGCATAAAGACCAGGCCCCTTTTTGTGATTCGGCACTGCATCGCTTTAATTGACAATTGCGTGGTCGTGCGACGTGGCTCCCAAACAAAATTGACGTCCTTTTTTTCCCACAAATAGAGCTTTCTTTTGGTGGTATTTGATCACCTCTGCGGTTTTTCTTTTTTGCGCTATAAATAAAAATAGAGCGACAATTTTGAAAAAAATTCAATATTTTTTACTTTAACTAACTTTAATTAACTTTAACTTTTACTAATAAATATCCCCCAAAAATATATATAAAAAAACATTTATTTCCTCAGTTTAGGCCGATACGTATTCTTCTACATATTTTTGGTAAAAAAATCACAAATCGGCGTTTATTGATTGGTTTGCGCAAAAGTTATAGCGTTTACATAATAGGGGATAGTTTTATGGCATTTTTATAAAAAATAATTTTTTTACTAGTAATGGCGGCGATCAGCGACTTTTTTTGTGACTGCGACATTATGGCGGACACATCGGACACTTTTGACAAATTTTTGGGACCATTGTCATTTTTACAGCGATCAGTGCTATAAAAATGCACTGGTTACTGTAAAAATGACACTGGAAGTGAAGGGGTTAACCACTAGGGGCGCTGAAGGGGTTAAGTGTGCCTAAGGGAGTGATTACTACTGTTAGGGGGCGTGGCTACGAGTGACACGTCACCGATCTCCGCTCTGATTACACAGAGCGGAGATCGGTGACAGTGTCAGTAGGCGAGCGGGGAGATGTTGTGTTTACACTAACATCTCCCCGCTCCATCCCTCCGTGAGACGATCGTGGGGATTCCCGCGGCGATCAAGTCCGCGGGACCCGCGGTCCGACTCACAGGGAAGGTAGCAGGGTCCGGCAGTTAAAGGGGACGTACAGGTACGTTGATGTGCCTGTCCGTGCCATTCTGCCGACGTATATCTACTGGAGGCGGTCGTTAAGTGGTTAAGACAGCTCTCATATGAAAACATTGAATATTACATGTCATCCGACTTGGGGTCTCACAAGACGGATCCCATGTCGCATCAGTGTAAAACTGAGCCTTATGTACTTAGATATTAATTTTTACTATTATTTTAGTTATAGCTTTGATTTTATTTCACAAACATTTCATTACGAATATTTAGCCACATTGTTTTCTTATGGTCTGTCTAGATTATTATGTTTTAAAATACCCTTCATCAATTTTGCATTAGCAATATCAGACGCTCACTGGACATATGTTGTATGTAAGAATTTCTGCAGCCTCATTTTATTACTTTGAAGAAGATCTTGTTGTTTGGAATGGACTAACCAGCTTGATGCTTTTATTTGAAGAAGTTAATAAAGCTGCCATTGTATAAAAGGAGTCTGTAATGATGACCTTTTGCTATGCTGCCTTTATTTAAATGCATGTACAGTATGTGTGTTGTTTGTGGATGTTTTATTTCAATAATTATATGACAGATGTGATTTTTATCAAATTTAGACAAAAATACTGCCTGCAGGATTTAAAAAAACACACTGGGTGAAAAATGTAGAGATGTGAATAGTGCCACTAAATCAAAAAGTGCAATTATATTTAAAACTAGAACTAATAGGCTTACAGAATACTGCATACTACACAAGAAAAAAAGACATTAGAACCATTTGTAGAAATTCTAGATTACAATCCCCCATTGCCTAGTGACAAAAACACCTCAGGCCAACCACTCAATAAAAAGCAGTGTATGGATTGCTGGTGGGTGAGGCAAAGCTTGAGATGTTTCACATGGCAATCTAAGGCTAACTCTTATCCAAGGTGGAACGTGGAAGTGATAACTGATAAAGAACCTGGAATTACAATTTTGGTTAAAAAGTCAGGACGATACAAATAGATATTTTTTTGTAACGGTGGTAATGACTTAATAATGTTGTATTCTTTTCAATATACAGTACTTCGTCAGCAAACTATGTATTTGCCCTAATATTAAACATAGCTACGTGTACGTCTGTATCTGCAATTTGTGAGAAGAAAATGAGACCTGATATAAATCACTCACATACCCTAATAAATAACCCAACATTATGTTTTTGCTGTAAAGGCTTTTCTTAAATCCTTATCCATGCTAACATAACAGATTGTGTATTTATATGGAAGACATATGCTATAAACATACTGTATATTATACCAGTACACAGATTTGGGACACATTTGTTCTCTTTGCATCCCAGTGTCAGCATTGTCTTTCTACATACAGCTGCGTACACTGTAAGGACATTATAAAAAATATTGTTGTAAGTTGAAATATTAATTAAACAGATCCATTTTCCATTCCAGTACTATGTGCCTGCATCTCCACATGATATATTGCAGTGCAAATAGGAATAATTTATTACACTCTTGGCTTCAAGAGAAAGAAAGAACAGTAGGACATCAGAATCTTATAATGAGCCATAAATATATGATCATTTCAACAGCACTGAAACTCTGCTGTTTTATCTGCTCAATAGGGCACCGACTAGGTATTTCTGATAACGTGCATGTGCTATGCTCACTATGGACCTGGAAGGAAATGGGAACCGTGACAACTCTTTTACTTATTATTCCTTAGAAATTGTATGAATACTGCATTGTTATAAAGGTTACATAGGACTTACTGCATCAGGGCACTGAACTGAACCTTCTAACCATAGTTGAAAATGTACAGTATATGACGACATCAAAAATAGGATTTGGGTGTGTGTAACTGGATATGCGATTTAAAAAGTTTGGAATAAAGTTGTGAAGTTATTTATATCTAGTAGATTTCAAGTTGCAACAAAATATACACAAATGTAAAAATTTTGAATTAGTTTATTCAGCAAAATATGAACCCCATGGAGTACCTTACCCCCCACCCCATTAGGATTACCAAAAAACACAAAAATCTAATGTTAGGCAATGCATATTTTCTTTTTTTTTATTATTACAGTGCAGTCTCTATACACAATTTATATAGTTGTCATCTTCTTTTGAGGGTAATTTTTCTATCTGTCATAGGAAATGTTTTCCCCTGGATCAATACCCATTATGTATAGGCTAGAAGTCTTTTGGGAACCCGAAATTCTGTGACGGAACATTGGTTTGTTATATTCGGTATGACCAAAAGCAAAAAGAGCGCACAATTATTTCCCTTTTCACTTCATATATTTATCACATTTTTATCACTCTTTTAAACTGGCGGTATGCATTTTATTTATATTTTTATATTTTGCCTGCAAATATTCTCAGCATTGAGGTATCCCTCTTTCACTTGACTCACCTATCCTTTATTTAGAACAAGACACTTGAGCACCTCAAAAGCTGCGCCACATTTTCTCTACACTCCTAGAAGAGATTAGTGAAGTTAACTCTTTAACCTGACTTTCTGGTTCAAATTGATTCTTTTAGATTATCTTCTAGGATCATGTTAGGTGGACCCACTGCAAGGGTTTCATCAAGTCAGGTGGTTGGTGGTCCTCTGCACCAGGGCTGGCTTGTGGTTTTCTTTGTTCATGCTTCCTCTGTAAGCTCTCCTGCTACACCCTTTGCCGCTGTTCTTTCAATCTAATCTGGACCTTGATGCTCACCTACTACTACATGCTTGTCTACCGTGGGCCCCTGGATCCTTGTGCTCTCCTGGTTCCTTCCGTTAGCTTAGACCGGAGATATTTTATACAAGATCTGTTATAGTCTGAGGACTTTTTGGCTTGCTGTCTAGTAGATGTATACCTTTATTTAAAATGTGGTAATCATTAGGATTACTAAAAAGTTTAATTTTGTGTATACTATCTTTTAATTTTCTTCCTGACCTCACATGCAGTGTAGTAAAAAGCCATCTATCACACAAGATGATACCTTGTGTATAAAAGGACCTTTTCCCAAAACCAGTGATTGTTGATTTTTTTTTAATGGACCTTTTTGAGTGGTGGTGCTGCCCACCACTTCCTGAGTTCTCACCTAGTTGAGGATGGCAAAGGCTCACCAGCCCTGTATCTTGGGATGTCCACATCACACATCCCATAAGATAGTGTTTTAGTGAGTGTCACATGCATGCCACGAGATTCTGCATATGCGCAGACATACTACAGATCACACCCAAGGATTCTGGACCTAACCAAGAACCATTACTTGCCTGTGCTTTAGTGTACTGTTTTTTTCTTTCCACCTCCACATGTGTATATATACTAAAGGTCCGGGTCAGGTTCAAAATACTTGGAGACTTGCAGCACATCTGTACATTCATTGAATCTAGCAGCATGCATATTCAAGCAGGCCTTGACTAAGAGGAGTCCCAAACTGGCGGCATGGGAGTATAAAGGCACAAGGTAAACTTCAGCTGCAAAGTAGACAACGTTGAACTCCATTGATTTATAAATGTGCTTTTTTTTTTTCATTTACATTCAAGGAAAGTTACTAGATGGAGGTAATTTAATTTTAGATAGTTAGGTTAAGTTCCCCTTTAACAACTCCTGGTAATATGTAAATTGAAGAAAATAGGTTCCATAACTTACTTGATCCTGCCTCAGTCCATTTGTTGATTTGGGCTGGAGCACTGCCATTAACCAAACATTAACCAAAAAGTGTGTTAGAATGGAGGTCTGCCTAAAAAAAATATTAAAAGCCAGCAGCTACAAATACTGCAGCTGCTGGCTTTTAATAAATGGACACTTACCTGTCCAGGGCACCCGCGATGTCGGCAGCCGAAGCTGATCAGTCGCTCGGCTCTCGGCTGCCCCCGCCACCATCCTCGGTGAGGGAATCAGGAAGTGAATCCTTCACTTCTGGGTTCCCTACTGCACATGCGCGAATCACGCTGCATGTCCTCATGCTGTCTTCTGGGACCTGTGTGTCTCCCAGAAGACAGCGGGGGAGGACAGTGTAGGCGCAGGAAATGGCGTAGGTCACCGTGATCACTGCAGTGATCTATGTTAGGAAGTGGGAGCAAATACCTGTATTACACAGGTATCTGCTCCCTCCTCCCCCTGAAAGGTGCCAAATGTGACACCGGAGGGGGGGAGGATTCCAAAAAGTGGAAGTTCCATTTTTGGGTGGAAATCAACTTTAAGGCAGAACCACTGATTGGTGCTTATGTTACTAACTCTAGCCACAGAGAGGACCGACAGGTAGACTGAGCTTTGGTTAGGTGTTTACTGTAGCTTATAATTTAGCTTGGGGAATGGGTTGTAAAGGATCAGGGTTCATTCTGAAAATTTAGGTCCACTGTATTTCCATAGAAATGGAAAAGTTAGGTCAGTTAGACCCTTAAGATTTTCAAATTCTCAACTAATGTTTTCCACTTGCTGCAAAAACAAATAAACAAACAAATGCAAATCATTTACATTTTCGGCACACATTGGAGCTGGCAGTTGTGGGTTGATACTAAAGCATCAAACTTTGGGCAAGTGCACTCTTGCCAACCAAGTTATTATACTTGATATAACCCCATAGGATAATAATTCTAGATCAATATCATATAAGAAAAATAATTTAGTCAGCAAAAGTGCACTTTCAGAGTAATGGCTTCAGTAATGGCTTCAGTAATGGCTTCAAACGTGCTTGGGACAAACATAGATCTAAACTCAGACAAAAAAGTTAATGAAAAAAAAAGTACCAAACGCATATATATAAAAAATAAAAAAAAACCCGGGCAGACTCACTGGACCACTCCGCCTTTTTTCTTCTGCCACTTTTCTATATTTCTATGTTTGATATGTTTGATACCTCCCTGCTTAAGGTAGAATTTACAGTTGAATGATGAGAATAATGGAGAAAAGTTATATAACAAATGATATAAATATTTCAATCAGCGTGCTCTTGGAACAATAGAATTTATTGTTAAAAAATGACATCTTAAATTTAGCAAACTCAATAAAAAGGTGGAATGTATTCACGCACAATTGCTTCTTTTTAAACATTTGGAGGATTAAACTGTATTATCTTTAAAATGTCAAGAACCTTTAATGAAAGAGGAAAGGGATCTTAAGGTTAAAAAGAACATAAAGCATATCAGATAAAAATAAGATTTTAAAAGAGGATAGTGCATAAGCGGCAAAAACAAGATCAAGGGGAACTCTTGAAGTATTTCCATTACTGTAACAATTCAATATGTGAGTATATGTTTTTAAAGTTCACTCTTCGTATAGCATCTATAAAGCAGAAACTCTTCACTCTCCCACTTATTCCATTTAATGTTGAAGCCATATCACTACAACACGTACGATACGTATGAGGTTGAAAACACAACAATAAAAAACAATAAAAAACATGGAAATTGGATTAAAGTAAAATTAAGGGTCCATTCACACAACACTTTGTCTGTCAGAGCTCACATAAATGCAGGTGCGTTGATAGTACTTTCTTGTTGCTCAAAATTCTCAATAATCCTCATAGGAATGCATCTTGGAGTCTGTACCTGAGTGCATTCCTAGTGCATAAGTTCAATTGTTTGGCCAATGTCACCTCTGACAAACATAATTGCAGTCAAAATTATCACCATCCTACGATGTGGACATCAGAGACGGCATTTTTAGGTCCATCATCCTTTGATAGAGAGAGGAAAGAGGGGTCAATTTTGGACCTTTTACCATGATCTGCAGCAGTCACATCTAGAAAATTCGAATGAATTTACCTGCATGTCAATTGAAAGGTAAGATAATGTTTGCAATATATTTTAATAGCAAGCAATATCAATGTAATTTCATATATCATGTGGTGTGTGTGATTCCTACTGATCAATCATTATCATTAACTACCGTATATACTCGAGTATAAGCCAAGTTTTTCAGCACATTTTTTTGTGCTAAAAAAGGCCCCCCTCGGCTTATACTCGAGTCACCTTTTTTGTGCCTGATCTCCCAGACTTTGGGGACCCGGTACCGGCCGGCCGTAGGGCCCCTGGACCCCAAACTTGGCACACATGTAGCCCCATTTCTCCTCTATTAGTTTTTTGTCTGGGGGGCCTACGGCCTGGGAGCACCGATTTTTCAAAGCCGGGCACCCCTTCCATAGACTCCCATGTTAAACGTCAGTCTAGTCATGGACACAGTTAGGCATGGGCACAGTGAGGCATGGGCACAGTGAGGCATGGACACAGTGAGGCATGGACACAGTGAGGCATGGACACAGTGAGGCACAGTGAGGCATGGACACAGTAAGGCACAGACACAGTGAGGCATAGTGAGGTATGCACATGGACACAGTGAGGCATGCACATGGACACAGTGAGGCATGCACATGGACACAGTGAGGCAAAGTGAGGCACAGTGAGGCATGCAGATGGACACCCTAGGCTTATACTCGAGTCAATAAGTTTTCCCATTTTTTTGTGGTAAAATTAGGTGCCTCTGCTTGTATTCAGGTCGGCTTATACTCGAGTATTAACCGTTACTTCCTTTCCATGATAGCTTTGACTGTCTTCTTGAAATTCCGACACTTGATCTTCAACCGCAGGACACAAATTACAGGTGGGCTGTGTCACCTACTGAATGTCTTCTGGTAACACTCCGGTAAAGTCGGCCATAGAAAGATCGAAATTCAGCTGGTTTCCAGCAATCGATTGACTTCAGTGCATCCAGCCTGTCGGAATTTTTCGGACGGTCACTGACGGCGGCTATAGCAGTAATCATTGTATTCTGACGGCAGGGAACCCTCCCACTGTCAAAATACAATGGCACAGCGGGAGGGATTCCCTCATCAACACCTTTGTGTTGATAGGGGAATGAAGCTATTTTTTTTCCTTCAACCCAACTAAGAGTCTAATACATTATCTCTGGTAAGTTTGTAATACTTTATCTCTGGTAAGTTTTTATTATTTATACCTTATTTTTTAATTTTGTAATGCTGCCACAACACTGAGCAAATATCATCTGGTTTGTTAAAGCTGGGTACACATGGATCGAAAATTGGTTGAATCAGCAGATTTTGGTTTGTGTGTATCCCTCCCTATTCGATGGAAGACAATCCTTAGATCAGTTTCTGTTGAATGAATCCGCTGGAAAAAATTCAGTGAGAAAAATAATAAAATACATAACAAATAACTGGACAAGACTAACAACTTATTTTAAGCAAAAACTCATTGTGTCACAGGTTATATTTTAATTAGCCCTTTTTTGTTGTCTTTAATTTTTTTTAAGGTTACATTTTATTCTTGCAAAAAATATTTGTATAAAATAATAGGCAAACATCACCTAGATAAATAACAACAGCAATAAACCAGTATAAGGCCCCTTTCACACGGGCGGACCGTATGTCCGTTTTTCACCCATCCGTTTTCGGATGAAAAACGGACATACATGTATCCCTATGGGATAGCGGATTTCAGCGGATGAACATCCGCTGACACCCGATCTCACCTGTGTCCGCTATGCTCCGTTTTTCAGGATAGAAAAATTTATAGGCGGTCCGTGTTCATCTGATCCCCCATAGGGGAGAGCGGAGATCTGACAGGGCGGTCCCTGCACAGTGTGCGTGGACTGCCCAGTCATCCGCCGGCTCAGCGGGCATCAACGGAGCGATCCCCGCTGAGCAAGCGGAGGTTCACGGTGCGGATCATGACTGATCTGTCCCGTGTGAAAGGGGCCTTAGAGTAAAGATAAAAATAGGTTGGTGGAGTTGTTTTCCTGGGCCTGCTGCAAGCTACTCTCCTGTCTATAGGCTTGGCTTCGCATTGATGACTGAGTTGGTGGGGGACGAGAAGACATGTGGGTAGGGTGGGCTTCCAAGCTGTGGATGGTAATGAGAAGTTGTTGTTGTTGGTGGTGCTGGTGGGGGGAGGGCTAGACATTATGGACCCACTGAACCTTTGCAGGTAGTCCCCTCTGTAAGACCAAAGTAGGTCCATCTTGTTATGCATATCCACCCACCTGTGATGGGGCACTTCCTCCATAAGGGGAATAAAGGTCATTGCATTGCTCTATGAAAAAATCCATGAGTGCATCCATGAGTTTATCAAGATCTGCGACTAGAAGCCACTGTACTGCTTGTGGCTTGCCTTGGCACTGTACTGCAAACTGGTGAGAGAACTGCACCTTTTGACTGACTCAAAGGTCCCGGCCCTTCCTCAATATTATATAGAAAATATATATGTGCAGAGCTCCTCTACAATTGTGAATAATAAACTATGCTCTTATACCTAATGAAAAACCATATAAACATATAAAAAATACACCATAATATGTATAAGGTCCAAATAAAATGACCAATAGATTATCTACCTCCAAGATTTGCAATCCACCCTGTCGAGCTCCACACACATTGCAAAAGAATGCTCACTAAAAGATGAGACCACATATACATAAAGAGGTCACACTCACTCAGTGAAAGACGGTGCTTGTATATAACGCTTCCATCAGCAATCCTTCACGTCAGTATACCAAACCCCTTAGATTTTGTTCCTTCCTCAATATTAATGGCAGTGGTTGAACCAGACATGACTACTGGGGCCCCTTTCACCACAGCATCCTCCTTGTCCTCGTCAACATCCCTCTCCACCACCTCCTCATCAATTTTATTAAAGTTTCTGTCAGTTCTGTGTAACAAAGAGATAGAAAAGAAAGATGACACATTTTAAATGATAACATATGGATCACAGTTATGTAGCTATGTGTACTTAGGCACAAATCTTCCTGGCAGAGCGCAGAAATTCAAGCTGTGCAAAATAAGCATAGGGGTTGCGGAGTTCGAACCATCACGATTTTCAGTCTGTTGTTTACGTAGCTCTCTCTGAAAATTGTCATGTGTTGTTTGCTATCTGTTTTTTCAATGATTGCACTGCAAAAAAAACACAGGGGGAATAAATTTGTATTTTTTTCAAGATTCTTGCAACTGCCAATTTATTTACTTCCATCCATTTGGAGTTTTGTTTAGGAAAATCTAACATCAATTACATAGTACATTCTACCTGCAAAGTAATCTGGTGAAACTTAAAGTAAAGAGTCATGCCAACTCCTACAGTGGCAATGTGGAAGGATATTGTGGAATTAATTTGGTCACAATGCAAATTCCCTAATTGTCCTGGTGCAATTAATGGGAAGCATATCCTGATTCAAAAGCCAACAGGTACTGAAAGCAGATTACTACTGTATAAGACATTTTTTTCTGTGGTTCTTCTCGCAGTTGTAGATGTAGATTATTACTTCACTTATATTGATGGTCTATGGTTCTTATTGTTTTCTATGGTCTGATTAATGGTGGTCTTGCCCCGTTCCATCCCCTCTCCTTCCCCTTTCCCTCCCCTCCTTCCCTTCCCTCCCACCTCCCAACCATTCATCTCCCATTTCTCCTCCCCCATTCCCTTCCTCCTCCTCTTTCCCTTTCCTTCCCCCCCTTCCCTTCCCCCCCTTTTCCTTATTTTTCTTTTATCAATTTTATGATGTATTATTTCTCTTGTTTGTCTTTCGGGGTTTTTTCTGACTATAAATAATTATGACCATTATAATGTACATCAGGGCTCAAAATTTCAAATTCTGAGCTACTAGCCAGACCTCAAGGGTTACTCGCCACCAGTTGCCGGGCCCAACCCCTACCATGCCCCGCCCCTAAACACGCCCTCAAATTATCTCATGAAATGACACTTAAATTATTTATGCAGAATTAAGTTATAAAAATAAATATTAACAACAACTTTATCCATGTCCAAAACTGCAGCCTGTCCGTGTCCGCCAATGCAGCCTGTGACCGCCAGTGCAGCCACCTGTCCCCGAATGCAGCCATGTGTCCCCAAATGCAGCCTTGTGTCCCCAAATGCAGCCATGTGTAGCCATGTGTCCCCAAATGCAGCCATGTGTTGGTCCCCAGTGGCCTACCTGTGTACGGAAAGAGAGAGCCCCCCTGCCTCCCTGCCGCTGTCTGGTTGATCAGTGCGCGGGGAACATAACAGCTTTCATTTCAATAGCTGTGTGTTCCCCGCCGCGCACGCCGTCACATATAGCCCCTCCCCCTTGTCCGGGCACTTTGATAGACAGATCACCTGCCCAATCCTGGGGCGGGTGATCCGTCTATCAAAGTTCCCGGACAAGGGGGAGGGGCAATATATGAAGACGCGCGGCGGGAAACACACAGCTATTGAAATGAAAGCTGTTATGTTCCCCGCGCGCTGATCAATGCGGCAGCAGCAGCTCACCTCTCCTCTCCTCTCTATTGCCCCACGATCGCCCCCCCCTCCTCCTCCCCGCTTCCAGGCAGCCCACACTTGCCCAGCCCTCAAAATCCACTCGCAAAATGCGAGCAGGCGAATGGAAATTTTGAGGGCTGATGTACATTACCAATTTTTTAAGTTGTACTTTATCTATTACATTTTGTGCAAATGTACTTCATATTATTTTCTTTTGATTATTACCTCTAGGTATTATGTTCTGTAAAAATCAATCCTAACTGCTTTTTTGTTTTTTCTTTTGAGGCCCATCTGTTGCCCTTCCACAATAGAGACGGAGCCATTTTCATTGTTGTTATTTGTTTCCGTCTCTGTGATTGTTGGGGCATTACCATCAGTGGGCTTTATTGAGATGGGGGACTCCCCATGGATGACCAGGCATAATCATTTCACTGGGCATACATTTTCTCCTATATGGACGCCCAGGGCCCTTCTGGGATTCCATCCCAATTGCGGCCTGACTTTTGTCTCTGCCCATCCCCGCTCCTCCGGCTTCTCCCAAGTGGATGACCATCCAGCCCATGAAGTTTCTGCTTCTTCCTTTTATCGCTTTGAGTCCATCTCTTGCCGGAGATGCGGGCTTCACTGTTGCCTAGGAACGCTTTGCCGCTCCTAATTTCCAGTCTGCCACGGTCAAGCAACTCCTCTCTGCCCTCCCATCGTCTGGCCTTATGGTCCTTGTAGTAAGGCTGTTCTCCGGGGATCGGGCGCATGCGCACAGACATCCTCACATCCGCACTCGGCGGGTGACGTCAGACGCCAGCTGAGTGGTGACTGCTTAAAAGCTCACACAAGCAAGTAGTGGCGCACAATGTCCACATAGACATATATGTCCCCAATTGAATACAATGAAAATAAAAATAAAAATAAAAATAAATATAAAAATAAATAAAAATAAAAACATGGCAAAGAATAACAAAGAAAAAAAGGTTATAATACACAGCACCATATGATATATATGAATGGTCTGAAAAGAAGTCCATAGAGTCTATCTACATACTATGATGTATGTAGAAGAAAACAGGGATGGAGGGGATCCACTTTGCACAGGGCAGCCATCATGGATGAACAGAAACCATGTTCTGAGTAAAACTGAAAAGCTAGGAGAGAGGCACCTCTAAGTGCAGCAGTACAAAACAACTTTTATTAGTAAATAACATAATACACTCACATATAGGTGAATGAATACAGGCGTGTGGAAAATGTCAAGATGACGACCAGCAGCTGCAGATCACAGTGCACAGGTTTCCAGCTCAGCTGTGTGAAGCAGGAGTGTCTCTTGTGGGTGGATGAGCCGGCTTCCAGGGACAGCAATCCTGTTAGATGTTCAGAAGCGAGACTTGGAACACACAAGTGGCTGGATTTATTTTTATTTTTATTTTCATTGTATTCAATTGGGGACATATATGTCTATGTGGACATTGTGCGCCACTACTTGCTTGTGTATCTGTATTTGAAACCCATAGGGCAGCACATTCCGCTTTTCATTTCTCCTTTTGTTTTTTTAGTTTTGGTTTTCCATCATATCATACACATTCCTGTTTTTAATATTTAAATACTTCAACAACCCCCCCCCCCATCCCCCTCCCTCTGTCCCCCCGTTTCAGGTCATTACATTATTTCATTATATATTTTTCACTTCTATTTTTATCATTACATTCTTTATATTTATCAATTTATTTTTCCTTTTTCTCCCTTGAAGCCATGGATCTTATTGAAGATCTAGAAACCAACAATAATGCAGTCCTGAATGCCATATGGACAAAATTCCCCACATCCTTATTTTTGGAAAACTATGTTCTCCCCAGTAAGGTACGCCATTCTATATGTGGGAAATTTAAACAACTGGAAAGACTTGCCCAAACCGCAAATCAACAATGGTGGGACAAGTTCTTTTTAGAAAAGTACATCCTTACTAAGATCTCCCCCAGGGGTCTAAGAGTGATGAAAGAATGTCAATTTCTTGAAGCTGACAATAAGAAAGAATGGGCAGAAATTGCAGAGTTCTGCACTTCCAAATGGATGAGGATACTCATCTCTCATAGAACCGTCAGGTTCGAAAAACTAAAAAATGACACACACACCCTCATCAAGAACATTGTCAGTTTCAATACTCCCCTCCCCCTTTCCTGGTTTGAAATACTTAGGAAAAATACCCAACATGATGAAGACAACCTTTTACATATGAAGTTGGGGAAATTTAGGCGTGATTTAGATGACTTCAACCTAGTGTGGGGGGGTTAGCTCGGCAGCGGGTGTGTGTGATCCCCTGGATGGGCTCCCCACACAAAAACAGGCCCAGCAGTCGGAGGTTGTGGTTTTCAAGATCAAAAAGGTGCGGTTTATTTCTCTATTTACAGTGACAAAAAACACAGCAAAGCAAAAAGAAACATAAACAAAATAAACCCTGGTCAGCTTGACCTCTGACTAAACATGCAGGTTTCCTAACTAACAACTGGGATCAGCCTGGTGCTGTCCTAGTCCCTAAGTCCCTGGTTTAGTAAATGTCCAAACAAATAGCCACACAGGCTTTGTCTCACCGCACAGGGGTTCACTCTCCCTAGACAGTCCACACAGGTCTGGGTCCAGGCATGAGCAAACACCTAATGAATCTGGGAGTTTTTATAGAGGCCTTAAACGAGCTGACAAGCTTCAGCTGGTCTCATCAACTCCCTGCCTGCACGACGCCCAGCCCTCTCCCTAGAGGTATGAATCATCCATGAGCCCACTAGCCTCAGCTGGGCTTCATCAACTCTCCACCTAGTTGTATAAGTCGGCGTAAAGCCTGAATCTGGGAGAAATATACCTACCCCCCTGGATGCAACCAGGTGACTTTACCTTCCTGCTGTCACATACCCCCCCCCTCTTGTTTTAACCTTGGGGTTGGAACACCAGCAATCAGGCATTCATGTACTCGAGACAAAGCATCCACATTCCCCATTTGAACGCCAGGGCGATGCTTTACTGTGAAGTTGAATTCCTGTAGGGCCAGGAACCACCTATTTACTCTTCTATTTGTCTCCTTGTTTTGAGCCATCCACTTTAACGGAACGTGATCCGTAACCATGTCAAAGTGCCTACCTAGCAGATAGTACCGAAGGGAATCTAGAGCCCACTTCACCGCTAAACACTCCTTTTCAACCGTGGCGTAATTTACCTCATGGGACTTCAACTTCCTGCTGAGGTAAATGACTGGGTGCTCTTCCCCGTTCCAGACCTGGGACAATACTGCTCCTAACCCCACATCTGACGCATCACTTTGTACGACAAAGTCTTTAGAGAAGTCGGGTGAGTACAACACTGGCTGGCTACATAAGGCTTGTTTCAAGAATTGGAATGCTGCCTCAGCCTCGGGGGTCCATTTAATCATGACCGACCCTTTCCCTTTCGTCAGGTTGGTTAGGGGCACAGCCTTAGAAGCAAAGTGGGGAATGAAGCGCCGATAATACCCCGCTATTCCCAGAAAGGCTCGTACCTGCTTCTTGCTGTTGGGACGTGGCCAACTCTGGATGGCCTCGACTTTGTTGAGTTGGGGTTTTATTACTCCCCTCCCAATGGTGTACCCAAGATATTTGGCCTCCTCCTGCCCAATGGTACACTTCTTGGGGTTAGCCGTAAACCCCGCTTCCCGGATAGAGTCTAGGACTGCTTGCACTTTTGGCAGATGTGAGGCCCAATCTGTGCTATGGACAATTACGTCATCCAGGTAAGCCGCAGCATACTTCCGATGGGGCCTCAGTATCTGGTCCATTTTCCGCTGGAATGTGGCCGGCGCATTCTGTAACCCGAACGGCATTCTCTTATATTGGAACGCCCCGTCTGGGGTTACAAATGCGGTTTTCTCTTTGGCCGACTTGGCCAGGGGAATTTGCCAATACCCTTTTGTGAGGTCAAGAGTCGTCATTTATCGGGCTGTTCCCAGCCGGTCGATCAACTCATCTATACGTGGCATGGGGTAGGTGTCAAATTTTGTAACTTTGTTCAACTGACGAAAATCGTTACAAAATCGCCAGCTCCCATCCGGTTTAGGCACCAGCACAATGGGACTAGACCAATCACTTTGGGACTCCTCTATCACCCCTAAGTTCAGCATTTTCTGTACTTCCTCCCGTATTGCCTCCCGTCGGGCCTCTGGGATCCGATAGGGTTTTAACTTCACCCTTTCACCGGGCGGGGTAAAAATATCATGCTCTACCCCAGATGTTTGTCCCGGCAGCTCAGAGAACACCTCCTTGTTGCGAAGCACAAACTCCTTAACCTCCTGTTGTTGGGGTTGTGACAAGGTGGCTGCTATTCCAACCTCCGGAATCACGCAACCAGTTTGAGCTGGTGACCAAGTTTCTGCGACTAGGGACTCTCTATCCCTCCAGGCTTTCAACAGATTAACGTGATAGATCTGTTCGGGCTTTCGCCTTCCTGGTTGTCTGACCTTGTAATTCACTTCGCTCACTTTTTCCATTATCTCGTAGGGGCCTTGCCATTTGGCAAGGAATTTACTTTCAACCGTAGGGACAAGTACCAATATCCTATCCCCCGGGGAAAAGGTATGGGTCTTGGCTCCACGGTTGTACACTCTCTGCTGTGCCAACTGCGCTTGGGCCAAATGTTCCTTCACGATGGGCATTACCTGTGCAATTCGATCTTGCATCAGGGCGACATGCTCAATCACACTCCTGTGGGGAGAACTCTCACTTTCCCAAGTTTCCTTGGCAATATCCAACAGCCCTCTTGGGTGTCTCCCATACAGTAACTCAAAGGGGGAGAATCCCGTAGAGGATTGGGGGACCTCCCTAATAGCAAACATCAAATAAGGAAGTAGACAGTCCCAATCCTTTCCATCTCTATCCACCACTTTCTTCAACATTTGTTTTAGGGTTTTGTTGAATCTTTCAACCAGCCCATCGGTTTGGGGGTGATACACAGATGTACGCAATTGCGTCACTTTGAACAATTTACACAGCTCTTTCATAACCCGGGACATAAAGGGTGTACCTTGGTCCGTAAGCAGTTCTTTACAAATACCCACCCGGCTAAAAACAAGAGATAGCTCTTTGGCTATGGTTTTGGCCGAGGTATTTCTGAGAGGGATCGCTTCTGGATAACGGGTGGCATAGTCCATTATAACCAATATGTACTGGTGCCCCCTAGCGGACTTGATTATAGGACCTACCAAATCCATTGCGATTCTCTCAAACGGGACCTCAATGATGGGTAGAGGGACCAGCGGGCTACGGAAATGTGGCATCAGGGCCGACCTCTGACACACAGGGCAGGAGGAACAATAATTTTCTATGTCCTTCATCACCCCAGGCCAATAGAATCTCTGTAATACCCTCTCTCTGGTTTTCTCTGTCCCCAGATGACCTCCAAGAATGTGCCCATGGGCCAACTCCAACACCAACTTCCTGTAAGGTTTGGGCACCACAAGCTGCTCAACGGTTTCTTCTGCCCTTTTTGCCACCCGATACAGTAGGTCCTTCTCTACGCTGAAGTATGGGTAAGTGCAGGTATTATCTGGGTTCACTAACTCGCTATCTATTTCCACTACGTTTTCCCGTGCCTTTATTAGGGCGGGGTCTTTTAACTGTTCTGTGGCAAAATTTTCCCTGTGAACCTCAAGATCAGAAAACTCCACAGACGGTAGGTTTTCGTCTGAGGAGGTGGGCTCCTCTCCAGTTTCTTGAGTCTCCCCTGCCAATACTGACAAGGGAAATTCTGGAGAGTCCTCACCACTCTCAGAGGAGTTCTGGCTATCACATTCCTGGTACATAGGGGCACCAGTGGGGGGTTCAGGATCATCCCACAGTTCCCAGAACTTCGGAAAATCCCTTCCCACAATGGCATCATGCGGTAATTGAGATACTAACCCCACTGGATGAGAGAGGGTACCTTTGGGGGTCTCGGAACACACTGTAGTCACTGGATACTCTCGGGTGTCCCCATGCACACAAATAACAGCTACCTTGCTATTCCCAGAGACCTCTGTTTTAACTAATTCAGCCTTTATCAGGGTCACAAGGCTACCTGAATCCAGCAATACCACAACATTTCTACCATTAATACACATTTTGCATAAATGTTTCTCAGTTCCCCGAATGGCAGTGCATGCGACTGTCGCACACAGCGACTGACGTCGGTCCGTCAGAAAGTCACATTGCATGGGTTCCTCCACGACCGGGCAATTTGCTGCAATATGTCCCGCTTGCCGGCAGCGGTAGCAAACAATCCTTTTGGCTGCCTCTTGAGCCCCTGACTTCCCAGGCTGTTCTCGCCAAACTTTGGGTAGAGCTCCCACCCTCTCACTCTCTCCACCCTCACCCCTTGGAATCCTCTTATCCGCCCCTGGGGATGGTCTGGTCTTAGGGTGGAAAGTCCGAGAGTCTCTGGAAGAGGCCGTCAGGTTCTCTGTAGCCAAGTATTTCTCTACACGATCCACAAGACCACCGGCCGTCTCTGGGTCTCCATGGCTTACCCACTTTTGGATGGCAGTAGGAAGAGCTCTCAAAAACCGATCCATTACAACACGTTCCACAATCTCTGGTGCGGACAAAGTCTCTGGCTGTAGCCACTTCCTGCTCAGGTGAATGAGATCATACATTTGAGACCTGGGGGGTTTTCCAAGCTGGAAAGTCCAGTTATGCACACGCTGAGCCCGGACAGCCAGGGTGACACCCAGCCTTGCCAATATTTCAGCTTTTAGCATCACATAGTCTTTTGCTTGGTCAGGCTCTAGGTCATAGTAAGCCTTCTGCGATTCACCAGTTAACAGAGGAGCCACCAGTCCAGCCCACTGCTCCTCAGGCCACTTTTCTCTTTCAGCAGTCCTTTCAAATGTGGTCAAAAATACCTCTGGATCATCCTCTCCAGTCATTTTTGTCAATAAACGACTCACCCCAAAGGACGCGGTATTAGTGGGACGGCTTTCCTCACTGGTCTGCGGACGTTGCTGCATTACTGCTTCCATTTGTTGTAGTCTCTGCTCTTGCTTCTGTAACAGGTCTATGAAGCGGGCCTCAGATTGCTGCTGGGCTGCAAGGCTCTGTTGATGAGCTTGCTGCTGGGCTGCGAAGCTCTGTTGTTGAGCTGCAAGGCTCTTTTGCAAACCTGCATTTGTCTGCTGTTGATTGGCATTTGCTAGAGCCAGCTGTTTCAGTATCTCCTCCATGCTGGCTTAAAAAAAACTGCCACTGGTTCTCCACCAACTGTGGGGGGGTTAGCTCGGCAGCGGGTGTGTGTGATCCCCTGGATGGGCTCCCCACACAAAAACAGGCCCAGCAGACGGAGGTTGTGGTTTTCAAGATCAAAAAGGTGCGGTTTATTTCTCTATTTACAGTGACAAAAAACACAGCAAAGCAAAAAGAAACATAAACAAAATAAACCCTGGTCAGCTTGACCTCTGACTAAACATGCAGGTTTCCTAACTAACAACTGGGATCAGCCTGGTGCTGTCCTAGTCCCTAAGTCCCTGGTTTAGTAAAAGTCCAAACAAATAGCCACACAGGCTTTGTCTCACCGCACAGGGGTTCACTCTCCCTAGACAGTCCACACAGGTCTGGGTCCAGGCATGAGCAAACACCTAATGAATCTGGGAGTTTTTATAGAGGCCTTAAACGAGCTGACAAGCTTCAGCTGGTCTCATCAACTCCCTGCCTGCACGACGCCCAGCCCTCTCCCTAGAGGTATGAATCATCCATGAGCCCACTAGCCTCAGCTGGGCTTCATCAACTCTCCACCTAGTTGTATAAGTCGGCGTAAAGCCTGAATCTGGGAGAAATATACCTACCCCCCTGGATGCAACCAGGTGACTTTACCTTCCTGCTGTCACACTAGATAAAGTCTTTACATGGAACAAAACTAAAACCCACCGTGCCCTACCAGTTAATACACCTCCCTTAGAGGTTCTTCCTAGTCTATCTACGTTAACTGTCCCTCCACCCTTGGGCCCTGATCCCCCTCGTCCTTTGATGAGTCTAGTAATTCCAGGCCCCTTTGGCCCAGGGTTATCCCGCAGGCCTTTGAAGCCCACCCGGGATCCTGGAACTGCCGACTTCAGAAAAGCACAGTTGCCTAAAAATAATAAAAATAATGCAATAAATAAACATATCAAACATAATTCCACCCATGGCAATGAACATAACAAACATAATTCCACCCATGGCAATGCCAGTCTAATTCAAGCTCTTAATAGATTTTATAATAGATCACCAGTTCAGCCTGCAGCCACCTTATCTGGTCCTTCTATCTGTAATAGTGCCTTTATAAGCACTATGCACACTGAGGTTTTCCCCTCTTCAAACTCTTACACTGATCCCTCTGTGGCTCCCTCTTACCCACTCACCACTTCTGCCCCTACTGAGACCACCCCTGTCATGCCGTCTTCTTTTTTAGTCTCCAGTCCTCCTCTGACAGCACCCAAAAACCACAAAAAAAGAAAACTCACCGAAGAGGCTGTAGAGGAGGACGAAATAGAAAACAATCCCAATGCCATCAAACTAAGGAAACTATAAAAATATTCAATTTATCTTCTCGTACCCTTTCTCCCGCTGACACTTCCCTTCTTAGCAGAGGCCTGAACTTTGCTCCACTCAACAAACCCAACCCTTTTTTACTCTTTAAAGATCTAAACAGATATACACGCAACCTTACCTTACAGAGGCATTTCCATATCAAAGAACAAAAAGATCAGTTAAATAACATCACATCCCATTCCACACCTCCTACCATCTCCTCTGATGTATTTTTATACTCTTCTAACTCTATAGATGACACAGAGGACCCCTTGGTTGACGAAGAGCTGTTCCACTTACTCACCCAACACCCAGCCACCTCTCCCCCAGTTATTCACACTGCCTTTAAACCTCAATCCATTTTTAACCCTGTACACTCTAAAGGCCCGTACATCGAAAGCTTTTACAGGGTAGTATTCTCAGACTTCCAAAAACTTTGTACACTAGCAGCCCCGAAAAAAACGAACAACCTCTCGCCTTTTGAGATTAGAGCCCTCCGCAGTCTCACAGAAGCGGAAGATATAGTCATCAAGAGTGCTGACAAAGGTGGAGGAATTGTTATACAGGATCATAATGACTACCTCAGTGAAGCCAGGAGACTACTCTCCGATAGCAACACCTACAGAAAGATCCCTAAAGACCCTACCTCAGATTATACGATAGAAATTGACTCTTTAGTCAATGCTGCATGTCTTAATAATGTCCTCAGTAAAGTAGAAAAATCCTTTCTTTTAAAGAATTTTTATCATATTCCCTACTTTTATCACCTTCCCAAAGTGCACAAAAGTCTGGACAATCCCCCAGGGAGACCGATAGTGGCCGCGATGGACAGCATCATCACGGGGCTTAGTTTATACGTGGACCAATTTCTTCAGCCCATAGTCCAACTATTAGATTCATATATTAAAGACGGGAGCCACTTGATGGAATCACTTTCAGTGTACCAATGGGAACCTACTTACATTTGGCTCTCACTTGACGTTAATTCTCTGTACACCTCCATCCCCCATGCCTTCGGTCTCCGGGCTCTGGAGTTTTTCCTCTCGAACGATCCTCTGATTAACCCTCGTCAAGCTTCATTTATCATAGATGCCACCACCTTTTGCCTCACTCACAATTATTTAAAATTTGATGACGATTTTTATTTACAGTTACAGGGAACTGCAATGGGCGCTAATTTTGCACCCTCATATGCCAACCTAGCGATGGGATATTGGGAGAGACAATATATTTACAACAACAATAACCACTTCTCCAAAAATATAATTTTCTTCGGTCGCTATATTGACGACCTTATTGTTATTTGGGACGGTTCCGCAGACACTATTCCATTATTTGTAGACCATTGTAACAGCAATTCCTTTGGCCTATCCTTTACCTATGTCAGTAATCCCACCACTCTTCCTTTTTTGAATTTGGAGTTAGCCTTTGACCGAGAAACCATGGCCATTATCTCCAAAAACTACATTAAGCCTACTGCCGGCAACTCCTACCTTCATCACAAGAGCTGCCATTTTCCCAAATGGATTAACAATATTCCAAAAGGACAGTTTTGCCGACTCAGACAGAACTGTACCAGAGATCTAGATTACATCGACCAAAGTAAGCTCCTGAAGAAAAAATTTAGTGAGAAAGGGTACCCAGATGGTCTTATTGAAGAGGCCTTCCTTTTTTACCTTAAGGGCAATCCAGCCAAGATGGTTCGTGAGACGGAGAATCACTCACTCCGTTTCACCACCACCTTCCACTCTGAATACAAGAAAATGGAAAGCATCCTTGCCAACCATTGGAAGATCCTTTTGCAGGATCCAGCCCTCAAATCTATCATTCCTGTACGCCCCAAAGTAACGTATCGCAGAGCACCAAACCTTAAAAGCAAACTGGCTCCCAGTAAGATCCGCTCTCGTGCCTGCACTACTACAGCATTAGTTCTCATACCATTAGTTGGCATGTACAAATGCAATAAAACTTTATGCAAAACTTGCCATTTTGTCCATCATGGACAAAAATCCTTTTCTACAAAGGGTAAAACCTTCCCACTTAAAGAGTTTTATAATTGTTCATCTGATTTTGTAGTGTACGGCCTAAGTTGCCCCTGCGGCCTTATGTACGTCGGCCGCACCATACGAGCTCTACGAGTCAGGTTTGGGGAACATAGGAGGCTAATAGAAGGAGGCACTGATCCCCACAGTGTCCCCAGACACTTCTGTGAAGCCCACAATAAATCTACCAGTGGCCTAAAAGTCTGGGTGATTGAACAGATCCCCGGCTCATTCACAGCAGCAGAACGGTTCAAAAAATTATCCGCCAGGGAAACTTTTTGGATTTCCACCTTAGATGTCCTCTCACCTGGCGGTATAAATGAAGGGATTAAGATTTCCACCATTTTATAAATTATTTTATATATATCCCTGAATTTTATTCCCTCACCTCGATTGCTACTTACTTGTTTTTATTGCATATCTCCATGGGCCTCTATTTACTAGTAGATACTCCACATTTTATAATTTTAATATGATCATGTTTGCGTATATTTTTTATATATATATATATATATATATATGTGACCTCTTTTATATATACACATATATATCTATATGTGTATTTTTAAACAATTCTTCACCATTTTATACTCTCTCTATGTTTAGTAATTCTTTGATATATCGTCATATTACTGATCATTATACTTTGTGCATATATTGTTAATGTGAGTATAGGTGTTTTCAGTCTTATTTATACATATATATATTTTTCTCTGTACTAGGACGGTGGACACAGTACATATTACTGTACTCAGTCTGATGAACATATCTCACTAGTCCTGTATGGTATCTATATATGTTTATACCTGCGTTAATATCCCTATGTACTTTTATATTTTATGTCTATCAACATGACAAATATATATTTTCTCTTATACTCTTCCATATCCAACTGCCACCTAAAACCCACTTCTCCTCTTGCAGAATTCCGTGCCGTTCGCGTTTTCCCCCTCCCCCTTCCCCCCTCCCTCTTCCCCTCCCTCTTCCCCTCCCCCGTCCCATAAATATTCAGTGAATGCCTGAAAGGTATTTAGTGAGTACTTACTATATATATTAACAACCATAAAAATATACCACCCCCTTTTCCTCCCCCCTTTTTTTCCTTATATCACTGCAGCAACATCCCCTGTGTTATTTCAGTCCCATTCCTTATTTTTCCCACTAGCATTCATAAGGAGATATTTTTCTCCTGTATAGCGATCCTATTCACTCATTTATTATTTTTTCACACAGCCACAATTTTGCTTGTGTTCTGTGTTATTACTTTATGGTTATTTCATTTGATTGATTTTACTTTCCTTTCCCTTCAATTTTTCCTTTATTCTTTTTATTTTTTATTTCTTATTTAATTATTTATTTTCAGTTATTTTAGCAGCGCTGTCTGCTTTCATTCAAATGATTTATTACCAATTTTCACACCCCTAGTATTCCATTAAACCATTGCCATCCATTACAGTTTATACTTTCATTCAGCCCGTAGCCACCGCTCCTATTTTCCCATTTTCTTTTTCCTTTTTTCCTCCATGCTTTTTATTCACATTCACTCCAGTTTCCTCTCCCCGTGATTCCTATCACATTACCTCCTTTTCCCTTCTCCAATTGGATACAACCTTCCCCCAGCGCCACCCAATCAATCTCATCTTTCCTCTATAATTGGCGTCTACACACTTCCGCCCTCATGTCATGTTGAAAAAGGAGCGCGGCTTGCCAGGACATCGCTAGCCTGCACGCTCATGAAACGCGTCCATCTCTGATGACTTCAGTCCCTGCCATCCAGCCACTTGTGTGTTCCAAGTCTCGCTTCTGAACATCTAACAGGATTGCTGTCCCTGGAAGCCGGCTCATCCACCCACAAGAGACACTCCTGCTTCACACAGCTGAGATGGAAACCTGTGCACTGTGATCTGTAGCTGCTGGTCGTCATCTTGACATTTTCCACACGCCTGTATTCATTCACCTATATGTGAGTGTATTATGTTATTTACTAATAAAAGTTGTTTTGTACTGCTGCACTTAGAGGCGCCTCTCTCCTTGCTTTTCAGTTTTACTCAGAAGAACATGGTTTCTGTTCATCCATGATGGCTGCCCTGTGCAAAGTGGATCCCCTCCATCCCTGTTTTCTTCTACATACATCATAGTATGTAGATAGACTCTATGGACTTCTTTTCAGACCATTCATATATATCATATGGTGCTCTGTATTATAACCTTTTTTTCTTTGTTATTCTTTGCCATGTTTTTATTTTTATTTATTTTTATTTTTATTTTTATTTTCATTGTATTCAATTGGGGACATATATGTCTATGTGGACATTGTGCGCCACTACTTGCTTGTGTATCTGTATTTGAAACCCATAGGGCAGCACATTCCGCTTTTCATTTCTCCTTTTGTTTTTTTAGTTTTGGTTTTCCATCATATCATACACATTCCTGTTTTTAATATTTAAATACTTCAACAACCCCCCCCCCAGCCCCCTCCCTCTGTCCCCCCGTTTCAGGTCATTACATTATTTCATTATATATTTTTCACTTCTATTTTTATCATTACATTCTTTATATTTATCAATTTATTTTTCCTTTTTCTCCCTTGAAGCCATGGATCTTATTGAAGATCTAGAAACCAACAAATATGCAGTCCTGAATGCCATATGGACAAAATTCCCCACATCCTTATTTTTGGAAAACTATGTTCTCCCCAGTAAGGTACGCCATTCTATATGTGGGAAATTTAAACAACTGGAAAGACTTGCCCAAACCGCAAATCAACAATGGTGGGACAAGTTCTTTTTAGAAAAGTACATCCTTACTAAGATCTTCCCCAGGGGTCTAAGAGTGATGAAAGAATGTCAATTTCTTGAAGCTGACAATAAGAAAGAATGGGCAGAAATTGCAGAGTTCTGCACTTCCAAATGGATGAGGATACTCATCTCTCATAGAACCGTCAGGTTCGAAAAACTAAAAAATGACACACACACCCTCATCAAGAACATTGTCAGTTTCAATACTCCCCTCCCCCTTTCCTGGTTTGAAATACTTAGGAAAAATACCCAACATGATGAAGACAACCTTTTACATATGAAGTTGGGGAAATTTAGGTGTGATTTAGATGACTTCAAACTAGATAAAGTCTTTACATGGAACAAAACTAAAACCCACCGTGCCCTACCAGTTAATACACCTCCCTTAGAGGTTCTTCCTAGTCTATCTACGTTAACTGTCCCTCCCCCCTTGGGCCCTGATCCCCCTCGTCCTTTGATGAGTCTAGTAATTCCAGGCCCCTTTGGCCCAGGGTTATCCCGCAGGCCTTTGAAGCCCACCCGGGATCCTGGAACTGCCGACTTCAGAAAAGCACAGTTGCCTAAAAATAATAAAAATAATGCAATAAATAAACATAACAAACATAATTCCACCCATGGCAATGCCAGTCTAATTCAAGCTCTTAATAGATTTTATAATAGATCACCAGTTCAGCCTGCAGCCACCTTATCTGGTCCTTCTATCTGTAATAGTGCCTCTATAAGCACTATGGACACTGCAGTTTTCCCCTCTTCAAACACTTACACTGATCCCTCTGTGGCTCCCTCTTACCCACTCACCACTTCTGCCCCTACTGAGACCACCCCTGTCATGCCGTCTTCTTTTTTAGTCTCCAGTCCTCCTCTGACAGCACCCAAAAACCACAAAAAAAGAAAACTCACCGAAGAGGCTGTAGAGGAGGACGAAATAGAAAACAATCCCAATGCCATCAAACTAAGGAAACTATAAAAATATTCAATCTATCTTCTCGTACCCTTTCTCCCGCTGACACTTCCCTTCTTAGCAGAGGCCTGAACTTTGCTCCACTCAACAAACCCAACCCTTTTTTACTCTTTAAAGATCTAAACAGATATACACGCAACCTTACCTTAAAGAGACATTTCCATATCAAAGAACAAAAAGATCAGTTAAATAACATCACATCCCATTCCACACCTCCTACCATCTCCTCTGATGTATTTTTATACTCTTCTAACTCTATAGATGACACAGAGGACCCCTTGGTTGTTGAAGAGCTGTTCCACTTACTCACCCAACACCCAGCCACCTCTCCCCCAGTTATTCACACTGCCTTTAAACCTCAATCCATTTTTAACACTGTGCACTCTAAAGGCCCGTACATCGAAAGCTTTTACAGGGTAGTATTCTCAGACTTCCAAAAACTTTGTACACTAGCAGCCCCGAAAAAGACTAACAACCTCTCGCCTTTTGAGATTAGAGCCCTCCGCAGTCTCACAGAAGCGGAAGATATAGTCATCAAGAGTGCTGACAAAGGTGGAGGAATTGTTATACAGGATCATAATGACTACCTCAGTGAAGCCAGGAGACTACTCTCCGATAGCAACACCCACAGAAAGATCCCTAAAGACCCTACCTCAGATTATACGATAGAAATTGACTCTTTAGTCAATGCTGCATGTCTTAATAATGTCTAGGCTTGTGCAATTCGTTTCGTAACGAATCAAAATTCGTCCGAATTTAGCAACTTTCGGACATTCGGAAGCATTCGAATTTCCGAACAAAGCAATTACGAATAAAACCGAATCCGAAATAAATTATACTGCAAAATAGCGAATGCCCGAATGTCTTCGGCATAATTCGTTATGAAAAAAGTTACGAATGTACGAATCCATTCGAAGCACAATAACACTCACTCTGCTCTCTGCTTCTCCCTCACCATGCTGAACTCCCTCTCAAAATGGTGTACAGGGGGCGGAGGCTATAGCCGCATGAAAAAACGAAAGTAAAATACGAGATTTCGAATCCATTCGAAGCACAATAACACTCTGCTCTGCTCTCTGCTTCTCCCTCACCGTGCTGAACCCTCTCAAAATGGTGTACAGGGGCGGAGCCTATAGCCGCATGTAAAAAACGAAAGTCAAATACGAGATTTCGAATCGTTACAAATAACCGCTATGTATTTAGAAAAGTACAAATCCATTCGAAGCACATTAGGCATAATAGGCAGCGTCGTTGTGAGAGAGACACGGAAAATTACGAATCAACGAACCCAAAAAAAGTTACGAAAGTTGGAGTTGTGTCCAGAATCAACGAAAAACAACGTACTCTACCGAAAGTACGAATTATAAAGCAACAAAAAATTCAAACGAAAAATGTCGCTTGCGAAAATACGAATTAGTCCGAACACAAAAAATCCCGTCTAGCAAAATTACGAATGATTACGAATCAACAGGACCGGAAAGAAACGAACCGAAACTAAACAAATTTTTCCGTTGTGCACAAGAAGCGAACCGAAACGGAACGAATTTTTCCATTGTGCACAAGTCTAATAATGTCCTCAGTAAAGTAGAAAAATCCTTTCTTTTAAAGAATTTTTATCATATTCCCTACTTTTATCACCTTCCCAAAGTGCACAAAAGTCTGGACAATCCCCCAGGGAGACCGATAGTGGCCGCGATGGACAGCATCACCACGGGGCTTAGTTTATACGTGGACCAATTTCTTCAGCCCATAGTCCAACTATTAGATTCATATATTAAAGACGGGAGCCACTTGATGGAATCACTTTCAGTGTACCAATGGGAACCTACTTACCTTTGGCTCTCACTTGACGTTAATTCTCTGTACACCTCCATCCCCCATGCCTTCGGTCTCCGGGCTCTGGAGTTTTTCCTCTCGCACGATCCTCTGATTAACCCTCGTCAAGCTTCATTTATCATAGATGCCACCACTTTTTGCCTCACTCACAATTATTTTAAATTTGATGACGATTTTTATTTACAGTTACAGGGAACTGCAATGGGCGCTAATTTTGCACCCTCATATGCCAACCTAGCGATGGGATATTGGGAGAGAGAATATATTTACAACAACAATAACCCCTTCTCCAAAAATATCATTTTCTTCGGTCGCTATATTGACAACCTTATTGTTATTTGAGACGGTTCCGCAGACACTATTCCATTATTTGTAGACCATTGTAACAGCAATTCCTTTGGCCTATCCTTTACCTATGTCAGTAATCCCACCACTCTTCCTTTTTTGGATTTGGAGTTAGCCTTTGACCGAGAAACCATGGCCATTATCTCCAAAAACTACATTAAGCCTACTGCCGGCAACTCCTACCTTCATCACAAGAGCTGCCATTTTCCCAAATGGATTAACAATATTCCAAAAGGACAGTTTTGCCGACTCAGACAGAACTGTACCAGAGATCTAGATTACATCGACCAAAGTAAGCTCCTGAAGAAAAAATTTAGTGAGAAAGGGTACCCGGATGGTCTTATTGAAGAGGCCTTCCTCTTTTACCTTAAGGGCAAACCAGCCAAGATGGTTCGTGAGACGGAGAATCACTCACTCCGTTTCACCACCACCTTCCACTCTGAATAGAAGAAAATGGAAAGCATCCTTGCCAACCATTGGAAGATCCTTTTGCAGGATCCAGCCCTCAAATCTATCATTCCTGTACGCCCCAAAGTAACGTATCGCAGAGCACCAAACCTTAAAAGCAAACTGGCTCCCAGTAAGATCCGCTCTCGTGCCTGCACTACTACACCATTAGTTCTCATACCATTAGTTGGCATGTACAAATGCAATAAAACTTTATGCAAAACTTGCCATTTTGTCCATCATGGACAAAAATCCTTTTCTACAAAGGGTAAAACCTTCCCACTTAAAGAGTTTTATAATTGTTCATCTGATTTTGTAGTGTACGGCCTAAGTTGCCCCTGCGGCCTTTTGTACGTCGGCCGCACCATACGAGCTCTACGAGTCAGGTTTGGGGAACATAGGAGGCTAATAGAAGTAGGCACTGATCCCCACAGTGTCCGCAGACACTTCTGTGCAGCCCACAATAAATCTACCAGTGGCCTAAAAGTCTGGGTGATTGAACAGATCCCCGGCTCATTCACAGCAGCAGAACGGTTCAAAAAATTATGCGCCAGGGAAACTTTTTGGATTTCCACCTTAGATGTCCTCTCACCTGGCGGTATAAATGAAGGGATTGAGATTTCCACCATTTTATAAATTATTTTATATATATCCCTGAATTTTATTCCCTCACCTCGATTGCTACTTACTTGTTTTTATTGCATATCTCCATGGGCCTCTATTTACTAGTAGATACTCCACATTTTATAATTTTAATATGATCATGTTTGCGTATATATATATATTTTTTTATATATATATATATATATATATATATATGTGACCTCTTTTATATATACACATATATATCTATATGTGTATTTTTAAACAATTCTTCACCATTTTACACTCTCTCTATGTTTAATAATTCTTTGATATATCGTCATATTACTGATCATTATACTTTGCGCATATATTGTTAATGTGAGTATAGGTGTTTTCAGTCTTATTTATACATATATATATTTTTCTCTGTACTAGGACGGTGGACACAGTACATATTACTGTACTCAGTCTGATGAACATATCTCACTAGTCCTGTATGGTATCTATATATGTTTATACCTGCGTTAATATCCCTATGTACTTTTATATTTTATGTCTATCAACATGACAAATATATATTTTCTCTTATACTCTTCCTTATCCAACTGCCACCTAAAACCCACTTCTCCTCTTGCAGAATTCCGTGCCGTTCGCGTTTTCCCCCTCCCCCTCCCCCCCTCCCTCTTCCCCTCCCCCATCCCATAAATATTCAGTGAATGCCTGAAAGGTATTTAGTGAGTACTTACTATATATATTAACAACCATAAAAATATACCACCCCCTTTCTTTCCTTATATCACTGCAGCAACATCCCCTGTGTTATTTCAGTCCCATTCCTTATTTTTCCCACTAGCATTCATAAGGAGATATTTTTCTCCTGTATAGCGATCCTATTCACTCATTTATTATTTTTTCACACAGCCACAATTTTGCTTGTGTTCTGTGTTATTACTTTATGGTTATTTCATTTGATTGATTTTACTTTCCTTTCACTTCAATTTTTCCTTTATTCTTTTTATTTTTTATTTCTTATTTAATTATTTATTTTCAGTTATTTTAGCAGCGCTGTCTGCTTTCATTCAAATGATTTATTACCAATTTTCACACCCCTAATATTCCATTAAACCATTGCCATCCATTACAGTTTATACTTTCATTCAGCCCGTAGCCACCGCTCCTATTTTCCCATTTTCTTTTTCCTTTTTTCCTCCATGCTTTTTATTCACATTCACTCCAGTTTCCTCTCCCCGTGATTCCTATCACATTACCTCCTTTTCCCTTCTCCAATTGGATACAACCTTCCCCCAGCGCCACTCAATCAATCTCATCTTTCCTCTATAATTGGCGTCTACACACTTCCGCCCTCATGTCATGTTGAAAAAGGAGCGCGGCTTGCCAGGACATCGCTAGCCTGCACGCTCATGAAACGTGTCCATCTCTGATGACGTCAGTCCCTGCCATCCAGCCACTTGTGTGTTCCAAGTCTCGCTTCTGAACATCTAACAGGATTGCTGTCCCTGGAAGCCGGCTCATCCACCCACAAGAGACACTCCTGCTTCACACAGCTGAGCTGGAAACCTGTGCACTGTGATCTGCAGCTGTTGGTCGTCATCTTGACATTTTCCACACGCCTGTATTCATTCACCTATATGTGAGTGTATTATGTTATTTACTAATAAAAGTTGTTTTGTACTGCTGCACTTAGAGGCGCCTCTCTCCTTACTGCTTAAAAGCTGGCTGCTCAGGCATGCAGATCTGCCAGAGCTTTGGGGGCGACCTGATGTCTATGATATATACGTACAAGGTATGGATCTGTGGCTTTGTATGCCTACGCTCTATCTCTCTGCCTAGTTCTTTCATGGATCTTTATTTCTATTATCCGCTCTGAATTATCTTCTTCATTAAATGTTTTAAATGAACACCTTGAACTACTCACATTGTTTTCTTTCTGCAGTAATTAGTTTATTATTATTAATTATACCTTTTCAAATGTATTATATTAATTATTACTCTCATTATTCACCTACATTTCGTTTTCAGAGCATTTATGACCAGGTTCTCTTTGGACTTAGTGCCTTATCATTTGGATCTCTACAGTGATTTAGTGTCTTATCATTCGGATTTCTACAAGGCCCTCTGTGGATCTTTTGTGTTACTGTTTTTACAGGCGCCCCCCATCTTTCTATGTACTATAGCTACATTTGCTTTTAAGTACCGTAAGTACCTTGATGACCTTCCTGTCTAACTTTGCAACTTTTTAGAAGGGTTATCTTGTGTTGGTTTTAATATTAAACCTGTCTTTATATATGTCTCTATAAAATACTCTGTTGGTTGCACTATTTTGATGGGAAAATTTTTTCTTTTGGCCAGGTCTTCTAAGCAGTCACCATAGGTGATTTGGATTCAGCAGCTCGGTAACCTCCAGGATTCAACTCCTGTGGTCCTGCATATAGTAATTTTCCTTGTGATTGTTACCATCATGCACTTTTTATGTACAATTGTTTTTATTGTGTGCCACTTTGTGGCTTTCATGTGTTTTTTCTATGAATTGTAATAAATTATATATATTTTTCTATACTTTTTTCATCTTCCATATATTTTCATTGCCCTTAAAATCCAGTTTTCCTTTGAGGTAAATCCTTTTGTCGACTATAGGTGATTGGTTGCTTGGGATTTGATACCTACTCCTGTCAGGGTGAGTGAGTGAGTGAGTGAGAACTTGTATAGCGCTGCAAATGCGAACTCAATCGCCTCAAGGCGCTTGTCATCCAGTTTCATTAAGATCCTTTAGAAGAGATGAGTCTTTAGTTTTTTCCGGAAGGCTCAATGGTTTTCTTCCATGCGGATGTTCGTGGGTAGCGCATTCCATATCCTTGGTCCTTGGGCAGCAAACCTTCGTTCTCCCTTGGCTTTGTAGCAAGTCTTGGGGATGTGGAGGAGGTTTTGGTTGGTTGATCGGAGGTCGCGAGTAGTGGTGTAGTGTTTTATTTTCTCGCATAAATATTGAGGTGCGTTTCCTTGTGCGCATTTGTGGGTGAGGCAGAGGGTCTTGAATGTGACCCGATCCTTTACGGCTAGCCAATGGAGGCTTCTCAGGGACGGTGCGATTGATTCCCAGGGTTTTTTCCCCGTTACCAGTCTGGCCGCTGTGTTTTGGATGACTTGTAGACGTGCAATCTGGTATTTGGATAGTCCTAGGTAAAGGGAGTTAGCGTAGTCAAGCCGGGAATTGATGATGGTTCCGACTACTACTGCTCTATCTTTTTCCGGGACGAAGGGGATAAGTCTTCGTAGCAGGCGGAGAAGGTGGTGAGATCCGCTGACTACTGATCCTATTTGTGCGTCCATAGTCATGTCTGAGTCAAAGATGACTCCCAGGCTTTTAACTTTGGGGCTTGGGGTTATGTTTTGTCCAAGGATGGTGGGTGGCGTCCATGTGGTCCTAGCGTTTTTCTTTCGGTTAGCATGGAAAATGAGCAGTTCTGTTTTGGAGCCATTAAGCTTGAGTGAGCTCTCTGTCATCCAATTGTCAATTAGTGTAAGGCATTTTTCCAGTCCGTAATATTGATCTTTTTTGTTGTTGATGCAAAAGTAATGTTGAGTATCATCTGCATAGGAGTGATAGCGCAGGTCCTGTTCACTGATGATTTTAAAGAGTGGCCGGAGGTAGATGTTGAAGAGTACCGGTGACAGGGGTGATCCTTGAGGGACTCCGCATGTATTTGTGCATGGTGCCTCGGTGAAGGCTCCCAGTTTCACTGTCTGGGATCGATTTTCTAAAAAGGATGCGAACCATGGTAGGTCCGCGTCTGCGACTCCTGCTACTTCGGAGAGGCGTGTGAGCAGAGTTTTGTGATCTACTGTGTCAAAGGCTGCACTGAGGTCCAGCAGCACCAGGAGACACGATACTCCGTCATCTGCTGCTTCGAGTGCGTCGTCCCATATTTTGAGAAGTGCTGTTTCCGTCCCATGCCCTGGGCGGAACCCTGATTGAAGTGGGTCCAGGAGTTTGTGGGTTTCCAAATGAAGTTGTAGCTGTTGTGTTACTACTTTCTCGACGATCTTGGAGATGGTGTTCAGGTTCCCTCCACCCCAGTCCCATGGGGTGCCTCCTGCTGTGGTCCCCCTTCCTCTTCTCTTAATTCCATTTAGGGACTTTAGATCCTCTGGTGGTGAGTTGCCTTTTTCTTTCATCTGTGGACCTGCCAACAGGTGGGCCTCCAATCTTAAAACAAATTATTATGATTGTTGCCTCTACATGGTAATCCTTATTTTTTTCTATATTTATTAGTTGGCTACCACATTAAACGGCCGAGACATACCTCCCCTGACGAAGCCCCAAGGGCGAAACATGTTGAGACTTGTATGACATTCTCGGCCCCCATTCGATGCAACCACCATTTTGGAATCATCCTGTTACAAAAACCGACCTAGTGACAATATCAGGGAAATAGACGCTTTGATGCGCATGCGCGCACAAGGATGGTTGGGCAGGCGCGCGCCGGGACTAGGCGGACGCGCGGCGCCGTGACTATGCGCACGCGCAATGGCCCACGCCCGGCGTGATGGATACCCGGCCTATTTAAACCCACGGCTGACAGTGGCGCATCACTGGTGTATCTTCAGCTTGTCCTGCGTTCCTGTGTCCTGTGAATCTGCTGTTCCTGATCTGTGTACCGACCCGGCTTATCCTGACCTGATCCTTCTGACCCCCTGGCTTGATCCTTGGCTTGCATCTGACTTCTCTCTGCCTGCTTCCTGCATCTGATCCTGGCTTGGCTACTGGACTTGTTTATCTTGCTCCCTGAACTTTGATTGATTTGATTTTGATCCTGGACTGACTTCCTGTGTTGACCCCTGGCCTGGCTCCTGACTCCGTTATCAAGTCTGTCCACCGGTCCCTGCTTCCTGGACCATCCAAGCATGCATGTCTCCAGTTCCAGCTACCAGGCACCCGTGCTTCTGTGGGCACCACACCTGCTGTGTCACCTTCAGTGGTGTGCTGCGCTTGGCCGCAAGGGGAGCCCTCCTAGCATCTCGGCCTTCTACCAAGTTCCTGACAGTATACACCAGCTAGCCGGTCACTTTGGGGTCCGGAAGACCACTGAGCTCGTTCAACGATCCTTGTGGTGGCCTACTCTGAGGTCTGACTGCAAGGAATATGTAAATTCCTGTATGACTTGCCAACGGAATAAGGGGTCCAACGCTAAATCTTGGGGTCTGTTGAGACCACTACCAGTCCCTGAACAACCATGGAAAAATATTTCTGTGGACTTTATAGTAGATCTGCCACCCTCGGAAAATTTCACAACAATCTTGGTAGTAGTAGACCCACTCTCCAAGATGGCACATTTCGTACCAATGATGGGCACACCGTCTGCTACGGACACAGCAAAAGTCTTTATAAAAGAGATAGTCAGACTGCATAGCTTACCGGACAACATCGTGTCTGACAGAGGTGTGCAATTCACCTCTAAGTTCTGGAGGAACCTCTGCAAATCACTATCCATCGAGACTTGTTTTTCCACAGCCTACCACCCACAAAGCAAAGGCCAGACTGAAAGAACTAATCAAAGGCTAGAGCAATATTTGCGGTGTGTTTGTTCCTTTTCTCAGGATGACTGGTTCTCACTTTTGCCTTGTGCGGAATTCGCATATAATAACTCTGTACACACCGCAACCAACCAGTCATCTTTCTGGGCAAATTATGGCTTCCATCCATCTTTCTTACCCAATACCATCCCCGAATCCTCAGTTCCGGCAGTCCACGACAGAATAAACTTCATTCAGGCAAATTACCAGACTCTCCGGGACACAATGAAGAAACCCAAGAAGCTTACAAAAAACATTATGACAGAAGGAGAAGAGGAGATCCCACCTTTAAAGTTGGGGACAAAGTCTGGCTGTCATCAGTCAACCTTAAATTGCCATGTCCGTCCCGGAAACTGGGGCCAAAGTTTGTTTGCCCTTTTGAAATTAAGCGGGAGATCAATCCCGTAGCCTTTGAACTTGCTCTAGCTGAAACCTATAGGATTCATCCCATGTTTCATGTGTCATTGCTTAAACATGCCATCTCTAATTCTTTTCCAGGAAGAGAAGAGGTACCTCCGCCTCCGGTCCTGGTTGGAGACGAAACAGAATTCGAGGTGGAGTCCATTCCTGACTGTCGACGGAGAGGTAGGACAATTCAGTTTTTAATTAAATGGAGGGGATATTCTGCAGAAGAGAACTCTTGGGAGACTGCAAGTTATGTACACGCCCTAAGGCTTATACAGAGATTCCGCAGCAGTCACCCCAAAAAGTGGGCACGCCTGGGCATCCAGAGGCTGCCCCTTGGGGGGAGGCACTATCAGGGAAATAGACACATTGATGCGCATGCATGCACAAGGATGTGCGGCACCATGGTTGGGCAGGCGCGATGGATGCCCGGCCTATTTAAACCCACTGCTGACAGTGGCACATCGCTGGTGTATCTTCAGCTTGTCCTGCGTTCCTGTGTCCTGTGAATCTGCTGTTCCTGATCTGTGTACCGACCCGGCTTGTCCTGACCTGATTCTTCTGATCCCCTGGCTTGATCCTTGGCTTGCATCTGACTTCTCTCTGCCTGCTTCCTGCATCTAATCCTGGCTTGGCTACTGGACTTGTTTATCTTGCTCCCTGAACTTGACTCTGATCCTGGACTGACTTCCTGCGTTGACCCCTGGCCTGGCTCCTGACTCCGTTATCAAGTCTGTCCACCGGTCCCTGCTTCCTGGACCATCCAAGCACGCATGTCTCCAGTTCCAGCTACCAGGCACCCGTGCTTCTGTGGGCACCACACCTGCTGTGTCACCTTCAGTGGTGTGCTGCGCTCGGCCGCAAGGGGAGCCCTCCTAGCATCTCGGCCTTCTACCAAGTTCATGACAGACAATGTCCTTTTTTAATTAACTTTTGTATAATGAATTAATAAAATCTTTGTATACTTTTTTATCAAAAGATGCATGGGTCTTCCATTGTGTTCAACTCCTAATTTAATAAGCACCGTTATAGTCCCGTCTCTTCTCTGTTGCTCCTTAATTCACTTATATTCATGTTCTGGCTTTTGGAAGCAATAGTGACTCAGCAATTTTTAAGAATTCTAATGAGAGTAATGAGGCATTTGGCCTAGGAGAACATCTCATGTGGCCATATTCGCAGAGGGGTCTAACACTTGCAAGGTGAATAATTACCTATTGGCTTACTCACACAAAGAGGATAGTGAGTACTGTATACTAGCAAACAAATGGCATATACTACACACAGCCATGCAAATAACCCCAAAGAATGTGACAAATGTCATAAAGACCACCTGTGTGTTCCAAAACTATGAGTACCGTCCGTGATACTTTTTTTATTTGCACTAACATACAATTTTTCAGGACAAGCTTTCGGGGTATGTCCCCTTCTTCAAGGTCCAAGCAGTACTGATTCACAAGTTGAAAAAAAAAATTGTGAATCAGTACTGCTTGGACCTTGAAGAAGGGGACACACCCCAAAAGCTTGTCTTGAAAAATTGTATGTTAGTGCAAATAAAAAAAGTATCACGGACAGTACTCAATTTTCTCTGTCACAATTGCACTAATACGGCTACAATCACTCCAAAACTATGAGAGGGAGAGGGGTGGCTATACCTTTGATGAGACCTAAAACAATAACCTTGACCGTGTTGAATGGAGCATTGTCAGGGGAAATGTGAGCACCCTTACCTTTCTAATCAGATAGCTGAATAATTTATGTTACCTGTGGGACAGGTTCCGAGGCAGGAAACGTTTTCCTCATAGTACTGCATTGCTGAAAATCATTTGCATTGTTGCCTACATTAATGAATGTGACAAAATGTATTGGGTTAGAATGTGCATTATGTTATACCATGATTTGTTGATTATTTAAAAGCATTTCTAGGGAAAATATATTTTTTCGTCACTTTAAAAAAAAATGCATTGCGGGTGTGGCTTACACCAAAAGTGAGTAAATAAACATATAATCACTCACAGGTAGCAGCTTGATTACTCTTAGTAAGGTTCTCCCAGTCTGGGTACAGCTGGGAAGCTATTTTCTGCCAGATTTAAGTCTTCCTCCTGTTGTCCATATATAACCCAGAAAGAAAGGATAACTTGCCAAAAATATATAGCAGTGTTGAATTGTAAGTCTGTTAACCACTTAAGCCCCGGACCATTTGGTAGCTAAAGGACCAGAGGTGAATTCAGAATTTTGCACTGCGCTGCTTTAACTGTAAATTGTGCGGACATGCAATGTTGTACCCAAACGAAATTTGCGTCCTTTTCTTCCCACAAATAGAGCTTTCTTTTAATGGTATTTGATTGCCTCTGCGATTTTTATTTTTTGCGATATAAGTGGAAAAAGACCGAAAATTTTGAAAAAAAATGATATTTTCTACTTTTTGTTATAAGAAAAATCGAATAACCTAAATTTTAGTCATACATTTAGGCCAAAATGTATTCAGCCACATGTCTTTAGTAAAAAAAATGTCAATAAGCGTATATTTATCGGTTTGCGCAAAAGTTATAGCGTTTACAAACTAGGGTACATTTTCTGGAATTTACACAGCTTTTAATTTATGACTGCCTATCTCATTTCTTGAGGTGCTAAAATGACAGGGCAGTACAAAACCCCCCCAAATGACCCCATTTTAGAAAGTAGACACCCCAAGGAAATTGCTGAGAGGCATGTTGAGCCCATTGAATATTTTTTTTTTTTTGTCCCAAGTGATTGAATAATGACAAAAAAAAAATTACAAAAAGTTGTCACTAAATGATATATTGCTCACACATGCCATGGTTATATGTGGAATTGCACCCCAAAATACATTCTGCTGCTTCTCCTGAGTACGGGGATACCACATGTATGGGACTTTTTAGGAGCCTAGCCACGTACGGGACCCCGGAAACCAAGCACCGCCTCCAGGATTTCTAAGGGCGCAAATTTTTGATTTCACTCCTCACTACCTATCACAGTTTTGAAGGCCATAAAATGCCAAAATAGCACAAAACCCCCCCAAATGACCCCATTTTGGAAAGTAGACACCCCAAGCTGTTTGCTGAGAGGCATGGTGAGTATTTTACAGCTCTCAATTGTTTTTGAAAATGAAGAAAGAACATTTTTTTTTTCTTCTTTTTTTTTTCAATTTTCAAAACTTTGTGACAAAAAGCGAGATCTGCAAAATACTCACAATACCTCTCAGCAAATAGCTTGGGGTGTCTACTTTCCAAAATGGGGTCATTTGGGGGGGTTTTGTGCCATCTGGGCATTCCATGGCCTCCGAAACTGTGATAGGCAGTGAGAAGTGAAATCAAAAATTGACACCCTTAGAAAGCCTGAAGGCGGTGCTTGCTTTTTGGGGTCCCGTACGCGGCTAGGCTCCCAAAAAGTCTCACACATGTGGTATCCCCGTACTCACGAGAAGCAACAGAATGTATTTTGGGGTGTAATTCCACATATGCCCATGGCATGTTTGAGCAATATATCATTTAGTGACAACTTTGTGCAAAAAAAAAAAAAAAAAAAATATTTTTTCCGCAACTTGTGTCAACATATAAAATATTCCATGGACTCGACATGCCTCTCAGTATATAGCTTGGGGTGTCTACTTTCCAAAATGGGGTCATTTGGGGGGGTTTTGAACTGTTCTGGCATTTTATACACAACATTAGGAAGCTTACATCCACTCTTCTAACCACTTGAAGACAAAGCCCTTTTTGACACTTTTTGTTTACATGAAAACATATTTTTTTTTGCAAGAAAATTATGTTGAACCCCCAAACATTATATATATTTTTAAAGCAAAGGCCCTACAGAATAAAATGGTGGGTGTTGCATTTTTTTTTCTACACAGTATTTACGCAGCGATTTTTCAAACGCATTTTTTTGGGAAAAAATACACTTTTTTTAATTTTAATGCACTAAAACACACTATATTGCCCAAATGTTTGATGAAATAAAAAAGATGATCTTAGGCCGAGTACATAGATACCAAACACGACATGCTTTAAAATTTCGCACAAACGCGCATTGGCGACAAACTACATACATTTTTAAAAGCCTTTAAAAGCATTTACAGGTTACCCCGTTAGATTTACAGAGGAGGTCTACTGCTAAAATTACTGCCCTCGATCTGACCTTCGCGGTGATACCTCACATGCATGGTGCAATTGCTGTTTACATATGACGCCAGACCGACGCTTGCGTTCGCCATTGGGCAAGAGCAGGGCAGGACAGGGGTGCTTTTTTTTTTTTTTATTATTAATTTTGCATTTTTTTTTTTTTTAAACTGTTGCTTCCATATTTATTTATTTTTATCACTTTTATTGTTATCTCAAGGAATGTAAATATCCCCTATGATAGCAATAGGTAATGACAGGTACTCTTTTTTGAAAAAACTGGGGTCTATTGGACCCTAGATCTTTCCACTGCCCTCAAAGCATCTGACCACACCAAGATCGGTGTGATAAAATGCTTTCCCAATTTCCCAATGGCGCTTTTTATATCCGGGGGGGGGACATTCCCTCCCACTGCTTGTAAAAGCAGTCCAGAGGCTAATTAGCCACTAGGATTGCTTTTACATGAAAGCCGGCCGCTGGCTGAAAAGAATGATACCAAGATGATACCTAAACCCGCAGGCATCATTCTGGTATAAACATTCAAAGTCCAGCAACATACCAGTACGTTGCTGGTCCTTGTTGGACATGTATTGTAATCTTTTTTTTCATGCAGCCTGTTGGCTGAACGAAAAAAAAAGATTGATCGGTGGGTATGCCCACCATTAGAATACCGCCCTTCATCCACCCACTTCTAATGATGGGCATACATGCACCATTTATATATGCCGAAGCATGGGGGCATCTTCTCGCAAAAGTTATGCCGCGTACACATGGTCAGACTTTTCCACGGGCAAGCCTCCGTCTGAATTTCGACCGTATGTACGTGGCATTAGGAGCAAAATCGCTCCTCCGCTCCTGCTGCCCCAATGCTTCGGCATATATGCTTTTTTTTTTAACTGTGGTGGTGAAATCACCTCCTACAGCACTGGAGTCGCAGGGATCAGGCCTGTCTCTGCGAACGCTGCAGTTATGTGTGTTGTGTTTTGCAAGTGACAGTGATCGATCGATACTGCACTTGGGTGGCCTGGGCTGGACGGAGGGGCAAAACGCAGGTGCTAGCAGGTATCTGGGCTGATCCCACTAACAGTGTGTTTTTGGGAACCCTAAACTGCTGGGGACGCTAGTATAGATCTGATCAGATCAGATATTGAGCTGATCAGATACTATACCACTAAGGGGGGTGTATGCTTCACGTGTGGGTGTTAGCGCTACTGGCACTAACCTGACGCTGCCTGGGGTGTGACGCAGACCCTCTCTGACGCTAAAACCTAACCGATATTACCCGCTGGGCGATCAGGGGGTTAAACCTTTATTGGGTTATATACGGCAGGTGCCCTGACACTATAAAAAGCAAACTAACTAACCAGCGTCACCCGTAACACTTATATGATGATCACTGGTGAAAGGGTTAACTAGGGGCAATTAGGGGGTTAAAACCTTTATTAGGTAATATATGGGGGTACCTGACGCTATATAAAAACCTGACGGCGAACCTAAAAAAAAATTACTGGCTACCTATCGGCATCACCGACACTAAGACAACGATCATAAAAACGATTGCTTAGCGACAGTGGTGATAGGGGGTGAAAGGGTTACCTGGGGGGCGATCAGGGGGTTAAACCTTTATTAGATAATATATGGGGGTACCTGACGCTATAAAAACCTGCGACGAACCTAAAAAAAATTACTGGCTACCGATCAGCATCACCGACGCTAAGACATCGATCAGAAAAATGATCGCATAGTGACGGCGGTGCTAGGGGGTGAAAGGGTTACCTGGGGGGTGATCAAGGGGGTTACACCTTTATTAGGTAATATATGGGGGTACCCGACGCTATAAAAACCTGCGGCGAACCTAAAAAAAATTACTGGCTACCGATCAGCATCGCCGAGGCTAAGACATCGATCAGAAAAATTATCGCTTAGTGACAGTGGTGATAGGGGGTGAAAGGGTTACCTGGGGGGGGCGATCAAGGGGGTTAAACCTTTATTAGGTAATATATGGGGGTACCCGACGCTATAAAAACCTGCGGCGAACCTAAAAAAAATTACTGGCTACCGATCAGCATCACCGACGCTAAGACATCGATCAGAAAAATGATTGCTTAGTGACGGCGGTGCTAGGGGGTGAAAGGGTTATCTGGGGGGTGATCAGGGGGTTAAACCTTTATTAGGGGGGGTTAGGGGGCTACACTGGACCTAAAACTAAATGTAGTGACACTTTTACAGTCACAAATGTCACTGATTGCAGTGACCATTTATTTAGTGATCACTGCAATCAGTGACACTGTGACTGGGGGCTGGGGGGGGGGCTGGGGGGTGATCTGGGGGTGTCTGGGGGGGCGATTTATGTGCCTATGTGTCCTGGTGTCAGTGTGCTGTTTTGTGTACTAACCTGCATCTTCTCCTGTACGGCGCTCGGTATATGTGAGCGCCCCAGGAGAGATGACATCACTTCCTCCTTCCTGGCAGGCAGGGGAAGCTCTCTCATTCGCCGGGAGCGATTGAGAGGGGGTGGCCGGAATCGAACGGCCGTCCCCTCATGCTGGATCGCTCCCGAAGGTAAAACGACCGCTCACTGTAAAGAAGGGGGGTCCGATCGGACCCCCCAACTATACAAAGGCAATCACGTACATATACGTGATTCTGCCTGTCGGTGCCATTCTGCTGACGTATATTTACAGTGGGCGGTCGTTAAGTGGTTAACTTGCTGCACATTTTCACTGGCACGTTGTACATCTTGTAGCAAATTTGCATGCCAAGTTTCTAGCAAGAGCAAAGTTGCAGTGGTGAGCAAGCCTACAGCATGAAAATTCAACCGCAGTGACCCCTGTGGTGGGATGACTATTGCACAACATAACTGAACCAGAACTTGCAGCAGACTTTTAGAATGTTTGCAAAGAAAGTTGATCTGGAGTCATGCAATGAGGACTTGCTCCAATTGTGAAATAAACTTGTGAAGCCTGGCAAGTCTAGCAATAGCTTAGCAAGTCATTTTCAAACTTGCAGCACAATTGCCAGCACACAATTTGCAGCAGCCTCTCTCTCATCATGTCCTGGAAATTGGTTTGCACTGTGCTGTGTGAGGTAGGCCATCCTCTACTTTTTCTTCAGTGCAATACACTGGTATGAACAACTCCAATCTGCAGCCTTTTATTTGCATGCATATGCACTGGCATGCATTGATCTCCTCCCACCTAAACTGCCAAAAAGAGCCAAGAAATAGTGGACATATTAAATGTTCATTATGTTCCTTTGCATTTCTTTAAATCTTTGTTTTAAACATGGGTGTGCAAAATGCTTCAGAAAAAACAAACATTTAAATATATTCATAACTATATTTATATTGTATAAATAAATATATGTAGCGGGGTCTTTAAATTTAGGTGGGACACACTCAGGTGTGTAAGTATGGGAGTAATGGACCATTTGTGTTCGTGGAGGATTGGACGGTGTAATAATCTCCTTGGCCTGTGGGTGGCGGGGTACCCGTAGGCTTGAGGTAGATTTGCTGTCACAGTGCTACCCTTTTTGTCCCTTTCCGGAGATGGTACGGCGAGGGCAGGGAACCTGCCGTGGTGTCGATGGGAGGAGATAAAAGGGGGAGACGCCCTAACCACGAGGTCTGTCTTCGGGGATCTTCTCTTCACGCGCCCAGGCACCTTAGGCCTGGGTGCGGGCGGTTCCGGATTCTGGCCCAGGCGCCCTAGGCCTGACCGGAATGGAGTTATAGTCCATCCCAGGCACCTTCAGCCTGGGGTGAGGTACTAAACCAGGAGGGCCTGGGGCCCAGTGACTTCGACTGGGTCCCGCGAGGGTGGAGAAGTCCGAGGGTCCCTGAAGTGGATGGGGCCCATGTCTGAGGTGAGGAGGCCGGGGAGGTTACCCATTCGGAGAGTCTGGAGCAGCATCAACCCAGTGACGGATGGGCCTCTGGTAACTGCCTTGGAGGGACATCTTCCCCTGACAGGGGCCGCAACGCAGCGAAGGTACTCCTATCTATGTTCTCTTGAGTCGCTGGTAGAGACTCTCAAGTTCTAAGTCCTTTCTAGCTAAGGCTATACTAACCGCTGGCGAGATCGCAGTGGTTTAGCTGACAACCAGGTTAGTGCCTCGACCTGCTCATCCCCTGTATCAAAATGTTATCAAGTCGCAACCAGTTGGCTACTGAAGCACTGTTTATTGTGAGATATGCAATAAAACAAGAGTTGGACTGTGATCAGTGTGTGGAACTCTGGTTAATGGGAGCAGAGGGAAGTGTTGGCGCAGCAGGACTTAATTCTAGACAGAAGCACACAGGCCCGAGGAAATATCTGGTACTAGCCTTCACCTCACCCACAGCTATGGGGAGGACATGGGCCGTAGCGCATCTCACCCTGTCGTGTGACATACCCCTAGACAAAAGAGATGGGGTGAGGCCGCTACATATATATATATATATATATATATATATATATATACAGTGGGGAAAAAAAGTATTTAGTCAGCCACCAATTGTGCAAGTTCTCAAACTTAAAAATATGAGAGAGGCCTGTAATTGTCATCATAGGTATACCTCAACTATGTGAGACAAAATGTGGAAACAAATCCAGACAATCACATTGACTGATTTGGAAAGAATTTATTTTCAAATTATGGTTGAAAATAAGTATTTGGTTAATATCAAAAGTTCATCTCAATACTTTGCTATATATCCTTTGTTGGCAATGACAGAGGTCAAACGTTTTCTGTAAGTCTTCACAAGGTTGTCACACACTGTTGCTGGTATGTTGGCCCATTCCTCCATGCAGATCTCCTCTAGAGCAGTGATGTTTTGGGGCTGTCGCTGGGCAACACAAACTTTCAACTCCCTCCAAAGGTTTTCTATGGGGGTTGAGATCTGGAGACTGGCTAGGCCACTCCAGGACCTTGAAATGCTTCTTAGGAAGCCACTCCTTCGTTGCCCGGGGGCGGTGTGTTTGGGATCATTGTCATGCTGAAAGACCCAGCCAGGTTTCATCTTTAATGCCCTTGCTCATGGGAGGAGGTTTTCACTAAAAATCTCATGATACATGGCCCCATTCATTCTTTCATGTACACGGATCAGTCGTCCTGTTCCCTTTGCAGAGAAACAGCCCCAAAGCATGATGTTGCCACCCCCATGCTTTACAGTAGGTATGGTGTTCTTTGGTTGCAACTAGGGTTGTCCCGATACCACTTTTTTAAGACCGAGTACAAGTACCGATACTTTTTTTCAAGTACTCGCCGATACCGAATACCGATACTTTTTTTTAATCTCATGTGTCAGTTTTTTTTTTTTTTTACATTTTTTTTTACAATTTATTTTATTTATTTCTTTTTTTACAATGCTTTGTTTTTTTAAGGGGGGGGGGGGGTCAGTGTCAGTGTGTGTGTTTTTATTTTTTATTTTTTTTACAATAAATTTTTATTTTATTTTATTCTTTTTTTTTATCAGCCTTGTTGTGGGGGGCTTTGGTGAGATATCAGGGGTCTTAACAGACCTCTGACATCTCCCCTTTGAGACAGGGAAAGGGTCTAGGGACACATATTCCCCAGTCCCTCTCTCAGCAGCCTCAGCTGCGCTGAAAATGAATGGGGAGAAGACAGCGGCTCCTCTCCATTCATAAACTGAAACATTGTAAACACAGTTTACGATGTTTCAGTTATGTGAATGGACAGAGTCAGTGATGACTCTGTACATTCTGACAAGTAAGGAGCCAGATTTACCGGCTCCTACCTCCGCTCTCCATCCTGAGATACCGAGGGGGTGGAGGAGGGGCACGGCGGCATTGAGGTGAAGGGGGCACGGAGGTGAAGGGGGCACAGCGGCACGGAGGTGAAGGGGGCACAGCGGCACGGAGGTGAAGGGGGCACAGCGGCATGGAGGTGACGGGGGCACAGCGGCATGGAGGTGAAGGGGGAACAGCTCTGGGAGCATTTGAGCAGCAGACAGGCAATTGGATCAGATTCAGTTTACTTACCTGCCTGAAGACTCGCTCTGGTCTCTGCCACGCTCTCCGCCTTGGTCTCCGCCCCCCGCCCTCCGCCCTGGTCTCCGCCCCCCGCCGCACACTTTCCGTCCTGCTCTCGGCCCTGGTCTCCGCCCCCTCCACGCTCTCCGCCCTGGTATCCGCCCCCCGCCGCACACTCTCCATCCCACTCTCCGCCCCCCGCTCTGAGAAAAAAAAAGTATCGGACTGGGCATCGGGAGCATTTGCGCGAGTACAAGTACTCGCGCAAATGCTTTGTATCGGTACCGATACCGATACTAGTATCGGTATCGGGACAACCCTAGTTGCAACTCAGCATTCTCTCTCCTCCAAACACGACAAGTTGTGTTTCTACCAAACAGTTCTACTTTGGTTTCATCTGACCATATGACATTCTCCCAATCCTCTTCTGGATCATCCAAATGCTCTCTAGCAAACCTCAGACGGGCCCGGACATGTACTGGCTTAAGCAGGGGGAAACGTCTGGCACTGCAGGATCTGAGTCCCTAGCGGCGTAGTGTGTTACTGATGGTACCTTTGTTACGTTGGTCCCAGCTCTCTGCAGGTCATTCACTAGGTCCCCCTGTGTGGTTCTGGGATTTTTGCTCACTGTTCTTGTGATCATTTTGACCCCACGGGGTGATATCTTGCATGGAGCCCCAGATCGAGGGAGATTATCAGTGGTCTTGTATGTCTTCCATTTTCTAATTATTGCTCCCACAGTTGATTTCTTTACACCAAGCTGCTTGCCTATTGCAGATTCAGTCTTCCCAGTCTGGTGCAGGTCTACAATTTTGTTTCTGGTGTCCTTCGACAGCTCTTTGGTCTTCACCATAGTGGAGTTTGGAGTGTGACTGTTTGAGGTTGTGAACAGGTGTCTTTTATACTGATAACAAGTTAAAACAGGAGCCATTAATACAGGTAATGAGTGGAGGACAGAGGAGCCTCTTAAAGAAGAAGATACAGGTCTGTGAGAGCCAGAAATCTTGCTTGTTTGTAGGTGACCAAATAATGGAAAATTGTTTTCAATACTTACTGTAATTTTCCTTTCCTGGCCTGTCCTCACGTCAGCACACTATGGGTTAACCCCTTCCTCCGGTCTCCCAGTACCACCTTCTTTTAGCTGATAAATAGGGGGCCCCTCCTCCCTTGCCCTTGTTCCACTTAACTGGAGGACGACAGGCTTATCGGGAGGGAAAAGAGCTGTGCTGACGTGAGGACAGGCCAGGAAAGGAAAATTACAGTAAGTATTGAAAACAATTTTCCATTTTCCTGGCCAGCCTCACGTCAGCACACTATGGGATTTAATTTAGCCAATTTAGGGTGGGGAAAAGATAAGACTCGAACAACAACTGAAAATGCTGCTATAGTGAATATTTTATTTTGCTTGCAGAGGTGTGGACACCACTGCGTTTCCAAAATTTGATGCGTTGGCCGCTGTGACATCTAAACTGTAGTGTTTAGCGAAGGTTTCGCAGGAGCTCCAACTAGCGGTCCTGCATATGTCTTCAATCGGTATCTTAGCCGAAGCTGCCCATGAGGCTGCCACCCCTCTGGTAGAATGAGCTCTAAGAACTTGTGGAGGCGTCAGCCCCTGTTTCTCATACGTGAGGCTTATCACCTTGGTGATCCAAGTCGCTATGATTCTTGCGGATACCGCTTGTCCTTTCCTAGGCCCGGATGGCAGGACGAAAAGGGTATTAGTTTTGCGTACCTGTAGAGAGCGGTGTAGGTAAATTGAGAACAAGTTGACCATGTCCAGTGGTCTGAGATCTAGCTCTTCCGCTTGTTTTGGTGGCTGTGTGAAGCTTGGTAGGACTGCCTCCCAATTCACATGGAATTTGGAAACCACTTTAGGTGTTACGGCCGGTGAGGGCCTTAGGATCACTTTGTCCTGGAGAATGATGCAATATGGATTCTTGCAGGACAGAGCTGCTAGTTCTGAAACCCTTCTTGCCGACATTATGGCTGTAAGGAAGATCAGCTTGACTGTCAAGAACCAAAGCGGGCATGTCTCTGCAGGGATGAATGGATGTAGGAGCAGGGCTTTTAGTACCGTGCCCAGATCCCATGCTGGGAACAGGGGTCTCCTTGGTGGTTTCAATTTTATGACTGCTCTGAGGAACTGTCTTATTAGAGGCCCACCTGCCCACTTGTGACCTGTGAAGCACGCCAATGCTGACACTTGAACCTTTATGGTGTTATAGGCTAAGCCCGCTTTTAGAGCTGACTGTAAGAAGTCCAACACTTGCGCAATGCTTGGGGATAACGGAGAAAACTTCTGTTGCAGGGCAAATGCCGTAAATTTCTTCCAAATTCTGTTATAAGTGACATTGGTTGTGGCTTTTCTAGATTTTAGTAGCGTCAAAATTACTTCCTCCGAGATGCCTTGTGACTGTAGTCTGGCCGATTCAACAACCAAGCCATCAGCTGTAACCTGCCCGGGTTGGGATGACACCATTGGCCCTGCTGTAGAAGGTCTCTCTTCAGCGGCAGCTGTATTGGGGGGACTGCCGCCATCTGTAGGAGCAGAGGGAACCATGGTCTCCGTGGCCAGAAGGGCAGGATTACAATTGCATGGACGTTCTCCCTCGCAATCTTCAGTAGGGTTTTCATTACCAGAGGTAACGGTGGAAAAAGGTAGACAAAGGGAAAATCCCATGGAATTGAGAAGGAGTCTTGGGCTACTGCCTCGTCGCAGCGAAACCTTGACACGAACCGGGGTGTCTTTGCATTCCATGGAGTCGCCATTAGGTCTACCGAGGGTGTCCCCCACTTGTGGAAGATTGTCTCTAGGACGTCCCTGTTGAGTGTCCATTCGTTCTTGTTGGGGAAATCCCGGCTCAGACGGTCTGCTATGTGATTCTGACTGCCCGGAATGTAGGCTGCCGTTAGGGCTTCCACATGCGCTTCTGCCCAAACGAATATGTTGGTTGCCACCTGCAACAGCGGCAAGCTCTTGGTTCCACCCTGTTTGGCTATATAAGCCACCGCCGTTCGGTTGTCCAACATCAGTTTGACTCGAGCCCCGTGGACTAGATTCTCGAAGGCCCTCAGGGCCAGGTATGCTGCCTGTAATTCCAAGAGGTTGGAGTGTCTGGTTTCCATCCTGCTCCATTCGCCTTGAACCTGCCTGCCGAGGCAGTGAGCGCCCCAGCCCCGGAGACTGGCATCCGAGGTTATCCGAATCCAGTCTCTGGGGCTGAGGGGCATGCCCTGCAACAGGTTTTCTGGTGCTATCCACCACGCCAGGCCTTGGCGGATCCGTCTTGGTATGAAGATCTTCTGGTGCAATGATACGCCATCCCACTGGTTCAGGAAGGATGTCTGGAATGCTCTTGTATGGAATCTTGCCCAGGGGATAGCTGGGATCGCTGCGGTAAACATTCCCAGAAGTGTCATGCAATCCCTTCCTGACAGTGATGAGGACTCCATCACGCTGTTTACGCAGGCTACTAACTCGACTTTCTTGCGTCCTGGTAGCGAGACAAGCCCTTTTCTTGTGTTGAAAACAAGTCCCAGGTATTCCATCTCTTGAGAGGGGATCAGCTGGCTCTTCTGCTTGTTGATGATCCAGCCGAATTCTGATAGAGTCTCCAGTACTAGCTCGCGCTGTGTCTCTAACTCTTCGCTTGTACGAGCCACTACTAAGATGTCGTCTAGGTAGTGGAAGATCTTTATGCCTCTTAATCGAATGACGGCGATGACAGCTAGCAAGATCTTGGAGAAGACCCGAGGCGCTGTGCTGATCCCGAAGGGTAGACACCTGAACAGGAAATGGTCTTCCCCTACCATGAATCTTAGGTATTTTTGGTGCTTCTTGTTGATTGGGACATGCAGGTACGCATCTGCTAAATCGACGGATATTAACCAGTCTCCTGGTTGCAGAACTGATATAATCGTAAATATTGATTCCATCTTGAATGTTTTGGGGACAATATAGTGGTTCAAGGATCTTAGGTCCAAAACCGGTCTTAGATCTCCTGATGCTTTGGGTACCAGAAAAATTGGTGAATAAACTCCCGTTTTCCGCTGTTTTAGAGGTACCGGTGTTATTGCATTTTTTTGAAGTAATTCGGTTATGTATTCTAGTAAGCACTTCAGTTTTTTCTGGTCTTGTGGCCATTCTGTCTGGGCCACTATGTTGGGTGGTCTTTGTCGAAAAATTATCTTGTATCCTTGCTTGACCGTCTTCTGGACCCATTGGTCCTTGACCGTCTCCGCCCATACTCTCCAGAAGGATGCCAATCTGGCACCCACCTGGGGAGGATGGGCGGCTGACCCGTCAAAAAGACTTCTCCGATTTCTTAGCGGTCTGCGCGGCCTTGGTCTTTACGTTTCGTAGAAAAGAGTTCTGGGAGCTCTTCCAATAGGGCCTTGTGTATTCTCGCCCCGGTCTGTATGATCTGGCATCCTGCGCCCTTCTGTAGTCTGATTGGCCTGACCGGGTGGCCTGCTGTCTTTTTAGGTCTTTGTGGTATCAGGCCCGACTTCCCTCCTGTAGCTCGTTTAATAGCTTCTTCTAAGGTGCCACCAAACAACGTTTTGCCATTAAATGGAATATTACAGAGACCCAGTTTTGAGGTACTGTCTGCTACCCAATGACGCAGCCATAGGGCCCTTTTTGCGGTCACTGCAAAAGCCATGATCCTAGCGAGAAGTTTTACTAAGTCCATAGAGGCTTCTGCCAGGAAGTCGGCTGAGAGATCCAATTCCTCCATTGCCGAAATGATTCTGTCCATTTCCACGTTAGACCTTAGAGCTGTCTGGACATTTGTGGTCCAAACCTTCAAGGCTCTGGAGACTGAGGTTAAGGCTATGGCAGGGTGGCAAGCAGATGAATAAACCTTCTTTAGGTCTGTATCCGCACGTCTGTCCATCGGGTCTCTGAAAGTTGTAGAATCCTGCAATGGCAGGGCCACTTGTCTAGCCAATCGCTGTAAGGCCGCGTCTATGCCTAGTGGGGATTCCCAAAGGGCAGCTTCTGGAGTCTTAAATGGGTATAGCCTTGCGAAACGATTCTGTACATTTAACCTCTTTTCTTGCTTTTCCCATTCCTCCTCGAACCACTCTCGGATCTCTGGCAAGAGCGGAAAGGTCTCCCCTTGGTTCTTCCGGCTAGGAAAAAACCTTTTAATTTTTTCAGGTGGCTGGGCATCCTGTTCCCAGTCTATGGCCTCTTTTACGGCCGCAACGTAAGGCTCTATGCATTGAAAGTCAAATAAGTACTCAGAGGGTTCCTCTGAGTCCGAGGAATCTCGTGACGACACCTCTAGCACTGGAGACGAATCTCGCCTTTGCTCCGCTGTGCTCCTTATTCTAGCTTTAGTCCCCGGAGCCCTGAAGCCTAAGGCTGACTGTATACTTTCTGTCACTGCCTCGTGAATATAGTCTTTTATTCTGCGTGCCTCCGCTTCTTTGTCTGTGGCTACCTCTTTGATGCAGTCTGCGCATAAGAGTTTCCCAGGAGCAGATGGCGCTGAACATGCCCAGCAAAACCCCTCATTAGGGCGGCCTCCGGTCACATTTGGCTCTGCTACTGTAGCAGTTTGAGTAGTTTTGCGACCTGGGCTGGATTGGGATTTGTGCATTGTCCGAGACCCAGACGCTTGCGGAGATTTAGAAAGGTGGCGGGACTTTTTCTTCCGCACTTGTCTTGTATTAGGGCTTCTGCTCCTAAAAGACAAAACACCTCTTTAGTTTTGGTGTTGCACTCTTTTATATTGTGGCCCCCGTAGACCCCTCCTACCTTTCTGGTGATCTTCGTGCATTATGGGGCTGTGGTGAGCTCATGCTATATAAAAGACAGGATATAGCCAATAAGCAACAGGAAAATTCTCACTCTCATATATATATAATAGTTATCTCTTTTAAATAAATGCTCTTCACCTTGCATTTAGTCCAAATTCTCTAGGGGTGGCAGCAGTATATTTGAGAAACACTGAGTGCTGTTAGGTAAAATAAAGTTCATGTCACTTTAAAAAAACAGGCAGTGCATAATGCTGACACAATCTCTCCACTCCCCCTCCTGAAGGAGACTCACCAGGACGTCTCTCTCAAGCACTGAGGCATACAGCAATGATTTTCCTGGCTTACAGGGCTTTTCTAGCCACGCTAGTTCACGCCCCCAGCGCCGCCCCCCTCCGTGACGTCATCGCAATTCCACAGAAAGCACGGAGGGGGCGGCCGGCACGCTCCTAAGGAGCCCAGCAGCATGGAGCATGAGAGGAGACAGCATCACCACAGCCCTGTATGTAAGCTCCTATAGCTCAATATGCCCGCATAGCTCATGCACCTCGACCGTCCAGTGTTCTAAAAGGATGCTACCTTTAGTATTCTGGACCTTCCAGTCCCAGGAGAGGCTTGAACCTGGGTGGGTGGGTTCGGCAGGGGGGTTTGTTCTGTGTTGTTTTTCGTGGTGGTCTGGTCGTCCGACCAAAAAAAAGGAACAAGGGCAAGGGAGGAGGGGCCCCCTATTTATCAGCTAAAAGAAGGTGGTACTGGGAGACCGGAGGAAGGGGTTAACCCATAGTGTGCTGACGTGAGGCTGGCCAGGAAACTTATTTTCCACCATAATTTGCAAATAAATTATTTCCAAATCAGACAATGTGATTGTCTGGATTTGTTTCCACATTTTGTCTCTAATAGTTGAGGTTTACCTATGATGACAATTACAGGCCTCTCTCATCTTTTTAAGTGGGAGAACTTGCACAATTGGTGGCTGACTAAATACTTTTTTGCCCCACTGTATATATATTTATAAAATATAAATATATTTATGAATATATTTAAATGTTTGTTTTATATATATATATATATATATATATATATATATATATATATATATATATTATTTATTTATTTTTTCTTAAAATTTTACATTTTCTCAGTTTAAAGTGGTTCTAAAGGCTGAAGGTTTGTTTACCTTCATTCATTCTATGTGTGCTGTACTGGCGATAAGAGACCACTTCTTCCCTGCAGCACTGGAAGGCAGCAAGTTGTTTTTAAGCTTTGCGAAGTATCTAAGCTATTTATTTCTCTCTCTCTCCAATGCACTGGCAAAATATCAGAAAATTAAAGCAAATTTTATTGACTATGCAAACCACCTATCTCCTACTGACTGGCTGCTGTAAGATATGCAAAGACCTTGTAAAGACATGCATCTAAGATTTTATAAGGAAGCCCACTAAGCTCCAAAAACATGCAAACAGTAAAAAAGGATGCAATTTGATTTGGTTCGGGTTACCAAAACATAATGATTTTACTTCTTGCAAACCAATTCAGTCTGCTGCAAATCCTAGATTGGGCAAATAATGTACTCATCATTAATGAATTTTCATTGTAGATGTTATTTAGTAGCTGCGCCGTAGGGGGGTCCTTTATAAGGGAAAAAATGATTGGAGTCATAAAAGCCCCCTTTTTTCAGGACTAGACTATATAATCAGGCAACCTTACAGGGTCTGCTGAGTGGAAACAGCTTATATTGGGAAGTAAATGTTAGCTTGGCTGATAAAATCTGTTTGATGCAACCTTAGATTAAGGCTGGGTTCACACTGCCGTGTGGAGCAGCTCACACTAAGGATCCAGTGCGTCTCTGTTCACTGTTTCAGGTCTGATTTCCGTCTGAATTTTTGGCCAGACCTAAAACAGACTAGAAGATGCACAAGACTCCTGTGCAATTTGTTCTGCAGCCGTCCCAGAGCTGTGTGAACCGGCTTCATTGAGAGCCGGTCACTGTCTCCTGATTTCCGAATTGAAAGCGGGGAAAGATGCATCCAATTCGCAATAGTGTGAACCCAGCCTTAGATCAGCAGTTGGCATTAAGTGGGTCCAACTTAGTAGGACTTGGCAGGTTGCCTGATTTTAAAGCCTAGCCCTAAAGAAGGGAGCTTTTAGGACCCACAGCCCAGGATGATCTGATTGGTCCTTCTTCAATTTACCCCTCCATTGTTGTAAGTACTTGTATTTAGCACTTGTCATTTGCGTGTGGCTTGTTATGTGCATGTTCCCCTCCTGGGTCTCTCCCTCCCTTCTTCCTTTTGTTTCTTTCCCTTTCATTTCTTTCCAACACCCCCTCCCCTTTCCCCCTCTTCCTCTCCTGAATAGGGGATAGGAGGTCATCTAGAACAACTTATATGTATCAAAAAGGTATATATATACCTATGCATAGTTTTCTAATTGTATGTTTTTAAGAGAGTATTATGGATAACTGTCTTAAAGGGGTTGTAAACCTTTGTGTTTTTTCACCTTAATGCATCCTATGCATTAAGGTGAAAAACACCTTACAGTCACCGGCCCCCGTTTTACTTACCTGAGCCCCGAATTCCCAAGGGCGCGATCCCGAGTCGTTCTCCCCATGCCTGATCAGCTCTTCTTTGGATAGATTGATAGCTGCGCAGCCATTGGCTCCCGCTGCTGTCTATCAAATCCAATGACGCGGCCACCGGGGGGGGGGGGGAGTTATTTTAAACAAAAAAATCGAAGCTTTAGTACCACTTTAAGTGAACATGATAATCGGAATAAGCGCAATGTAACCATGAAATGCGTAATCATATCCACACACTTGACAGTATCATGCTTGTATTATACAAGCTTATCGAATTACTCAATGCTATACATGTTTTTAGTGCTATTTAACTTGTATAAAAAAGCTTTCAATGTTATATACATATATTTCACATTTTTGAGCTTTTTTGGCGTGGTGACCTCCTGGTATAAATTACCATTTGACTCCCATATCTGTCCCTTGACACTTCCACTGTATACACAATTTTGGAGCTTTTAGGACCAAAAATAAATAAATGTGTACATTTAATGAACACCTGAGCATGAACATGAATTTGAAAATACTTGACTCAATACTTTTTCATTTGGCTCTTTCATCACTAATGAGGCATTCGTTTTATACAGTTTTTATAAAAAAATAAAAGCTAAGGTAAATTTGATAAAGGGCTTCATCCAAGACACAAAATGTAGTCATAAGCATATAGTAGAAATAAAAAATTTTGATCAGCAACTTTGGCTTGGTTTAAGTGCTAGTATGGACTGATGAACCATGCCCAGCATCCTTCTTACGGCTTTTGATTTTTACAACAAATTATCCATTACAAACAAAATACGTTTAATCCAATACCAACCATTCCTACATCCATGCACAAAGTCTTAAAACTGCTAGAAACTACTTTTTAAATTGTAACATTTAGCTTGGGCTCTTATAGATATCAGAAGAAGCACCCAACTGCAAACAGTGGTATTCATTGGATGTCAAGTCAATATGAAACACTCTCGTCCTGACATACATACAGGAATTTTGTAGAAGATCTTCAGAAAGCATAACAGGCATGAAATCACTCAGCAGCATTGCCCTTAGTGGGTTTTTTTTTTTTTAAACTGTAGAAAGTACTGCCTTAAACTAAGTAATGTCAGTGATGCACTGCTAGTTTGAAGGTTTTTGTAAAATGTGAAGGATGCCTAATTAGTTAAAATGAAATTTAATGGTCAAACTTGTCTTGGCTGCCCTGAACTTGTTTCTACACAATACCCAAAGTTTAGCCTTTTCAGTTCTCTTTGTATGTCTAATCCTTCATCAATTTTTTGGCAGCTCTGTTTTATATTAATAATTAGATTCCTCACTTGTTAGATGTTGACATTTGCTTTGGGCCCTAAATTCACGTTCAGTGAGAAAAGTATTTGGAATATAAAAATAGAGCCACGGGAGGTTTTTGCAAGATGGATTTAAAAACATTTAGATAGTCACAGTTTCTTAAGTTCTTTAATTTCTCTAGTGACAAACTGAGAAGATGTAATATTATCACAGCGTGCAATATAAATGCTAGAGTTTGCCAGAAGAGACAAATTTATGGCACATTGTTTCTTGCAAATATTCAGGACTGCCTAACGTTAAATTCTTCAGAGAAAAGAGAAATTTTGAAAGAAGCTGAGCAAAATCATCGAGTGCTGTCTAGATCCTGCGAGGCTGTGCAGGTTTTTAGAGTGCGCTTGTTGTTTAGTATTCAGCAGAAAGTCCCCAGTGCAGCTGAGAGACTGCCTGCCACCTGATTCCGACTCACACACAGCAGCTGAGCTTGGTCTGCTTGTGAATTCATAATGCCGAATATTATGACACTTTGGGGGCTATTTATCAAGTTATAGAAAAGGCGTCTAGAAGCTAAACGCACACATTTAGGTGGAAATTTAGCTTACGTTTGACTTTTAATAAAGAAGTCTCAAGCGGTATATCTGTGCTTTATGCAGATTAAAAATTCCCCTGAAAACAACATGTGACCTTTCCACATATAGCACAGCTTTTATGATTTAACGCTTAGTAGGAGTATTTGTCACTGTTCACTTAATAGAAATGCCAAAAGTATCATTTCAGATAACACAAATAAAAAAAAAAAACACACACAAAAGCCACAATGTAGATTTTGAATATGCTAATTGCAAGAGTAGGGAAAATACAATATTAGAAAATAGACTTGTGCTGGAAATAGCTGATTGTGTCTTCTTTGCTTTATGAATGCATTGTTTTTTTAAAAGTTTTAGCCCTGCCACAATTGTTGTATTGCTTCAAGTATTTGTTACCCCAGCATTTCATATTCCTGATATGTGCCTGCTGTACCATGTACTTGTATGGGAAAAGTATTCTCTTCTCTTTAGGGAAAATACAATATTAGAAAATAGACTTGTGCTGGAAATAGCTGATTGTGTCTTCTTTGCTTTATGAATGCATTGTTTTTTAAAAAGTTTTAGCCCTGCCACAATTGTTGTATTGCTTCAAGTATTTGTTACCCCAGCATTTCATATTCCTGATATGTGCCTGCTGTACCATGTACTTGTATGGGAAAAGTATTCTCTTCTCTTTGTATTGCTTCCTTTGTGTGAAATCCCTGGTGTTCCTGGCAGGCCCTCTGCTTTCCTATTAAAAACTGACCACACTAAGCAGGAGAGCACAACGTGATCAGTACTCTGGGTATGCTGGGAATTCAGTGTGCTTTCCTCCAAAGATCAGACTTGTCCTGACACTCCCCTCCAGCACAGCCATTCACTGTGAAGCTCAGAGTACTGCTGCTTCTCCTCCCCCCAGCTTTTGTGCAGCTGAGAACAGAGGAGATTTGATCACTTATAAAAAAGGGGGAAAAAAAAAAAAAAGGTATTTATACTTTATACAGGCAAAATATCTATACACAGATGTTTTGCCTTTCATTTCTATTTCAAACTGAGGGGGTTGTTTTACAAGGTGATCATTGACAACCACTTTCAGTCGGTGCTCCGGACTAGGGATGAGTTCAGGCATGTTCAGATACTAATAAAAAACAAAAATCCTCACGCTCACCACCCTGCAAATTATGTGAATACTACCTTGAGCTGCGGTACTCAAAGTTATAAAAAAAATCACATGCAAAAAACTGTACTGCACTCAAAACTCCGGCTAACACTAAACAACTTGGTGTGCCAATTATTTGCAGTTATAAATTGATGTTTAAATCTGGTATAGCTCTGAGACTAATAACCATGTCAACAGTGGGTAACAAATCACAATACATATTGTATACAAAAATGAAACAAATTGCAGTATACAATGTATAATATGATGTAATAAAATAACTAAAGATGTAGAAAACTAAGTTAATAATTGGTGCCAAATAAAAAAAAAAATTCAATAATGAGTACATTTTTCCAAAAAATTTGAACATCCAACCTGTGCAAAAATCTGTTGTTTTCCTCCAGCCTGGGTGAAAAAGGACAGACTCCCACCTCCTTTGCTAAACCCTCTAAATGATAAAAGGTCAAATCAGGCTGGTTCCCCTTTAAACAATTGGGACCAACTGCACTGGATGGTTGAAAATCTACTCATAAGGATCCACTGGAGGACCAAATACCTCATTACCATCCATTAAAAGATATACAATACACATAGTGCTCACTGCTTCTCAAAAACCAATAAATATTTATTAAAACCTGCGCTTACATTAAAATCAAACAATGTAGCCTTCTCTGTGAACAAATTTAGAGCATGCTTTTCCAACAGTTCACCACACAAGGCTCATCTGGCTGACAGCTTTAAAAATTCTGATAGTGTAGCTGGACTGCTGTGAGGCACACACGCTCCGCTCTCTGTCATGACGAGAGGCTTAGTGATCCACATTATGCAATATGTCAAAATGACTTCATAAACTTGTGGCGTGAATAACTTTGTGTCTTCTGTTCACTGCCCCGCAGCTGCTCGTATATATACACAACCCTTGTATACATGTGGCTGCAGGGTGGAGAATGCCTCCGCCACTTTGATTGGCGGTCCTCAGAGACAGCTTCCCGGTGAGATATCTCAGGTCGGTTCGGACTAGTATTCAAACAAGCCTGAACTCCTGATTCTGGACAATTAAGTAGGTATTAAATATAGCAAGGGGATTTAGAGGCTACCGTTGATGACCCCACCTTTTGATCTCTTGCTGTCATTCTGATCTAATGCCTGGAATACTTTTTAGGTCACTGACTTGAAAAAGTATGCAGAGCAGGAGTTCTGACTTCAATTATATTTTTCTGATCTGCTCATTTGTTCCAGGTCAGTGACTCAAAAATTATTGAAACCACAGAAAGACAGCCATTTAACATTTTCTAAAGGCAGACTACAATGGTAACCTTTTTATTTCTCCTAGTGAAAGCTTCCTTGAAGGCATACCTGGCATAACAGAAGATATTATCTGTCACTGATACCCCTTTCTGACAATTCTAGTTGCTTGACTGTGGAAACAAATGCTTTGCCTTCAAGCAATTGTTTGCCTCAGAATAATTACATTGGAAAAAAAAAAATCAAACTTTAATGATCTGCATTGTTATTTCTGGTCTGTGCCCAAAAAAATTACCAAAGAAAGCACCCTATAGGAGAGCAAAACTGGGGGAGGTGCTTAAAGAGGCAAAGTTAAACAGCTAATAAGCTTTCTTGTTGCATACAACGCACAGTCCCTGCATCCACAAGCATGGTGTGCTGACTAGAACTGGTTTGTTAGAATGTTGGCCAATTCAGAGGCATGGGCTAAAATTCTAACAGTAGGTGGCCCTACCAGCTTAACAAAACTTGATTACTCAACCTATTCTTGTCGAAGTTGCCAGGCCAAAATGTGTTGACTGAATTACACCTGCAGTGAAACAGCTGCGGCGCTGTTCAGGTATTCTGACAGCTGCCCCTAGATGTATAGCTTGGCAGAGGGGATTAGTCCATTTATGCCATTGGTGTGAATGAAGGAATGAAGATTTATTTTGTTTGGCCTGCTATACTGTTTGGCCAGTTGCTCTGGTTCAGTCCACCCATGTACCAGCAACTCCAGGGCAGCTGGGCAGGATTAGAGGAGACTGACTGGGCAGGGAGCATAGCATCAGTGGAGACTGTCTGAACAGCAGGCACAGGATCAGGGGAGACTGACTAGCAAAGGTGCAGCAGAGTTTATGCTACTTGCACATACACATTGAGCCAGCCCATCAGCTGCATGCATGGACTTTGCATACTGATTGTACAGCAGGCTGGATCTATTACCTACAGAGTGCTGAGCACTATACACAGAGACATTTGGATTACAACCCTGGGACTCACTAAGGACTTTCCATTCCATTTAACGGTCCACAGTACAGAAGCTATACATATTTGGACAATACATGCATCCGTGTCTTTTCCTTTGGAGGATTACCTTGCTCATTTTCACACCTGCAAGTACTGTGCATATCGGAAAAATCAAGAACAGTATCTAAGTAGGTTGTCTGGACCCTATATCCATGATGGGGGAAATTTTTGCGGAGAGGGGATTTTGGAAGGGCACTTGTAGTTGTGTGAGTAGGGTCCTGGGGTGGGGGTACACTTTCATTCGGATTGGGAGGGAAGGAGGGGGAACTACCAAAATCTTGAGGTTGGAAACGTTTTTTTTCATATATTGAATAAATGTGATTTAGATTAGCCAACAGTTGGTGTCATATCCACTTTTGTTTCTTGGAACATGGTTATACACTGCTCAAAAAAATGAAAGGAACACTTTGAAAACATATCAGATCTCAACGGGGCAAAATCACATGCTGGATATCTATACTGATATGGACTGGGTAATGTGTTAGGAATGAAAGGATGGCACATCATTTGATGGAAATTAAAATTACCCACCTACAGAGGGCTGAATTCAAAGACACCCCGAAAATCAAAGTGAAAAGATTATGCAGCAAGCTAGTCCATTTTGCTGAAAATGGTCCTCAGTAGTTTGTATGGCCCCCAAGTGCTTGTATGGATGCCTGACAACATCAGGGCATGCTCCTAATGAGACGACGGATGGTGTCCTAGGGTATTTCCTCCCAGATCTGGACCAGAGCATCACTGAGCTCCTAAACAGACTGAGGTGCAACCTGGCGGCACCAGATGGACCAAAACATAATGTCCCAGAGGTGTTCTTTTGGATTTAGGTCAGGTGAGCGTGGGGGCCATTCAATGGTATCAATTTCTTCATCCTCCAGGAACTGGCTGCATGCTCTCACCACATGAGGCTGGGCATTGTCGTGCACCAGGAGGAACCCAGGACTCACTGCACCAGCGTAGGGTCTGACAATGGGTCCAAGGATTTCATCCTGATACCTAATGGCAGTCAGGTTGCCATTGTGTAGCCTGTAGAGGTCTGTGCATCCCTCCATGGATATGCCTCCCCAGACCATCACTGACCCACCACCAAACCGATCATGCTGAATGATGTTACAGGCAGCATAAAGTTCTCCGTGGCTTCTCCAGACCCTTTCACGTCTGTCACATATGCTCAGGGTGAACCTGCTCTCATCTGTGAAAAGCATGGGGCACCAGTGGCGGACCTGGCAATTCTGGTGTTCAATGGAAAATGCCAATCGAGCTCCACAGTGTCCGGCAGTGAGCACAGAGCACACTAGAGGACGTCGGGCCCTAAGGCCACCCCCACGAAGTCTGTTTCTGATTGTTTGGTCAGAGACATTCACACCAGTGGCCTACTGGAGGTCATTTTGTAGGGCTCTGGCAGTGCTCATCCTGTTCCTCCTTGCACAAAGGAGCAGATACCGGTCCTGCTGATGGGTTAAGGACCTTCTTTGGCTCTGTCCAGCTCTCCTAGAGTAACTGCCTGTCTCCTCCATGCTCTTGAGACTGTGCTGGGAGACACGGCAAAACCTCTGGCAATGACACGTATTGATGTGTCATCCTGGAGGAGTTGGGCTGCCTGTGCAACCTTTATAGGGTCCAAGTATCGCCTTGTGCTACCAGTAGTGACACTACTGACCCTAGCCAAATGCAAAACTAGTGAAAAACAGTCAGAAAAGATGAGTAGGGAAAAACAATGTCAGACACCTCCACCTGAAAAGCCATTCCTGTTTTGGAGGTCGTCTCATTGTTGCCCATCTAGTGCACCTGTTGTTTATTTCAATTAACAGCAAAGCAGCTGAAACTGATTAACAACCCCCTCTGCTACTTAACTGACCAGATCAATATCCTAGGAGTTCTGATTTAAAAGTGTTCCTTTAATTTTTTTGAGCAGTGTAGTTTGGAGACATCTCACAAGTATATTGGGTTCTTGGCATGCCTTATACATTTTTTTGGTATTTTAGGAGTCTGGCTGGACAGCAGTCACAGGTTCAGCAAAGACTGACTGGGCACCAGGCCTGTAGTGAGGAAAGTGGGGTGAGAAGATACTGTGACCTGTGAGGGGAGAGCTTCAGAGGATATAATACAGGTAACAGGGTGAAGTAATGGAGGATGTATGGTGAAGGAGGGCAGCTGCTTAAAAACAAATTTGGGAGAAAGCAGCCAGATAATGTAGTCTGGACAGTGAGGATAGGCTTCATAGGATTTGGTATACATTGGAGGATAAGTTGGCTAAATAATTTATCTAAACTGGAGCAGCCAAAATCTGGAGCAGCTATGCATAGCAACTAATCAGCTTCTATCTTTCTTTTTCGAAGCTTCAATGAACAAACTAAATATAGAAACTGATTGGTTGCCATGCACAGTTGCTGCAGGTTTGATAACTTCCTCCCATAGTGCTGTCAGGAAAGAGAAGTTGCCAGAGAATGTACTGCAAACAGCGGAGGAAGAGCTGTCAGAGAACATAGCACTATGAGTGGGGGGCTATTGAACACAGGGTGGAGGAAATGCCATTGAAGTTAGCGCAGACACTGAGGAAAGCAGTACAAAACTAGGCATACAGTTAAAAGGAACAATCAGGGTGATTCTATACTTCATTTGAATGCAGTCAAATTAATAAGGCATTTGGATGTAGTCAGGAGCCTCGCACAAATTTATTAAAGCTCTGCAATATTTTCATTGTTAGTACTGATGTGTGCAGAAAATTCAAGTAGTTATTATTTGTTACACATTTACTGTTCTGTATGTATTTGTTGCAACAAATAAATAAAGAAAAAAGGCCGTTTTGGTTGCAAGAAAAGTGGAGGTAAATAAGACCTCCATGTTGGAGCAAATTGTTGATTGTGTCACGTGTGAAACTATTGTGTGGCATACGGTAATTGAGCCAATTTGTGGCAAAATTTGTCCATCATTGTTAGCATTTAAAAAAAACACGTCTGTAGGTATAGCATATTTATACCATACATATGTTTAAAAAAAAAAAAAAAAAGAATGTTACCTTTTTATGTGTACTCTGTGGCTCCTCTTCAGCCTTGTTGAAATAAAAATATGTTGCTTCTGAGCAGGCTTCCCCAGCAGGCTTTTACGTGGCACTACATTGTAGTTCTATGTACATTTTCCACAATCCCAGGCACTAACTGGGCAAAGCATGAGACCTTGCCTCATGGACACTGGTGAAAGGGAAAACTGGTGCACTCCCCCGATACTTTGCCCTAATGCCCAAAATCTCACATGATTTTGTGAGATCTTGTAAGATTATTCATTAAGTAGGCATTACTGAGGCTATCCATCTTCAGTGTAAAGGCAGGGACTGTTTGAAGAACCATCAAATTCACATTTATTGGACTGGCAGAAAATGGGGGAACAGCAGCAGAAATGTGTCTAAAGGTAAGTGGACAAACACTGACGATCCGTCAGACACACACGTTACATTGAAAACATACATTACACGTGCAAAGGTGAACACAAGCTTGCAGTTACTTTACAGCTTATATTTCATGCATTTCCATTACTCTCCCAACTTTTCCAAATAGCTTCTCAGCCTGTAAAATGCTACCACTTTGCAGAAGAGATACACATGACATATCTGTAAACCTTACTGAAAAGTAGATGTATATAAGTCTGTTGCAAGTTCCGCCATTTGTCACACCACTGTAAAACAGATTTCTAAAGCGTATCTATGTCACTCTAATGCCACGTACACACGATCGTAATTTCCGACAACAAAACCGTGTTTTTTTTCCAACAGATTTTCACTCAAACTTGTCTTGCATACACACGGTCGCACAAATGTTGCTCGGAAATTCCGAACGTTAAGAACGCAGAGACGTACAACACTACGACGAGCCGAGAAAAATTAAGTACAATGATTCCAAGCATGCGTCGAATTGATTCCGAGCATGCGTAGGATTTTTGTGCGTCGGAATTGGATACGCACGATCGGAATTTCCGACAAGAACTTTTGTTGCCGGAAAAATTGAGAACCTGCTCTTAAACATTTGTTGTCGGAAATTCTGACAGCAAATGTTCGATGGAGCCTACACACGATCGGAATATCCGACCAAAAGCTTACATCAAACATTTGTTGTCGGAAATTCCGATCGTGTGTACGCGGCATTAGGGCTAGTTTACATTTGCTTCAAAACAAGGCTTCAAACACGCTTTGTTAAAGCTCTCTGAATGGCAGTCAAAGATCCTGTCACTAAATAAAATGGTTAGCTTACAGTCCTGTTTACACCTTGCACTTGCTTTAAAAATTTTATGTCGCTTTAGTGGTGCTTCAACGCCTCCATAGAACTCTATGACAAAGCTCGCTTGAAGCACCTGCAGCTTTTGAGAGGCTTTAATTCAGCTTTAGTTTTGCTTTGTTTTGGGGAAATTGCAGGTATGAGATATTAACACACACATAGGGCATCTGCCAAGCTTCATTAGACAAAAAAAAAAAAAAGGGAGGACCTAAGTATGTGTGTGGTGACACACTGGTGTATCCTCAAAACATTATTGTACCCAATGTGGGTAGTGTCACTCTAGTCAAAGAATACTGAATATATTTAGCTTCATTAAAGCTTCAAAAAAGCACCACTGAAGCATCACTGAAGCACCACCAAAGCACAACCGAAGCATCATCGAAGCACCACCGAAGCATCATCGAAGCACCACCGAAGCATCATCGAAGCACCCCTGAAGCATTAAAAACACATCAAAAAAGCATGTTGAGGCGGCAGGCGCTTTAATGTGTGTTGAAGCTGAAGAAAGTGCAAATAAGCCCTTAATGAATACTGAGGATTGTATGGTGAAGACATTGACACAAATGATAAAAGAATGCCTCTACTATGGCAAATGCACCTCTGAGTTTACTTGGCAGGTAATAAGGCTGATTTACTAAAAGAGTTTGAAATCTTCACTAAAGAAATTGGGTGATTATTAACCTCCCTAGCGGTAATCCCGAGCGTGACTCGGGGTTGTTTTTTTATGCTAGGATCGGTAACCCCGAGTCACGCTCGGGGTAGACATTGCAGAGCTCGCAGCGGAGTTTCCTTACCTTCTCCTGGCGATCCAGCGATGATGTCCTCTGCTGTGATCGCCAGCGAGATCTCCGGCGAGTGTCGGCACTTTCGACCCCATCTGACTTCCTAGTTCCGTTCCCTGCGAGCCGCAGCGGCGCATGGGAGCGGAACTGGGCGGCAAATTCAAAAAAGGTAAACACATAGTATACATACAGTATACTGTAATCTTACAGATTACAGTACTGTATGTAATAATTACACACCCCCTTGGTCCCTAGTGGTCTGCCCAGTGTCCTGCATGCACTTTTATATAATAAAAATCGTTCTTTCTGCCTGTAAACTGAAGATTGTCCATAGCAACCAAAAAGTGTCCCTTTATGTCAAAAGTGGTTTTAGACCAACTAGAAAGCAGCGATAATAAATTAGAATCACTCGCAGAATTGAGCGATAGCGATTTGTGGGGAAATTCGTCATCAAACACTAAATCTAATGACAGCGACAATTCTGCAACTGAGCAAATTTCAGTGTTTTTGATTTGATTACATTATTGAATAATTTTTATTATAATTAGATTACTATTTTTTATAATTATTTATAGTTATTTATTATATTATAATTTATGATTTTGTGTTTCATATTTATCATACCCGGGATGTTTACTAGACTCTGGTTTGCTTAGGTTTAAGTAAGTAATTACTAAGAATCGCAGGCCTATAATACATAACACCAAATTTTCATGCAAAATAATTGTACCGCTTTTGGTACATAATTCCAGAAAGAATCATACCGCCAGGGAGGTTAACATCAATTGTTTAATCATGTGCTGTTAAAATACGTTGTAAGTAAATGGGAATTTGCTTTTCACAAGATTGGACTATGAGGCCTCGTACACACGACCGATTTTCTCGGCAAGAACCAGCAAGAAACTTGCTGGCAGAGAGGTCTTGCCGAGTAAATCGGTCGTGTGTACGCGGCTATCGGGTTTCTCGTCGAGAAAACCGACAAGAAACCTCGACGAGAAAATAGAGAACCTGCTCTCTATTTTCTCGTCGAGATTCTCCTCGGCATGTTTCTCGACGAGAAAAGTGAGTGTGTGTACACTTACCTGTCCTCCCGGAAGCCCGCGCATGTTCGAAATGAATTCGACGCATGCGCGGTAGCTTCATAGGCATACGTAGGGTATACCAAGATGGCGGCGACGGCATCGAATGTGACGAGCGCATGCTCGTCGTAGTCGATGACGTCACCGCGTACGCTCCATTCAAAGAACCGCGGGTTCTTTGAAACGAGCGTGTGTACACTCGGCCGGGACAAGTTTCTTGTCCAAGAATCTCGTCGAAAAAAACGACATTTTTTTTCAACGAGAATCTTGGCCGTGTGTACGAGGCCTGAGAGTGAATATTCACACAATTTTGTATGTGAAGATTCTCAACACTTTTAGTAAATCAGCATCACTATGCACTCAGGGAATAATTCACTAATGGTTATCGCATGCGATATTTGTGTTTCTTTGAAAATCCTGCATGAGATTGCAGGCCCCACCCGCCCAAACCAGAACTTCCCCAGATACAACTTAACTAAAATAAATAACTGAACACATTTTTTAAATGGCAAAAACTTGGCCGCGACACCTTTATTGGTTTTTCACAAATAATTTTCCATAAATCTTTATTATCATTCCAAACTTCATAAATCATCCAATAACATATTTCTACCTGCTCAGTTGTTAGAACTCGAGCAGTAGCACAACTTCAAAGAAAAATAAAAGTCCCCCCTGGATCCAGGGTGACCCACCACATAAAAGTGTACGCGACTGGGGCGGGAGGGAGGGAGCTCAAATCTTCCTGCTTGTTCAGCTGAAAAGAGGCAGAACCCTGCGCCTGCTGGCCCTTTTATAAGCAATCCCAAAATCCAGAAAGTTCCCTGAAACCTGATTGGCTCTTCTTGCTTCCTTGTGGACCGGCCCCAAAAGGGGCGGGGCCCCTAACCCCACTGTACTAATGCAGCTAAACCTAACTTAATAATTTACCTTTTAAATTTGTGCTAGGGAGGCCGCAATCTCAGGAAAGTGGCCCCATAATGTGACCCCTTTATTCATGAGATTGCAGGCCCCACCCGCCCAAACCAGAACTTCCCCAGATACAACTTAACTAAAATAAATAACTGAACACATTTTTTAAATGGCAAAAACTTGGCCGCGACACCTTTATTGGTTTTTCACAAATAATTTTCCATAAATCTTTATTATCATTCCAAACTTCATAAATCATCCAATAACATATTTCTACCTGCTCAGTTGTTAGAACTCGAGCAGTAGCACAACTTCAAAGAAAAATAAAAGTCCCCACACGCCGGTCTTGAGCATCAAGACCGGCACACCCCAATCGTCGCGGCCTTTTCGATCATGCTCTGCAGACCAACATTAAAAATGTAATTTCCTACTTCTGATAAGTGCACCCCATCCAGTCTGTACAGACCTGGATATCCCCCTTCCAAGTCCATGTGCCTATAAGACAGTCCCCCAACTTGGGGCATGAACTTTTCGAGAGCCCTATTGACTCTCTTCCTCATTTTTTCCATCACCCTCCTCTGCGCAGAGGAGAGCCATGAAAGACGAGGAACCACTTCTGAAAAAACTAAGGTTGTACCTGGGAAAGTCGCACTAAAGCGATGCAGGTCACGCTTAATCATAAATAATAAGTCCAAAGTGTTAACATTTCCCAAATCGTTACCTCCCAAATGAATTATCAGTATGGATGGCAATGGCCACAGCTGACATAACCTAGACACATGCAAATCCAGTTGCGGCCATTGAAGGCCTCTTATACCTTTCCAGAACAAACTAAATGAGTCCGGGTGCAAGGATAAATTTGATGAATAGTTGCGTTGAGCCGCTCTTTTTTGTGCCCAATAAATAAATGAATGCCCCAAAATCCACACTGTGTGCTGGGTACCTAAAATTAAATAAACAAATTAGGACGAACATACAACTTAAAACATTTTGACTTCCACCCACCCAATGCCTTGATATCTGATTCGGAGACGCCCGATCGGGCCGCCTCCGAAGCTGCGCCAATCCGAAAGGAGTGGGAGGAAAACTTAAAATGACTTAAACCCATGGCACACAAACTCTTTTTTAAAACTGCATCGAATTGGTATTTCGTCAGGGGCAATAAATTAGCATGAATGAGAAAAATTCCCTCCCCGGGAGGCCTAAGCCCCATAAATTGTTTAACCAAGGCTACCGGGCACAATAAGCTCTCATTTTGTTCTTTTAGATGAACCCATCTACCCTTACCATATTGGTCTGTTTTGGAATACTGCAGCCACACATGAACACCCGATTGATCAACTAGCACCTGGTCAAATCGCACACCCGAACCACCTTGTTTGCTCACTGGAATTAATTCCGAGATGCGAAATGCCCCAAAAAATGCAAGCACAAAAGCTGTCCTGAATAATAAGGCCTCGTAGGAGGAAAAACAAACCACTGAAGTCATTCTGCAAAGGCCACCGAGAATGTCAAGAGAAATCGGTCTCCTATCATCTATGACAAATCTCTTGTATCCCTTCAGTGCCTGTTTTACAGAAAAATAAGAAGAACAAGGTCTCAGACCCAATAAACGGAAGAAAAAGGACATACCGGCCAGCGTTCTTGTCACATAACTATGTGAAAGTTGCTGCCGCATTAAACTTGACATAAAAGCCAAAATGGTACCTTCCGAAGGCTTATCAAACTGACCACCTTCAGCACTTGCAAAGGATATCCAGCAGCTCCAGGCTGCCGAGTAACTCGACCAGGTTCTAGGAGCTAAAGAGCTTTTTATAGCATTCGTCACAGTACTCAGATCATCTCCCACAGATAGGCCGGGCATGAGTTGCCAACTGCGTCCGCCTCCGGCAGCAGACTCCGAAAACGCTCCTCCTGAAAACGAGATAGAGAATCAGCTATATTATTCAATATCCCCGGGGTATACCTAGCCTTCAACCAAATATTAAATTTGAGGCATCTGAAGACCACCTGACGCAAGATTTTGATTACCGGCAAAGAACTGGATGAAAGGCAGTTCACTGCATATAATACACCCTTGTTATCCGTTTCCACCAAGATGCGCCTATTAGCGAACTCTGAGCCCCACAACTCCAATGCCACTAATATTGGAAATAATTCTAGCAATACCACGTTCCTGGTCACTCCCGAACTCACCCAAGGCTCCGGCCAAGCCGCGCAACACCAGTGCGATCTCCAGATGGCACCGAAGCCTTTGGAGCCAGCTGCATCCGTAAATAAACAAAAATCCTTTGCCACAACAAATTCCGCCTGAAAAAAGGACCTACCGTTATATCCGTCAAGAAAGTTGGCCCAAACCAAAAGATATTCCTTAATGGGGGCCGTTATTCTAACATGATCCAAAGGAGATTTCAAGCCTGAAATCGCCAGGTAAAGCCGACGCGAAAATATTCTGCCAACAGGCATGATTCTGCACGCAAATGCCAGAACCCCCAGCAGCGACTGCATTTCTTTCAAGCGTACCTTCTTTTTCCGCAACACCGTCGTGATTAACCATTTTAATTTACTCAATTTTTTTTCCGGCAAACGAAATTCCATACCGCAAGCATCTATCTCTATGCCCAAAAACTCCAATGAAGTGCTTGGCAAGCAAGTTTTTCCCTCAGCCAACGGTACTCCAAATTCAAAAGCCATGGCCTGAAATGACAGCAACAAGTCAGAACAAAAACTAGAGTCTGCTGGGCCAACAAACAAAAAATCATCTAGATAGTGCACCGCACCATCCAGCCCAGATCGGATGCCAAGTACCCAGTGGAGAAATGTAGAGAATGATTCAAAGTAGGAACATGACAACGAACACCCCATCGGGAGACACATGTCAAAAAAGTATTGACCCTCAAGATAAAACCCCAACGAGTTGAAAGCCTCCGGGGAGACGGGCAAGAGGCGAAATGCGGATTTTATGTCAGCCTTCGTCAACAAGGCCCCAGGGCCAAACCTCCTGATCTTACCAATCGCTTCTTCGAATGTGGCATACGACACTGAGCATAGGCTCCCGTCAATCTCATCGTTCAAGGAGTCACCTTTTGGAAAGGATAGATGGTGTATAATACGAAATTCATTGGGTTCCCGTTTTGGCACTACCCCCAATGGGGAAATCCGAAAATTATAGAAGGGGGGGTGCTCAAAAGGGCCAGCAATTCTACCTTCCTTTAGTTCTTTACATAACTTATCCCTTACCACCTGGGGAAATTGATCTACAGATTTCAAATTACCTACCAATTTACACCCCTCCCCCGAAAAGGAAGGCAACGGGAAACCCTGATCAAAACCTTTACTGAGTAAACAAGCCTTCTCCCTGTTTGGGTAGATGTCCAGCCACGGGCGCAGGCTTTTGGGAAAAATATGCTGGACCGGGCTAGCTCCTGTCACTGCATTCCGCTTAAAACATTTTGCCGCTGGGTGCGTCCCCGCACAAATGGCACATTCGTGTCTGTATTTACACTAATTATTCCAGCGGCACTGGCTGTCATTAAATGCAAAACAGCAGCCTTTCCTAAAGGCCGCTGTCGACCCTGTCGCAGCGGGTTGTCTAGGCGCTACCTGCCTTTGTGGCACAATCAAATTGAGCCACAAGCCCACATCTTTCATACCCACCTTAGAGACGGGTGAATGGACAGTTTCTGACGAAAGGATTCGTCATAGAAAAACCACCCCAGGCCCCCAAAATTTTTATAGGCTTCCAAGATGTGATCTAGATGCTGGAAAAGCCCCCCACACCTTTCCGGGTGCTTCTCCGCCATAATGCCAGAATAAATACAAAAGGCTTGAAGCCAATTGTTAAACGACCTAGGGATTGCCACTTTCTTCTTCGCTTCTCTCCTCCCCCCTCCTTTCTGTTCTAACAAATTCTTTATGCGCAGGCAGGAGAGAAAGAATGTCTACATATTCCCCTTTCCAAATCTTTTCCTTAACATTTACACTTAAATGGTATCCTAAAGGGGACATTTCACATGGCATGGAATCTTTCATATATATCTCAGGGACCAGTACCCTTTGCCCAGCCATCTGCAAGAGCTCAGGAGCTGATTTGTCAGACTGCATAGCAGAAACTTTATCTAGCTGAGATAGTAAGCTGACAGGCAGATTAGACAGTACTGGAGTAAGAGATGACACAGAAGGGTTAACAGAAATAGAAGCAGCAGACACAGCAGGTGCTGAACCTTTAGACAGTGATTGTATTATGGAAGACAAAGAGCCTACCAAACCAGATAGTACATGCAATTGGTTTAACTCACCACCAGCTGGAGCCTGCAACACCTGCTGCTGAGCCACCTGCTCCAGCATTGAAGGGGGGTCTTGCACCTGTAGCATCTGCTCACCTGTTGCATGCTGTGGCATGTCTGTGTTCTGAGTGCCTTGCTGACACTCTAAGCGCTGGTTCCCGGGAGACCGCTGCGCGCGCTGTCTCCCCCGACTGTCCTGTGCGGCCTGCTGCGGCTGGCCGCGCCGTCCTCCTCTTCCAGCCGGCGACTGCGAACAGGTCCGCCTCTTCTGACCTCCGCGGCGGCCTTGTGACGTCACACCGCCACCATCTTCCCTCAGCATGACTAGCGGCGCACGGGTGTCTGTAGCTTCTGCGGAAGCCCCTCCTTCCCTCTCCGGCGGTGCGCGTCTCCTCGCTTTTGCAGGCGGAGCTGGTTCAGGAACTCCCTGCACCATGTCAGTGTCATTCCTCCTCTCGCCGCTCGCTACCAAGTCTCCACCCTCTTGCTCCAGCAGCCGTCCTTCTTCCTCCGGGGCTGACTCCAGGCAGCGTCTAAGCCATGCCTCTCCTCCTGAGCTGCCAGCTTTCTCTAATAGCTGCATCACCAGCGCTTCCATCATGTAAGATGTTCCGTGTAAGGTAAGAGCTCAAATCTTCCTGCTTGTTCAGCTGAAAAGAGGCAGAACCCTGCGCCTGCTGGCCCTTTTATAAGCAATCCCAAAATCCAGAAAGTTCCCTGAAACCTGATTGGCTCTTCTTGCTTCCTTGTGGACCGGCCCCAAAAGGGGCGGGGCCCCTAACCCCACTGTACTAATGCAGCTAAACCTAACTTAATAATTTACCTTTTAAATTTGTGCTAGGGAGGCCGCAATCTCAGGAAAGTGGCCCCATAATGTGACCCCTTTATTCATTTGATAATAACAGAGCCAGTTCATTAAAGTAAAATATTTACTGCGAACATGGTAAATATTTTCTGTAAATACCGCAAAAATATTGAAATATAACATTAAAGTTAACTGACACAAAAAAAAAAAAAAAAAAAAATGTATCTCATGATGTAGGCATTTGGTATTTTATGACTGTACAAAATAACAATAAGTGGAAGTGTACAATAAAAGAAAACAATGTATCAGTATGAAAAGGATATGAATGTTACCTGTTACAAGATTGCTTTGATAGTGTCATGCCAAAAAACATTTTTAAAATGGCAAGGGTACCCCCCTAAGATTCACACAAGACTCTCGTTATGGATTTTAAAGCAGGTCCCACAAAATAAACAGTGTGGGGATCACCCATATTCTACACCAGAGCCTTCAGCACCTAAAGGTAGAGCCCCATGCAAAAAAAAAAAAAAAAAAAGTGGGGGTCCCTTCTTAATTTATATCAGGTAAACGGAAGATATGAGCGTGGAGGGGGTCCAGAATAGTGATGAGCCGAACACCCCCAGTTTCGGTTCGCACCAGAACCCGCGAACGGACCGAAAGTTCACGCGAACATTAGAACCCTATTAAATACAATGGATGCGAACGTTCAGATTCTAAAGTGCTAATTATAACGACTATTATCCATGTTATTGTCCGAAAAAGAGTTTGGGAACCCGGCTTCTGCACCAGGGGACATGTATCAATGCAAAAAGAAGTTTTAAAAACGGACGTTTTCCGGGAGCAGTCATTTTAACCACTTGACCACTGGGCACTTAAACCCCCTTAATAACGAGACCAATTTTCAGCTTTCGGTGCTCTCACATTTTGAATGACAATTACTCAGTCATACAAAACTGTACCCATATGAATTTTTTGTCCTTTTTTTCACACAAACAGAGCTTTCTTTTGGTGGTATTTAATCACTGTTGGGTTTTTTATTTTTTGCGCTATAAGAGAAAAAAGACTGAAAATTTTGTAAAAAAATTTTTTTTTTTTCGTTTCTGTTATAAAATTTTGCAAATTACTATTTTTTCTTCATAAATTTTGGCCAAAATTTATACTGCTACATATCTTTGGTAAAAATAAGTACAAATTGGTGCATATTATTTGGTCTTTGTGAAAGTTATAGAGTCCACAAGCTATGGTGCCAATATCTGAAAATTGATCACACCTGAAGTACTGACGGCCGATCTCATTTCTTGAGACCCTAACATGCCAGAAAAGTACAAATACCCCCCAAATGACCCCTTTTTGGAAAGAAGACATTCCAAGGTAGTTAGAAAGAGGCATTGTGAGTTTTTTGAAGTTGTCATTTTTTCCCACAATTCTTTGCAAAATCAAGATTTTTTTTTTCTCTTTTTTTTTTCACAAAATTGTCATATTAGCAGGTTATTTCTTACACACAGCATATGCATTCCACAAATTACACCCCAAAATACATTCTGCTATTACTCCCGAGTATGGCGATACCACACATGTGAGACTTTTACACAGCGTGGCCACATACAGAGGCCCAACATGCAGGGAGCACCTTCAGGCGTTCTGGAGCACCCAGGCCAATTCTGACATTTCTCTCCTACATGTAAAAATCATCATTTGTTTGCTAGAAAATTACATAGAACCCCAAAACATTATATATGTTTTTTTAGCAAAGACCTTAGAGAATATAATGGTGGTTGTTGCAACTTTTTATCTCGCACGATATTTGCGCAGCAATTTTTTTAACGCGTTTTTTACGGAAAAAAAATGTTTTGTGCTTAAAAAAAAAAAAAAACAGTAAAGTTAGCCCAATGTTTTTGCATAATGTGAAAGATGAAGTTACGCCGAGTAAATAGATACCTAACATGTCGCCCTTAAAAATTGCACACACTCGTGGAATGGCGCCAAACTTCGCTACTTAAAAAATCCCCAAAGCGACGCTTTAAATATTTTTACTGGTTACATGTTTTGAGTTACAGAGGAGGTCTAGGGCCAAAATGATTGCTCTCGCTCTAACGTTCGCAGAGATACCTCACATGTGTGGTTTGAAAACCGTTTTCATATGTGGGCGGGACTTACGTATGCGTTCGCTTCTGTATGCGAGCTCACGGGGACAGGGGCGCTTTAAAAAAATTAATATTTTTTTATTGTTCATTTTACTTTAATTATTTTAGTTTGACATGTTTTTCCGCCCCAAACATTTTTTTGATCACTTTTATACCTATTACAAGGAATCCCTTGTAATAGGAATATGGCATGACAGGTCCTCTTTACAGTGAGATATGGGGGGGGGGGGTCAATAAGACCCCACATCTCACCTCTAGGCTGGGAAGCCTGAAAAAAAAAACAAAAAAAAAAAACAACAATCCTGGCTTTGATCGTAGCGGTGAGTCGGTAGAAGCACCGGAGGGCGGCGGGGGGGGGGGGGGGACATCCCCTCTCGCCTCCCGTAAGAATGATCAAGCGGCGGAACAGCCACTATGATTGTTCTTATGGTGTAGGGAATCGCCGGCTGAAAAAGTTAATATCTGAATGATGCCTGTAGCTGCTCCCATCATTCAGATATCCCAGCACAAAGTCAAGGACGTCATATGACGGCCGGCGGGCGGGAAGTGGTTATTGCAGAGTATTGCCTGGCATTGCGGAGTATTGCCGGGCATTGCGGAGTTTTGCCGGGCATTGCGGAGTATTGCAGGGCATTGCGGAGTATTGCGGACTATGGCAGGGTATTGCGGTGTATGGCAGGGTATTGCACGGGGTATTGCACAGGGTATTGCAGAGTATTGCAGAGTATTGTGCAGGGTATTGCAGAGTATTGTGGAGGGTATTGCAGAGTATTGTGGAGGGTATTGCAGAGTATTGTGCAGGGTATTGCAGAGTATTGTGCAGGGTATTGCAGAGTATTGCAGAGTATTTTGCAGAGTATTGCGCAGGGTATTGCAGAGTATTGCGCAGGGTATTGCAGAGTATTGCGCAGGGTATTGCAGAGTATTGCACCAGAGTATTGCAGAGTATTGCACCAGGGTATTGCAGAGTATTTTGCAGGGTATTGCGCAGGGTATTGCAGAGTATTGCAGAGTATTGCGCAGGGTATTGCAGAGTATTGCGCAGGGTATTGCAGAGTATTGCGCAGGGTATTGCAGAGTATTTTGCAGGGTATTGCAGAGTATTGCACCAGGGTATTGCAGAGTATTGCACCAGGGTATTGCAGAGTATTGCACCAGGGTATTGGCAGAGTATTTTGCAGAGTATTGGCAGGGTATTTTGCAGAGTATTGGCAGGGTATTTTGCAGAGTATTGGCAGGGTATAGCACAGGGATGGCTGAGCAGGGATTGATGGATGGCTGGATCTGTGACTGCAATTGCCACAGATCCAGCCCACAGAGCTGCTGCCTTGATCTGCTCCCTCCCCTCTCCTCTCACACTGTACCGATCGGTACAGAGAGGGGAGGGAGGATCCGGCGTCATCACATGACGCCGGTCTGTTTACAAGTGATTGCTCCGTCATTTGACGGAGTGATCACGTGGTAAACGGCCGCTATCAGCGACGATTTACCGCGATTCGTGATCCGCCGGGTCCAGAGGACCCGGCGGTCACGGAGTTTCCCGTGTGCGCGCCCCAGGGGGCGCGCGGGAGCGCGATTCTGGGAGGACGTTATATAACGTCCTCCCAGAGTTAAGCAACCACCTTGTCGACGTTATTTGTCGGCAGGTGGTTGCTAAGTGGTTAATGATGCATAAAGTGAAAAAAAAAAGTCAAATATTCCTTTAAATATTGTACCTGGGGGGTGTCTAAAGTATGCCTGTGAAGTGCCACGTGTTTCCCGTGTTTAGAACTGTCCCTGCACAAAATAACATTTCTAAAGGGAAAAAAGTCATTTAAAACTGCTTGCGGCTTTAATGCAATGTCTGGTCCCGGTAATATGGATAAAAATCTTTAGGAAAAATGGCATAGCTACCCCATCAACCCCCCCCCCCCCTACCCCAGCCCATTACCAGCCCCTTTGGGTCTTGTATGGATATTAAGGGGAACCCCGCACACAAAATAAAAAAGGACCTATATACTCTGAACAGCCGTATACAGGCGGTGCATACAAGACAGGGACTGTAGGTTTGTTCTTATGTAGAATCTGTTTATAATTTTGAACAGCTGCATTGTTTAAGTGGAGCTCCATGGCAAATTCCTTTTTTTTTGTTTTTTGTAAAACATAGGGAACGGTTATCACCCCTGTCACATTTTTTTTGCTGACTGTGCCCCTGTTCAGAACATTTCACCTCACTTTGCGTCCCAATGACAACTGTTTTTGAAATGTGGTGTTTTTATTGAAACAAGGATTGGTGATAAAGCATCAGTAGAGAGGAGACACCTTTCTCCCATATTAATTCTTACAGGAGAGAATTTTCCTTCCAAGGGGTAGATTTCCTCTCACTTCCTGTTGTCTTCTTCCGTTTGCAAGTAGTAGTAGTTTGTAAGTTGGATGTTTGAAAGTAGGAACCTTCCGTATCTACTCTGCAGAAATTGGCCCCTTAGGTGTTGGTGTTGGCACAACACTGAAAGCACTCACAGTTATTCTTGGTGGGTGCTGGAACGCCCTTCTGTCAAGTATAATATCAGGAATTGTAATAACATATAATTGTTGATCAGTGGTAGTAAAAATTGGGCCTTTGATGGTGGTGCTGGTGCCCCAACACTGTAAGGCCTGACAGTTACTCTTGGTGGGCGCAGCAATGGTCCCTGCTGTGAATTATTAGATCAATAATTATAATTGCATGCCCCTGTTGAACAGGGGCTGAAAAATTGGGCCTTTGGTGGTGGTGGTGGTGGTGGTGGTGGTGATGGTGGTGCTGGTGCCACAACACTGTAAGGCCTGACAGTTACTCTTGGTGGGCGCAGCAATGCTCCCTGCTGTGAATTATTAGATCAATAATTATAATTGCATGCCCCTGTTGAACAGGGGCTGAAAAATTGGGCCTTAGGCACTGGTGGCACAACACTGCAACCCCTCACAGATACTGTACTTGGAGCACAGCAATGAGGCCTGTTGCAAAGTATTGCATCAAAAATTTTAATTACACGCCCCTGTTAAACAGGGGCTGAAAAATTGGGCCTTAGCCACTGGTGGCGTCACCCATAAACCAAAATGATCTTCCAAGCTATCATCGTTAATCGTATCATTGAGGAGGAGGAGGAGGATAGCCAGTCAACATAACAGCACAGGCACTCAGCATCAGCATCAGTCTTGAAGGGATGTGACATTTTAAAATCAATTAGTCTGTTACATCAGCATCTGGTGTGTGGTAGCTGGTGGTGATCCAAGACTGGTTCATCTTGATGAAAGTCAGTCGATCAACCGAGTCGGTGGACAGGCGCACCCTGTGATCCGTGACAAATCCTCCAGCAGCACTGAATGTGCGTTCTGAAAGAACGCTGGATGCAGGACAGGCCAGTAGCTCAATTGCATACTGTGCAAGCTCTGGCCAGTGATCCATCCTCAAGACCCAGTAAGCCAGAGGATTTTCGGTGGGGAAGGTGTCCAAGTCTGACCTTGCCCCTAGGTATTCCTGCACCATGTATATCAGACGCTGGCGATGGTTGCTGGAACCGATAATACTTTGGGGCTGCGGACTAAAGAATTGTCTGAACGCATCGGTCAGACGGCCACCTTCCCCACCGCTCCTTCTTTGACTGCCCGAAGCCTCAGCAACTCGTTGTCCAGGACCAGGAGTTTGTAACCTCCCGGTCTCTGGGAACGCGTTGCACAGACCTTTCTGCAAGGCCTCCCGGAGTTGTCTCATCCTCTGCTCCCTCTGCGACGGTACGATAAGGTCCGCAACCTTACCCTTGTACCGTGGATCAAGGAGAGTGGCCAGCCAGTAATGGTCCCTCTCCTTGATCCGAAGAATACGAGGATCCTTCCGCAGACTTTGCAGGATCAGGGAGGCCATGCAGCGTAGGTTAGCTGAGGCATTCAGTCGGAGTCCTCTGGGTCACTAAGGACGACATGATCCGCAGCCACCTCCTCCCAGCCACGTACAAGTCCACTGGTTTCTTGGGACTGTAAATCATCCCTAAAAGACTGCTGCTGATGATGCTGAGTGCCAGCCTCCACCTCCATGCTGACACAATCCTCCTCCTCCTCCTCCTCTTCCTGTGCGATGGGTGGGACAGAAGGAACACTGTCTGGGTAAAGGGGGCCTTGAGAGGCAAGGAAGTCCTCCTCTTCCTGCCTCTGTTCTGCCTCAAGTGCCCTGTCCATTATTCCACGCAGCGTGTGCTCCAACAGGTGGACAAGAGGTACAGTGTCACTGATGCATGCACTGTCACTGCTCACCATCCTCGTGGCCTCCTCAAATGGTGCCAGGACAGTGCATGCATCCCTGATCATGCCCCACTGGCGTGGTGAAAAAAAACCGAGCTCCCCTGACCCTGTCCTGGTGCCGTAGTCGCACAGGTACTCATTGATGGCCCTCTGCTGCGTGTGCAGCCGCTGCAGCATGGCCAACGTTGAGTTCCACCTGGTGGGCATGTCACATATAAGGCGGTTCTTGGGCAGGTTCAACTCCTTTTGAAGCTCAGCCAGGCGAGCACTGGCATTATAAGATCTGCGGAAATGCACACAGACTTTCCTGGCCTGCCTCAGGACATCCTGTAAGCCCGGGTACCTGCCCAAGAACCGCTGCACCACCAGGTTAAGGACGTGAGCCATACAGGGCACATGGGTCAGTTGTCCCTGTCGGAGGGCGGAGAGGAGGTTGGTGCCATTGTCGCAAACCACCATTCCTGGCTTAAGCTGGCGTGGCGTCAACCACCTCTCGGCCTGCCCCTGCAGAGCAGACAGGACCTCTGCCCCAGTGTGGCTCCTGTCCCCCAAACACACCAGCGCAAGCACGGCATGGCATCTTTTTGCCTGCGTACTTGCGTAGCCCCTTGAACGCCTACGGAGCACCGCTGGTTCCGAGGACAAACCACAGGAAGAGGCCATGGAGGAAGAAGAAGAGGAGGGGGTGGAGGAGAGAGGTGTGTCACAACCAGTAGTAGCATTTTGGAGGCGTGGCGGTGGAACAACCTCCAACACTACTGCACCTTGTCCTGCATCCTTCCCAGCTGCCAAAAGAGTGACCCAATGGGCCGTGAAAGAAAGGTAACGTCCCTGTCCATGCCTGCTGGACCATGAGTCAGCGGTAATATGCACCTTACCGCTGACCGCCCTGTCCAGCGAGGCCAAGACATTGCCTTCCACATGCCTGTAGAGAGCCGGAATAGCCTTCCGTGCGAAAAAGTGTCGTTTGGGAACCTGCCACTGAGGAACCGCACATTGCACAAACTCACGGAAGGGGGCCGAGTCTACCAACTGAAAAGGCAGCAGTTGAAGCGCTAGCAATTTAGCCAAGCTAGCATTCAACCGCTGGGCATGTGGATGGCTGGGAGTGAACTTCTTTCGACGGTCCAGCAGCTGGGGCAGGGAAATTTGCCTGCTAGAATCGGACGTTGGTGTACTGCTAGCAGAGTGCCCGCAAGTACTTGCCTGTGACACACCTAATTCTACACCTTCATTCCTCTCAGAGCAGGTTTCAGAGAGGAGTGAAGGTATAGTGGGGTTGGAGATCCCAGCTGATGCGGTGCAAGAAGAGGTCAGCTTTGTTCTTTGGTGTGGGTCTTTAAGGTAGGCTTGCCAACGAGCTGCATGGCAGGTCAACATATGTCTGATCAAGCATGTGGTGCCCAAGCGGCTGATGTTTTGGCCACGCGATATACGCTTGAGACATATGTTGCAAACAGCAGCTGTGCGATCTGATGCACTCGCCTCAAAAAAGGCCCACACCAAAGAACTTTTTGAATGACGGGCAGAGGCAGCGCCCTGCACAGGCGGAGCTCTGCGGTGTGATTCCGTCGGTGTGCTGCCCATACGCTGGCCACTCAAGGGCATCCTGCCTCGTTGGAGATGTGCCTCCTCCTCATTCTCCTCCTCCTCCTCATCCTCCTCCTCCTCCTCTCTCCTATTAGGCACCCACGTGGAGTCAGTGACCTCATCATCCCCTCCCTCCTCATCACTGGAGCCAATCTGGCAGTATGCTGCAGCTGCTGGAACATGACTGCCAGATTGGTGTCCTTCTTGAGCATCCCCTCTCTCTGCTCTCACGCTGCTGCCTTCCTCTAGCTGGGTATCATCATCAGATCCTTCCAAACGCTGGGCATCCTCCTGGAGCATGTACCCAACACTGTGCTCAAACAGTTCGGGGGACTCCTCAGGAGGAGGGCATGGTGGGTCTAGGGAAGGATTGACTAATGAAGATAATGATACCAGAGAAGAGGACGCTTTGGCAGCTGCTTTGCCAGTACCCTGAGCCTGGGTGAGAGAGGATGAGGAGGATGAGGTGGGCTTGGTCATCCACTCTACCAAGTCTTCGGCATGATGTGGCTCAACATGTCCAGCTGCCGAAAACAAGGACAAGCGTGTCCCATGGCCATGTGCTGATGACAATGCACCGCGTACACGACCAGCACTGTTGCCCCCAGACACAGAGCCTGCTTGCCCTCTTTTTTGCCTCCTGACTGTCTGCCTCTCCTTGGTTGCCTTCCAGACATTTTAATGGATGGCCTGCAGGGAGATGGGAAAAACAGCAATAAGGGCTACCTTCAGGTGTATATTGTGCAGGAGGCTTAGCAACAATGACACTGACACTGTCCCCTGCCTATCCTTCTCTGTCCCTAAACACAAGGATTGAAAATATGGTTCAGCAAAAAAGTTTTAGAACAGAATAGCACACTGACACTTTCCCTCACTGTCCTACTCTGTCCCTCCCTACAAACAAGATTTAGCACAGAATAGCACACTGATAATTTCTACGAGTGTCCTTCTCTGTCCCTCAACTCAAGGATTGAAAATATGGAACAGCAAAATAGTTTTAGAACACAATAGCACACTGTCAGTTTCCCTCACTGTACCTCTCTGTCCCTCAACTCAAGGATTGAAAATATGGAACAGCAAAATTGGTTTAGAACAGAATAGCACACTGTCAGTTTCCCTCACTGTACCTCTCTGTCCCTCAACTCAAGGATTGAAAATATGGAACAGCAAAATTGGTTTAGAACAGAATAGCACACTGTCAGTTTCACTCACTGTACCTCTCTGTCCCTCACCTCAAGGATTGAAAATATGGTTCAGCAAAATAGTTTTAGAACACAATAGCACACTGACACTTTCCCTCACTGTACCTCTCTGTCCCTCAACTCAAGGATTGAAAATATGGAACAGCAAAATTGGTTTAGAACAGAATAGCACACTGTCAGTTTCACTCACTGTACCTCTCTGTCCCTCAACTCAAGGATTGAAAATATGGTTCAGCAAAATAGTTTTAGAACACAATAGCACACTGACACTTTCCCTCACTGTACCTCTCTGTCCCTCAACTCAAGGATTGAAAATATGGAACAGCAAAATTGGTTTAGAACAGAATAGCACACTGTCAGTTTCACTCACTGTACCTCTCTGTCCCTCAACTCAAGGATTGAAAATATGGTTCAGCAAAATAGTTTTAGAACACAATAGCACACTGACACTTTCCCTCACTGTACCTCTCTGTCCCTCAACTCAAGGATTGAAAATATGGTTCAGCAAAATAGTTTTAGAACAGAATAGCACACTGTCAGTTTCCCTCACTGTACCTCTCTGTCCCTCAACTCAAGGATTGAAAATATGGAACAGCAAAATTGGTTTAGAACAGAATAGCACACTGACACTTTCCCTCACTGTACCTCTCTGTCCCTACAAACAAGGATTAGCACAGAATAGCACACTGTCACTGACACTCTCTCTACCTATCCTTATTTGTCCCTAAACACAAGGAATCCAGGATTAGTAAAGGAAAAAAAATAACACTGTCCCTGCCTATGCTTCTCTTTCCCTGCTCCGGAACACACTACACAAGGCCGCCGCGCTGGCGGCCTTTTATAGTGTGGGGCGTGTACTAAACTCCCTCAGCAATAATTGGCCACAGGCATCCTGCCTGTGGCCAATCATTGCTCTCCTCGCTGCCGGCGCTGTGATTGGCCAAGCATGCGGGGTCACAGTGCATGCTTGGCCAATCACAGCGCCTGGATGACACTGCGATGGAGTAGTGCATTGTGGGCCGTTCGCGTCACTCGAATTCGGCGCGAACGGCCCAAATCGTTCGATCTTCGTCGAACGATCGAACAGCCGATGTTCGAGTCGAACGTATGTTCGACTCGAACACGAAGCTCATCCCTAGTCCAGAATGCAGCCAGGCAGGCTGCATGCAAAGATAAGGTTACAGATGGAGTATGAATCATAGTGGGGAACTCACAGGTTTTTCGTTCCGCGGGATACTTTGTGGCATTTGCGTAGTAATGTCTTTCTTCTGGCGACTCGACCATGCAGCCCATTTTTCTTCAAGTGCCTCCTTATTGTGCATCTTGAAACAGCCACACCACATGTTTTCAGAGAGTCCTGTATTTCACCTAAAGTTATTTGTTGGGTTTTCTTTGCATCCCGAACAATTTTCCTGGCAGTTGTGGCTGATTTTAGTTGGTCTACCTGACCGTGGTTTGGTTTCAACAGAACCCCTCATTTTCCACTTCTTGATTAGAGTTTGAACACTGCTGATTGGCATTCTCAATTCCTTGGATATCTTTTTATATCCCTTTCCTGTTTTATACAGTTCAACTACCTTTTTCCGCAGATCCTTTGATAATTATTTTGCTTTCCCCATGACTCAGAATCCAGAAACGTCCGTGCAGCACTGGATGAAAGATGCAAGGGTCTGTCGGGAGTCCAGAAACTCATTGACCTTTTATACACACACACTAATTACAAGCAAACAGATCACAGGTGAGGATGGTTACCTTTAATGGCCATTCAAACCCCTTTGTGTCAACATGTGTGCATGTTATCAGGCCAAAATCACCAGGGTATGTAAACTTTTGATCAGGGTCATTTTGGTAGTTTCTTCTCTTGATATATGATATCACGTTTTGTACTATTATTTTGTACCTAATAAAAAGTTTGTAAGCAAAAAAAAAAAAAAAAAGAAAAGAGTAAACACAGTTGATTGATAATAAGTGGCTTCAGTCAGACACTAACCGTGAGTGAAAGAAGTGTTTTTGTGTATCATTCATATTCTCTGAAAAATGGTAAAGAAATCATAAATTCTGTCAGGGTATGTAAACTTATGAGCACAACTGTACAAACTGAGTGATTATCTGTGGCCGGTTTGTGTGTGGCCAGTGCTCCACAGAAACACCTATCCTGGATGCACACTGTCTGAGTCCAGGGTCGGTCGGAAGCTCTATTTCTATGTAATCACTCTGATGAGCTGTTACATGTGAACAGTGATGATACTGACCTTTGATCTGCACAGAGTACAAAGCTGACAGCCATCTCTGACAGCTGCTGCTGGACGCACAGTGTGCAGGCTGCATTTAGTACCATTGGCTGATTCTCGCTGGAGGCCGTACCCTGTGCATCTCGTACCCTGTGCATCTGTGTGGGAACAGCTGGTTATAGCGGATCACTGAGATCTGGTTCTGCACAATGCATTGAGCACTCATTCATCACCAAATGTGGCATAATACTATAAGTAAAACCGTAAATTTCAGCACCTTTTAATTTAACAATACTGTAGACTAGGCTAGGAAATAATAAATGTGATTGATACGAACTGCATACAAAGACATACTTAGAGGGGGGAGCACACCCTAAAAATGCTATAAATCTAAGATGGTGCTGCTATAAGACCAAAGACAGTACAAAACAGATTATAGCGCACACATGCAAAAATTACATTTATCCTGCAAGGCTAATTAAAAACACCTGAACATATTCAAACATACGGGGGTTTGGTCACACTATATGGTCATACAGTGCTAAGCCCACTTACTGCGACAAAGTACCCCGAATAAGTGGACTGGACTGGAGTGTTTTGTTCTGTTTTGTTTTGATACGAACTGCACACATTAAAAAATATTATTTATGCCATTGGAAAACATTTTTTTTAGCTGACATAACTTTTTTAACATGTAAATCCTGTGTCTTTAAAGGAGAAAAGGGCCAAAAGAACTTTTCTCCCGGGGGTCCTGTGACCCGTATTCAGCCGACAGCCCACTGAGCGCTGGAGGGGCAGAGCAGAGGGCCGGTGACTAGTCATCAGCTCTCTGCTCACCAAAGACTGAGAACTGAGCAATCAGCCATCTTTGATCGTTTAGCTCTCAGTGTAAGCCCAGGTTCACACTGGGCTGCGGGAGTGAAGCTGTGCGAGTTCAGCTGAACTCGCACGATTTCACTCTCGCTGGCAGTCCCGATTTCAGCCGCGATTACAAAGACATCTGTGTCAATGTAAATCGCGGCCAAAATCGCAAAAAGTAGTACAGAAACTACTTTTTGAAATCAGTGCAGCGCCGCAGATGCGGCGTCGCACCGATTAGGACGGTGCCATTGCCGGCAATTTGCGGCAAATATCGCAGTTTTGACATGCGATTTGACATGCCAAATCGCATGTCAAAACGCACCAGTGTGAACCAGGGCTTTGATCGCTCAGCTCTCAGTGTGAGGCTGCTTTCACACTGAGGCGTTTTGCAAGCGCTATTGCGCTAAAAATAGCACCTGCAAAGCGCCCTGAAAGAGCCGCTCCTTTATCTCCAGTGTGAAAGCCTGAGGGCTTTCAAATTGGAGTGTTGCGCTGGAAGGACGGTAAATATAAGTCCTGCCAGCTGCATCTTTGAGGCGCTGTAGGAGCGGTGAAAATACTGCTCCTAAAGCGCCCCTGCCCATTGAAATCAATGGGGTAGCGCCTCCGAACCATCCACAAAACGCCGCTGCAGCAGCGTTTTGCGGGCGGGTTTAACCCTTTTTCGGCCGCTAGCTGGGGTTAAAACCGCCCCGCTAGCGGCTGAAAATCGCGGCAAAAACGACGGTAAAGCGCCGCAAAAAATAGCGGCACTTTATTGCCGACGCACCCAGGTCTTCAAGTACCCTAAAGGTGGTGGGGTACAGATGCAGCATCCACTTAGGTGAGTATGTATGTTTATTTATTTTTTTATTATTATTCCCGCACTTCTCTTTTTAAATACCATTTTCCTGTACATCAAATAAGAGGAAACTTTGTAGCTTGCTCTTTATGCCCTAACGATTTACTTCTAGTTTTCCTGAGGTATTTTCTGTGAAAAGCACATACATGTGACGTGGAGATATTTTACCTTTCCGTCGTGTCAAAGGTTTACATCCTGGAAAAAAATCCGCTTACAAAGTACTATTTATTATACATCTGCATGAAAAATTAAATGACATGTTTTTCAAGTATTTATAAGTAAGATAGTTATTCACAAAAAGCTATAAAAATCACATTATTATTATTGGAACTGTTTTGTCTTCATTATTTATGCATAATTATTAATAAATAAATAAATGAAGGTCTGCGGATTAACAGCTCTGTCAGCTGATTTATTATGTCTGCAGCAAAACAATCAGGTCAGGGCTTTTTGGTGGCAAAAGCAGGAACACCTCAATATTAGGTGGGTGGTCAAAAATGATGGCTGATTGGGGTATATACACGTTAACCACTTAAGGACCAAACCTATTTTTTTACATGGTGTTTACAAGTTCAAATAATTTTTTGTTTGCTAGAAAATTACTTAGAACCCCCAAACATTATGTATTTTTTTTCAGACACCCTAGAGAATAAAATTGCAGTCGTTGCAATACTTTATGTCACACCATTTTTGCGCAGCGGTCTTACAAACGTGATTTTCTTGGAAAAAAGAATTTTCTTAATTAAAAAATGAGAAATCAGTAAAGTTTGCCCAAATTTTTTTTATATTGTGAACGATAATGTTACGCCGAATAAATTGATACCCATCACGTTATGCTTCAAAATCGTGCCCGCTCGTGGAATGGCGACAAACTTTGACCCGTTAAAATTTCCATAGGCGACATTTAAAAATTTCTACAGGTTAACAGTTTTGAGGTACAGAGAAGGTCTAGAGCTAGAATTATTGCTCTCGCTCTAACAATCGCAGCAATATCTCACATGTGTGGTTTCAACATTGTTTACATATGCAGGCGCGACTTACGCATGCCTTTGCTTCTGCGCTTGAATACGGAGGGACGCTTTCAATTTTGTTTTTCTTATTTATTTATTTTACTTTTTATTTTTACACTGTCCCTCAGGCAGGACTAATGAGAGGTCTCAGGTCTGTGAGTGTGTTATTAGGTGAGCTCAGCTCCTGTCACCCTGCCTTGCTGGCCATAGCTGTGCCCACATTGCCTCTCTGCCATAGCTCTGCCCACACTGCCCCTCTGCCATAGCTCTGCCCACACTGCTCCCCTTTTCATGCTGGCCATAGCTGTGCCCACACTGCCCCCACCATGCTGGCCATAGCTGTGCCCACACTGCCCCTCTGCCATGCTGGCCATAGCTGTGCCCACACTGCCCCTCTGCCATTGCTGTGCCCACACTGCTCCCCTCTGCCATGCTGGCCATAGCTGTGCCCACACTGCTCCCCTGCCATGCTGGCCCTAGCTGTACCCACACTGCTCTCCCTTCCATGCTGGCCATAGCCGTGCCCACATTGCCCCTCTGCCATGCTGGCCATAGCTGTGCCCACCCTGCCCCTCTGCCATAGCTGTGCCCACACTGCTCCCCCTTCCATGCTGGCCATAGCTGTGCCCACACTGCCCCCCGCCATGCTGGCCATAGCTGTGCCCACACTGCCGCGCTGCCATGCTGGCCATAGCTGTGCCCACACTGCCCCTCTGCCATAGCTGTGCCCACACTGCTCCCCCTTCCATGCTGGCCATAGCTGTGCCCACACTGCTCCCCTGCCATGTTGGCCCTAGCTGTACCCACACTGCTCTCCCCTTCCATGCTGGCCATAGCTGTGCCTACACTGCTCTCCCTTCCATGCTGGCCATAGCTGTGCCCACACTGCTCCCATCTGCCATGCTGGCCATAGCTGTGCCCACACTGCTCCCCTTCCATGCTGGCCATATCTGTGCCCATACTGCTCCCCCTTCCATGCTGGCCATAGCTGCGCCCACACTACTCCCCTCTGCCATGCTGGCCCTAGCTGTACCCACACTGCTCTCCCCTTCCATGCTGGCCATAGCTGTGCCCACACTGCTCCCCCTTCCATGCTGGCCATAGCTGTGCCCACACTGCTCCCCTCTGCCATGCTGGCCATAGCTGTGCCCACACTGCTCCCCCTTCCATGCTGGCCATAGCTGTGCCCACACTGCTCCCCCTTCCATGCTGGCCATACCTGTGCCCATACTGCTCCCCCTTCCATGCTGGCCATACCTGTGCCCACACTGCTCCCCTCTGCCATGCTGGCCATAGCTGTGCCCACACTGCTCCCTCTTCCACGCTGGCCATAGCTGTGCCCACACTGCTCCCTCTTCCATGCTGGCCATAGCTGTGCCCACACTGCTCCCCCTTCCATGCTGGCCATATCTGTGCCCATACTGCTCCCCCTTCCATGCTGGCCATAGCTGTGCCCACACTGCTCCCCCTTCCATGCTGGCCATAGCTGTGCCCACACTGCTCCCTCTTCCACGCTGGCCATAGCTGTGCCCACACTGCTCCCTCTTCCATGCTGGCCATAGCTGTGCCCACACTGCTCCCCCTTCCATGCTGGCCATAGCTGTGCCCACACTGCTCCCCCTTCCATGCTGGCCATAGCTGTGCTCACACTGGTCCCCCTTCCATGCTGGCCATAGCTGTGCCCACACTGCTCCCCCTTCCATGCTGGCCATCGCTGTGCCCACACTGCTCCCCTGCCATGCTGGCCATAGCTGTGCCCACACTGCTCCCCCTTCCATGCTGGCCATCGCTGTGCCCACACTGCTCCCCCTTCCATGCTGGCCATCGCTGTGCCCACACTGCACCCCTGCCATGCTGGCCATAGCTGTGCCCACACTGCTCCCCTGCCATGCTGGTCATAGCTGTGCCCACACTGCTCCCCCTTCAATGCTGGCCATAGCTGTGCCCACACTGCTCCCCCCTTCCATGCTGGCCATAGCTGTGCCCACACTGCTCCCTCTTCCATGCTGGCCATAGCTGTGCCCACACTGCTCCCTCTTTCATGCTGGCCATAGCTGTGCCCACACTTCTCCCCTTTCCATGCTGGCCATAGCTGTGCCCACACTGCTCCCCCTTCCATGCTGGCCATAGCTGTGCCCACACTGCTCCCCCTTCCATGCTGGCCATAGCTGTGTCCACACTGCTCCCCCTTCCATGCTGGCCATAGCTGTGCCGACACTGCTCCCTCTTCCATGCTGGCCATAGCTGTGCCCACACTGCTCCCCCTTCCATGCTGGCCATAGCTGTGCCCACACTGCTCCCCTCTGCCATGCTGGCCATAGCTGTGCCCACACTGCTCCCCTCTGCCATGCTGGCCATAGCTGTGCCCACACTGCTCCCTCTTCCATGCTGGCCATAGCTGTGCCCACACTGCTCCCTCTTCCAAGTTGGCCATAGCTGTGCCCACACTGCTCCCCTCTGCCATGCTGGCCATAGCTGTGCCCACACTGCTCCCCCTTCCATGCTGGCCATAGCTGTGCCCACACTGCTCCCCCTGCCATGCTGGCCATCGCTGTGCCCACACTTCTCCCCTGCCATGCTGGCCATAGCTGTGCCCACACTGCTCCCCCTTCCATGCTGGCCATAGCTGTGCCCACATTGCTCCCCTCTGCCATGCTGGCCATAGCTGTGCCCACACTGCTCCCCTCTGCCATGCTGGCCATAGCTGTGCCCACACTGCTCCCTCTGCCATGCTGGCCATAGCTGTGCCCACACCGCTCCCCCTTCCATGCTGGCCATAGCTGTGCCCACACTGCTCCCCTCTGCCATGCTGGCCATAGCTGTGCCCACACTGCTCCCCCTTCCATGCTGGCCATAGCTGTGCCCACACTGCTCCCCCTTCCATGCTGGCCATCGCTGTGCCCACTCTGCTCCCCTCTGCTATGCTGGCCATAGCTGTGCCCACACTGCTCCCCCTTCCATGCTGGCCATAGCTGTGCCCACACTGCTCCCCCCTCCACACTGCACTGTGTCGGTCGCTCAGCCTCTTCCGCGAACTCATTTCCATACGTGGTGACGCGGTGGGCGGAGTTTCCGAAGCTGCCCGAATAGACAATGGCATTGGCGGACCGCTAGCTGAGTAGAGAGGGGCCATGTGAGTGATGTACGGAGGAGGTCCGGGGACCGGAGGGGTATGACATTACCGGCACGGTGCTGTGACACGATGGAGACCTTGCAGCCCGCCGCTTCTCCTCCTCCGGTGCTGTGCTCCGTGCTGGCCGTGAGAAGTCACAGCTGTGAGGTGACCCTGGACTCGGGACTCGGGCTCTTCTCCTGGAGGGAAGTGAGGCCGCGGAGAGAGCGGAGCCGAGCCGGTGAGTGTGTGTGGGGGAGGGGACATAACCGGGCCCGGGGCTGTGTATTATGTATATACAGGGAGGACAGCTGTGTGGGCCCCATTCTTGTCTCTTCCACTCTCTACTATGAGAATGAGAACCTTTCTCGGCACAACACCGTCCTGTCCTCAGCTGATAGACATTGTATCATCATTGTATGTATCACCCCCCTCCCCCACTCTGTACTCTGAGAACCGTCCTGTCCTCAGCTGATAGACAAACATTGTATCATTATTTGTATGTATCAACCCCCTCCCCCACTACTTTGTTTCCTTTTACTTTATATCTGTATAGTCAGCAGCACTGAGTGTGTGATAGTTACTGGATAATACTAAACCCTCATTATGTTCCATCCACATCCATGTGTGTACAGGAGCCTTTCTTTGTTTGTTTGTTCTTTTATTTGTAGCTTTAACCACCTGCCCTCCGGAAGATTTACCCCCCCTCCTGACCAGGCCATTTTTTGCGGTACGGCACTGTTACTTTCCCAAAGCCTTTTCTGCAACTTTTTGTTTGCAAGTTTAAACTTAGTATTTTTTTCTTTTAATTTACTTAGAACCTCCAAACAACATTTTTATATATATATATTTTTTTTAGCAGAGACCCTAGAGAATAAAATGGCGATTGTTGCAATATTTTATGTCGTACGGTATTTGCGCATCGGTCTTTCAAAAACACGTTTTTAATTTTTTAAATACAATTTTTTGAAAGAAAAAAAAAAAAAGATAAGTTAGCCCAAATTTTTTGTCAGTGAAAGATGTTACACCAAGTAAATAGATACCTAACATGTCATGCTTTAACCTCCTCATGTCCGCGTTATAGCCAAATGATGGCTACAGCGTGGACCTACATTGCCGGGACGCCGTCATATGACCTCCTCCCATGCATGGAGCTGCCTGCCTGCTCTGTGATAACTGAGTCAGTGAGACTCGGCTGATCACAGATCCCGGCCCCTTACCACGTGATCAGCTGTCAGCCAATCACGTGATGTAAACAGAAGATCAGTAATAGTTTTCTTTTCTCCTCATGCTGATCGCCGGCTTCTGTGAAAGTGATATAGATCCCGAAGATTATGAGCCACAGCCACCTCATCTGTGCCCACCAGTGCCACCTGCAAGTGCATATCAGTGCCACCTATCAATACCCACCAGGGCCACCTATGAATCCCCACCAGTGGTGCCTACCAGTGCCACCTACCAGTGCTTCCTGTCAGTGCCACCTATCAGTGCCCATCAGTGCAGCCTTATCAGCGTACATAAATGAAGGAGACCTATTACCTGCAAAACTTTATAACAAAATATAAAAAAAAAGTTTTTTTTTTTTCAAAACTTTCATTTTTTTTTTTTTTTTTTGTCTTTTTAGCAAAAAATAAAAAACCCAGCAGTAATTAAATGCCACCAAAAGAAAGCTCTATTTGTGGGGAAAAAATTATAAAAAAGTAATTTGGGTACAGTGTTGCATGACCGCACAATTGTCATTGAAAGTGTGACAGTGCTGAAAATTGGTCTGGGCAGGAAGGGGGTTTAAGTGCCCAGTAAGCAAGTAGTTAAAATTGCGCACACCCGTGGAATGGCGACAAACTACGGTACTTAAAAATCTTCATAGGTGATGCTTTAAAAATATTTACAGGTTACCAGTTGAGAGTTACAGAGGAAGTCTAGTGATAGAATTATTGCTGTCACTATAACTTTCGCAGCGATACCTCACATATGGTACAAACACTGTTTGTATATGTGGTCTCCTAAGGCCTCTTTCACACGGGACGGATCCGTGCAGATCCGTCCCGTGAAGCTCCGCTTGCTCAGCGGGGGTCGCTCCGTTGATCCCCGCTGAGCCGACGGATGACTGGGCGGTTCCCGCACACTGTGCAGGGACCGCCCTGTCAGAGCGCCGCTCTCCCCTATGGGGAATCGGATGACGACGGACCGTAGAGTCCGTTGTCATCCGATCCGCTCCGCCGACGGAAGGAAAAATAGGGTTTTCCTCCGTCACACTTTGGCGGAGCGGAGCGGATGTCAGCGGACATGTCTCCGCTGACATCCGTGCCTCCATAGGGGTACACGGAGGATCCGTTTCAGGTCCGCCTAAAAAACTGACAGGCGGACCTGAACGGACCTCCGTGTGAAAGGGGCCTTATGCGATTTTGATCACTTTTATTCCTATCACAAAAAAAAAATACCTTGTGATATAAAGGCATGATAGGTCCTCTTTATGGAGACATCTGGGGTCAACAAGACCCTAAGGGCTCTTTCACACGGAGGTCCGTTCAGGTCCGCCTGTCAGTTTTTTAGGCGGACCTGAAACGGATCCTCCATGTACCCCTATGGAAGCACGGATGTCAGCGGTGACATGTCCGCTGACATCCGCTCCGCTCCGCCAAAGTGTGACGGAGGAAAACCCTATTTTTCCTTCCGTCGGCAGAGCGGATCGGATGACAACGGACTCTACGGTCCGTCGTCATCCGATTCCCCATAGGGGAGAGCGGCGCTCTGACAGGGCGGTCCCTGCACAGTGTGCGGGGACCGCCCAGTCATCCGTCGGCTCAGCGGGGATCAACGGAGCGATCCCCGCTGAGCAAGCGGAGCTTCACGGGGCGGATCTGCACGGATCCGCCCCGTGTGAAAGGGGCCTAAATCTCTCCTTAACCATGGAAAGCTGGAGATAAAAAAAAAAAAAAAAACACTGATTTCTGCTTTCTAGAAAAAAAAAACTGCAGTGTTAAATTTGCCAAAACAGGAAGCTCTCGATCTCCCAGGAACATAGAGATGGCCGGGGACCAACTGGTCCATGGCTGGCTCTGTGGTAATTCAGTGGAAGCATCAGATCCTGGCCTCTCTAATCATACAGGAGAATCGAATCTGACGAGGTGCCCGTGGGCTAATCAGCTGCTGGGATGGCATTACCTATATCTGTTTAATCAAGGGATGTGGTGTCTGGGGAAAAAAAAAGATACCGGGATGATGCCTGTAGCTACATGGACGTCTACGGTCAGGAAGTGGTTGTTAAGCCGAGTAAATAGATACCCAACGTGTCATTGTTTTAAAATTGCGCACACTCGTGGAATGGCAAGACAATACGGTACTTAAAAATCTCTATAGGCAATGCTTAATTTTTTTTTACAGGTTACCAGTTTAGAGTTACAGAGGCGGTCTAGTGCGAGAATTATTGCTCTCGCTCTAACAATCGCGGCAATACTTCACGTGTGGTTTAAACACAGTTTACATATTCGGGCGTGACTTGTTTTTAAATTTTTTTTACATTGTCCCTTTTTTTTATTTTAATTTAATTTTTATTATCACTTTTTTTTCCCTATTACAAGTAATGTAAACATCCCTTGTAATAGAAATAAGCAGGTCCTCTTTATTAAGAGATCTCGGATTTACCCTTAGGTCTCATGCCCACGGACGTTTTTACAGCCGCGTTTTTTACAGCTTAAAAACGCCTGTCCATGTTAGTCTATAGCTTCATGCCCACCTAGACGTTTTTGAGCTGCAAATAGCATAGGCGTTTTTAAGCTGTAAAAAAAAAAAGGGCCAGTGCGTTCGTCGGCGTTGGGCATAAAAAAAGTGCGTTTTTGAGCTCTTCTTTTTTTTTTTTTTTTTTTTTTTTTTTTATAAATACGGTCGAAAAATGTATACAATAACATGGACAGGCGTTAAGCTATAAAAAAACACTCAAAAACGCAGCTGTAAAAACGTCCGTGGGCATGAGGCCTAAAAAGCAAAAAAAAAAAAAGACACTTTGTTGTTTAACAAAACAAATAAAAAATCATCCCTTTAAGCCCAAGAGGCGGAAGTGATGTCAATCGTCGCTCTGGTCATATAAGTGCATAGAGCCGAGTGGGGCCTATCTTGCCCTCACTCAGCTTCCTGTCCAGGTGTCTCAGGGATTGGATCAGCTCTGGGCTTACCAACGGTTTCGGTGAGCTAGGAGACCAGCAGGAAGGGGGCAACTCTCCATCCACCTCTAACAGTGTGGTAAATCCACCGCTGGGATCACTTTTATCTGAAAAAGAATCGTCCGCAGTAAAAAAGGATACCAGGGTTATGGCAGCTAGCTGCTGCCCTACCAGCGGTATTTAACATCAAAATAATTGCGTAAATGTACTGTGGGCGGTCGTGAAGTGGTTAACTGACAATTGCACGATCGTGCGACGCTGTACCCAAATAAAATCTGTCCCTTTTTCCCCACAAATTGGATTTCTTTGGGTGGTATTTGATCATTTCTGCATTTTTAACTTTATGTGCTATAAACAAAAAAAAAGACCAACAATTTTGAGAAAAAAACAAACAAACAAACAAACAATTTTTTACATTCTGCTATAAAACATATTCAATAAAAAAATTAAATTTCTTCAGAAATTTAGGCCAATGCTACATATTGTTGGTTAAAATCCCAATAAGCGTATATTGGTTTATGCGAACGTTGGAGCATCTACAAACTATGGGATATTTTTATGGAATTTGTTTTTATTTTATACTAGTAATGGCCGCGATCAGCCAGTTATAGTAGGACTGCGATATTGCTGTGGACATTCTGACACTTTTTAGGAACTAGTGACACTAATACAGTGATCAGTGCTAAAAATATGCACCGGAATGACACGGAAAAAGTATTGAACACGCTAACTGAAACTTATTTAATACTTTGTAAAAAATCCTTTGTTGGTAATGACAGCTTTAAGATGCCTCCTGTATGGTGAAACTAGTCTCGTGCATTGCTCAGGTTTGATTTTTGGCCCATTCTTCCACACCGTCTTCAAATCTTGAAGGTTTTGTGGGCTTCTTCTATGTGCTCTGATGTTTAGGTCTTTCCATAGATTTTCTATTGGATTCAAGTCAGATGATTGGCTGTGCCATTCTAGCAGCTTTATTTTCATTCTTTGAAACCAATTGAGAGTTTCCTTGGCTTTGTGTTTGGGATCATTGTCTTGTTCACCCTTGCTTCATCATTCTGGTAGATGGCGGCAGATTTTTATCAAGAATGTCTTGGTACATTTTTCTATTCATCCTTCCTTCAACACCATGAAGTTTGCCCATACCGTATGCTGAAGAACAGCCCCAGACCATGATGTTCCCACCTCCAAACTTCACTGTTGGTATGGTGTTTTTGGGGTGATGTGCAGTGCCATTTGACCTCCAAACCTGGTGTATATTATGGCATCTAAAGAGTTCAATTTTGGTCTCATCTGACCAGACTATATTCTCCCAGTATTTCACAGGCTTGTCTAAATGTTGTGCAGCAAACTTTAACCACCTGCCTACAGGGCATTTCACCCCCTTCCTGCCCAAGCCATTTTTCAGCTTTCAGCGCTGTCACACTTTAAATGACAATTGCGCGGTCGTGCGACGCTGTACCCAAACAAAATTTGCGTCCTTTTTTTTCCCATAAATAGAGCTTTCTTTTGGTGGTATTTGATCACTTCTGTGGTTTTTATTTTTTGGGCTATAAACAAAAGAAGAGCAACAAGTTTGAAAAAAAAATACTATTTTTTTTTACTTTTTGCTATAATAAATATCCCTTTTTTTTTTTTCCTCAGTTTAGGCCGATATGTATTCTTCTACATATTTTTGGTAAAAAAAATTGCAATAAGCGTATATTGATTGGTTTGTGCAAAAGTTATAGCAGCTACAAAATAGGGGATAGATTTATAGCATTTTTAATAAAAATATTTTTTTTTACTAGTAATGGCGGCGATCAGGGATTTTTATCGTGACTGCGATATTGCGGCAGACACATCGGACACATTTTGGGACCATTCACATTTATGCAGCGATCTGTGCTATAAAAATGCTTTGATTACTGTATAAACATGACTGTTTCCCTGGGTCAGAAGGCAGGCTGAGGAAGAAGGTTCAGTCCGCCTTTGCTATGTTGCAGTTTCCCAGGAGGTCCGGCAGGGCCTTAATACACAGTGTTACCAGAGTGCCTAAGTGAGGAGACGGGAACATGCACACCTTTTTGTTCTACAAGAGCGTTTTCTGTAAACAAGAGTTTTTCTTTTCCCAGTGGAATATCCTATTCCTATTTTCTATTCTTCTGCAAGACTGTACTTTGGTCCCTGTTGGACCCTACGTTGTTGAGGACGGAGAGGACCTGTTGTCCTACCACTGATTCGGTAGTGCCATGCACTGCCACAGGTACTGTACATCAGGGGATAGTGACTGGCGGCCTGGGGGGCATGCTCAGCTTGGGCTCATTTCTGTGAGGACAGGCGATAGTTAGGGCCTTCTTTCAGGCCCGGATGCTGATTTTATGGCACTGGAAGTCAACAGAACCCCCTACTGTAAAGGAGTGGATACAACAAATGGGTAACACTTTGAAATTGGAAAAACGTATCTACCAACATATAGGCAGTACAGCAAAATTTTCCAAACTCTGGGATCCATGGTTAAGTGTGCCTGGGTTGGCTCCGGTGGAGATGGTATTGGATAGATTGTTGTGAATCTCCTTGTGTCCTTGCATCTGTAGCAGGGACTCAGTTAATTAGCTACACTACTGTCTCAGGTTATTGTTCATTGTTTTGAGTGTGAAGATGTATATAATGTACGTTTGTGCAAACCGTGCAGTATTTTTTTAAACTAAGCATGGTACAGGTTTAATGTATTGTGGTGCTCTGATGCCAATAATGGATGTAATGTACTTTTTCAATAAAACATTTGTTTTGAGATAATAAAAAAAAATCTCTAGGGCATCTGCACAGGGCAAAGCAAAGCTGTCCCTTACAAGTGACAGCCAGGAGTGGGAGCAGATTGAGAGAGCCAGAGGTGGCGGAATGGAGTTCCGGCTGCAAAACTGGGTGCAAGGGCCACATGACAAGGCCTGACAGGCCAGATTCGGCCCACGGGTCTTGTGTTTGACATATGTGCTCTATTGCATAGATTGCATTAAAGTGGTTGTAAACCTCAGACATGAAATATGAACAAATCATATCCCTCTATAGAATTCTTTCTCAACCTATTCAACATAGAGAAACCCTTGAAATGACATTCCAATCTCAGGGAACCCCCTGCTAAAAAAAAAAAAAATCTAAATCTACAACTCATGATACATTAGTGTGATGGTCATTGGGAAGAATTACCTCCTTACAGATAGCTAAAAAGATCAATGGTGTCAATGAGAACTTATCTTAGAGGCAGAAATTGCCTCTGGAGGAAGCCAGGTTGAGAAATCCTACTCTGTATACTTGTCTCAATCCAGAGCACATATTGTCATTTGGAAACAGCCCGCAATATAGCAGCCAAAGTCGGCTGCTCAGTGTCCTCATCCTCTGGCTCTGATATATCATACTGCTCAGCAATGGCTGCCTGTGTCAGGTCACCATTCCCCCTCTTCATGCTCCATGTCCTCTCCCTCTGCCACCGCCTCAGACACAGTCTTATCAGCCTGTTCAGCCGGCCCTGCAAGTTTCTGGGTATAGTATCTCATGTCCCTAGGCTGATCGCTGGCTGCCGGTTTAGAGGACTTGGGTAGTTTACTCACTGTGTCCTTCTTCTCATTGCCGCACTGGCCACGCTGCTGAGGGGTCCCGACGTCGCCACGTTGGATTTCAGGCCCGTCCACTCCTTCCTTGTTTTTGCGGGTTACCATCATCTCTGGCGGTCTCACAACGGGTCAGGCTGCTCAGCGGGGGTTCCGGTACCGATCTGTACTGTCGGATCAAACCGAGGAAGTCGGGAACAGGATCAATTACAGGATGACTGGTGGGAGCTCTGTGAAAAGCGGCTGCTCACATGCCGATCCTGGCCACGCCCCCGCTCTAGAGCTTGTAAAATGAGCAGAAACTCTGCTGACTTCCATCATCCAATTATGTGCAAGCAAAAATGCTGTTTTTTTTATTTTCCTTGCATGTGAATGGGTATTCTTTAGTAAATGAAGTAAAGCTTCACTTTCCAAACTCTAAACAAATGCACTTAAGGAGTGCACAGTCTATTTGCCTTCAAGTGTAAGTAAACCCCCCTATCGTTTTTAGCCAAGGAAGCTGCCATCTTTGCCTCTGTTTAATCTACAACTGCCATGATGCTGCACATGTGATCAGTTATGACACCGGCCATTGGATGGATTGACAGTTTGGTTGAGAGCACAACCAATTGGAGTGTTACATTTCCAGCACGTGCCGTAAATGAAACTGTTTTATGACTGGGTTTACTTCTGCTTTAAGTAAATCAACCCCTTTGTCTCTCTGCAGGAGCTTCCTGGACCAGTCACTGTTGCTCTCTCTTCTTATGCAGGGTGACTGGGCTTGTCTTCGCCTCCTGCAGACAGCCTGTAGTGGTTGGAGCCTCCAGGGTTGCTCCCACAGCTCTGCTGTCTGTACAGAGTATGCACAGCACAGTGATAACATTATAACTACTTTTCAAGGAAATAACTGGGTTTGCAAATGCATTGGGTGCATGCAGAGTATATTTTATATCTTTTGTAGCTATTGAGGAATATAATGAAAGTTTTCTTGTTCAACTTTAACCCTTTCCCGATGCCTCCTGGTGACCCATATTGCAGACCATCCTACCTCCTTTTTATTGGGTTCTGTGAAAGGACTTACAAGCATGCCATAATTATGGTGCTCAGATTTTTTGGAAGTGAACTGTCCAGAAAGATTCCTTAAAGTGATTGTGAAAGAATGGGAAGGACTCGTATACTGGGAGTGAAAGGCGCTGCACACCCCGAAAATTAACAGAAGAATAGGAAGTTTCCCCAAGGGTTTTTTTGCAGCAAAATTCCGAAAATGATTTACAATAATGCATGTTAAAAATTTATTGTGTATACACATTAAGTACAATCCCAACACGTGTATATACTCCGGTAAGAACGTGTATATAATAACCACACAGATTTAAGACACAACATTGCCATACAGTTTTACATTTAACATGCATCTGTATGTGTCCTGACGCTTTCGATCCCAATGGATCTCTTCAGAGGATAGGTGGTTTGCTGTGGGATATATATATATATATATATATATATATATATATAATTTTATTAGATTTCAATTCTCTACATGGGTGTAGGCAGGGCTGCTGATAGAAATTATGGGGCCCCGTACAGTCTACCTGGTGGGGCCCCCTTAAGCCCTGGCCCCTCCCTAGACCCCGCCTTGAAACCAAGTGCAGATTTGTCTTCAAGTGATATTTATCACTGCAGACAGTGCCACCCATGCTGCCAATGCCATAATGTGCTGCAGAGAGTGCCACCCATGCCGCCAATAGTATAATGCAATTGGCAGCATGGGTGGCACTGTCTATGCAGGTAGCACATGCGATATCACATTAGCGTCATGGGTGGCACTGTCTGCAGCACATTACAGCATTGGTGGCATGGGTGGCACGGTCTCTGCAGACAGCACATGCGTTATGGGCCATAATGCATGTGCTACCTGCTGACAGTGCCACTCATGCCGCCAATGCCGTAATGTGCTGCAGACAGTGCCATCCATGACGCTAATGCCATAACGCACGTGCTACCTTCTGACAGTGCCGCCAATGCCATATTGTGCTGCAGACAGTGCCACCCATGCCGCCAATGGCATAATGCTATTGGCAGCATGGGTGGCACTGTCTCTGCAGGCAGCACATGCATTATGGCATTAGTGTCATGGGTGGCACTGTCTGCAGCACATTACGGAATGGGTGGCACTGTCTCTGCAGGCAGCACATGCGTTATGGGACATAACGCATGTGCTACCTGCAGACAGTGCCACCCATGCCACCAATGCCATAATATATAGATGCTGCAGTAGTAGTAGATCTTGCAGCCCCTCCCCCCCCCCCCCCAAGCAAACAGAGTAGCACACACCTGTGTAGTGTTAGCTGGGCCCAAGGAGTCCTGATCCTGCTGCTGCCTGGACTTGTGTCTCCACAAACTATTCCAGTTAGATGGGAATCATGGGATGCTGATGCCTCTCTGCCGATGCCCTCGCTGCTTGCCTGAGTCGCCTCTCACTGCTATTTCTCACGCAGAGAGAGGAATCACTCCGCGGCGCCAGGGGGACGGCACTACAGAGGACGCGCTGGCTGGGACTTGAGCCAGCGTGAGAAGCCGGCGCAGAAGAATGCCTCTTCCGCGCCCGAAATACTGGGTGTAGGCCCAATGGTAAAAATTATAGAGAGTATGATTACCAGTCAACTGTGTGTTAGAACCGTGGTTTCTAACCGGAGTTCCATCACTAGCATCTCGAGGGGAGTCAGCAGCCTCCCGGACATTTGACACCCAAAAGTAGGGCGCCACCAAGGCGTGTGCGACCTGCAAGGAGTCATATGGAGGGGTAGAGACCCAAGAGGGGGCGCGCACGGACGGACAGCCGGCACCTGTAATGAAACACCAAGGGCATCAATGTAGGATGCATCCGTCGTGCATCCATATACATTATGTGGTTAATGAGTAAAGTGATTGTTACCCAACATTTCATATTCCTGATATGTGGCTGCCATACCATGTACTTGTATAAAAAGGTATGCCGTTCTCTTTGTATTGCTTCCTTTGTGTGAAATCCCTGGTGTTCCTGTCAGTCCCTCGGGTTTCCTAATAAAAAAACTGACCACACTAAGCAGGAGAACACACCATGGCCAGTTCTCTAGCCATGCTCGGAACTCAGCCTGTTCAATGGCCACACTTGTCCTGACACAACCCCCCCCCCGCACAGCCATTAACTGGAAAAAAGCTCAGTGTACTGCTGCTCCCCCCCCCCCCCCCCCAGCTTTTATGGAGCTGAGAACAGAGGGAATGTGATCACTCATAAAAAAAAAAAAACATTAATAATACTTACTTTTTTCTTTTTTTTTTATATCTAAACCCAAATGTTTTTGCCTTTCATTTCTATTTTCCACTGAGTGGGCTGTTTTTGCAAGGTAATAATCACTTTAACAGAAATACTATTAACTATTCACTACATGTTTGTATGACTTCCCTAATTTTTATTTGTTCATTGTGTAGCTCCCCTTTACTTTAAGGGGTGCGATGTGCCTAAATTTAGGGGTTGGTCTGAGCTAGTAGCCAGGCTCAGACTGCTTTTATTGATAGGTTCTGTTACTTTGTTTCTGCAGGTGTTGTACTGGTGTGCAGTTCCCTGTGGCCTGTAGGTGGCCCTGCCATGATAGGTCAGGGTTGAACCACTGGTGACAGTGCTGTGCCTTGGGGTGTCCTCTCTCGGCAGTAGTACAGTGGGCGTGGTCAACCCGCTGTGCATGCCGGGAGAGGATACGTAAGGGGCAGACGCCGCCTGGAGTGAAGAGTTCCGGAGTTCGTGTCGCGTTACCTGGCCCTCCACACGCCAGGTGTGCGTGTGTGCATCGATCCCAGGCACCTTTAGCCTGGGGCTGCAGCTTCGCCATTGGGCCCAGCACCTTTTAGCTGGGGCTCATCTCTAAGATCTCTAAGAGGAGGAATCCCAGGGTGCCCCTGAGAGGGGACCCGCTCTAAGAAGAGGAGGCCGAGGGAGGACCTTTCTGATGGACCGGTGAGAGTTCACGGTGAAAGAGAGGCCCGATAAACTTCTGGACGGATTCCACTATTCAACTAAGGCCTTGTAATGTGCAGCAACTTGCACCTGTTCTTGAGTTACAAGCGCTGAGAAGTTCGGGGCTCAGAGATTCTGTGGCAGAGGATCTCCCGATCGTATCTTCAAAGAAACCTAAGTGAACGCCCGAGTGTCAATTCCCGTGGTTAGGACCATGAGAGGGGACTATCCAGATAAGCAGACACTGGGGATTGAGTGGTGAGATTAGGTGCCGTGTGCCTGAACCTGCCTCCCTGTTCCTTTTTTATTCTTCAACTTTCCTATCCAGTTTTCAGCATAAAGAATATAAACCTTCCTTCATTAAGGTTTAACCTTGTCTGGACATTGGCTTTATTGGTGAACCTACAACAGACTCTTCCCTACACTCTGGGGGTGAGAATCAGCCGAGGGGAGGTAACTCGCTGCGGGACCCAACAATTGTGAACACCGCTTAACCTCTTCAAACAAGAGGGTACGGGCATATAGTACGGTGTGCCTTATCTCACAAGTGAGCCAGGTGAGAAAAAGGTCTGTGTGCTAAAATATAAATAGAGCTGGGCTGGAAAATTCCTGGTAACTCTCTGGTAACTCATTGGGATATTGACAGCTACTGTTAGTTAACGACGACACTGTGTGAAAATGTAGCAGCTAATGTGACTTTATTGACATCCAGCATTGCAGGAGACAGCACTAAGTCCTGCTGACGTGTGAGAGACTGAGCTATCTTTGCCTATCTTATGCAACGCTGGCTGTCAATATGGTCACATTAGCTTCTACATTGCTACCTCACTGTCCCGTTGCTCTTCTGTCACACAGCAGGGACTAATGTTCCAAGTGTTAGATGCAGGTTGGCAATCCAGTACTCCAGACCCCCCCCCCTTTATAATCCCGTAAATCCCCCCCCCCCCCCCAGAATGGGCACTATTTCCTTCTTTAAGGAACAGGATATATTTTTTCCTTTTGTGCAGAGCCAGAAGTCTCCACCAGCCCAAAAACCTACACTGCCTGGGAGACAAGAAAGAACTGATGTTTAGCATGCATTTATTACTCTAACTCTGTACCGGGTGTGGAATCTTAGTTTTGGGGGTGTTCGTTTTCTCTAGTTGAATACTTGCCGACCACCTAACTGGGAAAATATGTCATTACGTTGACAGTGTAAAAATGTAATAACCCAAATGTAAAAAAAAATTGTTTTTAAAAGTGTTCTCATCCCCGCATGCTTACACACAGTGCTAAACGCATACGTAGGTCACGCCCACATGTGTAAACGCTGTTGGTACCACACATGCCACAAATGTCTGAATGAGGGCAATCTTATGCTTTTCAGGGCAGAGGAGAGATTTGCCTGCTTTTAGACCCCAGGTCTCTCCATAAAGAGAACCTGTTACGCCTTCTTTCTATCACAAGGGATATTTATATTTCTTGTGATAGGAATAAAAGTAATAAAATTTTTTTTTTTAAAAAAGATAAAAGGGACAGTGTAAAAATAAAAAATAAAATACAATAAAAACATTTTAAAGCACCCCAGGTCTTCTCCGTCGCTTACCGGAGCCGTTGATAGCAGCAGAGACGATCCAATGCTATCTCCTGATTGGTAGGACGTTGAGTGAGGGAATGATGGCCACCACCCGACTCTGCCATTGGAGGACATGAGCGACGTCAAACGTCACTTCCGCCCGACGGCCTTAAAGGGACAATTTATTTATTTTTATTGAAAAATACTTATATTTTTTTCTATTGCTTTTAAGTTTTTTAAATGCGACATCTGAGGTCTTTTTGACCCCAGATTTTACAATAAAGAGGTCCTGTCATGCTTTTTTCTTTCTATTACAAGGGATGTTCACATTCCTTGTATAGCGTTACCCTCAGTTTAAGAGGGCTGCTTGTTTGTTTTGGGCATTGTAATGCACTGCTATCAACCCCTGGCAATCGGCCCTAACCTCTCGTGGCACAGTTAGGAAAGGTGGGAGGAAGGATGGTATAACTGTACTATATCTATACTGTTATATGGTACAACCCCTTTGTATCCCAGCACAGTAATTGACACTGACAACCAAATTACTTAACTTTTTACTATTGGTAACAGTATAAAAGGTAATTTGTATACAATATCTCATTCAGATCCCTGCAATATAGGTGCACGCATTAAAAGGGTATAACATTCAATAATGCAATGACAATAAAATAACCCCGCTGCAGCTATCCTCCCTTGTGAGCAAAAAAAATGGCGCCCAGCAATGTCCTATACTACCCAGTCAGGCCTGACTATAACTTGGGGTATAGTTTGTAGAAGAATCTTCACTAGCAACTCTCGGTGGTGCACATAAAGAAACAAACTGTAATCCAAAAGGGGTAGCAAATGGTCACTAACTTGGCAACGCTGGAGAGACTGATAAACTCAATTCAGCAGACAGTCTCTCCAAAGTATAACTGTGGTCAATGCTGGGCCTAGGCAAAGTTAATAGGCAACAAAGTTACTTAGATGTGGTTCTGAGCTGGACCAGGAGTCACCCAGACCAGACCGACTCCTGGTCCGGCACCTCCGCTACTGTGAGTTGCTTCACAGTGCCCACGATGCACCGGGTTTTCGGTCCTCCAGAAGATGGTGGCACCTCAGGTGAATCGGATGATCCGCAGGCTCCTCGGTGGAACGGAATTCTCTCTGGAACAAAGTGCGAGGCCCAGGCTTCAGGCCTTACATGCGCATCAGGTGAGTGCAGGGATCCTCTTGCAGGGAGGGCGGCGTTCCAAGAGAAAGAGCGGGGCTCCTCCTCCCCCTTTTAAAGTCCACCCCAGCAGTCCTTGCGCAGGGAAATGCACCCTGGGTGCCTCAAAGCGTGCTGGGAACTGTAGTTTTGTGGGTGAAAACGATACCCCGCTACACTTGTAAAAGGAATAAAAGTGATCCAAACTTTTTTTTTTTTTTAAGGGACAGTGTAAAAATAAAAAGTAAAATTAAGAAAAAAAATAATAATTTAAAGCGCCCCGTCCCTCCATGCTCGCACACAGAAGCGAACGCATACATAAAATTGGGCTAACTTTACTAATTTCTTCTTTCTTTTTTTTTTTATTAAAAAAAAGTTTTTTTTTTCAAAGAAAAATGCATTTGCAAGACTGCTGCGCAAATTTGGTGTGACACAAAGTATTGCAACGACCACCATTTTATTCTCTAGGGCAAGCAAGGTTGGGCAACCTGTGGTCCTCCAGCTGTTGCAGAACTACGAGTCCCATCATGACACTGGGAGTAATTGTAACTGCCAGCCTTGCAATGCCTCATGGGAAATGTAGTTCCACAACAGCTGGAGGGCCCCAGGTTGCTTACCCCTGCTCTAGGGTGTCTGGAAAAAAATATATAATGATTAAAAGTAAATTTCTACCAAAAAAAAAATGATTTTAACTTGTGTTAAACACCAAGTGTAAAAAATAGGCTTGGTCCTTAAGTGGTAAAGTGTTTCCCCAAAAACAAATATGCATTATATCTGCAGGCTTATTCATATGGTTCCTAATAAATATAGCTTCTATATTTGTTTTCTTTTATTGTTCAAATCCCGGTGACCCTTAGAGCTCCCCTTCCTTTTTTTATCAAACTGACCATGCCAAGCAGGAAAGCTGATGATACTGGTGAGGTCAGTTTGCATCCATAGGATTGCTCCTTGGAGATGCAGGACACCAATGCATGGCTCACCTGTATCTCCTGTAGTCAGTTGGGTGCCACACCCCTCACCCAGCCCTTCTCTGTTTGTCTTTTGCATTTCTGTTTGGATATTCAGGATGATATGCCTATATCTCCCGTCCTCTTTTTAGGTGTCACAACTCTGTCATGATTGTCAGTGGCTCCCAGCAGGACCCTCACTGTAAAAACTACAGTGCATGCAGATGGAGAACTAACTTCCCTGATGTGTATGACATCACACACTGCCCCTTCACCTGCCTACTATGCGTACACACCCCCTGCTTTTAGAATAGAGGAGAGTACGAAAGCTGTGGTTACATGACTAAAGATGACTACATTCAGAGAAAGCTATTAGACATTTATTTTTAAAATAAATAAATAATATGAACAAAAAAAAAGAAAATTAAAAAACTGCTGCAACTGGTACCTATTTTTCTTTTATCCCAGCGCTATGGTGTTCAATTTTGGTAAAACAAGAGTCTAGATCCTATCACAGTAGAGATGCTGATAAACCTCACTCTTTACAACATATTCTACATCAGCAGCCACATTCACAAATAAACTTATATTCAAAAAAATGACAAAATAGAAAATGACACCATGTGGTATTATTCAAATTATCATATGCGGCGCTCCTATCAATATTTAAATTGATAGGGTTCACTATTGTCCCAAAGACAAGGGTGTTTAAAGGTACACCAGGTGTATGCGATAAATCCTCAGAGCAAAGTTTGAATTATCACATGTAAAAATTATCACAATAACATCTACGGAATGTACACCTTCCTCCAGATCACTTCAAACAGGTGTTTCAAAACTCCCCATAGGGATTGCACTCACCAGAAATCAGAAGGTAACAGGCTCATACGAAATCCAAAAGGAAATCCAAACGAGAGATGTCTCCTGCGTGTGTCCTTTTCATAGAGATATTCAAGCTTTCTCCAAAGATGGTGTTATGAGGAGAGAGCGGAAACTCCACATAGTATAGTCCAGTTTCAAAAAAAACTTTCTTTTTAAAAAAAAAAAATCTATATATATCTCTTTACTCAGCTTATTTCCATAAAAAAGAAAATTTAAAAACGTCTTTAGCCAACAGCAGCCTAGGTTCTTGCTAATCTGATAACTTGATGTTTCACAAGCCAAAATCAGTGAGTAGCTGGGGAGAAGATGGTTTGTCCCGTGTTGTATCCGCCTTAACTCACCGCTCTTCAGTTCGTCAGGTGATACTTCCAGTTTCTCAACCCAGTAGCTTGGAACGCACGGCGTCAATCGTCACTTCCGGTTGCGGTAAAATCACGCTTTGACGCGTTTCGTCATTACGACTTTGTCAAAGGGCGTGATCTTACGGCACGGCATGTCGAGATTTATTATGCGGTCAATTAAGGCCGTTTAACTCATTGAGTGCTACCTGCCTTGAGTTTAAACTCATGGTGCACACGGTAAGGAACAGCAATAGAGGACATATAGAATACATCAATGTTAAAATAAACTGGCGTTGGCTAACATCAAGTTATCAAGTTGTGATCATTACAATCTTAAAATTTCCATTTATCACCTCATAAAAATTCAAAATACATTTTATATATATAATATAATATATTATAAACAGCAATTTTTTTTTAAAAGCGTCTTATTTTCAATGATCAGCAGACCTGATGGTCGAAATATGCTAATTAGCAATCTATCAAATTCCAAAACAACCACTAGCACCGTAAAAAAGGAAAAGGGAAAATAGATAATATATGATAATTACCATATGCAAATAAGGACAACTGTCCAAATAGCTGGCAAATAACTCATAATACTAAAGGAAAGGGAACGGGGGGTTGCAACCTTAGGGGCCGGATTATAAATCCCATGTTCTATGCCTCACAGCTCATCCTAATAAACATACACAGTCAATAATTAATATGCACACATCTCTGTGCATTCCGTGTGCATAATCCTCATGGTTACTGCGAGGGTGTCTGTGGAATGAATTCAAGCTGTCCATCGCATACAGCACCTTTGTACCATGGAGGGACCCAGGATAAAAAGACATTAGAACAGATTACATAAAGTAATGAATAAAGTCTACACCAGCACGCTGGATAATCTCTGATGTGTATCTAAATGGAAAAGCAGTTTCCATAAGACACCAAAATTGTTATAACTGAGCTGGGGTGATTTAAAGATCACTAATGAAACAATTTATGTCCAATTCTATATTTAACCCCTTGGGGGAGAGTGTATCGGCTAAAAAGATCCACTGGGTTTCTCTTTGCGATAGCTCCCGCACTGTATTGGAACCTCTCCAGGATGGCTTAATGTGGTTTACTCCCCAAAACACCAGACCTGAAGGGTCTTGGTTGTGAAATAACTTAAAGTGGAGGGATACATTATGGTCTTTATAGCCTATGAGGATATTCTTGATATGTTCTGCTATCCTAATCCGCAGCATCCTCTTAGTTCTCCCAATGTACATTAACCCGCAAGGACACTCTCTAAAGCATAAACTACGTGAGTAGTATTGCAAGTTATAAATTCCCTAATCTGAAATTCATTATTATTAGAAGTAGATATGAATCTCTCTAGACCCCTCATTAGGCAGGAAACTTCTCTACAAGGTTTACACTTTCTGCAGAAGAAAAATCCATCTCTGTCCCAAAAGGTCGGATGACGGCTGGGAGGGTCCAGTACTTTTTTTAACTATAAGGTCTCAAAATTTTGGGCTTTCCTATAAATAAATCTCAGATTGGGTGGTAATTCCTTTTGTAGAGTTTTGTCCAAACACAATATGTGCCATTGGTTTTTAAACACTGACTCCACGTCTTTATACTGGGAATGAAAGTCTGAGATGAAGCCCCATTCCTGATTCACATTTTTCCCAACTTCTAAAGTTTTTTTCTTTCAGACATTCCTCTCTGGGGATAACTGCCATTTCTTCCACTATTTTATCCAAATGATGAGATTTATAGCCTTTTTCCAAAAATCTGCTCTTTAAAATCTGGGACTGTTCTAAAAAGTTTTCTACAGAAGTGCAGTTACGTTTCACCCTCATAATTTGGCCTTTCGGCACATTTTTTAGCCACAATGGATGGTGGCCACTGTGTATGGGTAGAAAGCTGTTTCTATCTGTAATTTTGAAGTAAACCTTGGTTTGCAAAGTGTCATTGACTCTAAAAATGGTTACATCAAGGAAATGAATCTGTTCCTTACTTATTTGGCTCGTCAGTTTGATATTATTATTATTATTATTAGTGTTGAGATGCAATAAAAAAAGTTCCAAAGACGCTTGTGATCCTGCCCAAATAAGGAACAGATTGTCTATGTAGCGTTTATAGAACAATAACTCTGCCCTCTTCTGGTCAAACACTGATTTATCCTCCCACTCACCCATGAAGAGGTTCGCTATACTCGGCGCAAACCTTGCGCCCATAGCAACTCCCCTCTTCTGGGTGTAGGATTGGTCAAACCAAAAATAATTATGACTCAGGCAGAAGTCCAAAGCATTCCGCAAAAATATTTTCTGACCATGTGGTAAATCTTCTCGTTTGCTTAATGCCCAATTAAGGGCCAAAAGGGCATCATCGTGCTGAATCACGGTATAAAGAGAAGCTACATCAGAGGTGACCAAAAATATTTCATCTCTGCCGGTCAAACTGACTAACTGTAATAACTGTAAGAGGCTTTTAGCGTCTCTGAGATATGCTTTTGTTTCAATGACACTTTTTTGTAAAAATCTATCCAGATACTGTCCTAGCCTGGCTGTAACTGACCCAATCCCATTCACGATGGGTCTGGGTGGAGGGTTGTTTTGATCCTTATGGATTTTGGGAAGGGTATAGATGGTTGGTATGCGACTAGTGCTTGGTACAAGGAACCTCTTTTCTTTCACTGATAGATAGTGGCTATCAATCACATATTCTATCAGAGATTCCAATTCCAATCTGTATTGAGGGGTGGGATCTTTATCCAACTTCCTGTACGTATCTTCATCGGACAACATTTCCAGTAATTGCGAACACCGTTGTCTTTGGGACAATAGTGAACCGTATCAATTTAAATATTGATAGGAGCGCCGTATATGATAATTTGAATAATACCACATGGTGTCATTTTCTATTTTGTCATTTTTTTTTTTTTTTTAATAAATAATATGGGTCGGAAATAATACTTGTAAGACTGACTTTTAGTAGTTGTGTGTTCACAAATACTTTAACACAAGGCAGTTTAATGCACGTGTAGTAACAAGCTGTAACATACTGGCCATGTGTGAAGTGGCCCTAAATCAAATGCAAATGTCATAGCATGTGACGCCACTCTGTAGCCTTCTCCTGTGGTTCGAATGCAGGGGGTGGGTGGATTTTTGAGCCTGGATCTATCCCTAACTGCTCTGTGTGTGGCTACATGCAAACAGTGGCAGCCACTGTTGGCCTGTCATTAGTTAAATAGGCTGAGCAGCCGTTGCTATTCGGAAGCCCCAGTCATTGCAACTGCAAGAATCCACTGATGCTTGCTGCTGGAATCCATTGGCCAGGTGAAAGAACCCCTAATTTAACCTGGAAGTCGATGTTGACCTGGTATAAACTGTCCTTTCTCTTTCATTCATGGATGGACACAGCTTCAATCATGATAAAGTGGGTATTCGCCTTCATTCAGGAGTGACTAGGCAGAAAAAGTGTTAACAACTTCAGAGCTGAACAGTCCCACCCAGGGGGCGGTCCTACTGGCTATATCCCCTCAGCCTGCTCTAAGCAGATCAGTTATTTTCTGCCTAGCATAGAAGAAGGACATGGCTCCCTTCGGGCCCATAGGTCGCTGGGTTTTCCACGACATGCCTGTTGCTCCACAGGTGGCCGGTGAGCTTCGTGCTCCAGGGCATGCATATGACTGGTCTCTATTGCTGAATCACAGCATGCCGGGCCGACAGTCACCTCCGTAACCGCGCGGAAGATGGTCTGTCCGGAATGTTTTCCAGCATAATCCATGCAGGAAAGGTAAGTAGCTTCTCCTGCTTTGGCATGAGGACTTGGCTGGAGAGATCAAGTAAGTGGTTTTACCCTTTTCTTTCCTCTCTCCCTGCCTTCCCTCCTCCCTGCCTTCCCTCCTCCCTGGGCTCTGTAAGCTAGGCTGGGTGCTGGGGGTTCACCTGGGGGGCTCAATCTGGAGCGGGAACTGCGCTGTATGGCTTTCATTGACAATAGTTTTTCTGCTTACCTGTGTGTTTTTCCCTCCATGCTGTCGGCAGCCATTTTCTTGTGGTCCACGCCTGTTTTGGCCTCTACCTATTGCTCGGCGGCCATCTTCTTGTGGTCTGCGCCTGTATGGATCTATCGCCGCTCGGCGGCTATTTTCTTGTGGTCCACACCGTTCTTCAGCACGGCCACTCGGCGGCCATTTTGTGGAAGTCTTTGGCCTCTAGAGTGCATTCTACAGGCGCGCAATATACAGACACGCGCTGACGGAGGATCAGACTGACACAGGCAGCCGTGGGACAGCATCTCAGGCGGGAGCAGATGGCAACAGTAACAGTGACCGTTCTAAGGGTGGCGAATCCTCTGGGAGACCCTGCATCTCTGTAACAGGTGGAGGGTGGGCTGTTGATGCCTTGCCTGGAGTCCCTGTGGGTGTCAGGCGGGTGGGTCAGCATGACGTCAGAAGCGGATGTTTTTTCCCCTGAAACACCTGAGTTGGCAACTGGCGCCCCTGCTTAATCGGTGGACGCTATGTCGGCGATCCTGGAGGCTTTTGTTGCCAAGGTGGAAGCGGCGTGTGGGAACATGGGGGGGGGGTAGGAAGCGCCCCCTTCCCCCGCCATCTTCTGGGTATAATTCTGATGCAGAGCCAGGCCCAGCTGGGGCTCATGGCCCTGATTCTGATGCATCTGGGACCGTGACCGGTCGGACAGTGAGGATGACTCCAGGTCCGGGTCAGCAAGCGAAATAGCTTGGTATCTATCATCGCAGTGCGGGTTACTCTGAAGTTGGAGAATTCTGCAGAAGCAGCAAAGACGGCGGTTCCCTTTGGGTTCCGTAAGCCGGCCCACACTGCCAAGGTATTTCCTTGTATGTCTTATCTTCATAAAGTGGGAAAAACCACTGAAAGTTTTTTTCGGCCAAAAAAAATTTGGTGGTCCGGTGCCCCTTTTGAGGAGAGTTTCCTGAAAAAATTAACCTCTCCCCTGATAGTGGACCCCCTGTGTCCAGACTTAACCAAGTAACCACGAGTCCAGTGGAAGGGGCTCCTGTCTTCAGGGACCCTGCGGACAATTGCCCGCTACCTATACACCGTAGTGGGCTCAGTGGTGCGTCCAGCAATGGCTGGGGCTTTGGTGTCTCAGACACTTACTGAGGGGGCAAAGATGCTACTCCAGGGGTTAGACACGGGAGGCTCCTCCGGACGAGGTAGCTTTGGCCGACCAGTTGGGATAGGGCCTTAAGTTTGTCTGCGAATCAGACATGGATACTATCCCCTTGCTGTCCAGAGCCTCGGTTTATGCGGTGGTGTTATGCCACCTGGTTTGGCTAAGTGTTGGTCAACGGACCAAAAACTTCCAAAAAGGCCTTATTGGACCTGCCCTTAAGGGTGACAGTCTTTTTGGAGCCTCTCTGGATGACCTCATTAAGGATGCCACAGGAGGTAAGAGCATGCTGCTCCCGCAATCCAAAAAGGGGTAAGGAGCCATGCCATAGGCAAAGGGCTCTCCTTCAATGCGCACAAGCAGTTCTTTCGTCCGCCTAGTGCGGCAAGTAAACGGCCCAGGCCGATAAAGCGCCTGCTGAGGCACTGAAGCGTCCCTGGTTTCACAAGCCCAACCTCGCTTGCCTACCGAACAGATTTTTTTCCCTCTAAACCGCCAGCTTCAGCCGACTCGTCGGAGCCCTATATTGGGGCTTTTCAAGGCCTGCTGATACGCAGGGTGGTCCTTCCTGTTTCAATACAGGAACGGGTTCATGGGTTCTACTAAAATCTGTTCGTAGTGTTGAAGAAGGAGGGGGTTTGTCCAATCTTGGATCTCAGGGCCCTCAATTGCTTTGTGAATGTACAAAGATTCCGGAAGGAGTTGGTTCGCTCTGTTGTCGCTGCCCTCCATCCGGGGGATTTTCCGGCATCCTTGGACATCAAGGACGCATGCTTGCATGTCCCCATATGCACCAGGCATCAGAGATGTCTGCGCTTTGCGGCCGGGGAAGACCACTACTAATTGGTGGCTCTCCCCTTTGGCCTGGCATCGGCACCAAGGGTGTTCATCAAGGTGCTCGCCCCGATTCTGGCCCTACTAAGACAGCGTGGCATCGCTATCATGGGCAACTTGGACGATCTTCTTCTGAGGGCCACTTCAGACTCAAAATTAGAGGTGAGCGTGTCTATAACCTGTCAGACCCTCCGATACTTGGGTGCTGAACACTCAGAAGTCAGTATTGGTACCGTCTCAACTCGTAGTGTATCTAGGGTTGATTCTGGACTCCTCAGAGGCAAAAGTTTTTTTTCTCCCTATGGAAAAATTGCAGACCCTTCGGGCTGCAGTCCGGCATTTGACATCCCAAAGATGGTCTTCAAACCACTTTTTCAGGCAAGTCCTGGGACTAATGGTAGCCTCCTTCAAGGCGGTACCATATGCACTATTTTACACGCAAGTGATACAGAAGGTAATTCTGTCCAGAAAGGTCAAGTGCCCTTCATCCCTGGATTGTCAAAATCCGTGTGAGCCAACTAGTCAGGGCCTCCCTAGTTGGTGGCCGACATCACCGGCACTTCTGTCTGGGAAGTCGTTCCTTCCTTTTTACTGGATGGTGGTCACAGCGGACGCCTGTCTTACCGGTTGCAGAGGAGTCTGGGGGGCTCAGTCAACCTGGGTCGCTGGACTCCGGAGGAATCCCACTTGCTGATCATTGTCCTGGAACTCCGGGCGAACTGGCGTTGCCTCTCCACGTGGTCTCAGAGGCTGCAGGGGCGTCCAGTCAGAATCCAGTCGGACAAACACCACAGTGGTGGCGTATGTCAATCATCAAGGAGGAACAAGCAGCTCAGCTGCAGCATCGGAGGTCGCTCACCTCCTAAGGTGGGCAGAAAGGAGCGTACCGGCCCTGGCGGCCGTATATATTCTGGGTGTGGGAAACTGGCAGGCGGACTACCCGAGTCGCCAGATGCTGGACCAAGGAGAATGGTCTCTACACCCAGAGGCGTTTCAGCTCCTTTGCCAGAATGGAGGCACGCCAGACGTAGATTTCCTGGCTTCTCGACTCAATTGGAAGGTATTGAGGTTTGTGGCCAGGTCAAGAGACCCATGGGCAAACACGACAGATGTGTTGCTTGCGCCATGGAGTCAGTACCGGCTAATCTATGCCTTTCCTCCTCTAAAGCTCCTTCCTCCTCTGCTTCGCAGACTGGATGCAGAGGATTCCTATGGTCCCAATTGCTCTGGATTGGCCCCGGCGTCCTTGGTACGCCGATCTAGTGCGTCTGGTAGTAGACTCCCCCTTGGCGTCTACCGCTAAGAAAGGACCTGCTGTCGCAAGGTCCCATACGGCATCCTGTTTTTACAGTCACTGGCTTAACGGCATGGCTTGAGAGCCAAGTGCTAGGAGACCGGGGCCTGTCAGACTCTGTGATCTCTACCATGAGGAGTGCTCGGAAATTATCCTCTAGGAAGATTTACCATCGCATTTGGAAGACTTACATATCCATTTGTGAGGAAATGGGTGGTATCCGCGTACTTATTTGGTTCCAGAGTCCTGCTGTTCTTACAGCGTGCGGCGGATTTTTTTTTTCTTTAAGTACAATTAAGGGGCAGATATCTGCCCTGGCTGTCATTCATTTATTTTTTTTTATTTTTTTATTTTTTTAACGACCCCTGGTGGCTCACTCTCTAGTGAGAACGTTTTGTACAGGGGGTTCGGCAGGCGGCCCCTCCGTGGGGCTTGTGTAGCAGACGGCCTTCTGGCGTCTACCGCTACGAGAGGACCTGCTGTCGCAGGGTCCCTTATGCCATCCTGCTTACAGTCAATGGCTTTAAAGGCATGGCCTCCTAGGTGCCTCAGTAACCACCGTTTGAGAACATCAGGGAGATTCCCTTGTTGACACTTTCTCAAAGTGGTCCTTTTGGTGGCTGTTATGTCAGTTAAGACGGGTTTCTGAGCTGGCAGCCTTGTCAGCCAAGGCTCCCTATCTGATCTTCCACAAGGATAAGGTGGTGCTGCTTCCGCAACCTTCTTTTCTTCCTAAGGTTGTTTCGACCTTTCATCTTAAGGAAGACATTGTACTGCCATCCTTGTGTCCTCATCCGTCAAATCCTAAGGAGACGACGTTGCATTCCTCGGACGTTGTCCGAGCTCTGAGAGTATACTTGTCTGTTACTGCTCCGTTCCGGAGTTCAGACTCACTGTTTGTTTCGGTGGCTGGTCCCAAGAAAGGCCCAGCAATCTCGTCGGCCACCATCTCTAGGTGGATCCGACGGATCGTGTAGAGGCTTACGCCATGGAGGGTCAGGCGCCTCCCTTTCCCGGCGCTTTCGACCAGGGCAAGAGGTGCCTCTTGGGCTTTTTTTTCTGATGTCAAGCGTCTGTTTCCCAGGTGTGTAAGGCAGCGACTTGGTCGTCCATTCACACTTTCACTAAACTTTACAAGTTGATGTATGCTTCTTTCGGCCGCAAGGCGGCTGTTTAGAGTTGCAACTCCGCCGTTGAGGAGCTCTGTTTTTGTTTTGGGGTGAAGTTCTTTTAATGCTGTTTCCACCCCTCATTTTTGACACTGTTTTGGGACGTCCCACTTTGTCATGATTGAAGCTGTGTCCGTGCATGTACGAAAGAGAAAATAGGATTTTTATACTCACCATAAAATCCTTTCTGAGTTCATGGATGGACACAGCACCCACCCCTCGTTTTTAAGTTTGTACTGCTTTTTTGACGAACTGATCTGCTTAGTGCAGGCTAAGGGGATATAGCCAGTAGGAGTAGGACAGCCCCCTGGGTGGGGCTGTTCAGCTCTGAAGTTAACACTTTTTTTCTGCCTAGTCACTCCTAAATGAAGGCTAATACCCACTTTGTCATGATTGAAGCTGTGTCCGTCCATGAACTCGGAGAAAAGGATTGTACGGTGAGTACAAAAATCCAATTTTTTGGTTTTTCCTTCAAAAAAGGATTGAGACATACAATGATTTTAGATTTGACATCAATGTTTGCTCAATATTATCCATCTTTTAACTATGTTAACCACTTCCATACTGGGCACTTATACACCTTCCTGCCCAGACCAATTTTCAACCTTCAGCGCTGTTGCACTTTGACAATTGCGCGGTCATGCTACACTGTACCCAAACTATAAATTTTTATAATTTTGGTGGTATTTGATCACCTCTGCGATTTTATTTATTTTTTTATTATTTTTTTTTTCTGCTAAAAATGTAAAAAAAAGACCGAAAATTTGGGAAAAAATGCGTATTTTTTTTTTTTTGTTTGTTACAAAACTTTGTAAATAAGTAAATTTTCTCCTTCACTGATGGGGCTGCACCGGTAGGCGGTACGGATGGGCACCGATAAGTGGCACTGTAATCTGTTGTACTAATGGCTGCCAATCAGTGATGCCCATTGTGGGCACTGATGGGCATCCATTAGGGGCACTGATTAGAATCCCTGGTGGCATCCCTGGTGGCCCAGTGTTGGCATCCTTGGGGGGGCTGCGCTGATAGACGATCAGCACAAACCCCCCCGTCAGAGGAGCTGCCGATCGGCTCTCCTCTACTACTCGCGTCTGACAGACGCGAGTGAGGAAAAGCCGATCACCGGCTTTTCCTGTTTACATCGTCATCAGCCATGATTGGACACGGCTGATCACGTGGTAAAGAGTCTCCGTCGGACTCAGTGTCAGACTGACATCCCACAACAACGATCGCCGCGATGCGCGCCCCCGGGGGCGCGCAGTGGCTCAAAATCCTGAGGACGTCATATGATGTCCAGTCAGGATTTTAAAACCACTTTGCCGACGTCAATCCGCTATAGGGCGGGCGGCAAGTGGTTAAAGCAGTATTAAACCCAAATCTCTATTATATTTCAGCTTAACAATTTCAGCTTAACACTTCTTTGGTATAATGGTTTTATACTGCGTTTCTTACTTTTTTTTTTTTTGTTAGGCTTTCTTTTGGTGATCCAGACAGCAAGTCTTTTTTTTGTTTTTCACAGCACAAGCTCTCCAGCAGAATGTATCAGTTTACATGGATGAGACAAACCACTATCAGGGGTGATTTAAAATGATCAGCTTTTATCTATTCATGGAAAACCTGTATCCTAAAAGGAAAATAACTGCTCTGATTATGAAGTGTGAATTGGAGTTTAGCTTTAATTTGTTAGTGGTTCTAAATCTGTTAATACATTTAACATTACCCCCCAGGGGCGTACCTAGAGCATTTGGCACCCGGGGCGGATCCTATATCTGGCACCCCCCACACATTATAATGTAAAAACACCCCACTGTGCCCCCGGCATACCTCTGCATCCTTCAATATCTTTTTGTCACTTCTGTGTGCCCCCTCTCCACAACTGCACCTCTGGACCTCTTTACATTACACAGCACCCTGCACCTTGGGCCCCCTTACATTGCATAGCACCCTGAACCTCTGGACACCTTTTACATTACACAGTACCCTGCATCTCTGGGCCCCTCTTACATAACACATTACCCTGCGCCTCTGGGCCCCTTTACATTACACATCCCCCTGCGCCTCTGGGCCCCTTTACATTACACATCCCCCTGCGCCTCTGGGCCCCTTTACATTACACATCCCCCTGCGCCTCTGGGCCCCTTTACATTACACATCCCCCTGCGCCTCTGGGCCCCTTTACGTTACTCAGCACCCTGCACCTCTGGACCCCTTTACATTATAAAGCCCCCTGCGCCCCTTTACATTACACAGCACCCTGCATCTCTGGGCCCCTTTACATTACATAGCACCCTGAACCTCTGGACCCCTTTACATTACATAGCACCCTGCACCTCTGGACCCCTTTACATTACACAGCACCCTGCCCTTCTGGACCCCTTTACATTACATAGCACCCTGCACCTCTGGACACCTTTACATTACACGGCACCCTGCATCTCTTGGCCCCTTTACATTACACAGTCCCCTGCACCTCTGGGCCCCTTTACATTACACAGTCCCCTGCATCTCTTGACCCCTTTACATTACACAGCTCCCTGCACCCCTTAACATTACACGGCACCCTGCACCTCTTGGCCCCTTTACATTACATAGCACCCTGCACCTCTGGACCCCTTTACATTACATAGCACCCTGCATCTCTGGACCCCCTGCATGTTACACAGACACCCCTTCAGTGTAGCCCCCCGTTCAGAGCAGCCTCTCCTCGTTCAGTGCAGACACCCCCCCCCTTCAGTACCTCAGATCAGCGCAGCGGCACATGCACAGCAGGTACCCTCCCCCTGTTTACACATAAACAGAGAGGAGGGGGAGGCGGCTTAACTCTCGGCTGTGCCTGTGTGTGTGTCTTGTGTGACATCCGGGATAGCACAGACAGGCAGCCCGCTGCCGCGAGAGGAGAGGAGGCTGCCTGTCTGTGCTATCCCGGATGTCACCCCCGCACACCCCCTCCCCCTCGCCACTGTAGCTGTCTCACCTCTCCGTGCCTGTCAGTGTGCCGCTGCGGCGCTGCCACCATGGCGGCGGGTGTAGTAAAATCACGGAGGGGGGTGCCGGTCTGACACTCCCCAGTGTGCTGTACCCGGGGGGGGCGGCCCTCGCCCCCCCTTAGTACGCCTCTGTTACCCCACCTCCCCTCCCCAGACTGACCATGCTGCTGTCTACTGTGCCTCCAATACTCATTTCTCCAGAGTTTTGTCTCACTAATACAAAGAGTTTATTGCTGGCCAGATTACCAGGTAAAAACAGGGGGGAAAAAAGCCTACAAATGAAAAAAAAAAGATGTAGTCCCCATATCTATTGATAAGCTGCAATATATTACATAATTGGTTTTGGGTTTAATACTGCTTTAAGTACTAGAGGTGTGTGTATGTAGAACAGGATGATTTTTGTTTTCTCTGCAACCTCTGAACTTCTTATGAACCCGTATTGATTGGACTGATTGATAGCAGGTCACTTGTCTAATTTCCTTTCAAGTATTGTAATAAATCAGCCAGCTGCCTGGGAAAATTCTTTTAAAATGTCCAGTGTTGGAGGTCCCAGGAAATCAATGTCCCTAAGGATCAGAAGGGTTTAATTTAATGACAGACACGTTGTAGCAAAATGATTATGAACCCTTACGGATGTTTGTTGATGATTGCTGGACTGTGATATAATCTTTGTTTAATTCACAGTAAAAATTACTGTTATTTAATCCTAGAACACAATCAGGCTGATTTACTAAAAGATTTGAGAATGTTCGCACAATAAATTGTGTGAAATGTCACTTCAGTTATTGTTTTGCTTGTGTCTTTCTAGCAAGGTTACTTTGCGGTATATGCAAGGAAGCTGAGACCTCTGCAGTGTGTAAATGTGCTTTTACTTTACAAAAATGCTTTACATACAAAACTATTGGAATATTAGAAATGCAGTACAAGGCTGACAAATATCTATAGCAAGATATTTAGCAAATAAGCAGAAACTATGGTCTGTAACAGTAGAAATACGCTTAGGTTACTTACAGTGCCTTTTGAAAAGTATTCACCCCCTTGGCTTTTTACCTATTTTGTTACATTACAGCCTTTAGTTCAATGTTTTTTTTTAAATCTGGATTATATGTGATGGATCAGAACACAATAGTTTAAGTTGGTGAAGTAAAATTAAAAAAATATATACATATAATTTTTTTTTATTTCTGAAAAATGGTTTTAATTGGCATGTGCGTATGTATTCACCCCCTTTTTGTTATGAAGCCCATAAAAAGTTCTGGTTCGCATAATTATTGAAATGATGACCACCTGTGTGCAATCTAAGTGTCACATGATCTGTCTGTCATTACATATACACACCTTTTTGAAAGGCCCCAGAGGCTGCAAGAGGCACCACTAACCAAACACTGCCATGAAGACCAAGGAACTCTCCAAACAAGTAAGGGACAATGTTGTTGAAAAGTACAGGGTTAGGTTATATAAAAAAAAAAAAATCTTTGATAATCCCTAGGAGCACCATCAAATCTATCATAACCAAATGGAAAGAACATGGCACAACAGCAAACCTGCCAAGAGACGGCTGTACACCAAAACTCACCGACCGGGCAAGAAGGGCATTAATCAGAGTGTCGGCACAGAGACCTAATGCAGGGCTTGACAAATTTGCTTGGAATCTAGGAGCCAGCTAAAAAAGTTAGGAGCCAGGAACGCGCCCCGTGCCGCCGAGCTCGCACGCAGAAGCGAAGTCATACATGAGTAGCGCCCGCATATGAAAGCGGTGTTCAAACCACACATGGGAGGTATCGCCGCGATTGGTAGTGCGAGTGCAATAATTCTAGCCCTAGACCTCCTCTGTAACTCAAAGCATACAACCTGTAGAATTTTTTTAATGTCGCCTATGGCGATTTTAAAGGGTAAAAGTTTGTCGCCATTCCACGAGCGGACGCAATTTTGAAGCGTGACATGTTTGGTATCAATTTACTCGGCGTAACATTATATTTTACAATATAAAAAAAATTGGACTAACTTTACTGTTGTCTTATTTTTTAATTAAAAAAAAGTGTATTTTTTCCCAAAAAAGTGCGCTTGTAAGACCGCTGTGCAAATACGGTGTGACAAAGTATTGCAATGACCGCCATTTTATTCTCTAGGGTGTTAGAATAAAAAATATATATAATGACAGACAGGGGAAGCTCCATTAGCATTGCGGTTGTCTTGTCATACCAACGGCCACCACAAGATGGTGCCAGATCACAGAAGGAAGCATAGGCCTGCAGAAGGCAGCAAAGCCGCGGCCTCAATTACCGGCTGACGCGATCACGCGGCGGCGGGCGCACTTTGACACAGGATACCCCAGCTGTGCCACGCCAGGCGCCAGGTCGCTAATTCTAGTCGCAATGGCGACCTGACGACCAGGGTTTGTCGAAACCCTGACCTAATGTAACCCTGGAGGAGCTGCAGAGTTCCACAGTAGAGACGGGAGTATCTGTAGATAGGACGACGACAAGCCGTACGCTCCATAGAGTTGGGCTTTATGGCAGAGTGGCCAGAAGCAAGCCATTACTTTCAGCAAAAAATGAAATGGCACGTTTTGAGTTTGCGAAAAGGCATGTGGCAGACTCCCAAAATGTATGGAGGAAGGTGCTCTGGTCTGATGAGACTAAAATTTAACTTTTTGGCCATCAAATAAAATGCTCTGTCTGGCGCAATCCCAACACATCACATCACCCAAAGAACGCCATCACAGTAAAACATGGTGGTGGCAGCATCATGCTGTGGGGATGTTTTTCAGCAGTCAGGACAGGGGAAACTGGTCAGAGTTGAGGAAAAGATGGATGGTGCTAAATACAGGGATATTCTTGAGCAAAGCCTGTACTACTGTGTGTGGTTTGAGGCTACGATGGAAGTTCACCTTCCAGAAGGACAATGACCCCAAACACACTGCTAAAGCAACACTTGAGTGGTTTAAGGGGAAACATGTAAATGTGTTTGGAATGGCCTAGTCAAAGCCCAGACCTCAATCCAATAGAAAATCTGTGGTCAGACTTAAAGATTGCTGATCTCAAGCGCAAACCATCCTATCTGAAGGAGCTGGAGCAGTTTTGCAAAGAGGAATGGGCAAAAATCCCAGGGGTAAGATGTGGCAAGCTCATAGAGACTTATCCAAAGCGACTTGGAGCTGTGATAGCTGCAAAAGGTGGCTCTACAAAGTATTGACTTTAGGGGGGTGAATAGTTAGACCCCTTTCACACCGAGGGCGTATTGCAAACGCTATAGCGTTAAAAATAGCGTCTGCAATCCGCCCTTAAACTAGTGCTCCATTCACACAGGAGCGGTGCGCTGGGGTCAGAAAAGGTCCTGCCAGCAGCTTCTTTGGAGCGCATTGGGAGTGGTGAACTCACTGCTCCTAATGCGCTCCTGCCCATTAAAATCAATGGGCAGCAGCGCCGGCAATACGCCGCTGTAGCGGCACATTGCGGGCGGTTTTAACCCTTTTCTCGGCCGCTAGCGGGTGTTAAAAGCTCCCCGCTAGCGGACAAAATGCGCCGCAGATCTGACGGTACAATAGCGGCGTTTTACCGCTATTTTACCGCCGACGCTATGGGCGGCACAAGTGTGAAAGGGCTCTTATGCACATTTGACTTTTTCTGTTATTTTTTCCTATTTGTTGTTGGCTTCACAATACAAAAAAAAAATCACCTTTAAATTTGTGGGCATGTTCTGTAAATTAAATTATGCAAATCCATGTTAATTCCAGGTTGTGAGGCAACAAAACACGAAAAATGCCAAGGGGGTTGAATACTTTTGCAAGGCACTGTAACTGTGGTTACTGTATGTTCATGTTTTAAAATAATGCTAATGCGCTACCATGTGTAAAATTTGTGGATAAAATCAAACCAAATAGTGACAGCTGCAACCAATCAAAGAAATCTGTGATCCTGAACGTGTATGTGAATAAATATATTGGTGCGCTGAGACCCAACCCTATTTTGTGGCACAAATCAATAAATGTGTAATAACACAATAAATCCACGAATAAAGTGCTATAAAGTAAAGTGATACTGTGCTAATTAATACAAAAAAAAAGTGCAAACTGAATCCTGCATGGATGTTGCTCAGTGCATAAATGAAATAGCAACAATAGGCTTGCATACAGTGCAAAGGTAGCAATAAGCCGTACTCACAAACATCAATAGGCAATAATGGCAAACATAAATACAAATCCGAAAGGAAAAAAGTTCATGAAAGTCTACTTATGGTGCTGATTGTAATTCCAAAGACTTCCACCGGAGGCACTAATCCGTTGTGCAGGAATAATGGTGCTAGTTAGTTTTTAATCCATATGTAGAGTAAACACATTGAAACAAGAGGACAATCGTAGTGCAGCATATTAAGAAATATTGATCAGAGCAGACAAAGCTAGTATATCACTCACATGTGACCATTAGACAAATGTGCATAGCACAACTCAGCAGAGCGATCTCCTCATTCAGTGTCTGTGTATGACAGACTACTGCTGACAGCTTCACTAGGTTCCTCCCTACGCGTTCCATCAGAGTCACCTGACTTACTCATGTATGTTCATGATCTCCATTGACAACGAGGACTCAGTTGACAGTTGTTTTGAAAATCAGGTGTCTTCTTGGCTAGTATGGATGAGTCTTTTGGTGTTAAAGCGGTTGTATACCTGCAAAAAAATAATAAAAAGCGATGGCATAATGAGCTAGTATGCACCTTTTGATCAGGGTCATTTGGGTATATTCTGTTTGTGATTTATGATTTAAAAAGCGTAAATACAGTTGATTGATAATAAATGGCTTCAGCCAAACACTAACCATAAGTAAAAGAAAAGTTTGTGTTTTATCATTCATATTCTCTGAAAAATGGCCAAGAAATCATAAATTCTGCCAGGGTATGTAAACTTATGAGCACAACTGTGGTGTATATGTGTATAATATATGCTTGCTGTCGGTGTCAAACACTTGTTTAGTGCTAGCGTGCTGTTCATGTTTACCGCATACACATTTATATTCACAGGAGGACAGAGTTGTGCATAAAGTTTTTTGTTTTTTTTCTAAAGATGTTTGAGAAGAAAAGGGCTAGATCTCCAGAGCGTAAAAAAGGAAACACGGCTTGCAAGCTGTTGGGCACACGTTAGGCAGCAACTGGCTGCATGTTGACCATGAGGGTTTTTAACTACGCAATGGAAGCCCAACTGACCAGTGTGCAGACATAATTTCCATACCATTCCATCTCGCCTGCCTAAAACTTTTACACAGTATTGCATTTTTGTGAAAGCAGAGACCCTGGAGAATAAAATTATCGCACATATAGCTTTTTTGGTGTGCCGTATTGGCACCATGGTTCATTAAATTCATATTTTCAGTGAAAAATACGCGTACTGTAAGTAGATTTTAATATACATCATATATATTTTTTGATAAAATATGAGTAAATTGATACTGAATGTCATTATGGGTGGCTGTGAAACGGCAGCAAACTAGGATGCCTAAAATTGGCTTTTGGCAATGCTTTAAAAGTCTTTACAGGTCATTTGTTAGAGATGAGATTAATTGCTGGCCCTATAATTATTGCTCTCAGACCAGCGTGCATGGTGATGGCCAATATGTCTGGCACAACCGCTGCAGCAGCCGGGAGTCTGTTTTATAGGCCTGCACATTCATTTTTCCTCAATTTTTTATGAACTCCTGGGATATATAAAGAAAACACTTAAAAATTAAGGTATGTACCCATTAAAGAGGAAGTAAACCCTGATGGGTTTTACTTCCTCTTTGTTTCCCTGCAAAGGCAAAGCATAATGGGCTACTATGCATCCCATAGTAGCCCATTATGTGTCACTTACCTGAAACCGGAAGCCTGCGATGTCCCCGATTTTTTTATTTATTTTTTCCTCGCTGGCTGGAAGCGTCCATTCTTCACCCCTCTTCCTTCCAGGGCCACGAACTCAGGCTCTTTGACTGGCCAGAGTTGCGCGACGTCATTCCCGTGCATGCGCGCAGGAGCTGCCAGTCACGGCGTGCCCTTTCAAGAGTGCGCATGCGCTGAATACATTGGCACATGCGCAGAAGACGGCATCGTTCGGGGACATTGTAAATATCTCCTAAACTGTGTCAGTTTAGGAGATATTTCCAGCACCTACAGGTAAGCTTTAATCTAGGCTTACCTGTAGATGAAAGTGGTCTGTAAGGGTTTACAACCACTTTAAACGGTTTAATTTTAGAGTAATCATCTTATCAACCAGGCAAGACTGTGAGAACTGGTGTAATGGAATTACAAATCCATAAGATGTGCTTTATTTATAATACAGTCGGGGTTAAAATCTGCAATTTTTAAAGTGCACTGAGATTTTAACTACCAGTGTATATTTGAATTTACCATGGGAAAAAATGGTAAACCAAAAATGCTCTTTGGCATTGAAACTATGTCCCTTGTTGGTGCCCCCAAAGACGGAGACCACCCATCTTATCCCCTTCCCTATCTCAATCCTTTGCCCTCTGGGACAGACTCCGTTCTCTTCCTGCTCTAGTTTCTGATGCACAACCGTTAGCACACATTTTTAATAACCCAAAATTTTATCCTGGTTTGGATACCTTGGCCTTCAGTTGGTGGACGAACAAAGGTCTATGTCGGATAGACGTAAAGTATTGTCCTAAAGGTCCTATTACCATGTCCCACTGCATAAGTAAATTGGGCCTCCCGGAATCTGAAAAACTTAGATTTGGACAGATTTCACAATTCTTAAATGATATTTGGAAGGAGAAACCTCTTCCTCCCAAATTTACAGATTACGAGCTCTGGTGTGGAGTGGCCGTGGGACAAAGGGGAGGTGTTTCTGTCATCTACTCTTCGCTTACTTGCCCAAATACGAAATCCTCATATATGACAGCATGGGAGGATGACCTCCAGCTAAACTGGGACCTGAACACCTGGCAGAGGGCATGTTTTAACTCATTCCAAGGTATTTTGAACACTTCCCTTATGGAAGCTAACTTGAAAGTTTTTATGAGGTGGTATATGACTCCTGCTAGGCTTGCGACCATCTACCCAGCATCAGATCCCAATTGCTTTAGAGGCTGCCAACTCTTAGGTTCGATGGTGCATATCTGGTGGGAATGTCCTAGGATCAGGCCGGTCTGGAAGAGGATTTTTAACCTCATATTTTAAGGTTACTAGATGTTCGATTCCCAGGTCTGCTTCTATTGCTCTCCTCAATGCCTGTATTCCCAACGTAGGGCTGGGCGATTTTCCCCCAAAAAAAATCTGCTTTTTTTTTTTTTTTTTTTATAAAAAACTCGATTTACGATTCGATTTTTTTTATTTTATTATTATATTAATTAAAGTGCATCGACAAACAAAATTGCAAAGGCAAACCCTTTCTCTAACTGCAAAGTCAGTGTGCAACAAACACACAATATAATCCAGCGCTCATGGAACATACATTATTAACTATTGAAAACTCTTGAAACTCTGTGTGTGATTCCTTCTGTCCCAGCCTTGCTGCGATCCTTGCTCTGCATCCTTTTGGGTTGGAGGGCCCTCCACACGCTGGTCTGCCTGTTGTCCATCATTCAAGGTACTGTGCTCACACGGAGATTATGCCACAGGCTTTGTTTTGACTTTTTTAACCCCTCCTTGCTCCACGGATGTCACTGCAAGTTTAACAAGTTTGTCACCACTGGCAACTGGAGAGTTAAGATTCATTTGCCCTCTGCACATTTGGGATTGGATCCCTCTCTTTATTGTGATTAATGGACTAAGCTTTTTCTCTTACCATCCATGGACTGACATGGTGTCTCTTTACACTTTACACGTGGGTTATGTCCCTGCTTGCAGGAGAAGACCTAGGCAGAATGTGAAATGTTATACATACATTCTAAAAGCCAGAGCTGAACTGCCCCACCCAGGGGGCGGTCCCTCCGGACATAACCCTCCCACTACAGTCAGCAGACTTCAGTTTTTTTCTGCCTAGCAGAAGGAGAAGACGTGGCTCTCTCAGGAGCCAGTCTCCTGACCTATTTTTATTCCTTTACTGGAATTCTTTTTTATTTTTGAGAATTTTCTATCAACTGTTGGCTGGGCAACAGGTTGGGTACAAGATATCCTCGTAGTCTTCCCTGTCCGACCATCGAGCGTGCTGATCCTCGCCTTGTGTGCGTGAGACTCAGTTCACGACAGGCCCCATGACTCCAGGGGTGGCCGGGTTTGCTTTCATGCTCCCACGGTCCTCTCAAGACTGAACAGTTCCTGACTGACTGTATCTTTCGCGGTGGACCGGGCCGACAGCTACTCCGTTCTGCACTGTGATAGTCCTGTCAGAAACACACCAGTGGGTCCCTCAGGGGACGGGTAAGTAGTCTCTCCTGCCTGCAGGTGAGTACAAAAGGCTGTGTTTCTCTGTGGGGGATTTTCCCTGTCTCCCCCTGTATTTCATTGTCACTCTCTGTCACCATTGCTGGCGCTGTGCTGTGTGGGGTGCCTGGGGGTCACATTGTTATTGGAGGGGCTAATGCTGGTCTGCAGATATGCTTGGGGCCCTTTTTGTGTATTTTGGGGCCTGAGCGCCGAGTGGCGCTGTGTGTGTGCTGTTTTTTTCACTTTTGCTGAGTCATGGCGGCCATCTTGCCGCGGATCGCCTCAGTGAAGTGCGGCGGCCATTTTCTTGTAGCCCGCACGCTCTTCAGCACTAGTTTTGGCCTCTAGCGCTGCTGTAACAGCGCGAATCTCCTCACAATCTCCTCACAGCTCACCAGCGCTGACACAGCGCGGTACAGACAGCGGAACTGAGCGGTCCCTGGTCCGGTTTGGTGAGTCCCCTGGGCGCCCCCTCCTCAGTCAGCACAGCCTGTGGGTGGACTTTTTATCTGAGGAGTCTCAGAGGGGGGCAATATGGAGTCTCTGTCACCAGCTTCCCCTAAATGTCAGTGGACAACAGGCAGTGCTTCAGCACCTGCGGTCCCTAGGGACCAGTTGTGGGCAGTCCTGGAATCATTTCTGACCAGGATGGGAGCTGTGTGCAAGCGCAAGGGAGCAAAAAAGCGCCCTCTCCCCACTTTAATTCATGAGGGCAGTGCGCTGATTCAGATATGGGCCTAGCCACTACCGCTCAGGACCCTAGTTCTGAATGTATTGGATGGTTTTGAACAGGACATTCCTTATGAGGAAAACTCCAGTTCTGAGTCAGTAAACGACAGGGCGCTTGTTAGTGTACTCATGACTGCGGTGAGGGACACTCTCAAGCTAAAATGCTGCGGATGCAGAACCTCAGGCGGATACAGTCTCTTTTGGTTCTTTTAAGGCCAGGCCTTCTAAAGAGGTTTTTCCATATGTACTTTCTTTGACCAGCTCATTGATAAGGTCTGGGAAAAGCCGCAGAAGAATTTTTTTATGGTCCCGCGGCGTTTGTCTATCAGATACCCCTTGAAGATGCCCTACTTAAAAAGTGGGCTTCTCCCCCAGGGTCGACCCTCCAGTCGCCTGGTTGAACAAGGCCATCACTCTCCCGATGGAGGGGACTCCTGCATTTGAGGACCCCACTGACAGGAGGTCAGAAGTGGTGAGCAGAGCCATGTTTGCCTTGTTGGGATCCGCCCTACGGCCTGTGGTAGCGGCGACCCTTGTGTCTTAAACACTTACAGGTTGGGCAAAAATGTTGCACCTAGCTGTACAGGAGCATAATCTTCCTCCAGACACAGTTGCTTTGGCCCACCAACTGGTTCAGGGCCTGGTTTATGTGTGCGACGCCACGTTGGACGCGGCCCCTTTAATATCCAGGGCCTCTGTCTCGGCGGTGGTATTGCGTCGTCTTATCTGGTTGAAGTGCTGGTCTGCTGACCTAGCCTTAGGAAGCTCCTGACGGATCTACCATTTAAAGGTGGTAGACCTTTCGGTGCTGCTCTGGATGACATCGTCATGGATGTCATGGGAGATAAAAGCACTCTTCTTCCTTAGACTAGCAAGGGTGAGGAGGCCCGCCGCAAACAGGGCCTTCTTTCCAGCAAAACAGGGTTTTTTCGTCAGCCAGTCCACGGGTAGGCCCTCTCAGACTGACGGCAGTGCGGCTGGTGGGCACAAGTGCCCCTGGGTGCGTAAGCCGAACAAGCGGCTCCCAAGCCCGCCTCCGCGTGAAGTCTTGCCTCCGCCCGACTCTGGGGTGGGGGGACGACTTCGCAGGTCACGAATCGGTGGTCCTCCCGAATCTCCGACTGGTGGGTGTGCGAGGTGGTCACCTCAGGATACAGGATAGTATTCCGATCCTGGCCCCCAGACAGATTCTTTCCCTCAAATCTTCCTCTCCTTCCTACCTGTCGGGCAGCCCTCTTGGGGGCTGTACAGGATTTGATCAGGTCCGGAGTGATTGTGCCGGGTTCCGTCACAGGAGAGTTTTCAGGGATTCTACTTGAATCTGTTTGTCGTCCCAAAAATAGGACGTGGTTCGACCTATCCTGGACCTCAAGGCCCTGAATGCCTTCGAGAAGGTGCAGAAATTCCGCATGGAATCCATTCGCACGGTGATCGCTACACTCCACCAAAGGGATTTTCTTCTGGCGTCCTTGGACTTCAAGGACGCCTACTTGCATGTTCCGATCTGCGCAAGTCACCAGAAGTTTCTGCGCTTTGCGTTCAGCGAAGTCCACTATCGATTGTGGCTCTTCCTTTCGGCCTAGCCTCGGCACCAAGGGTGATCACCAAGGTGCTTGCTCCGGTTCTAGCCTTCTGTTACAGCGAGGTATTGCTGTCATGGGCTATCTGGACGATCTTCTGCTAAGAGCAGAAAGTGCATCAGACTTAGAGGAAAGGTGACTATCGTCAATTAGACCCTCAGGGACTCGGGTGGTTCCTGAACATTCAGGAGTCAGTCCTGGTCCCGACTCAGTGTCTGGAGTATCTAGTTCTGATTCTGGACTCCTTGGAGGCAAAGGTATCCTACCTCTGGAGAAGTTGCTGACACTTCAGTCTGCGGTGCGGGTGCTGACATCCCCAAAATGGTTGTCAATCTGTTTTTTGCATTAGAGTCCCGAGACTCGTGGTAGCCTCCTTTGCGGCCGTTCCGTATGCCCAATCACACACCAGGGCATTGCAGAAGGAGATCTTGTCCACCTGGGACAAATCCCTGTTGTCCTTGGATCTTCAGATCCAGGTGATTCACCTGGTCAGGGCGCCCCTGACATGGTGGTTGAGATCCTCGGCTCTTCGGTCCGGAAAGTCGTTCCCCTCCCATCCAATGGACGGTACTCACGACGGACACCAGCCTGACGGGCTGGGGTGGAGTCTGGGGAGTCCTGTCGGCTCAGGCCTTGGACTCCGGACGAGCCCGTTTACCAATTACTGTTCTGGAAATACGGGCCATCGGACTGTGTCTCTCCTCAGGTCGGAGAGAGTACGGGGTCGCTCCATCAGGAGCCAATCGGACACCGCCACGGCGGTGGCATATGTAAACCATCAAGGGGGAACTCGGAGCTCAGCTGCGGCTTCCGAGGTAGTCCGTATCCTGAAGTGGGCCGGAAGAAACGTGCCGGCTCTGTAGGCCATTTTACATTCTGGGCATAGACAATGGGCAGGCAGACTATCTGAGTCGCCAATCGCCAGACACCGGACCAAGAAGAGTGGTCCTTGCATATTTCAACTCCTTTACCGACGGTGGGGCACGCCGGATGTGGACCTGATGGCCTCTCGACTCAATCGCAAGGGTCGAGGTTGTGGCCAGATCCAGGGATCCTTGGGCAATGCCTCAAATGCGTTGGTGGCCCCATAGGGTCCTTATCGCCTGATATAAACTCAGGCGATCCTAATTGTTCCGGATTGGCCTCAGCATCACTGGTACGCTGATCTGGCACGTCTCATCGCGGACGTTCCCTGGCGGTTGCCGATGAGGGTGGACCTTCAGTCTCAAGGTCCTATGTTTCATCCGGCTTACAGTCTCTGGCTTTAACGGCAGGGCTGTTAAAAGCCAGGTGTTGAGGGACCGAGGTCTCTCGGACTCGGTCATTTTGACCATGTTAAGGACACGGAAGTCTTCCTCCAGGCACATCTATCACCGTGCCTGAAATGCTTATATCGCCATGTGCGAAGCGCTGGACTGGCATCCTCGGACGTATTCCGTCCCCAGAATCCTGCGTCCTCTGCAGTGTGGAGTGACCCAAAAGCTTGCTTTGAGTACCATAAAGGATCAGATTTCGGCCTTGGCCGTCTTCTTTCAGCGACCTCTAGCGGGTCATTTTTCTTGGTTAGCACCTTGTGTTGGGGGTTCGCCATGTGCTCCCTCCTGTCAAGCCTCCTCTCCCACCGTGGGATCTGAATTTGGTGCTCTCGGTCCTCCAGGAACCTCCTTTTGGGAATATCCGGGATATTCCCCTCTTGTCTTGTCTCAGAAGGTGGCCTTTTTAGTGGCAATCACTTCTGTTTGACGAGTGTCTGAGTTGGCGGCTTTGTCCTGCAAGTCGCCATATTTGGTCATCCATAAGGATAAGGCGGTGTTGCATCCGCGACCTTCCTTTTTTGCCAAAGGTGGTGTCGACCTTTCACCTACATGAGGACATTGCCCTCCCGTCCTTGTGTCCTCACCCATCGCATCCCAGAGAGTTTGCGCTGCACATATTGGAGGTGGTACGAGCCTTACGGGTGTACCTGTCTGCTACTGCTTCTATTCGGAAGTCCGACTCACTGTTTGTGACTGTCTCTGGTCCATAACATGGCCAAGCGGTTTCGTCTGCCATCATTTTAGGGGAATCAGACAAACCGTCATTCAAGCCTATGCTCTCAAAGGGCGGGCGCATCCCTTTCCGGTTACGGCGCATTCCACCAGGGCAATTGGTGCTTCCTGGGTTTCCCGACATCAAGCGTCGGTTGCACAAGTGTGCAAGGCAGCGACCTGGTCGTCTGTTCATGCCTTTTAAGTTTTTTATAAGGTTAATGTGGCTGCATCTTCGGATGCTTCCTTGGGCCGCAGGCCGCTGTTTAAAGTTGCGACTCCTCCGTTGAGGAGCTCTGCCTTATTGGAGTGAAGTTTTGGTTTTTCCATTTATACTGCTCCCATCCCTCTTGACACTGCTTTGGGACATCCCACGTGTAAAGTGTAAAGAGACACCATGTCAGTCCATGGATGGTAAGAGAAAATAGGATTTTTTGTACTCACCGTAAAATCCTTTTTTCTGACATCCATGGACTGACACGGCACCCACCCTTCCTTTTTAAGTTTGTACTGCTTTGTTACGAACTGAAGTCTGCTGACTGTAGTGGGAGGGTTATGTCCGGAGGGACCACCCCCTGGGTGGGGCTGTTCAGCTCTGGCTTTTAGAATGTATGTATAACATTTCACATTCTGCCTAGGTCTTCTCCTGCAAGCAGGGACATAACCCACGTGTAAAGTGTAAAGAGACACCATGTCAGTCCATGGATGTCAGAGAAAAGGATTTTACGGTGAGTACAAAAAATCCTATTTTTATCAATTCTTCAAGAGTTTTCAATAGTTAATAATGTATGTTCCATGAGCGCTGGATTATATTGTGTGCATGTTGTGTATTTTGTACTTCTGGGTACGGATTTTTTCTTGCTGCGCTGGATCCTGTTTTTTCCCCCTTTTTGGATACTTTGTACTTCCCAATATATTTGGGATTTTTTTCTTATTATTATTATCATCCATTATATTTTTTTTCTTTATCCACCAATTTAGCGCTTGTGACCTTTTGTTTTTTGCAGTGTGCAACAAAGATTGTTAAACATCCAAATTATTAATACTGTATTTGGATTTAGCTAATAAAACAACAAAAAATCCTGAGGTTACTCTTAGTTGAATTGAACTGTGTCCATGCCTCACTGTGCCCGTGTCTCACTGTGCCCGTGCTTCAATCACTGTGCCCGTACCTGATGCAGATTTTCATGGTACACGGATTTTACTGCTACACCGGTGGCCATTCCAGTATTCAAAAGCCGCGCCTCCTCCTCGTCTGTGATAGGCGGAACACTCAATTTCCCAGCATTCAGTGTTCCGCCTATCATGGTCATCCTCATAACACAGACGAGGATGAGAGGATGTCCGTGATAGGCTGAATACTGCCTGCTGTGAAATTGAGTGTTCCGCCTATCACAGACGACAAGGACTCGGGAGGCGCGGCTTTTGAACACTGCAATGGCCGCCGTCTGTCTGCATGACACGCTGATCAGGTAGGCAGACGGCGGCTGCAGCGAGTAGATGTAATTGGGGTAACGCTGCCCAGTGCCATTCCGGATACGCCCCCTGCAGTCCTGCTACGGAAACTTTGAAGGAAAAAAAAAAAACTTTTTTTTTTTTTTCAAAAAAAAAAATAAATCTAAAAAAATCGATTTGAGCTCAAAACTCGATTCAAGATTAAAATCGATTTTTTTCCCAGCCCTATCCCAACGTTTCTAAACCCACGGGGAAGCTAGTCCACTTTATGCTACTGGGGGCAAAAATCACTATTGCTAGATCTTGGAGGCAGCCCAGGGTTTCCATAATGGCAATACAAAATCTCTTGGATTATGGCGCAGGAGAAGTTGGTTTTGCATATTCGCAAATACAATCCCTAAATTTGAGGCTGTGTGGGAACCTTGGGCTGTTTTCTGTGGCATTTCTCTGTTGGTTGGGAACGACTCTGTTCACTCCTGGTTCCTAAAAACATCACATTAGGCATGTGATTTCTTCCCTCTTCTCTTCTCTCCTTTCCTTTTTCTCTTTCTTCATTATCTTTTTATACCTTTTTATTTATTTTTATTTTATTATATTTTGGTCTTCAGGTTCTTAAACATGATTCAAGGGTTTGATAAAATTAATTGTGTTATATTGTTTCGGCAACTCTATGGCTTGAATCTGTTCTGCATTTAGAGTATGAGTATAATTGCATTTTTCTTTTATAATCCTAGTACCCTGGTATTGGGTTTATGTGAGGGTAGCGGGCTGGGGGAGGGGGGGCCTGGCCGGGGCACAGGAAGATCCCGTTAGGGGTGCTCAGGATGGGTAGGACTTCCCAGACGGTCTGACCTTCGGGTCCAGTTTTCATACTATTCTCCTTTCCAGTTACCGGGTGTTATTTTATAATTCAGTTCCTCAACTCATAGTTGCTATCTGAAATATCTTTAGAGGATTTGTTGCTGAGTCTAAATTTTATGATGGGAAAAATGTGATAGGTTAAACATGATATTACCATTTTGTCATGATTTACCTATGTGATATCTGTACAAGATCTGATATGAAAAATAAAAATCTATTGAACGGAAACTATGTCCCTTGATTGATGTAAAAGTGTTGGAATAATACAAATTGCGACCATTATCGCCAAAAAATAAATACATTTGTATGATGAGCTTTGAACTACGGTAGTTCAACTGTACAGTGTGATGGGGAATTCAGATCAGGCTGTGCCATTAGTGCTGTTAGCAGGTGAAGCAGAAGTGTCATCAATATGTTGCCACTTCTTCATAGTTCTCTCCGTGGACTGGAGTGCGTTCTTGGCCAAAATATGCTGCTACTGCAGTAGAGGTGACATTCTTAGCTGTGCTGCCTGGCTCACAATACACCCTAAGACTTCATACAGTGAAGGAAAAAAGTATTTGATCCACTGCTGATTTTTATACTGGCAAATGATCACTCTATAATTTTAATGGTAGGTTTATTTTAACAGTAAGAGACAGAATAACAACAAATATCCAGAAAAACGCATTTCAAAAAAGTTATAACTTGATTTGCATTTTAATGAGTGAAATAAGTATTTAATCAATTGGCAAGATTTCTGGCTCCCAGGTGTCTAATATACAGGTTGCGAGCTGAAATTAGGAGCACTCTTAGGCCGGGTTTACACTGGTACGACACAACAGTCGTACTACTTTTGGATCCAACTTTGCCCTGCGACTTGAAGTCCGACATGCATCTGACTTCAATGAACAGGGATCCGACTTCGATCCCCAACAATGCCAGGCACTGTCTGGTATGAATCTTGAGGGGGAACTCCACGCCAAATTTTTAAGGAAACGGCATGGGTTCTCCCTCTAGGAGCATACCAGGCTCTTCGGTCTAGTATGAATTTGAATTTAAAGATGAACACCCTACGCCGAAAAAACGGCATGGGGTCCCCCCCAAATCCATACCAGACCCTTATCCAAGCACACAGCCTGGCCGGTCAGGAAAGGGGGTGGGGACGAGCAAGCGCCCCCCCCCCCTCCTGAACCGTACCGGGCCGCATGCCCTCAACATGGGGGGGGGGGCGGGTGGGTGCCCCCCACCCCAAAGCACTTAGTCCCCATGTTTGAGGACAAGGGCCTCTTCCCGACAACCCTGGCCGTTGGTCTGCTGGCGGGGGGCTTATCGGAATCTGGGAGCCCCCTTTAATAAGGGGGCCCTCAGATTCCGGCCCCCCACCCTATGTGAATCAGGGTACATTGTACCCCTACCTATTCACCAGGGGGAAAAAGGTGTCAAAAATAAAACACACTGCACAGGTTTTAAAATGTATTTATTAGGCAGCTCCGGGGGTCTCTTCCGATTTTTCTTCTCCCCTCTCTAGCTCTCCTCCGCTCTCTCTCCGTTTCTTCTCCCTCTGTCTTCTGCCAGGTCTCCTCCGCTATCTTCTGCTCTTTTGCTCGCTCTTTTGTTAGCTCTTGCCCGGTCTTCTCTGTTGTCTTCTTCCCTCTTCTATTCTTCTGATGTTGACACGACGCTCTCTCCTGCTCTGATGCGCGGTGTGCCACTACTTATATTGGCATGGGGCGGGGTCACTGTGTGACCTCATCCGGAGACCCTGCCCCATATGCCGTCACCACCCGGGGCATGATGGGTGGTGACGTTATACGGGGCGGTGCTCCGGTGACACCCCACCCCATGCCAATGTAAGTAGTGGCACACCGGGCAATAGAGCGGGAGAGATCGTTGTGTCGTTGGAAGAAGAGAAGAGGGAAGAAGACAACGGAGAAGACCGGGCAAGAGCTAGCAAAAGAGTGCAGGGGGGTTCCCCTTAAAATCCATACCAGACCTAAGGGCCTGGTATGCTTTTAGAGGGGGAACCCATGCTGTTTTTGTTTTTTTAATTTGGCGTGGTGTTCCCCCTCAAGATCCTCAGAGCACAAGTCGCATGCCAAAGTCGGATTAGGCAAGACGGCGATCCGACTTCAATAATATTCAATGGGCTGAAGTAAGATCAAAGTCGGACCAAAGTAGTACAGGAAGTAAGATCAAAGTCGGACTGACTTGTGTCGGACCAGTTAAGACAGCTCTCATAGGAAAACCTTGATTTCTCTTATCATCCATGGACCCACACGGCGGCTCTTAATCACTGAACGTGTGGGGTATATGTCCCTGCTTGCAGGAGAAGACCTAGGCAGAATGTTAAATGTTAAAACATTCTAGAACAAACCAGAGCTGAACAGCCCCGCCCAGGGGGGCGGTCCCTCTGGACATTACCCTCCCACCTGCAGCTAGCAGACCTCAGTTTTTTTTTCTGCCTAGCAGAAGGAGAAGACGTGGCTCTCTCAGGAGCCAGTCTCCTGGAAGATTTTACTTTTAAATTTTATTTCTTTGGGAATTTTTATTATTTTATTTTTGAGACCTTCAATCAACTGTCGGCTGGGCAACAGGTTGGGTACACTAGTATCCTCGTAGTCTTCCCTGTCCGACCATCGAGCGTGCTGATCCTCGACTTGTGTGCGTGAAACTCAGTTCACGAAATACCCCATGGCTCCTGGTGTGGCCGGGTTGCTTTCAAGCTCCCGCGGTCCTCTCAAGATTGAACAGTACCTACTGTATCTTTTGCGGTTGACCGGGCCGACAGCTACGCAGTACGACTCTGTGATAGGTCTGTCTGAAACAAGCCAGTGAGTCCCTCTATTGGCACCGAGGGTGTTCTCCAAGGTGCTTGCAGGACGGGTAAGTAGTCTCTCCTGCTGCAAGGTGAATACATGCTGGCTGTGTTTCTGTGTGTGGGGGGTTCTCCCTGTCTCCCCCATGTTATGCTGCTCTCTGCACCCTGTTCTGCTGCTGTGCTGTGTGGGGATGCTTGGGGGGTCACTTTGCCCTGGGGGGGCGCTCCAGGTCTGTTAATATGTTTGGAATGTGTTCTGGGGGAATGTGTGGTGTTTTTTCGGGCGCCATTGGAGCAGTGTTTTAAATTTAAAAAGTGCGCCATCGGCGGCCATTTTGCCGCGGCTCAAATCAGTTATACAGGCGCCCGGCGGCCATTTTCTTGTAGCCGCGGCGCTTTCAGTTTCGTTTTCTGCCTCTAGCGGCGCTGCTGAACGGCGCGAATTCCACATCTCCTCACAGATTCTTCACTCTCCTCAGACTTGCGCTACAGCGCGGCTCAGACAGCTGTACCGAGCGGTCCCTAGGGGTGGCGAGTACTCCGGGTATCCCCTCCTCAGCCCCAGCATAGCCAGTGGGTGGGCTGTATTATTCACTGTAATGGTGAATAAGGTCTCAGAGGGTGGCAACATGGAGTCAGGTTCATCTGTTTCTTCACACTTGTTAGAGACAACAGGCAGTGCAACTGCACCTGCGGTCCTTATGGACCAGTTGTCGGCAGTCCTGGAGTCATTCTGACCAGGAGGGAAGCAGTGTGTGAGCGCAAGGGAGCAAAAAAGCCCCTCTCCCCACTTTATTTCCCCCCCCAAAAAAAAGGGGGGGGTGTGCGCTGCTTCAGATATGGGCCTAGCCACTACCGCTCAGGACCCTAGCTCTGAATATATTTGATGGTTTTGAACAGGACATTCCTTGCGCGGAAAAATCCAGTTCTGAGTCAGTAAATGACAGGGCGCTTGTTAGTGAACTCATTGCTGCGGTGAGGGACACTCGCAAGCTAAATGCTGCGGATGCAGAACCTCAGGCGGACAGTCTCCTCTGGGTCCTTAGGGCCGGGCCTTCTAAAAAAAAGTTTTTTTCCATATGTACCTTTCTTTGACCAGCTCATTGATAAGGTCTGGGGAAATAGCCGCAGAAGACTTTTATGGTCCCGCGGCGTTTGCCTATCAGATACCCCTTTGAAGATGCCCTACTTAAAACGTGGGCTTCCCCCCCAGTGGTCGACCCTCCAGTCGCCCGGTTGAACAAGGCCACCACTCTCCCGATGGAGGGAACTCCTGCATTTAAGGACCCCACTGACAGGAGGTCAGAAGTGGTGAGCAGAGCCATGTTTGCCTATTTGGGGTCCGCCCTATGGCCTGTGGTAGCGGCGACCCTTGTGTCTCAGACACTTGCGGGTTGGGCAATTTTTTTTAGGTAAAAGCACTCTTCTTCCTCAGGCTAGCAAGGGTAAGGAGGCCACTGTAAGCGGGGTCCTTCCTTTTGTCAGTCAATGGGGAGGCCCTCCCAGACTGACAGCTGGTGGACACAAGCGCCCCTGGGTGCGTAAGCCAAACAAGCCGGCTCCCCAAGCCCGCCTCCACGTGAAGTCTTGCCCCCACCCGACTCTGGGGTAGGGGGGAAGACTTTGCAGGTTCACGGATCGGTGGACCTCCCGGATCTCCTACCGGTGGGTGGGCGAGGTGATCACCTCAGGTTACAGGATAGGTTTCCCTTCCTGGTCCCAGACAGATTCTACCCTTGAATCTTCCTCTCCTTCCTGCCCGTCGGGCTGCCCTATGGGGCCTATTCAGGATTGCTCAGGTCCGGAGTGATCGTGCCGGTTCCGTCACAGGAGAGGTTTCAGGGATTCTACTCGAATTCATTTGTCGTCCCAAAAAAGAGACGGGGTTCGGCCTATCTTGGACCTCCAGGTCCTGAATGCCTTCGTGAAGGTGCAAAAGTTCCACATGGAATCCATACGCACGGTGATCAGTACACTCCGTCAAGGGGATTTCCTGGCGACCTTGGACATCAAGGACGCCTACTTGCATGTTCCGATCTGCGCAAGTCACCAGAATTTTCTGCGCTTGCGATCGGCAAAGTCCACTATCAATTTGTGGCTCTTCCTTTCGGCCTAGCCTCGGCACTGAGGGTGTTCACCAAGGTGCTTGTGCTGGGTTTTCTAGCTTGCTGAGACAGCGAGGCATTGCTGTCGTGGCTATCTGGACGATCTTCTTCTCAGAGCAGGAAATGGCTCAGAATTAGAAGACAGTGTGACTATCGTCAGTCAGACCTTCAGGGACTTTGGGTGGCTCCTAAACATTCAGGAGTCAGTCCTGGTCCCGACTCAAGGTCTGGAGTATCTCGGTCTGATTCTGGACTCCTTGGAGGCAAAGGTATTCCTACCTCCGGGGAAGCTACTGACACTTCAGTCTGCATTGCGGGTGTTGACATCCCAAAACATGGTCGTCAATCCGTTTTTGCATGGTAGTCCTGGGACTCATGGTGACCTCTTTCGAGGCCATTCCGTATGCCCAATCACACACCAGGGCATTGCAGAAGGAGATCTTGTTCCCTTGGGACAAATCCCCGTTGTCTTTTGGATTTTCCGATCCAGGTGAGTCACCTGGTCAGGGCGTCCCTGACATGGTGGTTCGGGTCCCCGGCTCTTCGGTCCGGGAAGTCGTTCCTCCCCGTCCAATGGACGGTGTTCACTACGGACGCCAGCCTTAAGGGCTGGGGTGTAGTCTGGGGAGTCCTGTTGGCCCAAGGGCTTGGACTCCGGACGAAGCCCGTTTGCCGATTCAATGTTCTGGAAATACGGGCCATCAGACTGTGCCTCTCCTCGTGGTCTGAGAGATTGCAGGATCGCTCCATTAGGATCCAGTCGGACAAAGTCACAGCGGTGGTGTATGTCGACCATCAAGGAGGGACTCTGAGCTCAGCTGCGGCTTCCGGGTCCCCCGTACCCTGAAGTGGGTTAAAAGAAGCGTGCCGGCTTTGTCGGCCGTTCACATTCCGGGCATAGAACTGGCGGACTATTTGAGTCGCCAGACGTTGGACCAGGGAGAGTGGTCCTTGCACCCGGAGGTATTTCAACTCCTTTGCCACACAGACGGTGGGGCACGCCAGAGGTGGACCCGATGGCCTCTCGACTCAATATTTGTCGAGGTTTGTGGCCAGATCCAGGGATCCTTGGGCGGATGCCTACAGAGGCGTTAGTGGCCCATGGGGTCATTATCACCTGATATACGTTTATCCTCCGCTGCAGTTGCTCCCTCGCCTGTTGCGCAGGGTGGCGACCGAGGGAATTCCGGTGATCCGCATTGCCCCGGATTGGCCTCGGCATCACTGGTACGCCGATCTGGTACGTCTCGTTGCGGCCGTTTCCTGTCGGTTGCCAATAAGGGAGGACTTTCTGTCTCAAAGTCATATATTTCATCCTGCCTTTACAGTCTCTGGCCTTAACGGCATGGCTGTTGAAAGCCAGGTGTTGAGAGACCGAGGTCTCTCGGACTCGGTCATTTCGTCCATATTAAGGGCACGGAAGTCTTTCTCCAGAATGATCTATCTCTGTACCTGGAAAGCTTACATCGCCATGTACGAAGAGCTGGACTTGCGTCCTCGGACGTATTCCGTCCCTAGAATCCTGCATTTCCTGCAGCATGGAGTGGCCCAAAGGCTCGCTTTGAGTATGATTTAAGGGTCAGATTTCAGCCTTGGCCGTCTTCTTTCGGTGACCACTACCGGGTCATTCCTTGGTTAGCACCCTTGTGCAGGGGGTTCGCCATGTGCTCCCTCCTGTCAAGTATCCTCTTCCCCCGTGGGATAGGAATTGGTTGGTACTCCTCGGTTCTCCAGGAACCTCCTTTTGAGAAAATCAGGGATATTCCCCTCTTGCTTTGTCTCAGAAGGTGGCCCTTTTAGTGGCAATCACTTCTGTTAGACGAGTGTCTGAGTTGGCGACCTTGTACTGCAAGTCGCCATATTTACTCATCCATAAGGATAAGGCGGTGTTGCATCCGCGACTTTCTCTTTTGTCAAGGGTGATCCTGACCTTTCACCTAAATGAGGACATTGTCCTCCCGTCCTTGTGTCCTCACCCATGGCATCCCAGAGAGTGCGCGGCACACTTTGAATGTGGTACGAGCCTTGCGGGTGTGCCTGTCTGCTACTGCTTCTATTCGGAAGTCTGACTCTCTGTTTGACTGTCTCTGGTCGTAAACAGGGCCAAGCGGCTTCGTCTGCCACCATTACTAGGTGGATCGGTGGACCTGAAGGGCCTGGTAATTGAATTTGGGGGGACACCCACGCATTTTTATTTTATCAATGACTTTTCTCTGTATTGCCGGGAGTGCTTTTAAATGACTTTTTTTCCCTTCAGAAATTACACTTTGTGCATAGGTCTGAGTTAAGGGGAACTCCACGGCAAATAAAAAAAAATGGTGTGGAGTCCCCCCCCCCCCTGAAAGACGAGAGGAGATGTGAGAGCGCCCCCCCCCCTCCTGAACCGTACCAGGCCACATGCCCTCAACATAGCGCCTGTTCCTCCGCTTGATCGTTCTTACGGGCGGCGAAAGGGGACGTTCTCCCGACTCACCGCTGCGATCGGTGAGTCGGAGACTGTATCCGCCGGCCCCTGATTGTGATCATAGAGATTTCCGGCGGACCAGATGGTCGCCGGAGTCTCTATGATTGTCGGAGGCCGGGCGCGATGTTATGACGTCACACCCGGCCTCTGCATTCAAAAAAACGGCGCCGCTTCGGCTGTGAAGCGGTGATCTTTTTTATTTTATTTTAGGCTTTCCAGCCTAGTGGTGAGATGTGGGGTCTTTTTGACCCCATATCTCACTGTAAAAAGGTTCTGTCATATTCTGATTACAGGGGATGTTTATATTCCTTGTAATAGGAATAAAAGTGATAACAAATTTTTTAAAGTGTCAAAATAATAAAAAAAAATTATTGGTACTTAATTTTTTTTAAGTGCCTCTGTCCCCGTGAGCTCGCACGCAGAAGCAAACGCATACTTAAGTCCTGCCCACATATGAAAACGGTGTTCAAAACACACATGTGAGGTGTCGCCGCGAACGTTAGAGCGAGAGCACAAATTCAAGCCCTAGACCAACTCTGTAACTCGAAACATGTAACCAGTAAAAAAAAATGTAAGCGTCGCCTATGGAGATTTTTAAGTATCGAAGTTTGGCGCCATTCCACGAGCGTGTGCAATTTTCAAGCGTGACATGTTAGGTACTCGGCGTAACTTCATCTTTCACATTTTGCAAAAAAATTGGGCTAACTTTATTTATTTATTTTTGTTTTTTTTTAATGCATGAAACTGTTTGTTTTTCCCCCAAAAAAACGCGTTTGAAAAATTGCTGCGCAAATACCTTGCGAGATAAAAAGTTGCAATGACCGCCATTCTATTCTCTAGGGTCTCTGCTAAAAAAACATATATAGTGTTTGGGGGTTCTATGTAATTTTCTAGCAAAGCGAAGTGTCAGAATTGGCCTGGGCTTCAAGTGGTTAACACGAGACGCTGTTATTTGCTGTTAAACGCGCGTTCAGAGGCAGTTGGGCGCTTTTTTCAACTGCCCCTGAACCCATTCAATGTTATCCTATGTGTCCATGCACACACTCTCGTTTTTTGGCGTTTACAAGCAGTTGCGTTTTAACCTCGTTTTTCCAGAAGCAAAAAAATGGGTTCAGACGCAAAAGTTTTCCACGTTTTCAGACGCTAAACGTGGTACCAGCGTTTTGCCGCATTTGCGTTTATAAGCGTTTTTGAAGGTGACCTATTTTTTAACATTAGAAATCTCAAAAATGATGGCAAATGATGGAAAACTATTAAAAAATATAAAATAAAACTGTAATTTCTTGCATTGTGGACAATCCACAACTTGTGGCAGGTAACGTGGCAAGTGGACAATCCACAACTTGTGGCAGGTGACGTGGCCAGGTGATGCGTCCAGGTGACGTGGACAATCCACAACTTGTGGCAGGTGACGTGGCCAGTGGACAATCCACAACTTGTGGCAGGTGACGTGGCCAGTGGACAATTCACAACTTGTGGCAAGTGACGTGGCAGGTAACATGGCCAGGTGACGTGGCAAGTGGACAATCCACAACTTGTGGCAGGTAACGTGGCACGTGATGTGGCCAGGTGACGTGGCAAGTGGACAATCCACAACTTGTGGCAGGTGACGTGGCCAGGTGACGTGGCCAGGTGACGTGGCAAGTGAACAATCCACAACTTGTGGCAGGTGATACGTGAAGTACAAGTACACTGCTGCTACTCCACTCTGGTCTCACAAACTGGCTGAAATGGTTAAAATTTACTGTTTTTTGAGCTTAGGGAGGGTCTATGATGAAACGCTTATAAACGCAAACGCGGTAAAACGCGTTCGCAAACACGGCAAAACGCGCGTTGTTAAACGCCGGTTTCAGCGTTTAAGAACGTGTGTTCAGCAGAGTTTGCACCTGCGTCTCGTGTGCATGGGGCCTAAACTACAAATTTCAAATGTTGTAGTAAAATGAGAACCACAAAAAGGGGTAAAATTATATAAAAGATTTTGTAGTGACGCTTACTCTAACCTTGTGCAGAGACCGGTTAAGAAAGAAAATCATAATTAGTGTTTCATATATTAATTTGACAGCTTGGTAATTAGACCAAGTCCAATAATAAGGAGTAATTGAGCAGTTGCATAAATGTGCAGTGCTCTGGGTGACGTGTCACGTATTTCCCTGAAAAAAAGAAAGCTCATTTAATTTGTGATATTTATACTACTCACGTTTTCATATCCTATACTAGAGTAACTTCTTCTTTTAAGGGTTTAAAATGACAGTCTTAACAGAATTTGTCCTCAATATAAAGCTATGACCTTTTAAAGTGGATGTAAACCCTCCAGTGAAGTGAACAGCCTCAGACGATACACAGGGATGAAATAAATCTCCCTACATAGGTTTTATATACTCTTTCGAAAGTTAAGATCGTGTTAGGAAATTTTCTCTTCCTGTTTAACATATAGCCAAGATAGCTAAAATTGCTGATTGGAGGAAAGGCACACATCCCCTCTCCACATAGGCAGAGACTACAGAGGTGTTTTGTAACGGGACCAGCTGCCTGCTAATCTATTTATAGCAAACTCCCCCCTACACAAATTTCAGGCTGCTTTTATCTGATGTGTCTGAGAATTTGTCAGGAGTTATCGGGCTGATAACAGAGTAATGGGTCAGGAGGGAACTATTGGACTTAGCTCTTTGAAGAGAGATAACAAAACACTGCAGGTATGTGTCCAGCTCAAATTTCATGAATTGGGTTTACATCCCCCTTTTTAAGAGATCTTCCTTTTCCTAAAAGATAAGTATGGGTGTGTGTGTGTTGTTGTTGTTGTTTTTTTTTTTTTTTTTTTTTTTTTGATTCATACTTGCCTACGTGGATGCAGCATCAGACCGATGTTGCCGCTATCCCCCGCCGTCTCTGCACTGAGAACCGAGCCACAGAACATAGTTTTCACAGATCCCCGAGAGGAGAGCTGCTGCCTGTCTGTCAGCGTCTCTGCTCCTCCACGCTCACTGGTGCGCTAAGCCAGTGTTTCTCAACTCCAGTCCTCGAGGCACCCCAACAGGTCATGTTTTCAGGATTTCCTCAGAAAAAACAGCTGTGGTAATTACTAAGGCAGTAAAACTGATCAAATCACCTGTGCAAAATAATGGAAAGCCTGAAAACATGACCTGTTGGGGCGCCTTGAGGACTGGAGTTGAGAAACACTGCGCTAAGCTGTAGAGGGGCGGGAAACGGCCTTCTCAGCGGCTCGCTGAGACTGCCATCAATCAAGGCAGCTGGCGGATCCAGACTTGGGAAGTCGGGATGATGCGCTGCCTCGACTGATGGCAGTGACGTCAGTGGAGAGCGGACATCAGACTTTATGTCCACTGGCGCCCTGTGATCGTGGTGAGGAGAGGCAGAGCGGTGAACTATGTAAACAAGGCATTTCCCCATTCTGCCTAGTGACATGACAGGGATCTACTGCTCCTAGTGATCAGAAGCAGTGATCTCTGTCATGTTTCAGTAAGCCCATCCCCCATATAGTTAGAACACACCTAGGGAACACACTTAACCCCTTGATCGCCCCCTACTGTTAACCCCTTCCCTGCCAGTGTAATTTTTACATCGATCAATGCATTTTTATATCACTGATCAATGTGATCATGTCACTGATCCCCAAAAAGAGTAAGTTGTGGTCAGATTTGTCTGCGGCAATGTCGCAGTCCTGCTAAAAATCGCAGATCGCCGTCATTACCAGTAAAAACAATAAAAATAAATAAGTCCCTAAATCTATCCTGTAGTTTGGTTTGCGCAAAAGTTATAGCTTCTACAATCAATATATGCCTATTGCATTTGCATATTTTTTTTTTTTTTTTACTAAAAATATGTAGAATGTATGTATATCGGCTTAAACTGATGAATACATTTATTTATTTTGGATATGTATTATAGCAGAAAGTAATTATTTTTTTTTCTAAATTTTTTTGTTTAACGCATGAAAAGGTGATCAAATACCACCAAAAGAAAGCTCTATTTGTGGGAAAAAAAGGATGTAAATTTTGTTTGGGTACAACGTTGCACGACTGCACAATTGTCAGTTAAAGCGACGCAGTGCTGTATCGCAAAACATGGCCTGACCATTAGGGGGGAAAATCCTTCTGGGGCTGAAGTGGTTTAAAGCAGTTTATGCCTTCAAAGTGGTTTTAAAATTAAAATACTTTTTTACCTTAATGCATTCCATGCATTTAAGGTAAAAAATAAATTCACACTTGCTGTGCACTCTGTGTGGCCCATTGTATGCTGGGCTGGGTCCATCCCAGCCCTGTAACATTGGCAGTGCTAGTCCTGTCTCCCACCTGCTAACCTTCCTTGCAGTAGCCCACCTGTCACCACCTATTCACTCCCCCAGTTTCCAGTGTCCATGTATTCCATGCAGAGTTGGTGGTGGTGCAGGGCATGTATGCAGGCTGGAGGTTGGTGGTTTGTATACTCAGTTGGATCTGGTGACATCAAGCGCACTGATGACTGCATCGCCCTAACCTGAGCCAGCCTGCATAAAATCATTAGGCCTCATGCACACAGGGCGTGAAAAAACGAGCTGCAAAGCCACTACCAACATCAGAAAAACGCGGCTGTAAAAACATGCTTTTAGTAGCTTTCTGCATTGGTGTTAAGGCACGTTTAGCCGTGCCAGCTTTTAGCAGCGTTTCTCTGCCCCTAGTCAAAATCAATGGTTCCCTATGAAAGTCCATTGATTTGAAAAAGAGTCGCACCACAAGTCGGATCATGATGATCCAACTTGCGGTGCTGCTTGTGCGCTAAGGATCTTTTAAGAGGAACCCTCGCCAAAATGAAAAAAAAAACTGGCGTGGGTTCCCCCCCCCCCCCCCCCAAGAGCATAACAGACCCTTTCTGTCAGATTAGCAAACCTATAAGATGAGCAGGCTTGCCACTGCTTTTAAAATTCAATATCTAACCAGTCAGACGGAGTTCTAAGTACTGTATTTCACTATATAAACTCACTTTACTGTTAAAATTGCAAAACGATGCCCGCTTCCCCCTTCTCAGTGTATCCTTATTGTGGAGGAGTGTAGGGTGTAGCAAGATGGTTGCGACGGAATGTCACTTCCGTTACACATTCTGACGGGTCACCTAATCTGACAAAACACTGGGTTGAATGTAGGGGTGCAATCAAGGAACACCAAGGAGGGGGAAAAGACAAGGCCATGTGTGCCATATTGCATATGTATAAAAACATAAAGGCAGGTACCCACCTGTACAGTACTAGAGGTTTTTACGGCCCCTTTCACACTGAGACGTTGAAAAAACGCAAAAAAATTACGATTTTTTTTCCCCGCGTTTTTACCACGGTAAAAATGGCGCGAACGCCTAACGCTATTTTACTGCGAACGTGGTAAAAACGAATAACGCCTATGTGTTTTACCGCGTTCGCAGTAAAAATAGCACTAACGACTATGTCTTTTACCGCGTTACTCATTCATTTTAATGGAGATAGGTGTTTTTACAGCGCTATTTTTAGCGCCCTAAAGATGCTCCAAAAAGCTGTTTGCAGGATTTTTTCCAACGCACAGCCAGCAAAACGCCTCAGTGTGAAAGCTCTCAGTGCTTTCACATTGAGAATGATGGGGCAGGATTATTTCAGGCATTTTTACAGTGCTATTTTTACCACGAAAACGCAGTAAAAACGCCTGTGTGAAAGGGGCCTAAGGGGTGCTCAGGTCAACAGTCCCAAGATTTTAACCACTTCGCGCCTGGGCTGTGGTCAAAAGACAGCCGCATTGCGGCACTCCATTGTCGGGAGGACGTCCATGGACGTCCTCCTGTTTACTTCCGCAATGCGCACCGCCACGGGCGCGTATCGGGGAAAAGCTGTGCCCGCTGTGTCACGCAGGTGCCGATGCGCCTGCCTGGCGGCCACGATGTCCGCCAGGTACATGTGATCGGCTGTCACAGAGCAGGGACGTGGATCTCTGTGTGTAAACACAGAGATCCATGTCCTGTCAGGGAGAGAGGAGACCTATGGTGTGTCCCTTGTACATAGGGACACAGATCGGTCTCCTCCCCCAGTCAGTCCCCTCCCCCCACAGTAACAATCACCTAGCAGGGTACACATTTAACCCCTTGATTGCCCCTAGTGTTAACCCCTTCCCTGCCAGTCACATTTATACAGTTATCAGTGCATATTTATAGCACTTATTGCTGTATAAATGTGAATGGTCCCAAAAATTTGTCAAAAGTGTCCGATGTGTCCGCCATAATGTCGCAGCCACAATAAAAATCGCAGATCGCCGCCATTACTAGTAAAAAAAAAAATATACAAAAAGATGTCATAATTCTATCCCCTATTTTGCGCAAACCAATCGCTACGCTTATTGCGATTTATTTATTTATTTTCTTTTTTTCTTTTTTTTTTTTACCTAAAATACGTAGAAGAATACGTATCGGCCACGTCGCACGACCGCGCAATTGTCATTCAAAGCGTGACCGTGCCGAAAGCTGAAATTTCGCCTGGGCAGGAAGGGGGTTATGTGCCCAGTAAGCAAGTGGTTAAAGATATGTTGATGCATTTTATAAATATTGGTATTTTTGCTTTATGGCATTTCTGTGTAATACTTGGGTACTCCTTAGAGCCTGCTTACTTAAATTTTCTTATCTATTCTTTGATATTTTCAGATGTGGTACTCCTTTACTTTAATCTCAGACTTTGCCTATGTACAAATTCAACAGTTGTGTTCCAGTTTGTCACTTTCGTACTAGTTTACAAATATATCAGAAATTCAACAATTGTGAATTATCTAGCACACGGCAATGCACCGTTATTCTCCAGCTTTTAAAGCAGTGGGCAAAACTTGTCAGAAAACCAATCTTTTTCATATTTAAGCCTGTGTTGGTCTCCTTTTTATAGATAAGCCTCTTGAGTTTAGACATTTGAGAAAGTGTAAAGATATTCTCTTTTTGATAGGCCAGCATCTGAGTGTGGACTGTCTTATTCTTGGTAGGTCTGTCATATGGGCCCACCCATTCTACTTTCTGAACATAAGGCATTGTGTATTAAAAATGCTTTTGTTGCCTAAAGCCCCGTACACACGATCGGATAACCTGTGGATTTTCGTCCGATGGATTTGACCATCGGAAATCCGATTGAAACTGTTTTTCATCAGTCTTGGCCACACACCATCAGTCAAAAAACCGACCGTTCCAAACGCGGTGACGTAAAACACTCCGATGAGCCGAGAAAAATGAAGTTTAATGCTTCTGAGCATGCATCGACTTGATTCTGAGCATGCGTGGGTTTTTTAACCGATGGACTTGCCCATAGACGATCGGAAATTCCCATCGGTTTTTTATCCATCGGAAAAATTTAAAACAAGTTCTATTTTTTCCATCCGATGGAAAAAAGACCGATGGGTACCATACACGATCGGTTTGTCTGATGAAAACCATCCATCGGACGGTTTTCATCAGTTAAACCGATCGTGTGTACGGGGCTTAATAGAAACCAGTCTATTTCCAGATTTTTACATTGCAGGTTAGAAATATCAAGGAAGAATCTTTTTGCTTAGTGGGACAATTCCCAGAAACTGCAATTGCATTTTCCATACCTGTTCATTGGAGCTAAGGTTATGCCCCAGCTTCTAGAATTCTGACACATTTTTTGCCTTTTGTAACCACTGTCCTTGCTTGAATATGTCTGCTTTTTTTGTTTTGTTTTGTTTTATTTCTCTTTTTATAATGTGTTTTTTTTTTTTTTGCTTTAGGCATGTGCTTGGCACGAGCATTCCATAGAGCAAGAGGTCTCACAGGCAGCTTTACGGATCGGTTACCTTCAGGTATGGACATCATGCAGAAATCATACTTTACTTTTCTCTTTTTGTACAAGCCGCAATTGAAGTAAACCATGCTGTATTGCACCCCCACCCAAATACTGAATATAATTTTATCCTTTTTATTTATTTTGATTTGTATTTTGATTTGTATCAGATGTAAGTACATTCTCAACCATTTACCTGCACTGCAACGCCAATTATATACATTTACAATTAAACACGTTGCACTATGATGGTACCTTTTATGAGTACCTTTATTATATGAGTGGTCTAGAGAGGGTGCACAGGAATCCTGGATGGTACATTGAGCAAACCTAACTGATCCGGACATTCCCTGATTGAGTGGCTGGAACACTCTGTATTGAAGTTCTGGTGAGTGAGTAGTGTTAATGGTGAAGGATTTACTAACTAGCGGTGTGGAATAGCCTCTATGGCATTGAATCAGAAGCACTAAGAAGTGTTCACTGACTTGTATATGATACAAAATCATTTTCACCTCGTTTCTTCACTTGTGGAATATTTGTTGGCTTATTTGTTCCAAAAGGGGAGTGTATGTTTTCTCTTATCGTCCATGGACCGACGCAGCTCTCATACTGATTACATGTGGGTATATGTCCCTGCTCGCAGGAGAAGACCTAGGCAGAATGTTAGAGGTTAAAACATTCTAGAACAAGCCAGAGCTGAACAGCCCCGCCCAGGGGGGCGGTCCCTCCGGACATTACCCTTCCACCTGCAGCTAATCAGCCTCAGTTTTTTTCTGCCTAGCAGAAGAAGACGTGGCTCTCAGGAGCCAGTCTCCTGGAAGATTTTACTTTTGATTTTTATTCCTTTGGGAATTTTATTATTTTATTTTTGAGACCTTCAATCAACTGTCGGCTGGGCAACAGGTTGGGTACACTAGTATCCTCGTAGTCTTCCCTGTCCGACCATCGAGCGTGCTGATCCTCGCCTTGCGTGCGTGAGACTCAGTTCACGACATGCCCCATGACTCCAGGGGTGGCCGGGTTGCTTTCATGCTCCCGCGGTCCTCTCAAGATTGAACAGTACTTGACTGACTGTATCTCTCGCGGTGGACCGGGCCGACAGCTACGCAGTACGACTCTGTGATAGGTCTGTCTGAAACAAGCCAGTGGGTCCCTGAAAGGGACGGGTAAGTAGTCTCTCCTACTGCAGGTGAGTACATGCTGGCTGTGTTTCTGTGTGTGGGGGTTTCTCCCTGTCCCCCCCTGTTATGCTGCTCTCTGCACCCTGTACTGGTGCTGTGCTGTGGGGTGCTTGGGGGTCACTCTGGCCTGGTTGGGCGCTCATGTCTGCAGTTTTTTCTGGTGTGTGAGGTGATTATTGCGTGCGCCATTGGCGCTGTTTGAGGTGGTTATTGCGTGCGCCATTGGCGCGCATTAGAGCTTTGAATTTTGCGCTCGGCGGCCATCTTGGCGTTCAGTGGCACAGTTATAGCTGCGGACGGCGTCCATTTTCTTGTGGCCGCCGCGCATTTATTTCTGGCAGCGGCGCGAATCCCCTCACAATCTCCTCACAGACTGAGCTGTCCTTAAGGGTTGGTGGGTCCTCCCGGGTATCCCCTCCTCAGCGTAGCCAGTGGGTGGACTGTATATTCACTGTATAGTGTATAAGGTCTCAGAGGGTGGCGTTTATGGAGTCTGATACACCTGCTCTCCACATTGCCTGGGGCAACTGGCAGTGCTGCACAGTTAAACATGTTCATATGTTTCCTGCACCTGCGGTCCTTATGGACCAGTTGTCAGCAGTCCTGGAATCATTCCTGTCAGAATGGAAGCGGTGTGCGAGCAAAAGGAGCTATAAGCCCCCTCACTCCACAAAAATCTTTAGTGAAGGAGTGCTCTGAGTCAGATATGGGCCTAGCTATTGGGCTCAGGACCCTACCTCTGAATATTTAATGTTTATGAACAGGACATTCCCTTGTGAGGAAGACTCCAGTTCTGTGTCAGTAAATGACAGGGCGCTTGTAAGTGATCTCATTGATGATGTGAGGAACACTCTCAGGCTGGAATTGCTGTGACAAGCTTTTCTTTTACACAGTTTCCTCACTGTTTTCCTCACACTGCCTCAAGAGCAGCATGGATGAGGGAGGACTTTATTCATTTATGTCTCTAATCCCTGTGAGCCTTGTGTGTGATACCTGAGGTAACATTTCCCGCCATTTCCTGGGGAATGACTTGAGCTCTGACAGACACACGGTCTGAGGATCAGAGGTTACCTGTTACCTGCATGCTGCTTCAGCAGCACAGTCAAGCAGGTTGGAATGATACAGAGAAGATTATGCGCCTCTGCGCCATAATTTAAACTCATCCTATACCTCTACACTGCATACATTCACAGTGTATGTATGTGTTATTGGTCTCTGTGTCTGCGTGGCTGTCCCCACGTTCCAATGCTGTGTTTCAGTGCCATACATGATATAAACGTACAAAATATGTTTATGCACGACTCCAGATACATTCACAGTATATGTATGTATCATACTCTCTGGGCTGGCGGGGGCTCCGGTGTCCTCCCGCACTCTCATGGTATGTGCGCTTCGGCTCTCTGCACAGTATAGACATGTTCAATATGTTTATTGCACATATTATACATGTTTACAGTATGGGTATACTGTTTGCGTGGGGTTCCTCCGGGTACTCCGGTTTCCCCCCACGCTCCAATGGAAATGCACAGCATAAACATGTGCAATATTATGTTGATTCACATGCTATCATTCCTACACGGTATCTGTGTGCTGTCTGCGTGGAGTTCTACTGAGTGGGCGCTTCGGCGCTATGCACAGTCTAAATTTGTGCGATTGGACCTACCCGGTATGTCTTTGCAGTCTGCGTGGGTTTCCGCCCACGCTACATGACATGCATGCCTTTGGTGCAATACACGATGTAAACATACACATTATGTTTATACACTACACTAAATACATTCACAGTAGTTGTAGGTATTGCATTCTCTGAGTATGCGTGGGGTACTTCGCTTCCTCCCACGCGCCAACGGTGTGCGCGCCTTCGGTGCTATGCACACATGAGCTTGTGCAAAAGGTTTAGCACACACACTGTAATACCTATACGGTATGCGTATGCAGTCTGCGTGGGTTTCTGCCCATGCTACATGACATGCATGCCTTTGGTGCAATACACGGTGTAAACATACACATTATGTCTATACACTACACTAAATACATTTACAGTAGTTGTAGGTATTGCATTCTCTGAGTATGCGTGGGGTACTTCGGTTCCTCACACGCGCCAACGGTGTGCGCGCCTTCGGTGCTTTGCACACATGGGCTTGTGCAAAATGTTTAGCACACATACTATAATACCATACACGGTATGCGTATGCAGTCTGCATGGGTTTCATCCGGGTGCTCAGGTTTCTCCCCTGCGTTCCAATGGTGTGCGCATTCTCAGCACTATGCACAGTATAAACATGTGCAATTTGTTTATTCGCAGGCTAACATACCTACACGGTTGTGTACGCAATCTGTGTGGCTGGTTTACGTCCAGGCCCCGATGATGTGCACGCCTTCGTCGCTGGCACAGTATATACGCGTTTTAATAGGTTTATCCACAAATACTAAACTACATACGCCGTATGTGGTGGTATTATGCTCTTTGTGGCTGGGTGGGTTTCCTCCCACACTCTCCATTTGTGCGTTTGACGCAATACATAGTATAAACTATGTGTTTGCACAATCAGCACCTATCCATGGGTAGCTGCTGGATGGAGCATTGTCACAAGGATCCCTGGTTTCAGGGGTATCACTTTCCACCTGCTTTCAGTGGTGATCAGAAGCGCTGGCTTGGACTGTGCTCGCCAGGCTGGGGTTGGCGTTGCGCCCGTTAGTGGCTGCGTCTCTGGCATTTTTTGTAGCTCAATGACTGGGCAAAAGCCTCTGCTTCATTCATCAGTCGTCTAGCAGGTGCACTACAACTGCTTTAGCCTTTAGGGTCTCTGTGCCCGGGGTGGGTTTGCGCCACCTGTGGAGGCTGAGGTACTAGTCCTCTGACCGAGTTTCTAGGGAAGTTCCGTCAAGTTGCCTTTATTGGCCAACATTTGAGGCACCCTGTACACTGGGGCCTCCCTTCTCCGATACATTGCGGAGTCTCTTTGGGATTTTCATACGTCTCGCTGCAAGACGGTCCTGTCGGCCGTGTGCATTGCAGGCGAAAGGTCCTTGCATCCGGAGGTGTTTCCACCTTCTTTACCGGAGGTGGGGCACCGGAAGTGGACCTTGTGGCCTCTCGACTCACTCGCAAGGTGGCAAGATCGTGGTCAGGTCCAGGGACCCCTGGGCGGATGCGTTAGACGTGTTGGAAGCCCGTGGGAGCAGTATCACCTGATATATGCTTACCCTCTGCTACTGTTGCCTCGCCGGCTTCGAAGAGCATACTTCATCCTGCTTTACAGTCCTTGGCTTTAATGGCATGGCTGTTTAAAGCCAGGTGCTAAAGGACCGAGTTCTCTCGTATTCGGTCATCTCTTCTATGTTGTTGACACGGGAATCTTGCTCCAGAAAGATATCTCACCGTACCTGGAAGGCTTACATCGCTATGTGCGAGGAACTTGAGTGGCATCCTCGGATGTTTTCCGTTCCCAGGATTTTGCTGTTCTTACAGCGTGGTGTGACCCAAAAGCTGGCCTTGCATACCTTTTTTTTTGAGGGTCGGATTTAGGCCCGGACTGTCTTTTTCAACGACCGCTGCCAGGCCATTCCTTGATTAGCACCTTTTGGGCAGGGGGTTCGCCATGTGGTCCCCCCTGTCAAGCCTCCTCTCCCTACTTGGGATCTGATTTTGATGCATCTCGGTTCTCCAAGAACATCCCTTTGAGAATATCAGAGAGATTCCTCTCTTGACCTTGTCCCGGAAGTTGGCCTTATTGGCCATTGCTTCGGTTAGACGGGTGTCTGAGTTGGCAGCCTTGTCTGGCAAGTCGCCTTACTTGGTCCTCCATAAGGATATGTTGGTGTTGCGCCCACGACCATCCTTCTTTTCTAAGGATGGTCTTGGCCTTTCACCTTAAGAAGGACATTGTTCTTCCGTCCTTGTGTCCTCACCCATCGCTTCCCTGAGAGTTTGCGCTTCATACATTAAGATGGGTACAAGCCTTACGAGTGTACCTGTCTGCTACTGTTTCCATTCGGAAATCTGTGTCTGGTCCAAAACAGGGCCGAGCGGTGTCGTCTGCCACCGTCTTTAGGTGGATCAGGCAGACCGTCATACAGGCCTATGCCCTTAAGGGGCGGGCGCCTCCCTTTCCGGTTGTGGCGCATTCCACCAAGGCAATTGGTGCTTCCCGGGCCTTCCGACATCAAGCGTCGGTTGCACAAGTGTGCAAGGCGATGACCTGGTCGTCCGTTCATACCTTTTCAAAGTTCTACAAGGTTGATGTGGCTGCTTCCTTCGGCCGCTAAGTGTTGCAGGCCGCTGTCTAATGTTGCAACTCCTCCGTTGAGGGGCTCTGCTGGTTTGGAGTGAAGTTTTGGTTGTTCCTTACTTTTTTTGCTCCCACCCTTTTCTTATACTGCTTTGGGACGTCCCACATGTAATCCAGTATGAGAGCTGCGTCGGTCCATGGACGATAAGAGAAAATAGGATTTCTCTTGTCATCCATGGACTGACACAGCGTGTCTTATACACCTTTACACGTGGGTTATGTCCCTGCTTGCAGGAGAAGACCTAGGCAGAATGTGAGATGTTATACATACATTCTAAACAGCCAGAGCTGAACAGCCCCGCCCAGGGGGGCGGTCCCTCCGGCATAACCCTCCCACTGCAGTCAGCAGACCTCAGTTTTTTTCTGCCTAGCAGAAGGAGAAGACGTGGCTCTCTCAGAAGCCAGTCTCCTGACCTATTTTTATTCCTTTGGGAATTTTTTTCCTATTTTATTCTTTTGAGATCTTCTATCAACTGTCGGCTGGGCAACAGGTTGGGTACAAGATATCCTCGTAGTCTTCCCTGTCCGACCATCGAGCGTGCTGATCCTCGCCTTGTGTGCGTGAGACTCAGTTCACGACATGCCCCACGACTCCAGGGGTGGCCGGTGGGCTTCCAGCTCCGCGGTCCTCTCAAGATAGAACAGTCCGGCTGTATCTTTCGCGGTGGACCGGGGCGACAGCTACTCAGTACCGCACTGTGATAGTTCTGTCAGAAACACACCAGCGGGTCCCTCAGGGGACGGGTAAGTAGTCTCTCCTGGCTGCAGATGAGTACATGCTGTGTGTTTCTTGTGTGGGGGGATTTCCCTGTCTCCCCCTGTGTTTTTTAATGTCACTCTCTGTTCACTAGTGCTGGCGCTGTACTGTGGGGGGTGCCTGGGGGCCATACTGTCCTGGGGGGGGGGGCTCATGCTGCTCTGCATTCGCTGGGGCTGTTTTGTTTTTGGATGTGAGGGGCCTGGGCGCCGTTCGGCGCCATGTTTTGTGTGTGTGCTGATTTTTACATTGGCGGCCATCTGGGTCCGCCGGAGCACATTGCGGCGGCCATTTTCTTGTAGCCGCACGTTTTTCTGGCACTAGTTTGGCCTCTAGCGCCGCTGGGAACGGCGCGAATCTCCTCACACTCTCTCCTCTCAGCTCACTCACGCTGCGGCGCAGTGAGACAGAGCGGCGGAACCGAGCGGTCCTGGTCAGGTTGGTGGGTTCCCTGGGCATTCCCCTACTTCAGTCAGCACAGCCTGTGGGTGGTCTGAGAGGGACATTATGGAGTCAGAGTCACCAGCTTCCCCTCACATGCCAGAGGCAGCAGCCAGTGCTCCAGCACCTGCGGTCCCTATGGACCAGTTGTCGGCAGTCCTGGAATCATTTCTGACCAGGATGGAAGCTGTGTGTGAGCACAAGGGAGCAAAAAAGCGCCCTCTCCCCACTTTATCTCCACAAGGGGAGTGCTCTGATTCAGATATGGGCCTAGCTATTGCTGCTCAGGACCCTAGCTCTGAATATTTGGATGGTTTTGAACAGGACATTCCTTGTGAGGAAGACTCCAGTTCTGAGTCAGTAAATGACAGGGCGCTTGTTAGTGAACTCATTGATGCTGTGAGGGACACTCTCAAGCTAAATGCTGCGACCGCAGAACCTCAGGCGGATACAGTCTCCTTTTGGTTCTTTTAAGACCAAGCCTTCTAAAAAGGTTTTTCCATATGTACCTTTCTTTGACCAGCTCATTGACCAGGTCTGGGAAAAGCCGCAGAAGACTTTTATGGTCCCGCAGCGTTTGTCTATTGGATACCCCTTTGAAGACGCCCTGCTTAAAAAGTGGGCTTCTCCCCCGGTGGTCGACCCTCCAGTCGCCCGTTTAAACAAGGCCACCACTCTCCCGATGGAGGGGACTCCTGCGTTTAAGGACCCCACTGACAGGAGGTCAGAAGTGGTGAGTAGAGCCATGTTCGCCTTGTTGGGATCCGCCCTACGGCCCGTAGTAGCGGCGACCCTTGTGTCTCAGACACTCACGGAATGGGCAAAGATTTTGCACCAAACTGTGCAGGAGTATAACCTTCCTCCAGACACTATTGCTCTGGCCCACCAGATGGTGCAGGGTCTGATATATGTGTGCGACGCCACGTTGGACGCGGCCCCTTTAATATCCAGGGCCTCTGTCTCGGCGGTGGTATTGCGTCGTCTCATCTGGTTGAAATGCTGGTCTGCTGACCTAGCCTCTAAGAAGCTCCTGACGGATCTACCTTTTAAGGGTGGTAGACTTTTTGGTGCTGCTCTGGATGACTTCATCAAGGATGTCACGGGAGGTAAAAGCACTCTCCTTCCTCAAACGATCAAGGGTAAGGAGGCCCGACGTAAACCGGGTCCTTCCTTTCCAGCAAAAAAGGTTTTTTTTTCGTCCGTCAGAGTCCACGGGTAAGCCATCCCAGACTGACAACAGTGCGGCTGGCGGGCACAAGCGCCCCTGGGTGCGTAAGCTGAACAAGCCGGCTCCCAAGCCCGCCTCCGCGTGAAGTCTTGCCCCCGCCCGTCTCTGGGGTGGGGGGACGACTTCGCAGGTTCACGGATCGGTGGACCTCCCGGATCTCCGACCGGTGGGTGTGCGAGGTGGTCACCTCAGGATACAGAATAGAGTTCCGCTCCTGGCCCCCAGACAGATTCTTTCCCTCAAATCTCCCTCTCCTTCCTGCCCGTCAGGCAGCCCTCTTGGGGGCTGTACAGGATTTGATCGGGTCCGGAGTAATTGTGCCGGTTCCGTCCCAGGAGAGGTTTCAGGGGTTCTACTCGAATCTGTTTGTTGTTCCAAAAAAGGACGGGGTTCGGCCAATCCTGGACCTCAAGGCCCTGAATGCCTTCGTGAAGGTGCAAAAATTCCGCATGGAATCCATTCGCACGGTGGTCGCTACACTCCATCAAGGGGATTTTCTGGCATCCTTGGACATCAAGGACGCCTACTTGCATGTTCCGATCTGCCCAAGCCACCAGAAGTTTCTGCGCTTTGCGGTCGGCGAAGTCCACTATCAATTTGTGGCTCTTCCCTTCGACCTAGCCTCGGCACCGAGGGTGTTCACCAAGGTGCTTGCTCCGGTCCTAGCTTTGCTGAGACAGCGGGGCATTGCTATCGTGGGCTATCTGGACGATTTCCTTCTAAGAGCAGACAGTGGCTCAGAATTGGAAGAAAGTGTGACTATCGTCAGTCAGACCCTCAGGGAGTTTGGGTGGCTCCTGAACGTTCAGAAGTCGGTTCTAGTCCCGACTCAGCGTCTGGAGTATCTAGGTCTGATTCTGGACTCCTTGGAGGCAAGAGTCTTCCTACCTCCAGACAAACTACTGACACTTCAGTCTGCAGTACGGGTGCTGACGTCCCGAAAATGGTCGTCAATCCGCTTTTACATGAGAGTCCTGGGACTCATGGTGGCCTCCTTCGAGGCCGTTCCTTATGCCCAAGCGCACACCAGGGCTTTACAGAAAGAGATCTTGTCCACTTGGGACAAATCCCCGTTGTCCTTGGATCTTCAGATCCAGGTGAGTCACCTGGTCAGGGCGTCCCTGACGTGGTGGTTGAGGTCCCCGGCTCTTCGGTCCGGGAAGTCGTTCCTCCCCATCCAATGGATGGTGATCACGACGGACGCCAGCCTGACGGGCTGGGGGGGGAGTCTGGGGAGTCCTGTCGGCCCAAGGGCTTTGGACTCCGGACGAAGCCCTCTTACCCATCAATGTGCTGGAGATACGGGCAATCAGACTGTGCCTCTCCTCATGGTCGGAGAAACTACAGGGTCACTCCATCAGGATCCAATCGGACAACGCTACAGCAGTGGCGTATGTCAACCATCAAGGGGGGACTCGGAGCTCAGCTGCGGCTTCCGAGGTCGCCCGCATCCTGAGGTGGGCCGAAAGAAGCGTGCCGGCTCTGTCGGCCGTCTACATTCCGGACGTAGACAATTGGCAGGCGGACTATCTAAGTCGCCAGACGCTGGACCAGGGAGAGTGGTCCTTGCACCCGGAGGTCTTTCAACTCCTTTGCAGACGGTGGGGCACGCCGAATGTGGACCTGATGGCCTCTCGACTCAATCGCAAGGTGTCGAGGTTTGTGGCCAGATCCAGGGATCCCTGGGCGGATGCCTCGGATGCGTTGGTGGCCCCATGGGGTCAGTATCACCTGATATACGTTTATCCTCCGCTGCAGTTGCTCCCTCATCTGCTCCGCAGGGTAGCGACCGAGGGAATTCCGGTGATCCTCATTGCTCCGGATTGGCCTCGGCGTCACTGGTACGCCGATCTGGTACGTCTCGTCGCAGACGTTCCCTGGCGGTTACCAATACGGGGGGACCTTCTGTCTCAAGGTCCTATATTTCATCCTGCTTTACAGTCTCTGGTTTTAACGGCATGGTTATTGAAAGCCAGGTGCTGAGAGACCGAGGTCTCTCGGATTCGGTCATTTCGACCATGTTAAGGGCACGGAAGTCTTCCTCCAGAAAGATCTATCACCGTACTTGGAGAGCTTACATCGCCATGTGCGAAGAGCTGGACTGGCGCCCACGAACGTATTCCGTTCCCAGAATTCTGCATTTTCTGCAGCGTGGCGTGACCCAAAAGCTCGCTTTGAGTACCATTAAGGGTCAGATTTCGGCCTTGGCCATCTTCTTTCAGCGACCGCTGGTGGGTCATCCCTTGGTTAGCACCTTTGTGCAGGGGGTTCGCCATGTGCTCCCCCCTGTCAAGCCTCCTCTCCCCCCGTGGGATCTGAATTTGGTGCTCTCGGTCCTCCAGGAACCTCCCTTTGAGAATATTAGAGATATTCCCCTCTTGACTTTGTCTCAGAAGGTGGCCTTCTTGGTGGCCATTACTTCCATTAGACGAGTGTCTGAGTTGGCGGCCTTGTCCTGCAAGTCGCCCTTTTTGGTCATCCATAAGGATAAGGCGGTGTTACGTCCGCGACCTTCTTTTCTGCCAAAGGTGGTCTCGGCCTTCCACTTAAATGAGGACATTGTCCTCCCGTCCTTGTGTCCTCACCCATCGCATCCCAGAGAGTTTGCGCTTCACACTTTGGATGTGGTACGAGCCTTGCGGGTGTACCTGTCTGCTACTGCCTCTATTCGGAAGTCTGACTCACTATTTGTGGCTGTCTCTGGTCCAAAACAGGGTCTGGTCCATTTCTAGGTGGATCAGACAAACCGTCATTCAAGCTTATGCTCTCAAGGGGCGGGCGCCTCCCTTTCCGGTTACGGCACATTCCACCAGGGCAATTGGTGCTTCCTGGGCTTTCCGACATCAAGCGTCGGTTGCACAAGTGTGCAAGGCGGCGACCTGGTCGTCTGTTCATACCTTTTCTAAGTTTTATAAGGTTGATGTGGCTGCATCTTCGGATGCTTCCTTCGGCCGCAAGGTGTTGCAGGCCGCTGTTTGATGTTGCAAATCCTCCGTTGAGGAGCTCTGCCTTGTTTGGAGTGAAGTTTTTAGTTTTCCATTTATACTGCTCCCATCCCTCTTGACACTGCTTTGGGACATCCCACGTGTAAAGGAGTATAAGACACGCTGTGTCAGTCCATGGATGACAAGAGAAAATAGGATTTTTGTACTCACCGTAAAATCCGTTTCTCTGGCATCCATGGACTGACACAGCACCCACCCTTCTTTTCGAGTTTGTACTGCTTTGTTACGAACTGAGGTCTGCTGACTGCCGTGGGAGGGTTATGCCGAAGGGACCGCCCCCCTGGGCGGGGCTGTTCAGCTCTGGCTGTTTAGAATGTGTGTATAACATCTCACATTCTGCCTAGGTCTTCTCCTGCAAGCAGGGACATAACCCACGTGTAAAGGTGTATAAGACACGCTGTGTCAGTCCATGGATGCCAGAGAAACGGATTTTACGGTGAGTACAAAAATCCTATTTTTTGTACTCACCGTAAAATCCGTTTCTCTGACGTCCATGGACCGACGCAGCACCCACCCTTCCTTTTAAGTTTGTACTGCTTTGTTACGAACTGAGGCTGATTAGCTGCAGTTGGAAGGGTAATGTCCGGAGGGTCCGCCCCCCTGGGCGGGGCTGTTCAGCTCTGGCTTGTTCTAGAATGTTTTAACCTCTAACATTCTGCCTAGGTCTTCTCCTGCGAGCAGGGACATATACCCACATGTAATCAGTATGAGAGCTGCGTCGGTCCATGGACGTCAGAGAAACGGATTTTACGGTGAGTACAAAAATCCTATTTTTTTCAGCGCAGCTATTTTCTAATAGCATTGTACAATGCCAATTATTGTCAATGAAACCTCACTGTACAGTAGCTGCCAACACAGTGTGGTAAGTGTCTACTAATTTGTGCATTGAGGTGTGTTGTCAGCCCATTCATAAGGAAAGTGCCACCTTAACATAGTGTGCATTAACACATTGCAGTGGACTGTAGAAATGCGAATAGGCCCATACTGCTGCTCAGATCCCTTCTGCTGTCCTTACAAAGTTACTGCAGGATGTTTAGGATATCTGGGGCAGGGGGTTTTTATGATAGGTTTGTTCTAAGGGTTCACAGTAGTCGGCACACTAAATAGATCTGTTCTGTGGCACAGGCTCAAATAATGCATCTTAAAAGTAAAACAAATTAAAAAATAAATTTGGCTGGTTGACTTTTACAAAATGGCTGCTGCATTGGATGTATTCCGCAGTAATGGAGGTGGTGGATGTCTTGGTGTTTGGCTTCCCTCTGCTTCTCAGTCCAGAAGAATGTGCCTTCTCCTCCTTTCCCCAGAAACCCAAAAGGCAGGGCTTGCAGTGACATCACTTCCTCCGCCTGGAATGTACATTGGCTTCAGTATCCAGGTGAGCAGCAGTGATTGCAGCAGTTTGGCTGGTCATACCAGGTGGTGGATGAGGCACTTTTAAATTTGAGTGGATGCTAAGCATTTTTATCACATTTTTACAAATTTGTTGCACAATGAGATTTCCCTTTTTTGTATCTCTGTCCCTCTGAGTAATATGTTAAGGTATAAACATACATAGTCTGTGACCTCCCCTGAAGTGGTGGAACATTGGAAAGACTGATCTTGATACAGCACAAGGCACATATTGACCTCCTTATAATCATAAGGGATGAACTGTAGCTGTTGAGTGAGCACAACCTAATGGGCACTTTGGATCACAAAACACAGAAGGGTGGCTTGGAGTGGCATATCATTAAACTAGAGCACCTTTTAAGATTTAGAAATATTGTTATTGGATCACATGTATGTATTCTTAAAGTGATTTGCTTGCATTGGCACTCGGAGACAGTTTATTTATTTTTGGACTGCTATTATTTGTGTGTTATTTAATCATAACACTGTGGCACTTCAGGATCACATTATGTTTGCACATGATGTACATATGAAGAGTTTGCACATGATGTACTGTATATGACTAGTTTGGACAGTACATAATAATCAACATCTTTTGTTTATATAATGCATGTATTTAGCACTGCTTTTTTTCTTTTATCGTCCGTTACTGCTTTAGATACTTTTGGGCCCTATGAGCCCCTTCTTTTCATCATTTTAACAGATCCCCCTGATGGCTCGAAGCATAACAGGTGTGATGTCACTTTTGCAAAATCCATGTTCATTCAGTGTTTAAGTGCATGTTAATTCACAAAGGAATAAATATATGTGCCCACATATACCTGTAGGTTTTCCTTTTTTTTTTCTGTTTTAAAAAAAAAATATATATTATCTGGCCAGTTCCCCTGGGTCCCTGTTTTGAAGCACAGAAACCGATTCGTGCTGCATTGGTCAGTTTGTGTTCCTGCGATCACTGATCGGAGTTACAGGATGCTGTAAACCCGTGACATAACTTGCTGTAAAAAAATATATATATATATACTATAATGACCTTTTTAAAGCAGCGTGTTTACAAATACTTTAAGCTCCATTTCAAAATAGGAGACTTGCCTCCGTTTACATCAGACTAACTCCAATCTGATAACTCCACTTTCGTGGGGAAAAAATGGCAAATAAATATTATAGCATATACAATCGCGACTCAAGTCATGTTGTAATTGAATGTTATTAAAAATTACCTTTCCTTTTTTCTAACTGCAGCTCTGTAATTTTCCGAAAATGCAATGCAGTATGGCTACCTTGAGGTTTTCTGTACACAGAATGTGTACAGAACATCCCCAGAAATAGCTCCTGCTTGTGTGATTGGCTCATTGATTTTGCCAGAAATCTACTCTAAAGCTGGCCATACACCATACAATTTTCTTATTCAATTTCCTTTTAGATTTACCTTCAACTGTGTAGTACAAGGGCCTGCCTGATTGCACACAAATTGAAAGTGTTTAGATTTGACCTCATATTATATGGTTTTGGTAAATCTAAAGGAATTCCATAGAAGAAAATTGTATAATGTAAGTCAGATTTCAGGCATCCCCTGCAACAAAATTTTAATTTTTGGTGAGATATTCCCTAAAGGAAATCACTTCTAAGGCTGGGTTCACACCACCGCCGCACGCAGCTTACAGCGGGGGTCCGGTGCGTGCTGGTTCACCCGTTTAGGTCCGATTTTAGCCCGAATTTGGGGCTGAAATCAAACCTAAAACGCACCAAAAAAGGTACGTGTTTTTCCGACACACTGCACCGTACCCGCTGCAGCGATATGTGAACCGGCTCTATAGAGAGCCAGTAACATTCTCCTGCTATGCAAATTGAATGTGGGGAAACCCGCATTCAATTCGCATAGGTGTGAACCCGGCCTAAAGGGATTCAGGCCCTGCAGGTTTTTCCTAATTTGAGCCCTGCAGGTGGTTGATAATTATGAAACCACTCCCATTAGATTAATTTACCACAGGGATTTCTTCAGAATAACAAAAGGTAGGAAGTTTGTTTAAAATCCCTGTGATTCGCCACAGGAAAAAAGGCATATTACGGTGTACAAATCGATAACGCTGGAAATCAGGGATAAGAAACTTTTTGAAATCGTAAACGAAATGCTTAATCCACGTAGGTTAATCAAGACGATAATACCATCACAAGAATTCACCAACAAATTAGGGATCGCCTTCCAAGATAAAATTCATAAAATCCGGTTGGGCATTGCCAAGAACATTCACCTGGTTGACCAACCTGGCCCACTACCAGAGGCTATCCAAATTACTTTGTCCAGCCTGAACAATTTTACACCTATCACGCCAGAGTTATTACACAAAGTAATTCTTAAACTGAAGCCCACACACTTTGCGGATGAATTCTGCCCTGCCTGTTTTTTCAAACTCCAGTCAAAGGCATTCCTTCCAGACTTATGTACAATCATCAACTTCAGTTTGAGGCTGGGAGTTATACCAGGAAAACTTAAACACACTTACGGTACGCCAATACAAAAAAACAAAAATCGGATCTTCAAGACCCGAATAATTTAAGACCCATTTCTAGCATCCACTTTGTGGCAAAGATTATGGAAACCATCGTCCTTGAGCAACTCCAGGAATACTTTGAAGGGTAGGGCCAATTCCATGATGTCCAGTCCGGGTTCCGACCGGGCATTGGGAACAGAGCTCTCCACGATGGCCATGAGGGAACAACTGCCCAGGGTTAGGGACGCTGGGGAATCGGCAGCCTTAGTGCTATTGGACCTCTCCACGGCTTTTGACACCATTGATCACGACATTCTGATCTCACGCCTTCATGACCATTTTGGAATTCGAGGTGCTGTCTTGTTATGGATCCAATCTCTTCTACAAGATCGTACTCAACAGGTTAGGCTGGGACCTTTCAGGTCGGCCATAAGCCCAGTGCCTTGGGGAGTACCACATGGCTCTGCCCTCTCTCCATACCTTTTCAACTGTTACATGCGCCCCCTATCCGATATATTGCAGTTACATGGCCTACAAGGCCAACTATATGCCAATGACATCCAAATTCTAGTCAACACTTCCAAAAATGACATACGCCCAGACCCTAGCTGAATGCATGACTCGCATCCATTCCTGGATGAATAGAAACTGGCTGAGCCTTAATGGCTCCAAAACAGAAATACTCCAAGTGGGCGAACCTTTAGCCTCTCCTATAATATCCCAATGGCCACCTGACCTAGGTACCTGCCCAGAACCTAAAAGACAAGTCAAGAACCTTGGAATTATTTTTGATGCAAAACTCACCTAGATTCCACAAATTATGACCTATATGAAAAATGCCTCATTTTATTTGCATATTATTCGAAAGATCAGACATCTACTTTCATATCGACATCAAATCACACTTACTTTGGCTCTAGTACAATCCAGACTAGACTTCGCCAATGGTTTTTGCCTTTGCCTTCCCCTTAAGTGGGTTAAAAAAAATCCAAATTATACAGAATCAAGCAGCACGCACTAATACGGGTACACCATATAGACATCACATCACCCCTGTGCTGGCACAGCTACATTGGTTACCTAAAGTACACAGAGTACAATTCAAAATCTTGGTTCTGACGTTTAGAGCATATTGGGGCCTGGGCCCACTCTATCTCACGGAAATGGCCCCCCACTACACACAAATTAGAGCGTTGCGATCCGGGCTTCAAAATAGGATCATCCAAGCACCCGCCCGACTCCAATCCTTGGGAGGTCGACAAATGCAGACCATGGACGCGGCGGCTCTTTGGAACCAACTCCCTGACCATCTCCGGCTCCCAATGCCCCAAGCTCTTTTTAAAAGGCAATTAAAAACCCACCTTTTTAAAAACGCTTTTCCTAACTACGGATGTAGAGACATCAAAATCGGTAATAATTAGGCTTCATGCCCCCTGACGTTTTTACAGCTGCGTTTTTTACAGCTTAAAAACGCCTGTCCATGTTATTGTAAATTTTTTTATAAAAAGAAAAAAGTCGGAGCTAAAAAACGCGACCGCGCATTAGTGCGCGTTTTTTGACGCTCGCGTTTTTTTCTGCCTAACTCCGACGCTGAGGAACGCACTGGTCCTGGGTTTTTTTTACAGCTTAAAAACGTCTATGCTATTTGCAGCTCAAAAACGTCTAGGTGGGCATGAAGCTATAGACTAACATGGACAGGCGTTTTTAAGCTGTAAAAAACGCTCATAGACGCGGCAGTAAAAACGTCCGTGGGCAGGAGGCCTTAATGTCCACTTTGTTTTCTCGCTCCTTTCGTGAGCCTTCCCTTTTTTTTCTGCTCCCTTTTTCTCAAATTGTTTTTTTTCCCCAAGGCTGATTGGTGAATTTATGGTACAGCACGCTTAGTTGCAGTCCTCTAAGACAGTATTTGGCGCGATATAAATTTAAATATCAATCTAGGGTTGTCCCGATACTAGTACCGATACCAAGCATTTCCCACAGATGATCGGTGCGGTGGGGGGAGTTACAAGCGTCGATTTCCCTGTATAGATTTCAATACAGCCTGACAGCTTCTCAGCTGTTTTAGTGAAATCTATACAGCGGTGATCGGCGCTTGTAACTCCCCCCAAAGCCACACCGATCACCGCTGACTGTCCCTGTATCCTCCTCCCAGTTTCCCCATGCGTGCTGCTCTCCCCCTCTGTGCTCCGTGTCCCCCCTCCGTGCTGCTGCTGTCGTCCTCCGTTATTCTGCTCTCCCCCCGCGCTCCGTGTCCCCCCTCCGTGCCGCTGCTGTCCTCCCTGGTCTCCTTCATTAAGATGCAGCCTCGGGCTAACGTGGCCCCGAGACCAGGACCACACACACACACAAACCTTGCGCCCAATCAATAGCGTCTGCCCCTTAAGTATCCCCTCCCAGCAGGCACAGCGGGTCAACCACTCCCACTCTACCACCGCCGAGAGGGGCCACTCAATATACCATAATCTGCCCATAGTCCAACAAGTGCCTGAGGTGGTAACGCCACCTACAGGCAAAAAGGGAAATCACTACCAGGCAAACCATAACTGAGACAGAGGCGAAATTAAATGTAATTATCAACCGTCTGAGCCCAACTACTGGCTCAGACATCCCTCTAAATTTGAATAGCATCCCAATCATTTGGGATGTGTGCTACATAACAGACAGAGGGGAGACATTTGACAGATAAGGATACATGCAGGAGGCATGTATATCCTTAAAGATCTGCGCTATGGCAGTAGTTTAGAAAGGATGAGAGTGGGTTTACATCCACTTTAAGTCTGGGAAAAATGAAAAAGGATGCAGACCATTTCCATCTTTTTTCCAAACCTGAATGGACTAAGATGGAAGTGGATGCGTATCCATTTACACTTGCCTGCCCACAGACTTGCATGCAGCTTCCGATCAGGTCCACCTGAAAAACTGACCGGTGAACCTGACTGGAAAGAGCATTTGAAAGGGGCCTAACGTTTTTGTGCTTTAATTTTATACATCAGACATTTTTGGTTTCCTCATAATTACAGGTGAGAGACCCTTATGCACGTTTAAAAAAATCTAATAATAAGACCTGTAAATATAGCTCTTTCAATATCGTTTTTAATGTGTGTAAATTGTATCTTATGACTGTTCTTTATGTAAAAGCATTAAAGGATTTCAGTATTACTGCATTGCAGGTCATAGATCATCACATTGTGATGCTTGTTGGGTTATAAACCACTGTGAACTTCATATTTTACATGCAGAGAAAGTATTTTAACATAGACGTTTTATATATCAGTGAAGACTCTGCCTAAGCACAGAACAGAATTTTTATTAGGTTGCTCGTAATTCGTCCAGAGGCATAATTTTCTTCATATCAAGCAGTACTCATATACTAACATAAAGCACTTCCTTCAAAAACTGCAGTTATCAAATGCATATGGTTCACCATATATTGACTCACCACATTGGTTCTTTATTGTTGTTGTCCTTGTACCATGAAAGTAGTTCACAACTAATTGTCATCCAATTTTTGATATATAAAGTTTCTTAAAGTGTAGTTCCACCCAAAAATGGAACTTCTGCTTTCACATTTGGCACCTTTCAGGGGGGAGGGGGGTGCAGATACCTAAGACAGGTATTTGCACCCACTTCTGGGCACAGACTCCCGTGGGAGCAACGGCACTCCCCCCGCTGTCTCCTGGGAAACGCACTGGTCCCAGGAGAGAGCGGGGACCAGTGAGGACGGGCTGCTGGACAGGTAAGTGTCCATTTTTTTAAATTCAGCAGCTGCAGTATTTGTAGCTGCTGGCTTTAAAAAAAAAAAATCGGGTGGACCTCCGCTTTAAGTATATGATGGTTTCATGTTTTTGTATGTTTGTGTTCTTCTTTTTATTTTATTTTATTATTAACACCACTCCTAAGGCCCCTTTCTCACACACACACACACACACACACACACACACACACGTGTCTGTATACGGACTCCGCTATGCTCAGCAGGGATCGCTCTGTCGATCCCCGCTGAGCAGGCAGGTGACAGGTCGGTCTCAGCACACTGTGCAGGGACCGACCTGTCAGAGCGCCGCTCTCCCCTATGGGGGATCGGATGACAACTTACCATAGAGTCCGTTGTCATCCGATCCGCCAGACGGATGGACAATAGGGTTTCCATCCGTCACACTTTAGCGGGTTGGATGTCAACGGACATGTCACCGCTGACATCTGTCGCTCCATAGACCTGTATGGAGTGCCCGTTCAGGTCTGCCTAAATAACTGACAGGCAGACCTGAACATGTGAAAGGGGCCTTAGGCTGATTTCTTCCAAATCATTTTTATTAGTTTTACTTGTTCATGCAGTTGTCATCCTTAAAGCAGATCTACACTGCATCTGAGCACCACAAACCAAAAACCACCAATTTATTAATTCAAAGCAAACTCACCCATGGGAGCTGATCAGTGGGTCCCGCACACCCGATGTGCAGCGACACTCCCTGACCGTTCGGTACACAGGCAGAATGGCGATCTGCCTATGTAATCCGCAAAGCAGGAACATGGATCCATGCCCTCCCCTAGTAAAAGCACCTACCACATTACAGTAAAACACCAGCTAGGTACACAGTTAACCCTTTGCTCGCCCCCTGATGTTAACCCCTTCCCAACCTGTGTCATTAGGACAGTGACGTGCACATTTTTAGCACTGATTGCTGTATTCGTGTCACTGTTCACCAAAAAAGTGTCAAGTGTCAGTTTCCAATTAGTCCGCCACAATATCGCAGTCCCCCTATAAGTCGCTAATTGTCACAATTATTCGTAAAAAAAAAAAAAAAAGTTCCAGAAATATGTTTCATAGTTTGGTTTACGCAAAAGGTATAGCGTCTATAATCAACATGTGCTTATTGGCATTTTTTTACCAAAAATATGTAGCGGAATACATATTGGCCTAAATTTATGAAGATATTAGATGTTTTAAATTTTTTATTGGATAAAAATGTTATTTTTTTTTCAAAATTGTTGGTTGTTTTTATTTATAATAAAAACCGCAGAGGTGATCAAATGCCACCAAAAGAAAGCTCTATTTGTGGGAAAAAAATAACATACATTTTATTTGGGTACAGTGTCACACGACCACGCAATTGTCAGTTAAAGTAACGTAGTGCCATATAACAAAAATGGCCTGGTCAGGAAGGGGGGTAAATCTCCTGGGGCTGAAGTGGTTAAGGCTGATCTCTAGGCACATAGGCATATACAGAATAATAACAATGTTAATAAAAAAAATAATGGAATGTATTTTTAAAGCTGACCTTCAGTCATTTTTTCATCTTTCCATCTAATACATTTTCTGCCCTTGTTTTAACCTTGGATAGTAAAACATTTTTTTTGCTGCCAGTAAATACCTTTTATACAGTCCAATTCCTGTTTCTTGTCTGGTAAAAAGCCTAGGCTTATGACATCATGCACAGCTCTCTCTCTCTCTCGTGAGAGTTTACCAGGAAGGAGGGGGGATGAGTCAAAAAAAGGGCCAATGAGAGCTGCCTGTGCAATGTGCCTGTGTAAATCCAGGAAGTGAACAGGTAGCAGCTTCAGCTGCCCACAGTTAAAATGGTTGCAGCCAGACTCCGTGAATGGAGATTTGTGCAGCATATTTGTACAAGTACAGAATCACAGTATACAGTAATACCTCGGATTGCGAGTAACGTGGTTAACAGGTGTTTAGCAATACGAGCTATTATTTTTTTAAAATCCTGACTCGGCTTGGGAGTGTTGTCTCGCAAAACGAGCAGGATTCAAGCCTCTGCAGTGTGCAGTACCGCATTTGGCCAGAGGTGCGGGGGCACCAGTGACACTCGGAGCCACTCTGGAATACTCTGAAACACTCCGATCCTCTCTGAGGGTTTCCGAGTGCATCTGAGTGGCTCAGAGTATTTCCGAGTCTCTCTGGCACCCCCCGCCTCTGGCCACATGCTGTACTGCATACAATAGAAGTCAATGTGGAACAAATTTATCTTTGTTTCCATTGACTTCTATGGGGAAACTCGCTTTGATATGCGAGTGCTTTGGATTACAAGCATTCTCCTGGAATGGATTATGCTTGTAATCCAAGGTTCCACTCTATATAAAATATGCAAAGTGGTTGGAGGGAATGGCAAAGATGTTTTTATTACAAATTTATGTGTGCAGTTCCTCTTTAAGTGCTAGTTAGTTGTTTAATTTGGCTTTATATAAGCTTCTTGTGAATCCACTGTACAACAGAACCAAAACTTGGAGAGGTGCAACGTTAGTGGCCAATAAGGTGAGCCACATGGCTGACAAAGAACCCACTTAGGCCCCATGCACACGAGACGCCGGAGCAAACTCTGCTGAGCACACGTTTTTAAAGGCTAAAACCGGCGTTTAAAAACACCAGTTTTGCCGCGATTTTAACGGCATTTTACTGCGTTTGCATCTATAGGCGTTTAGTTAAGAAACATCATAAGACCCTCCCTAAGCTCAAAAAACAGTATTATTTAACCATTTCAGCCATTTTGGGAGAGCAGCAGCTGAGAGAGCAGCAGTGTACTTGTATTTAGCGTATCACTTGCCACATCTGCCACTTGCCACGTCACCTGGCCACAAGTTGTGGAATGTTCACTTGCCACATCACCTGGCCACGTCACCTGCCACAAGTTGTGCATTGTCCACTTGCCACGTCACCTGCCACAATTTGTGGATTGTCCACCTGCCACGTCACCTGGCCACGTCACCTGCCACAAGTTGTGTATTGTCCACCTGCCACGTCACCTGGCCACATCACCTGCCACAATTTGTGGATTCTCCACCTGCCACGTCACCTGGCCATGTCACCTGCCACAATTTGTGGATTGTCCACCTGCCACGTCACCTGCCACAATTTGTGGATTGTCCACCTGCCACGTCACCTGCCATGTCGCCTAGCCACGTCACCTGCCTCAAGTTGTGGATTGTCCACATGCCACGTCACCTGCCACATCACCTGGCCACGTCACATTCCACAGGTTGTGGATTGTCACCTGCCACAAGTTGTGGATTGTCCACTGGCCACGTCACCTGCCACAATTTGTGGATTGTCCACCTGCCACAAGTTGTGGATTGTCCACCTGCCACAAGTTGTGGATTGTCCACCTGCCACAAGTTGTGGATTGTCCACCGGCCACGTCACCTGCCATAATTTGTGGATTGTCCGTTTGCCACGTCACCTGGCCACATCACCTGCCACAATTTGTGGATTGTCCACCTGCCACGTCACCTGGCCACAAGTTGTGGATTGTCCACTTGCCACGTCACCTGGCCACATCACCTGCCACAATTTGTGGATTGTCCACCTGCCACGTCACCTAGCCACGTCACCTGCCACAAGTTGTGGATTGTCCACTTGCCACGTCACCTGCCACAAGTTGTGGATTTCCACCTGCCACGTCACCTGGCAACATCACCTGCCACAAGTTGTGGATTGTCCACTTATCACGTCACCTGCCACAAGTTGTGGATTGTCTACAGTGCAATGCAAGCAATTAGTTTTTTCTAAATATTTTTTTTAATGGTTTTTCATCATTTGCCATCATTTTTGAGATTTCTAATGTTAAAAAATAGGTCACCTTTAAAAACGGTTATAAACGCAAATGCGGCAAAACGCCGGTACCGCGTTTAGCGTCTGAAACGTGGAAAACTTTTGCGTCTGAACCCATTTTTTTGCTTCTGGAAAAACAAGGTTAAACGCAACTGCTTGTAAATGCCAAAAAACGAGACTGTGTGCATGGACACATAGGATAACATTCAATGGGTTCAGGGGCAGTTGAAAAAACCATCCAACTGCCTCTGAACGCGCGTTTAACAGCGTCTCGTGTGCATGGGGCCTTAGAGCACAAAGATGAACTCATCACTCTGTTGCATCTCTTGTTGTCCAGGCATATGCTATATGCACCTGTGATTGCAGAACACCATTGTCATGTAACTACCTGGCTGTGCTTTTTCATATGGCTGTTTTAACTGCAGAACTGGCTGGACATAAATATAAACATATTTTTTAGTGACAGGGTAATATTGCTCTATGATGTCAGTGTAGGGACTGTAAATTTTTATTATTTACTTTTAGAAGTTAATATTAGAGCCCTTTCACACTGAGGCAGTATTCAGGCATTAGGGCTAGAAATAGCGCCCTTAAAATAGCCTCCCATGCCGCCCGAATGTGAAAGCCTGAGTGCTTTCACACTTGGGCGGTGTGCTTGTGGGACATTAAAAAAAGTCCTGCAAGCAGCATCTTTGGGGTGGTTTGGAAGTGCTGTATACAGCACTCCCAAAACGTCCCTGCCCATTGCAATGAATGGGCAGCTCTTCCGCAGCGCTGCAACACAGGCATTTTTAACCCCTTCTTTGGGGAAAAGCGCTGCTTATACAGCACGGGTGGCCCCAGTGTGAAATGGGTCTTGGGGAATATTATGGTGTATAGCCAGCCTTAAATGTGCACCGTTAAGGAGATAATCACATTTGTAGCATGCACACTGCGCTTGGAATGGGTAGCACACTTAATACTTGCCTAGGTATGGTGAGTAGCCCGAATCTTATAGGAAAACACTACAGCATAGTGTAACATCAGGTTCTCGTGATACCATGTTCAATAAAGTGCTACAGCGTGCAATAAAATTCATATATGTTTCAACAACCTCTGCTCGATACATTACACATATATTGCGGTGGTTAACATCTACATAAACCTATTGAGCGAAGATTGTTGAATCATATGAGTTTATGGCACACTGTAGCACTTTATTGGACATGGTGCAGCTCCATTATTTGTTTCAAGTCATTAGTGTATAAACGCATAGTTTGGGGTAGCAGCTATCCTTATCACAATTTTTTTTTTTTTGCGTGGGTGTTTACATGGTTTTAAATCCGTTTCTCGTGAAGCTCTCTTGGGTTGCTCAACATTCTTCAATCTGGCCGGAAGCATGATGTTTTCCTCACCTAGGTGTTAATGGGGGGGAAATTGTGTAAACATGTTAATTCACCTCACCACAGTTATTTTATTCAGTGTTTTAGGGAGGTGGGCAACCTAAAAGAGTGGACCTTCCACTGAGTTGGAACATTTTTGAAATTCAGATCCCTTTTAGACCTATGAGTTGCTGTAATAAACAGCTTGAACACACCAATGCACAAAAAAACAGCGCACTCCTGTGTTGCAGCATAACGCAGTGCACAACTGTGGTTTGGGGTTGTGCTGCATTGCAAAATAACATGAAGCAGGCCTGATTTTAGCTCCTTAGCAGTGTGCTGGCACCCCATTCAAATACAACCCCGATTCCAAAAAAGTTGGGGCGTTGTGTAAAATCTACATAAAAACAGAATGTAATGTCAAATCTCATAAACCCATAATCTTATTCACAATAGAAAACATATGAAATGTTTAACCTGAGAAAATGTATAATTTTAAACAAAGAAGGTAATTTTGAAATTGATGGCAGTAACACGTCTCCAAATTTTGGGACTGGGCAACAAAAAGTTGGCACATTAGGCTGTACTTACAAGGAAGTGCTGGAAGAGCATTTTGCAATGAATTGGGTTAACCACTTAACGACCGCTCACTGTATAGATACGTCGGCAGAATGGCACGGACAGGCACAATCACGTACCTGTACGTGCCTGCCTTCGTATAGTTGGGGGGTCCCATCGGACCCCCCTTCTATACAGTGAGCGGTGGTTCTCGGTGCGGGAGCGATCCGTGATGAGGGGACGGCCATTCGTTTCCGGCCACCCCCTCGCGATCGCTCCCGGCGAATGAGAATCTTCCTCTGCCTGTGTAATGTAAACACAGGCAGAGGAAGTGATGTCATCTCTCCATGCGGCAGTCTTTTCGTCCAGAGCGCCGTGGAGAGAAGACATCAGGTTAGTGCACCAACACTACACTAACACGTAGGTACACATAGGCACACATTTCACCCCCCAGATCACCCCCCAGGTCATCCCCTGCACCCCCAGTCACAGTGTCACTGATTGCAGTGATCAGTAAATAAATGATCACTGCATTTAGTGTCATTTGTGACTGTAAAAAGTGTCAGGGCAGTTGGGTTTAGGCCCCTTTCTCTTATCATCCATGGACCGACACGGCGTCTCTTACACTTTACACGTGGGTATATGTCCCTGCTTGCAGGAGAAGACCTAGGCAGAATGTTAAATGTTAAAACATTCCAGAACAAACCAGAGCTGAACAGCCCCGCCCAGGGGGGCGGTCCCTCTGGACATTACCCTCACACCTGCAGCTAGCAGGCCTCAGTTTTTTTCTGCCTAGCAGAAGGAGAAGACGTGGCTCTCTCAGGAGCCAGTCTCCTGGAAGATTTTACTTTTAATTTTTATTCCTTTTGGGAATTTTATTATTTTATTTTTGAGACCTTCAATCAACTGTCGGCTGGGCAACAGGTTGGGTACACTGGTATCCTCGTAGTCTTCCCTGTCCGACCATCGAGCGTGCTGATCCTCGCCTTGTGTGCGTGAGACTCAGTTCACGACATACCCCATGGCTCCAGGGGTGGCCGGGTTGCTTTCATGCTCCCGGGGTCCTCTCAAGATCGAACAGTACCTACTGTATCTTTCGCGGTGGACCGGGCCGACAGCTACGCAGTACGACTCTGTGATAGGTCTGTCTGAAACAAGCCAGTGAGTCCCTCTATTGGCACTGGGGGTGTTCTCCAAGGTGCTTGCGGGATGGGTAAGTAGTCTCTCCTGCTGCAAGGTGAGTACATGCTGGCTGTGTTTCTGTGTGTGGGGGGTTCTCCCTGTCTCCCACCTGTATGCTGCTCTCTGCACCCTGTTGTGCTGTTGTGCTTTGTGGGGATACTTGGGGGGTCACTCTGCCTTGGGGGGGCCGCTTCATGACTGTTATTTTTATTGGGAAGTGTTCTGGGGGACTGGCTGTGGTGTTTTCTGTGCGCCATTGGCGCGGTGTTTTATTTTTTAAAAAATGCGCCATTGGTGGCCATTTTGGCTGAGGCTTAATGCATAGTTAAACTGGTGCCCGGCGGCCATTTTCTTGTAGCCGCGGCACTTGCACTTTCGTTTTCGGCCTCTAGCAGCGCTGCTGTACGGCGCGGAATACACACATCCCCACAGATTCTTCACCTCAGGCTGCACCAGCGCGACTCATACAGCGCTACAGCACGACTCATACAGCACTACAGCGCGGCTCATACAGCGGTCCCTAGGGGTGGTCAGTACTCCAGGTATCCCCTCCTCAGCCCCAGCACGGCCTGTGGGTGGGCTGTATTATTCACTATAATGGTGAATAAGGTCTCAGAGGGTGGCAATATTGGAGTCTGGTTCACCTGTTTTCTTCACATTGTTAGAGACAACTGACAGTGCTTCTGCACCTGCGGTCCTTAGGGACCAGTTGTCGGCATTCCTGGAATCATTAATCTGACCAGGAGAAGGCAGTGTGTGAGCGCAAGGGAGCAAAAAAGCCCCTATCCCCACCTTTTTTCCAAAAAAAAAAAGGGGGGGTAATGCGCTGATTCAGATATGGGCCTAGCCACTACCGCTCAGGACCCTAGCTCTGAATATATATTTGATGGTTTTGAACAGGACATTCCTTGCAAGGAAAACTCCAGTTCTGTGTCAGTAAATGACAGGGTGCTTGTTTTGTGAACTCATTGATGCAGTGAGGGACACTCGCAAGCTAAATGCTGCGGATGCAGAACCTCAGGCGGACGGTCTCCTCTGGTTCCTTGGAGCCGGGCCTTCTAAAAAGTGTTTTTTTCAATATGTACCTTTCTTTGACCAGCTCGCTGACAAGGTCTGGGGAAAAAGCCGCAGAAGTCTTTTATGGTCCCGCGGCGTTTGTCTATCAGATACCCCTTTTGAGGATGCCCTACTAAAAATGTGGGCTTCTCCCCCAGTGGTCGACCCTCCAGTCGCCCGGTTGAACAAGGCCACCATTCTCCCAGGGGAGGGGACTCCTGCATTTAAGGACCCCACTCACAGGAGGTCAGAAGTGGTGAGTAGAGCCATGTTTGCCTTGTTGGGGTCCGCCCTACGGCTTGTGGTAGCGGCGACCCTTGTGTCTCCAACACTTGCGGGATGGGCAACTGTACAGGAGCATGTTCTTCCTCCAGACACTATTGCTCTGGCCCACAAATGGTGCAGGGCCTGGTTTATGTGGCGACACCACGTTTGACGCGGCCCCTTATAACTCAGGGTATTGCGTGGTCTGATCTGGTTGAAATGCTGGTCTGCTGACCTAGCTTCTAAAAAGCCTCGGAAGGGTTTACCATTAAAAGGTGGTAGGTTTTTTCGGTGCTGCGCTGGATGACATCATCAAGGATGTCACGGGAGGTAAAAGCACTGTTCTTCCTCAGGCTGGCAAGGAGGCCGCTATAAGCAGGGTCCTTCCTTTCCAGAAAAAAGGGGATATTTTCGTCAGTCAACGGGGAGGCCCCCCAGACTGACAGCGGTACGGCTGGTGGACACGAGCGCCCCTGGGTGCGTATGCCGAACAAGCCGGCTCCCTAGCCCGCCTCCGCGTGAAGTCTTGCCCCCTCCCAACTCTGGGGTAGGGGGGACGACTTTGCAGGTCCACGGATCAATGGACCTCCCGGATCTCCTACTGGTGGGTGTGCGAGGTGATCCCCTCAGGTTACAGGATAGGTTCCGTTCCTAATACCAGACAGATTCTTCCCTCGAATCTTTCTCTCCTTCCTGCCCGTCGGGTGGCCCTATGGGGCCTATTCAGGTTTGAGGTCCGGAGTGATTGTGCTGGTTCCGTCACAGGAGAGGTTTCAGGGATTCTACTGGCCTATCTTGGACCTCCAGGTCCTGAATGCCTTCGTGAAGGTGCAAAAGTTCCGCATGGAATCCATTCGCACGGTGGTCAGTGCACTCCGTCAAGGGGATTTTCTGGTGAACTTGGAATTCAAGGACGCCTACTTGTATGTTCCGATCTGCGCTTGCGATCGACGAAGTCCACTATCAATTTGTGGCTCTTCCTTTCGGCCTAGCCCCGGCGCCGAGGGTGTTCACTAAGGTGCTTGTGCCGGTTCTAGCTTGCTGAGACAGCAAGGCATTGCTGTCGTGGGCTATCTGGACGATCTTCTTCTCAGAGCAGGAAATGGCTCAGTATTAGAAGACAGTGTGACTATCGTCAGTCAGACCCTCAGGGACTTCGGGTGGCTCCTAAACATTCAGGAGTCAGTCCGGGTCCCGACTCGAGATTTGGAGTATCTCGGTCTGATTCTGGACTCCTTGGAGGCAAAAGGTATTCCTACCTCCGGGGAAGCTACTGACACTTCAGTCTGCAGTACGGATGCTGACATCCCAAAAAATGGTCGTCAATCCGTTTTTGCATGGGAATCCTGGGACTCATGGTGACCTCTTTCGAGGCCATTCCGTATGCCCAATCACACACCAGGGCATTGCAGAAGGAGATCTTGTTCCCTTGGGACAAATCCCCGTTGTCTTTGGATTTTCCGATCCAGGTGAGCCACCTGGTCAGGGCGTCCCTGACATAGTTACATAGTTAGTCAGGTTGAAAAAAGACACAAGTCCATCCAGTTCAACCGTAAAAAAAAATAATAAAAAAAAAAAATAAATAAACATATATCGTACAATCCCATATACCCAATTCTATACCCACAGTTGATCCAGAGGAAGGCAAAAAAAACCCAGAAGAGCATGATCCAATTTGCTACAGCAGGGGAAAAAATTCCTTCCTGATCCCCCGAGAGGCAATCGGATATTCCCTGGATCAACTTTACCTATAAATGTCAGTACCCAGTTATATTATGTACATTTAAGAAAGAATCCAGGCCCTTCTTAAAGCAATCTACTGAGCTGGCCAGAACCACCTCTGCAGGGAGTCTATTCCACATTTTCACAGCTCTTACTGTGAAAAAACCTTTCCGTATTTGGAGGTGAAATCTCTTTTCCTCTAGACGCAAAGAGTGCCCCCTTGTCCTTTGTGTTGACCGTAAAGTGAATAACTGAACACCAAGTTCACTATATGGACCCCTTATGTATTTGTACATGTTGATCATATCCCCCCTTAATCTCCTCTTCTCAAGAGAGAATAAATTCAGTTCCTCTAATCTCTCCTCATAGCTGAGCTCCTCCATGCCTCTTATCAGTTTGGTTGCCCTTCTCTGCACTTTCTCCAGTTCCCCAATATCCTTTTTGAGAACTGGGGCCCAAAACTGAACTGCATATTCCAGATGAGGTCTTACTAATGATTTGAACAGGGGCAAAATGATATCTCTCTCTCTGGAGACCATACCTCTCTTAATACAAGAAAGGACCTTGCTCGCTTTGGAAACCGCAGCTTGGCATTGCATGCCATTATTGAGCTTATGATCTACCAAAACCCCCAGATCCTTCTCCACTACGGATCCCCCCAGTTGTACTCCCCCTAGTATGTATGATGCATTCATATTATTAGCCCCCAAGTGCATAACTTTACATTTATCAACATTAAACCTCATCTGCCACATAGTCGCCCAATTAGACAGAGCATTGAGGTCGGCTTGTAAATTGGCGACATCCTGTAAGGACGTTATTCCACTGCATAGCTTGGTGTCATCTGCAAAGACAGAAATGTTACTTTTGATCTCAGACCCAATATCATTTATAAACATATTAAAAAGTAAGGGTCCCAGCACTGAACCTTGGGGTACACCACTGATAACCTTGGACCATTCAGAGTAAGAATCATTAACCACTACTCTCTGAATTCTGTCTTTTAGCCAGTTTTCTATCCATTTACAAACTGATATTTCCAATCCTGTAGACTTTACCTTACACATGAGCCGTGTGTGGGGAACTGTATCGAACGCTTTTGCAAAATCCAAGTATACCACGTCCACTGCCACCCCTCTGTCCAAGGTCTTACTTACCTCTTCATAAAAAGAAATCAGGTTTGTTTGACAACTTCTGTCTTTCATGAATCCATGCTGTCTGTTGCTTAAATAGTTTTTTTCCAGCAAGAACTCATCTATGTGGTCTTTTATTAATCTCTCCAGTATTTTCCCAACTATAGAAGTTAAACTAACAGGTCTATAGTTACTTGGTAAACACTTAATTCCCTTTTTAAATATAGGCACCACATTGGCCCTGCGCCAATCCAGTGGTACTATTCCTGTCATTAATGAGTCCCTAAAAATTAAATACAATGGCTTTGAAATTACAGAGCTCAATTCTTTTAGGATCCGTGGGTGTATGCCATCTGGTCCAGGTGCTTTATCCACCTTTATTCCATCTAAATATTTCTGGACCATATCACTTTTGAGCCATTGTGGATTTGGGGCTGTGTCACTACCCCCATTTTGGACATGAGCTCCCCCATGCTCCTTTGTATACACAGAGACATGGAGTTTGGGTCCCCGGTTCTTCGGTCCGGGAAGTCGTTCCTCCCCGTCCAATGGACGGTGTTCACTACAGACGCCAGGCTTGGACTCCGGACGAAGCCCGTTTGCCGATTAATGTTCTGGAAATACGGGCCATCAGACTGTGCCTCTCCTCGTGGTCTGAGAGATTGCAGGATCGTTCCATTGGGATCCTGTCGGACAAGTCACGGTGGTGGCGTATGTCGACCACCTCGAAGCTCAGCTGAGGCTTCCGAGGTCCCCCGTACCCTAAAGGAAGCGTGCCGGCTCTGTCAGCCGTTTACATTCCGGGCATAGAACTGGCGGACTATTGAGTTGCCAGACGTTGGACCGGGGAGAGTGGTCCTTGCACCCGGAGGTATTTTAACTCCTTTGCCACACAAACGGTGGGGCACGCCGGAGGTGGACCCGATGGCTTCTCGACTCAATTGTAAGTTGTCGATTTGTGGCCAGATCCAGGTATCCTTGGGCGGATGCATCAGAGGCGTCAGTGGCCCATGGGGTCATGATCACCTGATGCACGTTTATCCTCCGCTGCAGTTGCTTCCTCGCCTGCTGCGCGGGGTGGCGACCGAGGGAATTCCGGTGATCCTCATTGCTCCGGATCGACCTTGGCTTCACTGGTACGCCGATCTGGTACGTCTTGTCGAGGCCGTTCCCTGATGGTTGCCAATAGGGAGGACTTTCTGTCTCAAAGTCATATATTTCATCCTGCCTTTACAGTCTCGGGCCTTAACTGCATGGCTGCTATAAGCCAGGTGTTGAGAGACCGAGGCTCTCGGACTCGGTCATTTCATCCATATGAAGGACACGGAAGTCTTCCTCCAGAACTATCTCTGTACCTGGAATAGCTTACATCGCCATGTGCGAAGAGCTGGACTGACATCCTCGGACGTATTCCGTCCTTAGAATCCTGCGTTTCCTACAGCATGGCGTGGCCCAAAGGCTCGCTTTGAGTATCATTTAGGGTCAGTTTCGGCCTTGGCCGTCTTTCGGTGACCACTAGCGGGTCATTCCTTGGTTGGCACCCTTGTACAGGGGGTTCGCCATGGGCTCCCTCCTGTCGTGTCTCCTTTCCCCCCGTGGGATCGGAATTGGTACTCTCGGTTCTCCAGGAACCTCCTTTTGAGAATATCAGGGATATTCCCCTCTTCGCTTTGTCTCAGTGGGTGGCTCTTTTTAGTGGCAATCACTTCTGTTAGACGAGTATCTGAATTGGCGACCTTGTACTGCAAGTCGCCATATTTTAGTCATCCATAAGGATAAGGCGGTGTTGCATCCGCGACTTTCTCTTTTGTCAAGGGTGATCTTCACCTTTCACCTAAAATGAGGACATTGTCCTCCCGTCCTAGTGTCCTCGCCCGTCGCATCCCAGAGTGCGCGCGGCACACTTTGAATGTGGTACGTGCCTTGCAGGTGTGCCTGTCTGCTGCTTCTATTCGGAAGTCTACTCTCTGTTTGACTGTCTCTGGTCAGATACAGGGTCAAGCGGCTTCGTCTGCCACCTTTTTCTAGGTGGATCGGACAAACCGGCTTTCAAGCCTATACTCTCATGGGGCGGGCGCCTCCCTTCCCGGTTACGGCGCATTCCACCAGGGCAATTGGTGCATCCTGGGTTTTCCGACATCAAGCGTCGGTTGCACAAGTGTGCAAGGCGGCGACCTGGTCGTCTGTTCATACCTTTTCTATGTTTTATAGGGTTGATGAGGCTGCATCTCCGGATGCTTCCTTCGGCCGCAAGGTGTTGCAGGCCGCTGTTTAAAGTGGCAACTCCTCCGATGGGGAGCTCTGCCTTGTTTTGGAGTGAAGTTTTTTGGTTTTTCCATTTATACTGCTCCCATCCCTCTTGACACTGCTTTGGGACATCCCACGTGTAAAGTGTAAGAGACGCCGTGTCGGTCCATGGATGATAAGAGAAAATAGGATTTTTGTACTCACCGTAAAATCCATTTCTCTGACATCCATGGACCGACACGGCACCCACCCTTCCTTTTAGTTTGTGCTGCTTTGTTACGAACTGAGGCCTGCTAGCTGCAGGTGTGAGGGTAATGTCCGGAGGGACCGCCCCCCTGGGCGGGGCTGTTCAGCTCTGGTTTGTTCTGGAATGTTTTAACATTTAACATTCTGCCTAGGTCTTCTCCTGCAAGCAGGGACATATACCCACGTGTAAAGTGTAAGAGACGCCGTGTCGGTCCATGGATGTCAGAGAAATGGATTTTACGGTGAGTACAAAAATCCCATTTTTAGGTCCAGGGTAGCCCCCTAACACCCCCTAATAAAGGTTTAACCCCTTGATCGCCCCCCAGGTAACCCTTTCACCCCCTAACACCAGCGTCACTAAGCGATCGTATTTCCGATCGCTGTATTTAGTGCCGGTGGTGCCCTAGATAGCTAGTTATTTATTTTTAGGTTCGCCGCAGGTTTTTATAGCGTCAGGTACCCCCATATAATATTTTAACCCCCTGATTGCCCCTAGAGTTAACCCTTTCACCAGTGATCACCGTATAAGTTTTACTGGTGACACTGGTTAGCCAGTTAGTTATTTAGGTTACCCGTCAGATTTTTATATGGCGTCAGGTACCCCCATATATAACCCAATAAAGGTTTTAACCCCCTGATTGCCCCTAGTTAACCCTTTCACCAGTGATCCCCATATAAGTTTTACGGGTGACGCTGGTTGGTTAGTTTGCTTTTTATAGCATCAGGGCACCCGCCGTATATAACCCAATAAAGGTTTAACCCCCTGATCGCCCGGCGGCTGATATCAATTAGGTTTTAGCGCCAGAGAGGGTCTGCGTCGCCCCAGGCAGCGTTAGGTTGGTGCCAGTAACGCTAACACCCACGCGCAAAGCATGCACCTCCCTTGGTGGTATAGTATCTGAACAGATCAATATCTGATCTGATCAGATCTATACTAGCGTCCCCAGCGGTTTAGGGTTCCCAAAAACGCAGTGTTAGCGGGATCAGCCCAGATACCTGCTAGCACCTGCGTTTTGCCCCTCCGCCCAGCCCAGCCCACCCAAGTGCAGTATCGATCGATCACTGTCACTTACCAAACACAACACGCATAACTGCAGCGTTCGCAGAGATAGTCCTGATCCCTGCGATCGCTAACAGTTTTTTTTTTTTAAGCGTTTGATACATTTGCTGACAGTCAGGTGCTTTTTTTACCTGTGAATCTTACTAGTGTACCCCTAAATTTAGAGCCCAAAATGGCAAATCGAAGGTACACTAGTAAAGAGGCCTACGAGATTCTGAGCATGACAGATAGTGAAGAGGAGGTCGCGCATCTGTCGGATTCAGGCTCAGAATATCTTCCCGTAGAAGACAGTGAAGTCAGCGGCTCCATGTCAGATAGCTCTGACGACGAAGATGAGGTCCCTGCTAAGGTCAGGCGTACCCGATCCCCATCTTCTGAGGTTGTTGAGGAGCAAGAACCGCAGGGCTCTCGTATCATGGAGCAGAGTAGTACTAGCGCCGCTATTCCTTCTGATGAATTGGCAAGCACCAGCGGCCTAGTACAGCCTGGGCGTACATCCAGCACTGCAGTATCACGTGGTGACGTGGCGAGTCCCATAAGTGCAGTTCAAGCTGGCGAGGTGGCAAGCACAAGCAGTGTCCCGCTGCCACCAAGAAGACAAAGGCAGGCCCGTCGTGCCCATAGTGCCCTTCCTGCAGAATTCGCCTATCCTGATTGGGTCCCCACCACTTCTGCAGAACCCGTACTTCCCCCATTCACTGCCCAACCGGTATTCAGGTGGAAACAGCTGATTTTATGCCAATTGATTTTTATTCGCTGTTGTTCACGGAAGATCTCTATAGATCTATTGTGGACCAGAGTAATTTATATGCTGGTCAATTCATCGCCGCTAGTCCCCAGTTGCCTTCCATTGACAAAGATTGGAAACCAATTACGGTTTCCGAATTTAAGACCTTTCTGGGCCTTTCCCTCAACATGGGCACACATAAATTCCCGTCATTGCGTGCTTATTGGTCCACGCACCCAATTGACCACATGCCCGTGTTCTCTGCCTCCACGCCCAGGAAACAATACGAGCAGATCTTGCGGTTCATGCATTTCAACGACAATGAACTTTGTCGTCCACGTGGAGACCCTGAATACGACGGGTTCTACAAAATTCGGCCCCTCATAAACCACTTCAACGAACGTTTTGCAGCCTTGTTTATTCCCGATCAAGTTGTCTGCGTTGATGAGTCCCTGATTAAATTTTCTGGCCGCTTGTCTTTCAAGCAGTACCTTCCCAGCAAGCGTGCCAGATACGGGGTCAAGCTCTATAAGTTCTGTGACAGGGCAACAGGCTATGTATGGAGCTTAATGGTTTGAGGGAAAAGATAGTCAGTCAGTTTGAGCCGGTCAACTACCCAGATTACATAGGGAGCGCTGGCAAGATAGTGTGGAACTTGGTGTCACCCTTATTCGGAAAGGGGTACCACTTGTATGTGGACAATTATTACACGAGCGTGCCACTGTTTAGTCACTTGTTTGATCATCAGATTGGAGCATGTGGCACCGTGCGACCTAATCGCCGGGGCTTTCCCCAGAGGCTTGTAGATTCCCGTCTTAGGCTGGGGGAGAGAGCCTGCGTGAAGTGTAATAACTTGCTCGCTATGAAGTGGAGGGACAATAAGAATGTTTTCCTTCTTACCTCCCTTCATGCAGACACGACAGTCCATATTCGTATGGCGACTGGTGTTGTGGAGAAACCCCTCTGTGTCCACGAATATAACCAAAATATGGGAGGGGTGGACCTCAACGACCAGTTGTTGGCGCTGTATCTAATTGACCGTAAGGCGAGACGCTGGTGCAAAAAAGTGTCTCTATCCTTATTCCAATTGGCTTTGCTGAATGCTCATGTGCTATACAGAGCTTCAGGCAGGACTTTATCTCTCCTAAAATTCCAGGATGAGATAGTATCAGAACTCCTGTATCCAGGCGGTTCTGCACCTCACCATCCCCAACCAAATGCAGTAAGCCGGCTGCATGAGAGGCATTATCCGTATGTCCTCGAGAGTACCCCTACCCAACGAGCCCCCCAAAAAAGATGTCATGTCTGTAGCAAGCGAGGATTTAGGCGTGACACCCGTTATTTTTGTCTACGCTGTCCTGACAATCCTGGTCTTTGCATTGGTAAATGTTTTGAACGCTTCCACTCAAAAGTGACGTTTTAGCGTAGGGTACAGCATTGCACAGAACAGGACACACTTACACTGGGTCTCACAAGATGCCATCCCATTTTGAGAGACCCGAACCATTACAGTTGTTAAAGTTACAAAAAAAAGTGTAAAAAAAAAAAAAAAACTTAAAAACAAAAAAACACCAAAAAATAAAAAAAACAAAAATAGTTGTCGTTTTATTGTTCTCTCTCTCTATTTTCTCTCTATTCTGCTCTTTTTTACTGTATTCTATTCTGCAATGTTTTATCATGCTTGCTTTTCAGGTATGTAATTTTTTGTTTTCAGGTGCGCCATTCAGCTGCAGCGCGGAATTATTTATCTTGACAGCAACAGCGTTTGCTCCCACGATACATAAAGCCGTGACTCCAGTGCTGTAGGAGGTGATTTCACCACCACAGTTAAAAAAAAATGAGCATATATGCCGAAGCATGGGGGCAGCAGGGGCGGAGGAGCGATTTTGCTTCTAATGCCGCGTACATACGGTCAAAATTCAGACGGAGGCTTGCCCATGGAAAAGTCTGACCATGTGTACGCAGCATAACCTTTTATGCCGCGTACATACGGTCAAAATTCCGACGGAGGCTTGCCTGTGGAAAAGTCCGACCGTGTGTACGCGGCATAACTTTTTTGCGGGAGGATGCCCCCATGCTTCGGCATATATAAATGGTGCATGTATGCTCATCAGTAGAAGTGGGTGGATGAAGGGAGGTATTCTAATGGTGGACATACCCACCGATCAATCTCTTTTTTCGTTCAGCCAACAGGCTGCATGAACAAAAAGATTACAATACATGTCCAACAAGGACCAGCAACGTACTGGTATGTTGCTGGACTTTGAATGGTTATACCAGAATGATGCCTGCGGGTTTAGGTATCATCTTGGTATCACTCTTTTCAGCCAGCGGCCGGCTTTTATGTAAAAGCCATCCTAGCAGATAATTAGCCTCTAGACTGCTTTTACAAGCAGTGGGAGGGAATGTCCCCCCCCCCCCCGCGCCATTGGGAAAGCATTTTATCACACCGATCTTGGTGTGGTCAGATGCTTTGAGGGCAGAGGAAAGATCTAGGGTCTAACCCCCCAATTTTTTTTAAAAGAGTACCTGTCACTACCTATTGCTATCATAGGGGATATTTATATTCCCTGAGATAACATTAAAAATGATAAAAAAAAATAAAATATGGAAGGAACAGTTTAAAAATAAAAAAAAAAGCACCCCTGTCCCCCCCTGCTCTTGCGCAAAGGCAAACGCAAGCGTCGGTCTAGCGTCATATGTAAACAGCAATTGCACCATGCATGTGAGGTATCACCGCAAAGGTCAGATCGAGGGCAGTAATTTTAGCAGTAGACCTCATCTGTAAATCTAAGCCTGTAAAGGCTTTTAAAAATGTATTTAGTTTGTCGCCGCTGCGCGTTTGTGCGCAATTTTAAAGCATGTCGTGTTTGGTATCCATGTACTCGGCCTAAGATCCTCTCTTTTATTTCATCAAACATTTGGGCAATATAGTGTATTTTAGTGCATTAAAAATAAAGTGTGTTTTTTCCCCCAAAAAATGCGTTTGAAAAATCGCTGCGCAAATACTGTGTGGAAAAAAAAATTCAACACCCACTATTTTAATTTGTAGGGCTTTTCCTTTAAAAAAAATGTATAATGTTTGGGGGTTCAACGTAATTTTCTTGCAAAAAAAATAAATGTTTTCATGTAAAAAAAGTGTCAGAAAGGGCTTTGTCTTCAAGTGGTTAGAGTGGATGATGTGTGACATAAGCTTCCTAATGTTGTGCATAAAATGCCAGGACAGTTCAAACCCCCCCCCAATGACCCCATTTTGGAAAGTAGACACCCCAAGCTATTTGCTGAGAGGCATGTTGAGCCCATTGAATATTTTTTTTTTGTCCCAAGTGATTGAATAATGACAAAAAGAAAAAAAAAAATGTACAAAATGTTGTCACTAAATGATATATTGCTCAAACATGCCATGGTTATATGTGGAATTGGACCCCAAAATACATTCTGTTGCTTCTCCTGAGTACGGGGATACCACATGTGTGAGACGTTTTGGGAGCCTAGCTGCGTACAGGACCCCGAAAACCAAGCACCGCCTTCAGGATTTCTAAGGGTGTAAATTTTTGATTTCACTCCTCACTGCCTATCAGTTTCAGAGGCCATGGAATGCCCAGATGGCACAACCCCCCCCCCCAAATGACCCCATTTTGGAAAGTAGACACCCCAAGCTATTTGCTGAGAGGTATGTTGAGTATTTTGCAGATCTCGCTTTTTGTCAAAGTTTTGAAAATTGAAAAAAGAAAAAAAAAAAAAAGTCTTTCTTCATTTTCAAAAACAAATGAGAGCTGTAAAGTACTCACCATGCCTCTCAGCAAATAGCTTGGGGTGTCTACTTTCCAAAATGGGGTCATTTGTGGGGGTTTTTGTGCTATCTTGGCATTTTATGGCCTTCGAAACTGTGATAGGTAGTGAGGAGTGAAATCAAAAATTTACGCCCTTAGAAATCCTGAAGGCGGTGCTTGGTTTTCGGGGCCCCGTACGCGGCTAGGCTCTCAAAAAGTCCCACACATGTGGTATCCCCGTACTCAGGAGAAGCAGCAAAATGTATTGTGGGGTGCAATTCCACATATAACCATGGCATGTTTGAGCAATATATCATTTAGTGACAACTTTAGTACATTTTTTATTTTTTTTTGTCATTATTCGATCACTTGGGCCAAAAAAAAAAAAAATATTCAATGGGCTCAACATGCCTCTCAGAAAATAGCTTGGGGTGTCTACTTTCCAAAATGGGTCATTTGGGGGGGTTTTGTGCTATTTTGGCATTTTATGGCCTTCGAAACTGTGATGGGTAGTGAGGAGTGAAATCAAAAATGTGTCTACTTTCCAAAATGGGGTCATTTGGGGGGGTTTTGTACTGCCCTGCCATTTTAGCACCTCAAGAAATGAGATAGGCAGTCATAAATTAAAAGCTGTGTAAATTCCAGAAAATGTACCCTAGTTTGCAGACGCTATAACTTCTGTGCAAACCAATAAATATACGCTTATTGACATTTTTTTTTTTTTTTACTAAAGACATGTGGCTGAATACATTTTGGCCTAAATGTATGACTAAAATTGAGTTTATTCGATTTTTCTTATAACAAAAAGTAGAAAATATAATTTCTCTTATCGTCCATGGACCGACACAGCTCTCATACTGATTACATGTGGGTATATGTCCCTGCTTGCAGGAGAAGACCTAGGCAGAATGTTAGATGTTAAAACATTCTAGAACAAGCCAGAGCTGAACAGCCCCGCCCAGGGGGGCGGTCCCTCCGGACATTACCCTCCCACCTGCAGCCAGCAGCCTCCGTTTTTTTCTGCCTAGCAGAAGGAGAAGACGTGGCTCTCTCAGGAGCCAGTCTCCTGGAAGATTTTTACTTTTAAAATTTTATTCCTTTGGGAATTTTTATTTTATTTTTGAGACCTTCAATCAACTGTCGGCTGGGCAACAGGTTGGGTACACTAGTATCCTCGTAGTCTTCCCTGTCCGACCATCGAGCGTGCTGATCCTCGCCTTGTGTGCGTGAGACTCAGTTCACGACATACCCCATGGCTCCAGGGGTGGCTTTCATGCTCCCGCGGTCCTCTCAAGATTGAACAGTACCTACTGTATCTTTCGCGGTTGACCGGGCAGACAGCTACGCAGTACGACTCTGTGATAGGTCTGTCTGAAACAAGCCAGTGGGTCCCTCTATTGGCACCAAGGGTGTTATCCGAGGTGCTTGCGGGACGGGTAAGTAGTCTCTCCTGAAAAGAAGGTGAGTACATGTTGGCTGTGTTTCTGTGTGTGGGGTGTTCTCCCTGTCTCCCCCCTGTTATGCTGCTCTCTGCACCCTGCTGGTGCTGTGCTGTGTGGGGATGCCTGGGGGGGTAGTTCTGCTGGAATATGTTCTGGAGGACTGTGTGTGGGGTTTTCGCGTGCGCCATTGGCGCGGTATTTTAAATTTAAAAAGTGCGCCATCGGCGGCCATTTTGCCGCGGCTCAAGCACAGTGATACAAGCGCCCGGCGGCCATTTTCTTGTAGCCGCGGCGCTTTTAGTTTAGTTTTCGGCCTCTTGCGGCGCTGCTGAATGGCGCGAAATACCTCACTCCTCAAAGATTCTTTACTCTCCTCAGGCTTCACCCGCACTACAGCGCGGCTTGTACAGCGGAACCGAGTGGTCCCTAAGGGTGGTGAGTCCTCTGGGTATCCCCTCCTTAGCCTCAGCACAGCCAGTGGGTGGACTATACTATTCACAGTAATCGTGAATAGGGTCTCAGAGGTTGGCAATATAGAGTCTGGTTCACCTGCTTCTCCCCTCTTCTCAGAGTCAACTGGCAGTGCTCCTGCACCTGCGGTCCCTATGGACCAGTTGTCGGCAGCCCTGGAATCATTCCTTGTCAAGCTGGAAGCGGTGTGCAAACGCACGGGGGCTGTAAAGCGCCCCCTCCCCACACAATCTCCACATGGGGAGTGCTCTGACTAAGATATGGGCCTAGCTACTGCTGCTGAGGACCCTAGTTCTGAGGATATTGATGTGTTTGGACAGGACATTCCTTGTGAGGAAGACCCCTGTCTTGAACCACCTACTGACAGGGTGCTTGTAAGTGAACTCATTGACGCTGTGAGGGACACTCTCAAGCTGAATGTTGAGGCTGAGGAACCTCAGGTGGAAACTATGACCTTTGGTTCTTTTGAAAGCCGTGTCTTCAAAAAAGGGTTTTCCATATGTGCCTTTTTTTGATACATACATTGACCAAGTCTGGGATAAGCTGCAGAAGGCTTTGACGGTCCCACGGCGCATAGCCTTAAGGTACCCCTTTAAGGAGGACCTAGTTAAGAAGTGGGCTCATCCCCCAGTGGTCGACCCCCCGGTCGCTTGTTTGAATAAGGCTACCATGCTCCCAATGGAAGGGACTCCTGCATTTAAGGATCCTGCTGACAGGAGGTCAGAAGTGGCGTGTAGAACTATGTTCACCTTTATTGGGGGGCCGCCTTACGCCCTATAGTGGCGGCGACACTTGTGTCTCAGACACTCACAGGCTGGGCACGGATATTGCACCAGACAGTGCAGGAGCATAATCTTCCTCCTGGAACCATTGCCCTGGCTCATCAGCTTGCGCAGGGTTTAGTCTTCGTGTGGGATGCCACTGTGGATGCGACCCCTTTTAATAACGGGGGCCTCCATTTATGCTGTGGTGATGCGTCGCCTTATCTGGCTGAAATGCTGGTCGGCCGATCTAGCTTCCAAAAAGCTCCTGGCTGACTTGCCCTTTAAGGGCGGTAGACTGTTTGGGGCCGCCCTGGATGACATTATTAAAAACGTCACAGGAGGTAAGCGCACCTTCCTTCCCCAGTCTATTAAGGGGAAGGAGCCCCAACGCAGGCCGGGCCCTTCCTTTCCGGCGAAGAAGAAGTTTTTTCGTCAGTCAGATTCCACGGGTAAGCCCACCCAGACTGGAAAAAGTGCGACTGGGGGACAAAGATGTCCCTGGGTGCGTAAGCCTACCAAGCAAGCTCCCAAGTCCACCACCGCATGAAGTCTTGCCCCTGCCCGACTCTGGGGTGGGGGGACGTCTTTGCAGGTTCTCGGTGTGGTGGACCTCCCGGATCTCCGACCGGTGGGTGTGCGAGGTGGTCACCTCGGGATACAGGATAGAGTTCTGCTCGTGGCCCCCAAGCAGTTTCTCTCCCTTGAACCTCCCTCTCATTCCGGCCCGCCGGGCGGCCCTCTTGCTCGGGCGTGGAGTAATTGTGCCGGTTCCGACACAAGAGGGGTTTCAGGGGTTTTACTCAAACCTGTTTGTTGTCCCGAAAAAGGACGGGGTTCGGCCAATCCTGGACCTCAAGGCCCTGAATGCCTATGTGAGGGTACAAAAATTCAGGATGGAATCCATTCGCACGGTGATCGCGACACTCCACCAGGGTAATTTTTTGGCGTCCTTGGATATCAAGGACGCTTACTTGCACATCCCAATCTGCGCAAGCCACCAGAGGTTTCTGCGCTTTGCCATAGGTGAAGTCCACTATCAGTTCGTGGCCCTTCCCTTCGGCCTAGCATCGGCACCACGGGTTTTCACCAAGGTGCTGGCCCCGGTTCTAGCTTTGTGAGACAGCGAGGAATTGTTATCGTGGGCTATCTAGACGATCTCCTTCTCAGAGCAGAAAATGGCTCAGAATTGGAGGAAAATATGCCGATGGTCAGTCAGACCCTCCGGGACTTCGGATGGGTTCTGAACACGCAGAAGTCGGCTCTAGTCCCGACTCAGCGCCTGGAGTATCTGGGTCTGCTCCTGGACACTTCGGTAGCAAAGGTGTTTCTACCCTCAAAGAAGTTACTGACACTTCAGTCGGCAGTACAGGTTCTGACGTCCCGAAAATGGTCGTCAATTCGCTTCTGCATGAGAGTCCTGGGACTAGGTTCCGTATGCCCAAGCACACACTCGGGCATTGCAGAAGGGAATTCTGTCGGTTTGGGACAAGTCCCCATTGTCATTGGATCTTCAGATCCAGGTGAGTCACTCTGTCAAGGTGTCCCTGACGTGGTGGCTGAGATCCCCGGCTCTTCAGGCCGGGAAGTCGTTCCTCCCCATCCACTGGACCGTGATCACAACGGACGCCAGCCTGACGGGCTGGGGAGGAGTGTGGGGAGTCTTGTCCGCTCAAGGGCTCTGGACTGCAGCCGAATCTCGTCTCCCAATCAACGTCCTGGAATTGCGGGCGATCAAACTGTGTCTCGCCGCATGGTGAAAGCGGCTACAGGGCCGCTCGGTCAGAATCCAGTCAGACAACGCCACGGCCGTGGCGTATGTCAACCATCAGGGGGGCACTTGGAGCTCGGCTGCGGCATCCGAGGTCGCCCACATCCTAAGATGGGCGGAAAGAAGCGTGCCGGCGCTGTCGGCCGTTTACATTCCGGGCGCAGAAAACTGGCAGGCGGACTATCTGAGCCGCCAGTCCCTGGACCAGGGGGAGTGGTCCTTGCATCCGGAAGTGTTTCAGCTCCTTTTGTCGACGATGGGGCACTCCGGATGTGGACCTGATGGCGTCTCGACTCAATCGCAAGGTGTCAAGGTTTGTGGCCAGGTCCCAGGGACCCCTGGGCGGATGCCTCGGACGCGTTAGTGGCCCCGTGGGGTCAGTATCGCCTGATGTATGTCTACCCTCCACTGCAGTTGATTCCTCGTCTGCTGCGCAGGGTAGCGGCCGAGGGCATTCCGGTAATACTCATTGCTCCGGACTGGCCTCGGCGTCATTTGTATGCCGACCTGGTACGTCTCGTCGCGGACCTCCCTTGGCGCCTGCCCTTGAGGGAGGACCTTCTATCTCAAGGTCCTATCTTTCATCCTGCTTTACAGTCTCTGGCTTTAACGGCATGGCTATTGAGAGCCAGGTGTTGAAAGACCAAGGCCTGTCAGATTCAGTAATTTCAACCATGCTTGGGGCACGGAAGTCTTCTTCTAGGAAGATCTATCACTGTACCTGGAGAGCTTACATCGCTATGTGCGAGGAACAGGACTGGCGTCCACGGACGTACTCTGTTCCTAGAATCCTGAGGTTCTTACAGCGTGGTGATGCTCAAAGGCTGGCTTTGAGCACTATTAAGGGTCAGATTTCGGTTTTGGCTGTTTTCTTTCAAAGACCCCTAGCTGGTCATTCCTTGGTTAACACTTTTGTGCAGGGGGTACGCCACGTGGTTCCACCTGCCAAGCCCCCGCTCCCTCCTTGGGATCTGAACTTGGTGCTTTCGGTTCTTCAGGAATCTCCTTTTGAAAATATAAGGGGTATTCGTCTTTCAACTTTGTCTCAGAAGGTGGCTTTTTTAGTGGCCATCACTTCTGTTAGACGGGTGTCTGAGTTGGCAGCTCTGTCATGCAAGTCGCCTTACCTGGTCCTTCATAAGGATAAGGCGGTATTGCGACCACGACCGTCTTTTCTTCCTAAGGTGGTTTCGGCTTTTCACCTTAATGAGGACATTGTCCTTCCATCCTTGTGCCCTCATCCATCGTATCCTAGAGAGGTTGCGCTTAACAATTTAGATGTGGTGCGTGCCTTATGGGTATACCTGGCGGCTTCTGCTCCTATTCGGAAGACTGGCTCGCTGTTTGTATCTGTCTCTGGTCCGAAACAGGGCCAAGCGGTGTCGTCTGCCACCATTTCAAGGTGGATCAGGCAGACCGTTATACAGGCCTATGCCATTAGGGGACGGGCGACTCCCTTCCCGGTCACGGCGCATTCCACCAGGGCAATCGGTGCTTCCTGGGCTTTCCGACATCAAGCGTCGGTTGCACAAGTGTGCAAGGTGGCGACCTGGTCGTCCGTTCATACCTTTTCAAAGTTCTACAAGGTTGATGTGGCTGCATCTTCGGATGCTTCCTTCGGCCGCAAAGTGTTGCAGGCCGCTGTCTAATGTTGCAACTCCTCCGTTGAGGGGCTCTGCTGGTTTGGAGCGAAGTTTTGGTTGTTCCTTACTTTTTTGCTCCCACCCTTTTCTTATACTGCTTTGGGACGTCCCACTTGTAATCAGTATGAGAGCTGTGTCGGTCCACGGACGATAAGAGAAAATAGGATTTTTTGTACTCAACGTAAAATACGTTTCTCTGACGTCCATGGACCGACACAGCACCCACCCTTCCTTTTAAGTTTGTACTGCTTTGTTACGAACTGAGGCTGCTGGCTGCAGGTGGGAGGGTAATGTCCGGAAGGACCGCCCCCCTGGGCGGGGCTGTTCAGCTCTGGCTTTTTCTAGAATTTTTTAACATCTAACATTCTGCCTAGGTCTTCTCCTGCAAGCAGGGACATATACCCACATATAATCAGTATGAGAGCTGTGTTGGTCCATGGACGTCAAACGGATTTTACGGTGAGTACAAAAAATCCAATTTTTTTTTCTAAATTTTCAGTCTTTTTCCGTTTTTATATCGCAAAAAAAAATAAAAAATCGCAGAGGCAATCAAATACCATTAAAAGAAAGCTCTATTTGTGGGAAGAAAAGGACGCAAGATTAGTTTGGGTACAACATTGCATGTCCGCACAATTTCCAGTTAAAGCAGCGCAGTGCCAAATTCTGAAAACACCTCTGGTCTTTAAGCTGCATAATGGTCCGGGGCTTAAGTGGTTAATTGGCAACAAGTTAGTAACATGATTGGATATAAAAAGGGCATCTTGGAGAGTCGGTGTCTCGGAAGTAAAGGTGAGCAGAGGTTCACCAATCTGTGAAAAGCTGCGTCTAAATTTTTTTTTAATAATTTCAGAATAATGTTCCTCAACATAGAATTGCAAAGACTTGTTTGCACTGATCATCCTTGAGATGTTTGTAAGACTTGATTGGAGTCCACCTGTAGTAAATTCAGTTAATTAGACATGATTTGGAAAGGCACACACTTGTCTATATAAGGTCTCACAGTTAACAGTGCATGTCAGAGCACAAACCAAGCCATGAAGTCCAAGAAATTGTCTGTAGATCTCAGACAGGATTGTATCGAGGCACATATCTCAGAAGGGGGGAAAAAAAATTCTGCAGCATTGAAGGTCCCAATGAGCACAGTGGCTTCCATCATCCATAAATGGAAGAAGTTTGGAACTGCCTGGCCAAACTGAGCAATTTGGGGAGAAGGCTTTAGTCGGGGAGTAGACCAAGAACCCGATTGGTCACTCTGACACGTCTCCAGTGTTTCTCTGTGGAGAGAGGAGAAACTTCCAGAAAAACAACCATCTCTGCAGTACTCCACCAATCAGGCCTATATGGTAGCGTGGCCAGACGGAAGAAATGACAGCCTGCCTGGCGTTTGCCAAAAGGCATCGAAAGGACTCTCCGACCATGAGAAACAAAATCTGGAGAAATCTCTCTGCGCAAAGGACGAAGGCCCAAATGCAATATTGGATGCCTGTGATCTTCAGGCCCTCAGACTGCACTGCAATAAAAACAGGCATGATTCTGTGATAGACATCACTGCATGGGCTCAGGAATATGGCTAAAAATCACTGTCTGTTAACACAGTTCGCAGTGCTGTCCAAAAATGCAAGTTAAATCTCTATCATGCATAGAAGAAGCCATATCCGAACATGATCCAGAAACACTGCTGTCTTCTCTAGGTGAAAGCTCATTAAAAATGGTCTGTTGCAAAGTGGAAAACTGTTCTGTGGTCAGACAAATCGAAACTTGACAATAATTTTGGCAACCATGGGTGCTGCATCCTCCAGACTCAAAAGCCTGCATCTCCGATGGCATTAGTGTATATGAAATGGACAGCTTGCACATCTGAAAAAGGCACCATCAATGCTGAAAGATATCCAGGTTTTAAAGCTGCATCTTTTTCAGGGAAGGCTTTTGCATATTTCATCAGGATCATGCTAAATCACATTCTGCATCTATGACAAAAGCATGCTTCATAGTAGCAGCATGCTTTTGTAGAATATTCCAGGTGCTAAACTGGTCTGCCTGCAGTCCAGACCTTTCACCTATTGAAACTATTTGGCACATAATGAAAGGAAAAATACAACAAAGACCCAGAACTGTTGAGCAGTTAAAATCCTATCTCGGGCACGAATGGGGCAACATTCCTCTTCTAAAACTCCAGCGTCTGGTCTTGGTTCCCAAATCTTTAAACGTGGCCCTGTTCCAACTTTTTTGAGATGAGCTGCTGCCTATCATTTTACATCGGTAGTAGTTTGGTAATTCTGCGCTTTGAATAAATAGATTTCTTTGTATGTTGTGATGTGGGTGTATATGTGCAGGCTTCTTTCTTTTCTTTCTTTTCTTTCTTTCTTTCTTTCTTTCTTTCTTTCTTTCTTTCTTTCTTTCTTTCTTTCTTTCTTTCTTTCTTTCTTTCTTTCTTTCTTTCTTTCTTTCTTTCTTTCTTTCTTTCTTTCTTTCTTTCTTTCTTTCTTTCTTTCTTTCCTTGTAGACCTACATTTACTTAGCAAATCTAATCACATTATGTGATTTAATTATGGTTGCTTATTTGATTTTTCTTCTCACAACAGGTAGTGTTCACTGCCACATTAAGAAGAATAGAGGCAACAAGTAAATCATGGTTTAATTTCTGTTCAGTTGGAAAATTTAGTTTTAAAATATAATTGAAAATTGAACCTAGAAAACTAAGCACCAAACAAGTATAAAGTATATGTTTTTGAGTAAATATGCTATAAATGTGTTTTGCTGTTAAGGCATATGCCAGTGGGATTTTTATGTTGGCTGCCTACATGTATCCAAAGACCCTATTGTTAGAGTATGATCTGACAGCCTGAACATTGTAACACTATATAAAGATTTTAGGTCAATTGCGATATATAGAGCCTAACTTATTCAGCAGGCTTCATTTTTGCTAGCATTTTGGTTTAGCTACGGTTATGAGATAGGCTGTCAGTACACCGGGAATAGGGATGAGCTTCGAGTTCGAGTCGAACCCATGTTCGACTCGAACATAGTCTGTTCGGGCGTTCACCGAATTTCGAACATTATGGGCCGTTCGCGCCAAATTCGAGTGGTGCGTCACGGCCCATAATTCACTGCGGCATCGCAGTGCATTGCTGGCTGATGATTAATAATCATGCACTATGACCCGCATGCTTTGGCCAATCACAGCGTGGAATAAACAGAGAGACATACTGTATTTATTTATTGGCGTATAACACTCACTTTTTTACCCTGAAAATAGAGGGTAAACTGTGCCTGCGTGTTATACGCAGGGGGCTGTGGAAAGTTTTTTTCCTGAAACTTCCGTCTTAAAGTTAGGGTGCGTGTTATACGCCGATAAATACGGTATTTGGCCAAAGCCAGGGTGGCTTTGGCCAATTATGTCTCAGGGGGTTTAGTACACGCCCCACACTATATAAGGCCGCCTGCGTGGCGGCCTTGTGTAGTGTGTTGCAGCGGTGGTTAAAGACAGAGAGAGACACTGTCATTTAATTTGAGTTAGATCAGGCAGGCGAGTCAGTTGGCTTCAGTTACAGTGTGTAGAGGATATATATGCATCCTAGGCGTTGTGTGTGTGTGTGTGTGTGTGTGTGTGTGTGTGTGTGTGTATATGTATGTGTATATATAAATATTTTTATACACTGTATTCAGTTTAACTAGATCCGTTCCTGTTGTTTTCTTCATAATATACTGACAGGCAGGCAGGTGATTGTGCTAGCTGCAGTATTTTCACTTCGTGTACTGTGTCCTTTGCACAGTGTGCACCTAAAGCTTACCTGAATACAATTGCTGGTGTTCCCATACAAATACAGGCAGGGAGCTGTAGTATTTTGATTTAGTGTCCTTTGCACGGTGTGTACCTAAAGCTTACCTGAATACAATTGCTGGTGTTCTCGTACTAATACCACAGGCAGGTAGCTGCAGTATTTTCAGTTAGTGTACTGTGTCCTTTGTACAGTGTGCAGGTAAAGCTACCTGAAAACAAATGGGTTGGGGGGGGGGGGCACCCATGCCGATTTTTCTCAATGATTTTCCCAATGATTTTCATCCATATTGTCGGGACCACACATTACATTAAAGCCGCAAGCCGTTTAAATTACCTTTTTTCCTTTAGAAATGTCATTTTGTGCAGGGACAGTTCTAAACACGGGTAACACGTGCCACTTCACAGGCATACTATAGACACTCCCCAGGTACGATATTTAAAGGAATATTTCACTTTTTATTTAAATTTTTTTCACTTTATGCATCACTAAAATCACTGCTCCCGAAAAAACGTTCGTTTTTAAACCTTTTTTTGTATTGATAATGTCCCCTGGGGCAGGACCCGGGTCCCCAACTCCTTTTTAAGACAATAACTTGCATATTAGTCTTTAAAATTGGCACTTTTGATTCCGAACGTTCGAGTCCCATACACTTTAACGGGGTTCGATAGTTTGCGCAAACTTTCGGTTCGTTCGCAAGTTCTGGTGCGAACCGAACCGGGGGGTGTTCGGCTCATCCCTAACCGGGAATGATTATAGTTTGTAGACCCTATAACTTTCACACAAGCTAAATAATAATATACACTGATTTGGGCTACTGTAGAAATGTATCAGAATACACTTTGGCCTAAATTTATGAAAGATTTATTTGCAACATTTTATGAACGAAACTAAAACTCTTTTTTTTTTTTTTTTTTAAATTTCCAATTGTTTATATAGTAAAAGATATTTCTCTTTCGTCCATGGACGGACACAGCTCCTTATTCTTGACTTGTGGGTTATGTTCCGTCTATTAGGAGAGGACTAGGCAAACAAGTTAGACATTTAAAACATGTAACTTTAGCAAAGCTGAACAGCCCCGCCCAGGGGGCGGTCCCTCTGGTCATAACCCCTCACACTGCCTCAGCAGCTCAGTTTTTTTCTGCCTAGTAGAGGAGAAGGACCTGGCTCCCTTTGGGCCCATGGTCCTGAAGAAATTTTATTTTTAAATTTATTTTATGATTTTATTTTAAGAAATCTTCTATTAACTGGGTGACAGGCTGGATAAGATAGATCCTTGTAGTCCCCCCAGTCCGGCCATCGAGTGTGAGCAGGCCTTAGCTACGTGCGGGGTCGGCCACGACATACCCCATGGCTCCTGGGGTGGCCGGTGAGCTATTTGCTCCGAGGTCCACATATGACTGGGCTGCTTGCTGTCTGTCACAGTGAACCGGGCCGACAGCTACTCCGTACTGCTCGGATGTAGGTCTGTCAGGAACGCGCCAGCAAGTCCTCGCATGGACAGGCAAGTATGGTTCCTCCTACTTCGGCAGGCTGGAACAGCTGGGCATTCCTGGGGGGGGTCGATTAGGGGGGTCTCCTGTCCTCCCTTTCCTCTCCCCCCGTTCCCCTTTTTTCCCTCCTCGCCATGCATGTGGGGCCTGCTGTGTGTGACCGGGCTGTACCTGTAGGGGGACTCTGGGTCCCTGTGGGGGTGCCCGGGTCCGCTCTCTGGGGGTGGTCTGTCATTTAGGAAGCCTCCGCTCGGTGTCTCCGCGGCCTTCTCGTCCACCTCGTCCACCTCAGCGTGTTTGTGTGCCATTTTTGGAAGCGCCGGTGCCATTTTTCTTGCTGTTGTATTTCCCATTGGCGGCCATTTTCTTGTGGCCGCACTGTAGCATAGGTCTCTATTGCGGGTGGCCAGTTTCTTGTGGCCCGCGCTTTTTTTATATCTGAGGCGCGTGGCGGCCATTTTGGTGTAGGTTTCCTGTACAGGTTTGGCCTCTAGCGCTGGATGGCTTCCTGGATGGCGCAGTCAGCGCTGTTTATCTCAGAGAACACCCGAAAGACCCACTCTGTGTGCAGAGAGGGAGCGGACCGCGGTGCTGAGCAGTTCTTTCGCCTGGGTGGTGAGTTCCCTGGGTAAACCCTTAGTCACGAGCAGCATGGAGGGGGGGGGTACCTTTTTTTACACAAGTGCCCTGACTTAGTCCTTATGGACTGTCAGGGGGTCAGCATGGTGTCAGAAGCTGGCGTTTTTCCCAGATAGTCCAGTGGTAGCTGTAATGATGTGTATGCTTTATGCTACACCTGCGGTGCCTGTGGACGCCTTGTCGGCAGCCCTGGAGTCCTTGGTGGCTAGGGTGGTAGTGGTGTGTGGGCATCAAGGGGAGTAAAACCGCACCCTCCCCCCCACCATCTTCTGGGGATTGCTCTGACTCACTCGGGCCTGGCTGTAGCACAGAAGCCCTGTTCTGAAGGGTCAGAGACTGCTGACCAGGACCATTCGGACAGTGAGGAGGACTCCATGTCTGGGTCAGCGCAGAACTAAGCACTTGTTGGAGCACTTATCGCCACAGGCGGGTAACTCTTAAGCTGGAGGATACGGCTGGAAGTGTTGGTCCCTTTTTGGGTCCCACAAGCCGACCCGCACTGCTCAGGTTTTTTCCTTATGGGACTTCTTCTGATAAGTTCATAGACCAGGAATGGGAACGGCCGCAGAGGGTTTTTTATGTTCCAAAAAACGCATGGTGATCCATTACCCTTTGAAGAGAGCCTGCTGAAAAGATGGGCATCTCCCCCGGTTGTGGACCCCCCGGTATCACGGTTAAACAAAGTAACCACTATTCCGGTTGCGGGGACCCCTGCATTTAAAGATGCATTACGGCCAGGTTTGGCTGTGGCTCTGGTGTCACAGGCACTTCCAGAAGGGGCAATAAATTTGCACCGAGAGTTGGAAACATAACAGGTTTCCCCAGTCTGCGTAGAACTGGCTGTCCAGTTGATGCATCGCCTCACATAGGTCTGCGATGCAGACCTGGACACTGCTCCCCTGAAAGAGCCTCAGTATCTGTTGTGGTACTGCGTCGCCTGATTTGTCAAAAATGCTGGTCTGCGGACTAGACTTCCAAGAAGGCTCTGGCTGATTTGTCTTTCAGGGGTGAGAGGCTATTTGGAGCCTCGCTGGATGACATTATTAAGGATGTCACTGGGGGTAAGAGCTCACTACTCCCACAATCCAGAGAAGGTAAGGTGCCATGCCGCAGGCCTGGGCCCTCCTTTTCTGCTCAGGAGCCATGTTTTTTTCTTCAGTCCGGGCCCGCAGGTAAGCGTTCCCTGGCCGACAAGGGGCCAGCTGAGGGACAAAAGCGTCCCTGGGTTCGCAAGCCAAACAAGCCCGCAAAAAAATCTGCTACTGCATGAAGGTTTGCCCCCACCTGACTCTCGGGTGGGGGGTCGCCTTCCCGAGTTTGCATCTCGGTGGACCTCCCTGCTTTCCGACCCGTGGGTTTGCGAAGTGGTTTCATAGGGTAAAAGATAGAATCTCTTTCTTGTCCACCAAAACTGTTTTTTTTTCCCTCCAAACCTTCTTCCTCCAGCTCGTCAGAACGCCCTGTTTGGGGCAGTGCAAGACCTGCTTGATGCACGGGGTCAAAGTTCCTGTACCGCAGCCGGACAGGTTTCAGGGATTTTACTCCATTCTGTTTGTACTCCCAAAGAAGGACGGTGTTCATCCATTTCTGGGTCTCTATGCCCTCAGCACCTTTGTACCACTGCAAAGGTTCAGGATGGAATCAGTTCGCTCCGTGGTCACTGCACTCCATCCTGGGGATTTTTTAGCGTCCTTGAACCTCAAAGACGCACACTTGCATGTCCCCATATGAATTAGGCATCAGTTTTTCTGCGTTTGGCAGTCAGGGATGATCACTACCAATTGTGGCTCTCCCTTTTGATCCGGCATCGGCACCAAGGGGTTTTACTGCTGTGTTTCGCCCTGATTCTGGCCTTGCTGAGTCAACAAGGAATCGCTATCGTGGGCGACCTGGTCGACCTCCTTCTGAGAGCTGCTTCAGTCTCAGAATTTGAGGAGAATGTGGCAAATGACAGTTAGACCCTTCAAGGATTTAGTTGGGTAATGAACCTCCTGGCGTCGGTATTGGTTCTGACTCAGAGCCTGGAATCCTGGGCTTGATCTGGACTCTTCAGAGGCGAAGGTTTTTTTTCTCCCTGTAAAGAAATTGCAGACTCTTCAGGTGGCGGTGAAGCTGTTTGCATTCCGCAGGTAATCGTCGCTGCGCTTTGCATGCGAATCCTGGGTCTCAGGGTGGCCTCCTTTTTGAGTCGGGTACCATATGCTCAATCCACACTCGAGTCTTGCAGTAATAGATCCTGTCCCAATGGGACAAGTCTCCGTTGTCCCTGGATTGTCAAATCCGGGTGAGCCAACTAGTCAAGGCCTCCCTGGTCTGGTGGCTGAGGTCTCCAGCCCTTCAGTCCAGAAAGTTGTTCCTTCTCTTTCACAGGACGGTGATCACTATGGACACCTGCCTGAGGGGGGTTCAGTCGACATAAGGTCGCTGGATACAGAAAGAATCCCACCTGCCAATCTATGTATTGGAACTTCGGGCGATCAGGCAGTGCCTCTCCACATGGTCACAGAGGCTACAGGGGCATCCAGTTAGGATACAGTCAGACAACGTCACAGCGGTGGCGTATGTCAACCATCAAGAAGGAACAAGTAGCTCGGCTGCAGCATCAGAGATCGCTTGCATCCTAACTAAGGTGGGCAGGAAGGAGCGTGCTGGCTCTATCGACCGTATGCATTCCGGGCGTAGAAAACTGGCAAGCTGTTGCCTAAGTCGCCAGACGTTGGGCCAAGGTGAATGGTTGCTACACCCGGATGTGTTCCAACTCTTTTACCTGAGTTGGGCCACACCAGACGTGGGCCTCCTGGTTTCTCGACTCAATCGCAAGGTATTGAGATTGTGGCCAGGTCCAGAGATCCCTGGGCAGATGCGTTAGTGGCTCCGTGAGGTCAGTATCGGCTAATTTTACGCCTTTCCCCCAATAAAACTTCTTCCTCGTCTTCTCCGCAGAGTAGAGGCCGAGGGGATTCCGGGGATATTGTTTGCCCCAGACTGGCCTCTGCGTCTCTGGTACACTGACCTAGTGCGCCTGGTGGCGGATGTCCCTTGGCGACTGCTGATGCGGGAGGACCTTCTGTCGCAAGGTCCCATACTTCATCCTTCCTTACAGGCGCTAGCTTTAACGGCATGGCTATTTAAAAGCCAGGTACTGAGGGACTGAGGCCTTTTGGTTTCGGTAATTTCCACCATGCTAAGCACACGGATGTCATCTTCTTGGAGGATTTGCCATCGCACGTGGAAGGCCTGCATCTCTGTGGTGTCCACGGGCATATTCAGTTTCCAGGATCCTGCTGTGTTTTACAGCATGGAGTGGATAAAGATCTTGCCTTAAGTAACATTAAGGGGCAGATTTCAGCCTTCGCTGTTTTCTTTCAACGACCCTTGGCGGCTCTTTTCACTGGTGTGTACGTTTGTGCAGGGGGTCCGACGTGTGGTCCCCTCAGTTTGACCACCACTTCTTCCGTGGGATTTGAACCTGGTGCTTCGGAAACCTCCCTTTGGGAACATCAGAGAGATTTCTCTCTTGACATTCTCTCAGAAAGTAGCCTTCTGGTGGCCATTACATCTGTCAGAAGGGTTTCTAGGTGGCGGCCTTGTCTTGTAAGTCCTCATGCTTGATCCTTCATAAGGATACTGCGGTGCTACACCCACAACCTTCTTTCTTCCGAAGGTGGTTTCGGCCTTTCATCTGAATGAAGACATTGTGCTTCCATCCTTGTGTCCTCGGCTGTCGCATCTCAGGGGTTGTGTTACACCCGCAGGGCACGTACCACGTCTAAGGGATGTATCGGTCTGCTACAGCTCCGTTTTGGAGGTCAGACTCACTGTTTCTGTCGGTGACTGAACCAAAGAAGGGCCTGGCGGTCTCGTCGGCCACCGTTTTTCAGTGGACCTGCCAGACGGTAATTCAGGCCTATGCCCTTAGAGGGCGGGCACCTCCCTTTCCTGTTTCCGCGCATTCGACCAGGTCACTTGTTGTCTCCTGGGCTTTCCGACATCATGTGCCTGTTTCACAGATGTGTAAGGCGGCGACCTGGTCGCCCGTTCAGCCCTTCACTAAGTTTTACAGGGTTGACGTGTATGCATCTTCGGATGCTTGCTTCGGCCACAAGGTTTTGCAGGTGATTGGTTGAAGCTACATCTCCTCCGTTGAGGAGCTCTGGTTGTTTGGGGTGAAGTTGTTTAATTGCTGTTCCCACCCCTCGTTTTTGACACTGCTTGGGGACATCCCACAAGTCAAGAATTCTAAGGAGCTGTGTCCGTCCATGGACGAAAGAGAAAATAGGATTTTTGTACTCCCTGTAAAATCCTTTTCTCTGAAGTCCATGGACGGACACAGCACCCTCCCCTCCTTTTTAAGTTTGTACTGCTTTTTGACTAACTGAGCTGCTGAGGCAGTGTGAGGGGTTATGACCAGAGGGACCGCCCCTTGGGCGGGGCTGTTCAGCTTTGCTTAATTTACATGTTTTAAATATTTAACATGTCGGCCTAGTCCTCTCCTAATAGACAGGAACATAACCCACAAGTCAAGAATTATAAGGAGCTGTGTCCTTCCATGGACTTCAGAAAAAAGGATTTTACGGTGAGTACAAAAATCCTATTTTTTTTTTAAAACGGCAGTGGTTAAATACTACCAAAAGAGTGGTCTATATGTGTGAAAAAAAATTATATATATTTAATTTGGGTACAGGTTTGCATGACTGAACAATTTCCAGTTAAAGTAGCGCAGTGCTGAATAGCAAAAAAAGAAAAACCCTGGTCATCAAGGGGTTAAAATATAAGCTTGATAAAAGATTGGGACAGTCGCCACTTTGGTTTAGAACATTATATAGGGTGGCAAGATCTGAGGTGCAAACCCAAAAAGATCTATCTTGTCTTGTAGATTAGATATTGCTATAACTGTAGATCCTAATTAAAATCTACTGATCCTGGTATATTTCTTCTAGGAGAACTAGCAGTCTTTAGAGTAGTCTGGACACATCATAAAGGTTTAGATGCATGCTCAGGCGATTAGAGCATTCTCGGGTTAAGAATCAGCATGTTAAACAACAGACCCATCTTATGGTCTGCCTATTGACATATAGTAACCTTCTTTGTACATTCAAATTACCGGTATACTGTTTTATAATTTATTCATCAACAAGTGTTTAAAAAGTTGATACTGGTAAAGTTGGTTTGATCAGCAGACAGTATATTTTTTTAAAGATAATCTCTCTAGTTCAATGTGCCAATTTTGTAACTGTACATAATTTAATAATGGGTCCTTATTTTGGCATGTAAACAATGCTCATAAAAAAATTTAAAAGTCTGATGGTGCACTGTGCTGTATAAAGTGGGTAAGCTAGGAAGCTTTTAACTGTTGTATTCATGTAATTGTGTTATGTCATGCGAATTGTCTTCATACGCATTTTACATGTTTTACTTTAGCCAAACATCTTGACAAGCATAACTTAACAGATCTTTAGATCATGCCGTGCTAGGCAGGCTGCCATGCAAGTGGCCTGTAGTTTGTCTTTGTCAGTACTAATAACATCTGGGTTTGTTACATTCTTTCTTTTTCTCTGTTTTGCAGCTGCTCATATTGTCCCTGTATCAGAGATTGTTTCAGTTGAAGAAGCGGAAATTGGTGAGAAGCACTATGGCATGCAGTGGAAACACATGTGCAAACCTCATGCATTTACCGGTAAAGGTTTTTCTTTTTCTTTTAAAACCAGATCATGTAATTTTTCCATATTTATTAAAATGATATGCTGTAATTATGCACATCTTAAAACCTAGTAACATATACTGGACTTTACTAGAAAAGTAGAGTAAAATTGGGTAAAAAATGGTCGAAGGTGTAGGCCAACTACCTGTGCTAAGACGCATTAATTAAGGGGAACTTTTTTTTTTTTTGTCTTATGTTTAAAGCAGCACCTTGAATGGTCTCCCCATTATGTACGCCTATATTAAATCGCTGTATTATAAATGGGGAAAAATAATTAGAAATTATACTTGCCTTGCACCCTGCTTCTACACTGTGACATGACAATCCTTACGACATCCTGGGAACCATGAGTATTTCAGATCTCATTAGAGGACACTCCAGCACAGTGTGCATTCCTCAATCATCTCAGGATCTCGCCAAAGTATTATGACCTCCATAGATGGTTCGAATCTCGGCCGATCCCTGCTGAGATTCGAACCATCTATAGACAGGCTGATTATTCCCAAGTCAATGCATTGATCGACTTGGGTACAACCAGCATGTTTGATTTTTACATGGGATTATTGCCAGCTGCTATAGCGGACAGCAAAAATCTGTGTGGTCTTCCGACATGGATGGCTACCCACGCTCTTTCTGCCGGGAGAACACAATGGCTCCAGGGGAGGGATTCCCTCATCAAAACTGACGGGTTGCAGGAAAGAAAATCAAATGGTCTATAGCCTGCCTTAACCTAGGCATTGTAGGTGTAAGCCACAATTTTGCTCTCTGCTTAGATCATATGATCTATGATCGAAAGTCAGTTTACTGGCTAATTATTTCCTAATATTTTATGCAATTTTAATGTATTGAATTTTGTAAAAACCCACATCTTTTGGATTTATGTATAGTAATAAATGAAATGGGTACAGCCTGTGAGTAATATGCTTGGTCATCTCAAGTTGTCTATGCAATCAATTATGACTTGTGCATTGATCCTTAGAAAAGTTTAACCTGTGATTCCATATTTTAGAAAAAAGACTGATTTTGTTTTACCTTGTTACTGGGACTTGACTTTCACTGACCTCATGATTAAGTCCTACCAACTAACATTATACTTTATAGTTAGATTTTGAGCAGTAAGCAACTCTCATTTCACAGGGAGATGTCATTGTCCAATTGATGTATAAAGTATAATTAAAGTAGCCAAAATACCAAGCATGAACCAAGGAAGGCCAGTCTTTCCCTCTGAGCTTTCTTGGCTTCAGACGGTCTATGGCAGTGATGGCGAACCTTGGCACTCCAGATGTTTTGGAACTACATTTCCCATGATGCTCCACTACACTGCAGAGTGCATGAGCATCATGGGAAATGTAGTTCCAAAACATCTGGGGTGACAAGGTTTGTCATCACTGGTTTATGGTATTTTCCCCCAAAAAAGTGTCCCTGCTATGTGTTGGAAAATATTTAAACATAAAATAACTGCATTATCCATCCATATATTGCTCTGGAATTAAAGTTGAACTAAAGGAAATTTTTATTTTTATTTTCTATTTTGGAGAAAGGAAATGGAGGGTTTTAACACCTGTCAGTTTTATTTTCCCCATAGCAGAGATTTCCCTTCACTTCATGTGAACAAGCCAAAACAGGAAGAGGAATTCCTTCCAAAGTGAGAGAATCCCGGGCTGAAGCCAGGGGTCACCAGAACGAGTGTCTCTGTTGGAAGATTTCCCCTCTATTGCTGTTCTGGTGTCAACACAAAATTTTGGTTTTTCTTTTACTTTCAGTTTCAATGATTACGGGACACATAGGATACATCTACCCAAACGGGGGCACAGACTGCAATAAAAACTGACCGGGGTTCTAATCCCTCTCCACATTATCCAAAACTTTAAAAAAAAATTTGCCTTTTAGTTACGCTTTAATTGTGATTTCAGTGTTCCTTGTACATGGTTGTGTAAAATCATGCAATTTTACTCAAAACTCAAAAGAGGCAGCATAAAGGAAACCTGTACTAAGGAATCCTGAAAAATTTTATTTCTTGGCTCTCATGTTGATACAATAATCGTAATTCTTTGCACCATTAACCTGAAGCAAACATGCTAATCAGGAATTCAAACTTCATTCTGACTTTACATGCCACAGACTTGTTCTGGGTCAAAAAAATCAAGGTATCAATTGTGGCAGCTAGGTAACGAGCATTTTTTTGGAAGATGGTCATTTTGTAGCATCTTTCTTGTCCTGTACTCACAGGTTCATTTTAAAGTAGAACTGAGGGTAGTGGAAAGCGGTGAAGGGAGCATTTGCTGTAAGGTGCAACTATGCACAGTTTACGTGCATATTATGGCAAAATTACTTTTTGTGTCCAGTGGTTACAGCTCAATGTCCTCTGTTGCCTTCTGCTCCTCTACTGGTGTATTCTTTGTTCAACCATTGAGCAGCCAGTAATGATGCAACTCTCAAAAATGTTAGCTGGAGTTTCATCATTCCAACATTAGCCCGTTGTTTGGCATAACACTGCATGGCACTTGCAGAGCAGTTGGTGCAAAAATAAAAAATAAAACATGTTGGGAGAAAGGGTAAATTTACTTTCCTGACACAGCATGACAGCATATACGTATGGGAAGGCTCCGCCTCCCTGCCCAATTCAGGACCGGTTATATTATAAAAGTAGGTCTCCTCCCTTCCTGCAGTATTCTCTTTTTTTTCCTCACTGCTACAGCCGGTTATGCTAAAGCTAAAAAGCAGAATTTTTATTTTTCCCTCACCTTGCCGGACGCTTCTGGCCAAGCCGCACAGGTTCAAGCCTCTCCTGTGACGAAGCTCCCCGCTGTAAAGGCAGACATGAACGCCTATATGGGGGAGACCCCACCCCCCCCTCTCAAGATCCAGGAAGATATGGGGGTGAGGGCATCTGGTCTCTAGGGAGTGCTCCTTTATCATGATGCCATGGATGGACATTCATTGGACTGTCTGTTTGGACATGAAGCATGCAGGTGGTAAGGCACCACATGGTGCAAAAATTCCATTCAGTTACTGCTGCAAGTATGTGGTTAAGCTTGCATTTCTGAAGGGTTGTGGTTGTGTCTGCAATACTGCTAATGATGATAGCAGGTGTGCTGTGCTGTGCTGAAGCCTTCCTACTAACTGAACAAGCCTGGCCCTACAGTCTTGACTTATTTTCTGCAGGTATGCTGTTGGTTTGCATTTCTGAAAAGCATATATCACACTTGTGAATCTAACTGGCTATCCATAGTGCCACTTTGTTTACTAATGTTTCACAGATTGAAGTCTGTGTCTGCAGTTTTGCTAATGCTTGAACTGATAACAGGTGATATTGAACCCTTTCCTCTTCATGCAGGGCCTGGCCCTGCAGGCTGGGCTCACTGTGTATTGATGCTTGCTTGTGGTATGATCCTTGGTGGTACATGTGTCTAAGGTAGGTTTAACCTGCTAGTGCTAATTGTCAGATGACTATTAACTTGCGCTGCTTGTCTATGATTACATTAACTCTACAGTGTGAATGACTGTGATGTGTTTATTTCTATGCATTTACATGCTGACCTTGGTTCTAAAATAAAAGTCAGGATCTGTTTAGTCACATTCCTTAGTACTTACCTGTTAGCAATTTGTAATTGCTTGTATTATTTGGGGTACCCCACAGAAAGAGATGTGGTTGTAGTGGTTACTACTTATGCCAAATACCCCAGGCATGGCTCCAGGCTTCAGCTCATCTGTGAACCAGTAGCAATCAGCCTTCCTAGAGACCAGCAACTTTAACTAAGGTGAGGGCAGGTAGGTATATGGTATATCCTAAAAGAGTGCACATTATGGGCATAATGAGCGTAAATCTCTCCAGCCCTCAACACCAACACCAGTCAACCTACTTCTGCAACAGGGGACAGATCCTCTTCAGCCCTGAAAGAACCACTATGTAGTTAACTGCCAGTGGAGGCAGATCAAGAAGTCTCTACAGTAATCATAGTGGTCTGGTGGTAACTGGTGTGTCGGCCAAAATGCAAAACAAGGTGGCAGGCCAAAGACAGTGACAAAGGTGCAGAGACTGAAAAGGCCTACAGTCACTAATGGTTCCATACCAAGCCTAATAAAACAATTGTGCTTGTTTAAAGGCAACCTCTACCTCAGAGCTTGCTTCTGGGAAATTGCTATGACAAGTTGGCATATCAGAAGCAAAAGGTGTATACTTTAACCCATCCAAGCTGACTGTGTGGAGCTCGGGGACTAAGCTATTCAAACAAAGGCATCTAAAGGGTACCTCTGCCTCAAAAGCAGTCGGCCAAACAGGCTGCATCAGATTAACCACGGGTGTCATTCTTCCAACAGAAGAGGCAATATCCTTTGCAGAGACCCTGGGACAGCAAATAGAGCCAGAGATGAAGAAGGTTCATACTGCTGTTAAGTAGTGTTTTGTGTCCTGCGATTGTGCTCACTTCGGTAGCCAGACTGTCAGGACCTCAGACAGGATGAAAGCAGAGCTCTGGTCTGTGATAAAATCTCTATGATGGTGGATCCTAGATTGAAAATGGAGTAGCCAATGATGCAGTTCAGACACTGCGAATACAAAACTATATGCGGTTTCTCCAGTAATCATTGTGGTCAGTGAACCCTTATGTCCCATCCCACAAGTAAACACATGCCGCTTTAAGTCAGAGTGGTGACTGTTCAAGTCGGATCTGGTGATATTTAGAAGGAGGATTAATTCCTTATGTTAATCACCAATGACCAGAGGATGGCCAAAAGGCAAAGTAACAGAGTGAATGACAGGTTAGACCTGGGAGAACTACAGCGGAGAATAAAGAATCAAGAATTATCTTTATTTGCCTAAACCCAATAGGGTCAGCTGACAGTTATTTGTAAATTTGAGCTTAGGATCTGTGGGTCCTGTGCATTAAGGAAGCCAATGAAATTTTTTTTCATTTCTCTACCAATTCATTGCATTCCCTTCATGATGCATCAGAGCACAAGGGTTGTCATTACATGGTCGTTAGTCAAAAGTAAGACTTGAATAACAGGCGGAAGGTTAAGGATCCAAAAATTGCACAGGCCATCGTTGCAATTAATCTCTCCAGCCGTCAGTAAGGCTTGACCTCCACAAATCATACCATACTAACGGTAAAGTAGTCCCTATACTACTTTTAAGCCCACTGTGATCTAACTTGGGGCCATAGACATCAAGAATACACAGGCATTGATTCAAGACACATAGAAATCGCAGTAAATCACACGATTTTAGGTCGCAATAATGGAAACCTAGGCTAAGACTGTCAATGGTCTTTAGACCTAGCAAGTTGTATATTTGCATGGTTGCATAGGGGGTGAGGTTGAGGATGGACACAGGTCCATCAAGTCCAACCTATGTGTGATTATATGTCGATATTACCTTTATATATCCTGTATGTTGTGGTTATCCACAAGTGTGTGTGTGTGTGTGTGTGTGTGTGTGTGTGTGTATATACTGTATACACACTTCAAAAGACCCATGTTGCAGCAAGTACCTTCGCCTGGCAATTAGTTCACTACGAGTTCATCTGGCAGACTGACCTTTCCACAAACTCCAGACATTTCCTGGGATATTGGGTCCAGTAAGGGCTGACTTGCGGGACCAAGGACTTCTGGTGTGCCTTGTCTGGACAACAGACTGGTGCAATGACTTCCAGATTCTGGGAAAAGATTCCCAGTACAGACTCTGATCGAGTTGGGAGGAACCATCATCGAGAGACCATCATCGAGAGACCAACTAGTCTCATCACAACAATGACCTACCGGGAAGCAATTCTGAATCTCTGAAAATAAATACAATAAAGTTACACTCAGAGAGAGCAACAGTATAAGTATCTCACTTGAGCAAATGGCTCTTTCCCATGGGCTGCATCCCACGGTCGCAAGAGCAATAAAGTAGCCGGTAGTAAACCATTAGGTCTGAGGTGCCCAAGGGAAGGTTGACAACTGTGTTAACTGGTTTTGTAGTAAGGAAAGACTTTCTTCCTGCACTAGAAACAGTAACTCCACAGAGGAGAAAAGTCCCCTCTTGGGGAGGTAGCTAAACGAACTAATCTGTCAGCATATCAGCTATTAGGCATACCAATCATCCCAAGTGGTTACTCGTCGGGTATTCATGCCAATGGAGGACAAGGTGTCCAAAAGTCCGAGTTATAGCGGTCGCAGACTGGAGTCTGTCCGAAACGCAACAAATAAGCCTCAACTATGCTGAAGAGACTCAGCAATATGGGGAAGTCCTATCTTCGCTGTCAAGAAGGAATGCAAAACTAGTCAACTTCTGTCAGATGTATCTCCCAGCACGTTAAGTAAGGTTTTCTAGAACTTACGGCCAGAGGGCGTAAGATACAAAAGCCGTCGGATGACAAGGGACGGTCTTCAAAACAAAAAGCTGGTCAAGAGATGGGCAACAGATAAGGCTATCAAGATATTGGTCTGACTGTAACCTGGGTGGCTTCCCAGAGGTGGAAGCAGAGAAACTAATGACAGCCAACTGGGTCGGCAAATTAGCCAATATGTATATTCAACAAACCTAATACTCTCCAGGATCCTTATCCGGTTTCGCAGTCATTCGGTGGTGATAACAATAATTGCCCTGTGGCTTGCAGGCCATAATATCCGCGGGTACAGTCTCAGATCCGAGAACCTCCTCCTATTCTCCTTCCTGAGATCCAACACCTCATACAGCGTAGCCAACGGTATCTTCCAAATTTCATACAAGTTATATCTAGAGGCTGGAGACCAAGAAGTAGAGGTCTCACCGTTTAGTGTTTGAAATCCTATGGAGGTCAGAGCGCCTACTCCAAACTTCAAGTACATTAGATACGAGAAAAACCTACTGAATTTAAAGGATGGAATTCTCTACTCCTTACTGTAAGGATTGCATTGTATACAAGTAAGCCTAGATACGGCATTAAAGGATACATGAAACTCAGTCGTGTCCTCACTCTATGGGATCCAGTAACGGTGGGATCCAGTAACGGTGGGATCCAGTAACGGTGGGATCCAGTAACGGTGGGATCCAGTAACGGTGGGATCCAGTAACGGTGGGATCCAGTAACGTTTGCATATCTTAGCAACCAATTCCGATAGACCTGGGCAAGTTATTCTTTCCCCATTTAGTCTTCCAAATAGTGTGAGACACATCATCTCACTCTCCATTTAGAGGGATAGGACATCCTAAATATGGCCAGTAACATGGAATAAGTATTCTTTTTGGCGAATAGGTCTAGAAAGATCTCAGACATCCAAGTGTCAAGCTATAAACTACCTTGTTGTTGAAATGATCAGGCAAAATGGCTCTAGTCTCTTCCTCAACACTATACAAAGGTTGGTATCTTTGCAATCTGGGATAGAACATCGGCCTTCTGGCATATCCAAACTAAAGTGTTTGAAGTACCACGAACATTGAAAATAGTCAAGGTTTAAGAGACCTAGAATTGGCCCTTCTTCTAGGAGAAAAACGATAGACTCATCAGGCCTAACGGCATCGGAAAAAGACAATCACTGTTTGGGGGTCCATTCTTGTGGACCCAGCAGTCTTAACTACAATACATCTCAGTCGTTAGTGGGGATAGAGCTAATCCTCTTAAACACTTGAGCAGTACCCACCCTTGTTGTCTGGTGATTTGGTACATCCCATACGTATATGCTGTCGTGCTGTGTCAGGAAAAGGGAACATTTTATACTTGCCTGATGGTAATTTTCCTTTCCTGATGCAAGCATGACAGCATATAGGTCCCCTCCCAAAAATAAAAAATAAAATAAAAATATCACGAAAATATAAAGGCCTTCGCAGTGATACTAAGTTACGAGAATACTGCAGGAAGGAAGGAGACCTACTTTTATAATATAACCGGTCCTGAATTGGACAGGGAGGTGGAGCCTTCCCATACGTATATGCTGTCATGCTTGCATTAGGAAAGGAAAATTACCATCAGGCAAGTATAAAATTTTCCCTTTTGTCTCTTTTGCCAAAAAAAAAAAGGAATTGTGCTGACAATAATTAATTTTTTGGAGCATTAAGTTTCACTTTAAGATTCTTCAGATAAATTGAAGTAAAGTTTGGTGTGCTTATTTTAGGTCTGATAATTTTTCCTACATCTTCTACCTAAATGCTGTGATTGTAAATGTTCATATACTATGTGTGTATATCTACACAGATTAGCCGTGACATTATGACCACTGCCAGGTTAAGGGAAATAATGTTGCGTATATTTCTACAATGGCATCTGAAAGTGGGTGGGATATATAAGGCAGCACGTGAACATGTTGTCCCAGAAAAGGATGTGCTGAAAGCCAAATAAAAGTGCAAGCTAAAGATTTGAACCACTTTGACAAAAGCTGAATTGTAATGGCTAGTCGACTGGGTTAGAGAAACTCCAAAATTGCATCTCTTCTGGGATGTTTCCAGTCTGCAATGGTGAGGACCTACCAAAAGTGGTCAGAGGGAGGAAAACCGGCAAATTAGTGGCAAGGAAATGGGCGTCCAATGCACATTGATGCATATGGAGAGCAAAGGCTAGCTGTGTAGTCCAATCCAATAGAATAACTACTGTAGCTCAAATTGCTGAAAAGCGTAATAATGGTTTCCATAGAAAGGAATCGGCACACAGTACATCAGTCTTGATTTATTTGGGCCTGGTGGTAGTAGGTTGATCTTGTTTTCTGATGGGAGTTGCCTCGTTCAGCAGGATAATGTGTCCCACCGTGCAACCTACATGACTTAAAAGATCTGCTGCTAACAGCTTGGTGCCAGACACCTCAACATACTTTCGGAGTCCATGCCTCATCGGGTCAGGGCTGTTTTGGTGGCAAAAGAGGGACCTACTCAATATCTCAATATTAGGTGGGTGGTCGTCATAATGTTATGGCTGATCAGTATCTATCTTATTTATATATATTTTTTACAGTAGATGGGAACATTTTATAATAACATTTTCTGTGTTTTAGTGCACTATGTACAGAGATCGAAGAAGCATCGCTGGCGGTGCAAAGCAGTGACCTTCTGGTGCAGTGACGAGCTTCTGTGTTGCCATTGGTTGCAAGCACTTAATGATCTACTTGAGCAGCAGAGTATGTTCTATAGTATACAAAAACTGTTTTTTGTTTTCTTTTTTGTTTATATCTGAATAGTTCAACTTGAAAATGCTACTTTTTTTTTTTTCTTTCTTTTTTTGGAAGATTCTGGCACTTCAGTTTGAGAGTCAGGAATACCTGAAGTTACCTCAAGTCTTTTCTGGCTTGTCAACTGCCAGACTTCATTCATACAATGTGTTTTAACTCCTTGGAGTATATCACTGTGTGGAAGAAAAGGCCCCTTTATTATAAAGAATGTAGACAAGTGCAAGGTTCTTAGTGAACACTAATAAGCGGTTTTCAAGATGGCAACCTGCAGACTTCAGAACAAGGCAAATATTGTTTAAGTAAGAGATGGGTTTTCTTACTTGAATGTTGGTGTTGTGTGTATTTCTTCCAAATCTGTGCAGTGATCCTGAATGAAACGGTGACAAGACCTGTCACCGCTGCGCTCTCTTGTACAGGTTAACTGGTCTTGTATATGCTCCTTCCTCCAGCTTTCTGCAGGAGGACCCCTCCGAAAAGCTTTTCTTTATGCTCAAGCTAGGGGCGGATCAGTGCTGTTGTCACAGCTACCTTTACAAGGAGTTTGGTTTTGTGTGACAGCATAGTCCAGCACGTTTCAATAGGCTGCCCTATTGGTGACAAACCCTCCAAAAAAAGTTCCAGCGTCTTTTCGGGCAGTAAGCTTCACGTGTCTTTTCAACGCACATTTGACGTGTGGCCAAAATGCGCATTTCCTAGCTGCGTTTGGGATGTCATGAACAATTAACGCACCCCAAGTGTGACACGCATTTCCTAAATGTGCGCAGAAGTGCACATTTCTGCACGCATTACCGAAACACGCAGGTTTGAGTGGGGACTCAAGTTGATGTGTTCAAACTGAATATGATAAATATAGTAAAGGCCAAAAAATAATTTTTTTACATTTTTGGCCTCCTATTTTGTACCTTTTTGAAAATAGAACTATACCCAAAAATTATTATTATTCTTTTTAGAAAGTGGAAATTTTATTGCTTTTTTTTTTTTTTTTTTTTTTTGTTTAATCAAGGCCTCCTCTCGCAGTTCAGCTTACACATCTCCCCTCCCATAGCACCTGATTTATGTTTACATTGGATTTGAGGACTCCGCTGAGTGGCAAAAGAGACTGGGGGACTTAGCTTGCCTGAGAGCAGTACTTGAATGACTTCTGCTCCAAGCATACTAGCATTATTTATAAGCTCAAAAAATGCTTGAAAAAAAAGCTGGATGAAAAATGCTGAGAATAGTGTTTGTGTGCCAGCTTGCAGTGGCGTTTTAGGAGCATTAGCGTTTTTATAGTACATTGGGGGTGGGGAGAAGGGGGGGAAAAAAGCTCAAAAAATTCAGTTTTAGTAGTGTTAGAAGCGTTTAGGAGCGTTCAGTGTTTTTTTTTTTTTCTGCTAGAAAGCGATTCAAAAGACTCCTAGACGCTGAAGCTCAAAAAATTATAATATTCTATGTGTCCATGCACACAACATTAGTCTAACACTCTTTAGCTTCTAGGAGCAGAGAAAATGCTAGTGTGCATGGAGCTTTCGTATCGCTGTGAAGTTTGAGAGTTCACTGCCCCGCAGTGGCTGCAAATACCTTTATCAACAAGGGCTTGTTTAAATATTAACAAGCAGAAAGAAAAGTATTCAAAGACATGAATGTTCTTAACCTGGTCATAGGTAAACTTTAAAATAATTACCATTGATAAGAAAATTGATAAGTCACAAACCAGGAAGTGGCAGATTTATGTTTTTGCTAGTTCTTAGTATAGTATGTTTATGAGCTCATTGATAGGTGAAGGGTTTATTTTACCATTATTTACTCAGCTTAAAGTGGAGTTCCACCCAAAAATGGAACTTCAGCTTTTCGGAACCCTCCCCCCTTCCGGTGTCACATTTGGCACCTTTCAGGGGGGATGGGGGTGCAGATACCTGTAAAAAACAGGTATTTGCACCACTTCCGGGTATTGACTCCCATGGGAGGCACGCCCCTTTGCGTCACCCCCTCGCTGTCTTCTGGGTAATGCACTGTTCCCAGGAGAGAGCGGGGACCAGTGACGGCACGCCGCGCTACTCGCGCATGCACAGTAGGGAGCCGGGCAGTGAAGCCGCAACGCTTCACTTCCTAAATTCCCTCACCGAGCATGGCGGCGGCAGCAGCATCCGATGACCGTGCGCTTGCTCAGCCTCGTCTGCCGACATCGCGGGCACGCTGGACAGGTAAGTGTCTATTTTTTAAAAGTCTGCAGCTGCAGTATTTGTAGCTGCTAGCTTTTAAAAAATAAATTCCGGGTGGACCTCCTCTTTAAGTCAGCCAAGCACAATATATATGAATTAAATTAGGGCGCAAGATGGCTTGAAAGCCTACAGGAATTGCCACATTTTAAATATCAATAAATTCTTAGATGGACTAAAATAAAGCTGTAGGTAAATTAGAAAACTTGATGTAGCACTTTTTTTTTTTTCCATTTGGAAAGTTAGCTGGACTCCTGATGGGGTATACTGGGAAAAAATATTAGTGCAAGCCAAATCCAAATTTTAAAGGAATATTTGTTTTCTTACAGCTTGTAGGCCAAAGCACTTACTAGTTTATATAAATCCATATGGTGGAAAGAAGAAAGGAAGGCAGATCTATGAGAAGAAGGTGGCTCCGTTGTTCAGTCTTGCCTCTATCACTACAGATGTCATTGGTAAGAAGCATTGTCTTTCATCACTTCTAAAACCACAGCCATGAACACTGGAGGATGTATGGTACATAAGATAATTTATGGCAATATTAAAGCTTGTTCTTTATCTTAACCCCTAGGTGCTGACTTTATGCAAATATGCCTCTCCGTGGGTGGGCCTTTGTGCTGAGAGGCCGCATATTTGCGTACCGATTTGCAGAAACAGCCGTGCCGAGAGCGCTTGCCATGCGTGCTTCGGCATAGTTACCAGCGGCTAACGGCTCCTGATCACTTCTTGCGATTGGGAGCTTTTCGGTCATGTGACAGCCAATTACGGAGGTTACATGAACATAAACCTGCCACGCCTCCCAGCATCTGAAACTCCTTAAAGGGCCGGGATGCACAGGCGCCAGGGTGTTAACGGAAACTGGCCATGAGGAGTAACAGACTGCTAGTGCTGACCTCTCCTTCTGAAAATACTGCTTGCCATACTTGACTCTCTTGCTTCAATACTTTGAGTCACTGGCCCAGACCAAGCATTCATACAGCCTCATTTCCCAAAAAATTGGGCATAAAAACAGAATGTAATGATTTGCACATCTCTTAAACCCATATTTAATTCACAAAAGGAATAGAAGACATATCAAATGTTTAAACAGAAAGAATATACAATTTTAAGAAAAAAAAAATCTGGTTTCAAAAAAGTACACAATGACTCTATGCAAAAGCTTAAGGGTGCCCCTCCAGGATCATGTAGGTCCTCATTTGCGGTCAGCTGCTTGGAGTGCAAGCAGGGCAAGGGCTCCATAGAAGTCAATGAAGAAAGGAAAAACATACCAAGAGCCACACATCACATAAAACCCTCATGTAAGGAGTAGAAGCAGCCTCAGTCTGGACTCTGTCCAGGCCACGCCCACAGGTCTTAGTCTGACTAAGCCCTGTGGGCAGGGAAACATGCAGGAAAAGCTAAAAATTGCCAAAACAATTTAAAAATGTTGCTCAACATAAAATTGCAAATACTTTTAATATATCATCATCCGCAATACATAATAAAAAGCCTGAGGCCCTCAGATGACACTGCATTAAAAACAGGCATGATTCTGTGATGGACATCCCTGCTCAGGAATGCTTTAAAAAATTAACTGAACACAATTTGCCGTGCCATCAAAAAATGCAAGTTGAAGCTCTGTCATGCAAAGAAGCCATATCTGAACATGATCCAGAAATGCCACTGTCTTCTCTGGGCTAACGCTCATTTGAAATGGTCTGTTGCAAATTGGAAAACTGTTCTGTTGTTAGGCGAATCTAAATTCAGCATTTTTTTTTTGTTGTTGTTGGGCAACCATTTGCGCCACTTCCTCTAAAGAGGAGAGGGACCTTCCGGATTGTCATCAGCACTTAGTTCAAAATCCTGCATCTCTGATGGTGTGGGGTGCATTACTGTCTATGGAATGGTCGGCTTGCACATCTGGAAAGGCACCATCAATGCTGAAAGATATATCTAGGTTTTAGAGCAGCATATGCTCAGGCAAGAACGGGACAATTTTCTTCTCCCAAAACTCCATTAACTCGTCCTCTTAGTTCCCAGATGTTTACATAGTGTTGTAAAAGAGGAGGGAATGCTACACCGTGGTAAACATGGCAATGTCCCAACTTTTTTGAGATGTGTTGCTGCCATCTATTATCAAAATTGCCTTTTTTTTTTTTTTCTTAATGGTGATTTAAGGTGTTTGTTATTTAATTTAAAAAAAACATGTTATACTTGCCTGCTCTGTGCAGTGGTATTTGCACATAGCGGCCTCCAACCTCCTCCCTCTTCTGGGTCCTCCTCTTTTCCGATTGCCCCCATAGAAAGCTGCTTGTTATAGGGGCATTTGTGCTGGCTAGATCCTATAGAAACACACAAAATGGCCTGGTTTATTTTTAGGAAGAATATATTACACTCCCAAAAAGAGTTACTGAGTGAAATATAAGGTCTGTTATCCAGAATTTTGTGAAAGATTTTCCAAGTGTTTGGCACAATGGCCTTGCAGTGCTTCAGCCCTAGGTTCAGTTTTACACTAAGACACAGCCTAGTTTGTATGTTCTCCATGTTTTTTGTGAGTTTTGGTTAAATTTGTTTTCTTTAACAACATAAAGACATACTTGTATTGATTAAAATGGTATTAAACCCAAAAACAAAAGTATATTATTGCAGCGTACCAATACTTGAATGTGGTGGCTGCATTCGTGTTTCTTTTTCTTAGACTTTTTTCTATTTTCTCCTGGTGGTCTGGCCAGTAACACAAATACTGCATTAGGGCATGTTCACCTTGGATGGAAGAGCATCAGAGATGCCTTTTGGACAGCAGCATTGTTAATCTGGGGAGAGGGTAATGTTAGATGCACCAGTAGATTTAGATGGTGTTAACCTATCAATAGCTCATGCACAGTGGCCAGGAGCTTTGTGTGTACATGAGCGTTAAAGCGGAACTCCCACAAAAACTTTTTAGGCAGCTACAGCAACATTTTTTTTTTCTTTTGGGATAAAAGGTTTACATAAATGAATTAAAGCTGTTCATTGTAAGCACCCCTGTCGGAGTTAAATTATTTGTCTCAACCTTCTAACTGACAATCTTGTTGGACAGCTCAGTCTGTAAGGCTGGTTTCACACTGGGGCGGTGGCGGTATAGCGCCGCTATTTTTAGCGGCGCTATACCATCGGGATTGTTGAGCTATTCGGCCGCTAGCGGTGCGGTTTTAACCCCCGCTAGTGGCCAATAAAGGGTTAATACCACCTGCAAACCGTGGCTACAGCCGCGGTTTGCGGGCGGTATTACCGCGGTATCCCATGCATTTCAATGGGAAGGAGCGGTAAACACACCGCTCCAAAGATGCGGCTAGCAGGACTTTTTTTACCGTCCTGCTAGCGCACCGCTCCAGTGTGAAAGCCCTCAGGGCTTTCACATTGGAGAGAAAGGAGCCGCTGTTTAGGCTCGGTTTGCAGGCGCTATTTTTAGCAAAATAGCGCCTGCAAACCGCCCCAGTGTGAAAGGGGCCTTAAAGGAAATTGAAAAGCAGACTTCTTGACCGGATCACTCGGTAAAAGTAAAGGAAAAAGACTAAAAAAACAAACAAATGCAGCCACCACATTTAAGATTCAGTAAGCTGCAATATGTTTTTTGGGTTTAAACCATTTGCCCAGTGTTTGTATTCGTATGACTTTAGCACATTAGTTAGATTGTAAGCCTCTCAGAATAAACAAATGTTAAAGCCGAGCACCACCCAAAAGGGGAAGCTCTGCTCATCTGCCTCTCTCCCCCCCCCCCTCCGCTGCCACATGTGACACCTTTTATGGGGGGGGATACCTAGTTTTGACAAGTGCCCACTCCAATTTCCGTCAGAGTTTGGCCCCCTTTTCCTTCCACCGCAGTCAGCTGATTCACAGCGCACAGTGTGATATGTGCAGTAGAGAACTGGCTAAAGAAGCCGCAAGGCAAGGACTCCAGGGCATTTTTTTGCATGCGTTTTACCGCATTCCAGTACAGTACAGTCCAGTGCAGGAAAAACGCAGCATGTTTTTTTTTTTTTTCTGGAACTGGAAGGCCCTGGAACTGACTGCCCTGGTGTGTGCTATGCCATTGGAAAGCACATAACCTACTTTCCATGTGTTTTTGATGCAGAAAAAAAACGCTCTGGGCTGCATGTGGTGTGAACTGGCCCTATGTGTTTAACATGCTTCCTATTCCTTGGTTTTGCCTTTTGTTATTCAATTTAGGAATAGGTGTGTCTGGGTTAATATAATCACTTTAAAACATTTTATTACATTTATTTTGTAGCTTTAAATTATCATAATGCTTTTTCATCATATGATTATTTGTTCTAGTGTTTAATGGGGAATTTCTAAACGATAAATCTTTGCTTCATGGGCTGTTATGCACGTGAGGTTCATACTTGAATATTTCCTGTTTACTCTTTTATGAAAACTGCAAAATTTAATTCAGCATCCTTCGGTGTCAACTGATAAATGTCATTTACAACTAAATAGTTTCTTCTGTGCTGTAATCTTTTATTTTCTTCACAGTGACAGAATATGCAAACCATGCTAGAGATAATCTTTATGAAGTCAATCTGGATAAATATAATGGGTGGGTATTGCATGGCAACATTTTTTTATTATATTTCTTTTAACGTGTTATAATTGTAAGGTAAAATAACTTCATGCAAATATAATAACTTCATGCAACTTATTGAATTTTCCATGCTGTCTGCCAGAATTTCATACCGTTATAAAATTTGACACAAAATGAAAACGAAACTTAGTATATTTATGGTTTTAAAAATATAATATATGAACAATTTGTAAAAAAACAAAACTGTGATTTAAAAGAGAGACGTTGTGCTCAACTAATCAATCAAAAAAAAAATTATCATGTATTTTATATTTGGTTGAATGGTTTTGCACAGAGCGGCCCAGATCCTCTATTTCTGGGGTCCCCTGCTGGTGATCTGGGCTCCTCCCCTTCTTTGTGTGCCATCATAGGAAGCCGCATCCTATGGTGGCATACGTGCATGCTTGATTCCGAGCCGTGCTGTGTGTGTCTGTTACACACAGTGCTGCTCTGCCCTGCCCCCTGCTCCCTCACTACTGGATTTGATTGACTGCATGAGCTAGCGGCTCTCCCTGCTCTCACAGAGTCCAGTGAGGAGGGAGCGAGAGAGCAGCGCCCCTGCTCTCAGGCACAGTGCTAGATCGAATTCAGGCTCATGTAGGCATTTAGGAGGGACTAGGGTAGTAGCAGCATATCAAAGATTTTTACCTTAATGCACAGAAGTGACATACAAAGGCTGTAATACATTTGCCAATGTAAGCTTGTCATTGAAGACACCTTTGGGGAACACCTGGATTGCTTTTCCTTGCTTGCGTCCACATGTCCCTCTGCATCTTCATTGGCTCTGCCAAACGAGGCTTCCTCCTCGGGAGCTGCAACTCTCTTCCTACAGCTTCTCCTCCAAAGTCTCTCCTATATTCCTGCAGCTACTTTTGCATATATAGCTCGGGATTGAGAGAAGTCTAATCTATCCCTTTTTGCATTTTGGATTTCGCTAAATATTTTTTACACTTTTAAAAATGTATTTTGCGCTATATAGTTTTGTGATTTGATTTGTAATGCTTTGTCACAAGTGCTGATTATTTTATTATTTCCCTTTTGGGGTTGTCCACTGCACCTTGAGCTTATACCACGATACTGGCTTCTGTTCTAATCTTGCTATGCTTTTGCATTCTGGGATACCTAGACAACCTCTTATTGAGTGGTAGTTGGCACAGACGTTGATGTCCACCATGCTGTTAAGATTCTTCTACAGTTTGGTTGTCTCCTGAACCTTCAGAAGTAAATGTTTTATAATTGACCCATATCGCTTGGAACATCTAGGTTTCCTACATACTGCTCAGTCTGAAGTTCACCCTTTGCAGGGTTTTGAGTCAGATGATGGATTCACTTTGAGGAAGTCCCTCTCGCCCAGTTCCTATCCAGCCTTTTGCATACAATCCTCCTGTGTGGAACAAGAAGGCCCATTATCTGGACAATGTACTAATCCATGGGTGCCCAACCTTTTGAAGAATGAGGGCCACTTAAGCAACTTGGTTACTGGTTGCAAACCACAATGAGCGAAGCGGGCGGATGACAGGTCTGTGTCCACTCTGCATATGCAGATTGGACACGGACATAGTTCGCTCTAGTCTATGGGCCCTCCAATTTGCCCAGATGGAAGGGACAGATCCTCTTAGTTTTTTTTAGCAGATTGAATTGGAGGTAGGCGGGTGTAAATGGCCACAACTCAGTTTTACATCTGCTGCTCTATAGAGGTGAATGGAGGGTCTGATTGGGTTAGACCAATGTGAAAGTGTTCTAAGGCTGCTTTCACACTGATGTGCTGCAGTTTACCCACACTGCGGGTGCAGTGCACCTGAGGCTTACCTGCGAGTTAGCTGCACTTTGCCGTAGACTTCTATTATGTCCTGCAGGTGTGGTGCCCTTTTTTGAAAGCACACCAACACTGCAGGCAATAACAGAAGTCTATGGCTCAGTGGAGGTAACCTGCAGGTGCACTGCGCTGCACCTGCTGATCAGTTTGAAAGCAGCCCGGTAACCACTAAATAACAGATGCCCATATATACATTTTAGTAATAAACTTGCCTTTATTAACAGTCTTTCATTCAGGTATTGCTGGCTGTTGCAGTCCCAGGCAGAGTGCATTTGGTATCAATCCGCCTGTGCCTGTGCCATACAAGAAGCATTGGCTTATTCGGCTCTGCTCCGCAGCCGCTTGCTTCCACTACTGCCGGCTTCATTCACAACACGGATGCTCTGAAATGGCGGGTCGGCAACCCACAATCTGGGTTTGCGACCCGCCATCCCAGAGCAGGAGGTCACTGGCCACATCGGAGGGCTCCATGGAGCACTGGTTGGCCACCCCTGTCCTAATCTGTCCTAATCTGACAATATCTGGATGCAGAAGAAGGGTTCCTTCACTTGGAAACATTTCAAGATCTCTGTGGCAGGTGGGGAACGCCGGGTGTGGATACCTTAGTTTCCAGCTTCAACAACAGACAAGGCAAGTTTATCTCCAGATGCCGGGATCCTCTGGCCCTATCAATAGATGCTTTTGTGACTTATGGAATCGGTTCAATCTGATCTACACTTTTCCTACAAAACTGGCAAAGCCGGTTATGATACTGCAACACTGAAGAGAAAAGAGTTCCCAATCACCTGGTCCTCAACCTAGTACTGTTTATTCTACTTAAACCATCCTTTGAATTGATCAAAGCTATCCCTTTGTCAGTCCTCATTCAAGGTGGCCTTTCTGGTTGCTGTCACCTCACTTTCAATCCACTTAAGGATAATGTTTCATCTTTCCATGTCACACGACGTTTGACTAGATCAGTAAGTACCTCCTTGGGCTTTTCCGCATCAAGCATCTGTTTCACAGGCCACACTCCTCTGTCTTATGAGCACTACTGCTTTTGCACAAAACTGAAATTACGGGAGTGGGAGGAGTTCTACTGCCTCTCCAACATTTCTTTTTTTTTTGCTGTTGCCATTATCCATTTCTAATGTAGGTGGCAGCATAAACCAGTTTCTTCCGAATTCATTCTGACCATTAATAAACTCCACGAAAGATTTTACTGTAAGCAAAAAAATCCAGCAATATTAAAGTCAAGTTATTCTTTTAAAAATAACAAACATGTTAAACTTGTATACTCTTTGCAATGGTTTTGCGCAGAGCAGCCTCGATCCTCCTGGTCTCGGGTCACCTGCTGGCGCACCTGGCCCCGCTTTCCTGCCAAGTGCCCTCACAGCAAACCGTTTGCTGTGGGATCACCCGAACAGGCTCGCTCACAAGTTGCTGCTCTGCGTGTGCATTCAGACACGGAGCCGTGGTGTACCCCCCCTTCTTAGTGGCTCAATGGCTCCCACTGCTGTCTCACCCAGTGAGGATGGAGAGTGCCCGGAGAGCTGAGATTTTTGTACACTCGTCTGGATTGTGATAGGGCTCAGGTAGGTATTAGTGGGGGCTGCACACAGAAGGTTTTTTACCTTCCTGCATAAAATGCAGGAAGGTAAAAAGAAGGAAAAAAACGTCAGCCTTCAGAACCACTTTAAGCACCTCTTTCATAGAGTCCTTGACTAACAACGTTTTTTTCTTGTTTTTCTTAAATTAGGTTTACCAAAAAAAATCAATAGGCTTTGCATATGTTCTGACAAGAAAAAGTTTCATGTTTTTCAATGAACCTCCTAAATACTAAATCATGAAATTATTCTTGTTACATCTTCACTCCGTTTTATATGTATATATTTTGTGCGTGTCAGTGTTAAATGGAAGCCGAAGTATATAGTTATGTTTGTTGGTATTTATTCATTCACAACATGACAGCTGTATAACTGTTATAACGTTTTATCACTGCAGCATTGTTTGTGTTGGTGGCGATGGAATGTTCAGTGAAGTGCTTCATGGCCTTATAGGCCGAGTACAAAAGGATACTGGTGTTGATCATAACAATCCTAAAATTCCATTATCTCAGTGCTATATGAGGATTGGCATTATTCCTGCTGGTAAGTTGGCTTTTTATGTTCATTGTAACCTCCATGTTGTTCTGCTTTGTTTGTGGTTTTGTAATACTGCCCTTTCTGCTCAGTGATGCAGCTCATTTTATTATTCCATATGTGACCTTGCTGCGATAAAATCAAATTTCAACTATAGAACAAAGCTAGCATATCAAAATTAATATATATTTGGGATCATGTTCACATCAATGAGGATTCAACTGGTTGCATTCACACCCTTTAGGTTTCTGCCTGTATGCAAGGTGCCCTACCTCCTTAAGTCAAGCTTTTTCTACATTCATGTTATTTGTAATGTTCTATTTTATCAATTGCACACAAATTAGTAATATTTCCCCAGACAAAATTATATGCATTAGTTACTAAAATTGAATATTATTTGGTGCTAAATGTTTTGACACTACCATCCTTTTTAATGAGTGTTTTTTAGAATTGCGCAGACAAGTACTTACAAATCTCTGTTTGTAAAAGAAAAGTGTGCCATTTGTATTTCTTTGTTGCAGAAACTTTCAGTGCAATGAAAAACGGTTTATATTCACATAAAAAATGTTAATGTAGGCTGCAGTATTAAATTGGAAATAAAGGCTAAACCTGCTTCCATTCTAAGCCTAATCTATCTAACCCTGTAATGAAAAGGTCGCCTATTCTGAAGCTGTTCCTATCCGATCTCCAGCGGGGCCGCCTTAGTGCAGGAGAAAACCGCCAATGGCTGGGAAATGCTTGGGAAGTGATGTTATCCTTCGACTTACTGTGGGGCTTCAATTATAGGCTGCTTCTCCTACACTTTGAAGCCGTTACTGATAGCTCAGCCTTCGACCAGAGCAGGAGCAGAAAATTATTCGCAACATATAGGTGTTTAATCGTTTAAAAAAACTGCAAATGGTCATATTTCAAAAACACATATGCCAATTTTGAGCGTAGCCTGTAGATGCTTATCCAAATTTAGAGGATAGCCACGAAGGAAGAGGGAGTAAATCCAGGGACCAAACCCTCCCCTTGGGCAACCATGGGAGCCAGTAATAGCCGGAGGGCACTCTGAGGTACACTGTGACAAGATATGCCAAAAATCTGAGTAGTTAAAATTGATTAGGGACAACAACATCACAAAAGACTTACTGCACCTACACTTGGCACAGAGATATTGCACGTGAGGTAAGAACGAGTCCCAGAGTAGCTCAATGGCCTTAATAGAACCATAAATAAAGTTAGTAAAGATATTTTGGCAATTTATATGGTCTGTAAAAGAAAAAAAAGGGGTCTTAAAATTGCTCTTTAAGGCAGGGCATCACTTCGCTTAAATGGCTCCATCACAGAGTGTGATATTATCCAACCCGGTCTCCCAACTGTACAGGGAAACCAATTGGTAGTGCCCAATGCAGCAGCTGCTTTCAGTACGGGCAGAATATCCATAGAAGACAGTCTCGTCCCCAGATCTGACCCCTCCCAATAAGGAGAGCGCATACCCACCACGAAAAAGCAAGCCAAGGCAGCCAGCAAGACCTTCTGCACTCCATGTGCTGCCTCCAGCAGGAAAAGCCCATCGGGACATACTCTCCCTGGACACATTTAACCAAAATAAGACATAGTGTATAAATTTGTTCATTAACTCAAAAATATCAAGGTAAATGTTTACATGATTGGGTAAGCGAGCATTTCTCAAACCTTTAAAATATGTATTTGGAACGAGGCTGGGGTTTGGACTTTGATGGTACCATACTTTAACTGATTTCCAGTCAAGATTAGAAAACTATAAAAGTTTTATTACAAAAAACATATACAAAATGTACAAATTCATAGAATAAAGTTCTTTAGTCATAACAAAAAACATCCCATCATAATAGATAGAATATCAACATCATCTAAATTCTATTTGAAAAAAAGCTTGACATGTTTTGCAGTTTCTTATATCGCCTGCTTCTTCAGGAGCATTGCCCATACATACAATTTGTCAGATGATGTATAAAAGGTTGTCATGAGACTATGAATAAAGAGAAACAACATTAATAACATAATCACAATGTGAATACAAATCATAAGGTATCCGATAAAATAAGAGAGGCGTTCGCCCCGCAATAAACCCCCCTAGAGAAAGGAACACTCATGAAGTCTCACCATGGGAAGCGGTAACCGAGGTTCCCGGGAGGTCGGGGTGGATGGCTGACCCACCCCGGAGGACCTAGGAAATCCTGGGAAAATATCCACATCCGGTATATACCTAGTTGATGGATATAGGTAACACGTTGTAAATATATTCACTAGCCAAACACATGACCAGCATATGCGCTCATGGCAAAGGATAGTAGTAATATAATAATAATTCTATTACTACTATCCTTTGCCTTTGTTCCTTTCTCTAGGTTTTTTTTTTGCGGGATGAACGCTTCTCTTATTTTATCTGATATCTTATGATTTGTATTCACATTGTGATTTATGTTATTTAATGTTGTTTCTCTTTATTCATAGTCTCATGACAACCTTTTATACATCATCTGACAAATTGTATATATGGGCAATGCTCCTGAAGAAGCGGGTGATATAAGAAACCGCAAAACATGTCAAGCTTTTTTTCAAATATAGTTTAGATGATGTTGATATTCTATCTATTAGGATGGGATGTTTTTTAGGCACTCTATAGTTGTTATGACTAAAGAACTTTTATTCTATGAATATGTAAATTTTGCATATGTTTTTTGTAATAAAACTTTCTTTATACTTTTCTAATCTTGACTGGAAATCAGTTGATATATGGTACCATCAAAGTCCAAACCCCAACCTCCTTCTAAATACATATTTTAAATCTTGATGGGACGAAGGTACCGTGTGTAAAAAATCTATACCTAGCACTTCTCTATTTCTCAAACCTTATTTTTTTGTCTTGAATAACTAACTGCAAAGCCTGTTGATACCTTATCGATCAGATCTTTGAGTCTGTTCTCATATTTTCCAAAATGTTCTATTGTGTTGCTCTTGTTTGATGTACAACCTGTCATAAGTTGAGATCCTACCTAGACAACATGGAGGAGATCAAAGCAACCCATCCTCTTCCAACTTTCAAATCACTCCCCCCCCCCCCACTTTTTTGTTATCTACCCCCCCCACACACACACACATGGTAGTGTCCTCCGTGCCCCCCAAAGAAGTATTCTCTGTCTCCCACAAGTAATGACATTTTTTTTTTTTTTTTTTTTAACTCTCTCCTACCTTACACCAACTATTCATCAGAGCAGAGTGAGAAGCAGCACAGTGCTGGATGTAGGGTGGGAGCGGGAGCTGCCAGAGTTAACTTTTCATGTTAAGCTGATAATTTGTTGCTAGGCCCACCTAGCAACTATTCACCTGCTGGTTAACTAAAGCAGCTTCTTTTTCTCCCAGCCTTCATCCAGCACTGTTTTGCTTCTCACTCCGCTCTGCTATTAAAAGGAGAGCGGTGGCGGCTAGGGTGAAGCATCGGCACAGCCCTATTCAAGATCTACCCGTCGGCTTCCCGCGATCGACGGGTTTGCCGACCCCAGATGTAGATGGTAATATATTAGAACCAAATAACACAAATTCCTAGTGATTTTAGTTGAGGACATAAGGCAGGTTTTTCTTGTCTTCTGGCATTATTTTATTGAGAATGTCGAAAAAATAATGTTTCTTGACAAAAGCAAAGGTTCTCTTTTTCTGCCTCCAAAATAAAAAATGTTGTTTAGAATATTTTTTTTTTTTGTTTTAAATTATACACTTTAATTATAAAATATATAAAAAAAATAAAAAAAAAAAAATATATATATATATATATATATATATATATATATATATATATATATATATATATTATAGCCATTTTTTTAAAGGGAACAGTTCAGTTACTTTTTTGCTTCTTTTAGTGAACAAATGCATCTCTTGCACTGTTATACCCTTATCAAATGTATTTCCACCGATAATATAGCTATCCCTTATTAGTCACCCGGTGCCCCGTTTTACTTTCATACACAGCACAATTTTTTTCCTGAGGTCTTGACTTATTGCAACAAACTCAAAATATAATAAATACCACAGAAATCCTACTGCTCTGTAAGGCTAAGGTTTTATTAGTAATATGTCAAAGACTGAGATTTATCTGATGTGTTGACTTGAGCGTATAGTTCTATTGAAGGACCATTTTTTTTGCCTAAGAGCTGCACAGACTAATCCTTTCTTGAGAAACATATGCCCTTGGAATTACATTAAACTTTTTATGTGGGCAGTGATAGAATTAGGGCTGCTGCTGCACAGGGTTTTGATCCATTGCTGCTTTTACTACAAGCTTAGTAAAAGTGGATTTAACATACAGTAGCTTGAGCTGGGCAGTGTTCCCAGTTCCTCTCTGCAGAAAAGGGGGAATAAATGAAACTTGACAATTTTCTGTCTCCCCTCAACTAAAGCTTCTTCTATTTTAAGACTGTGAAGTCTGATCTAACATCCAATTCTGCTTTGGACTTTTCATCTAATACTTGGCTATTGGATTTTTTTTGTAATGGTAATTTATTTATTTTTGGACGTGGTGACAGTGAGAAATGCTTGTTCATGTCGTAATAATCTCTTCTTTCTTTTTCATAGTATATTTTTTTTACAGATTTAGGTCAAACGTCACTTAATTTTTTTTTAAATGATGAATATTCATTGAAGAGCACATCAATACAAAGCATGGTAGTATTAAACAAAGTTGTTTAATATTTATCTTTTGTTAAATTAAAGCAGAAATGTACCCATAACTTGATAAACAAGAATGTTCCTTAGCAAGGAACATACATTCCACATTATTAATTATGCTGCCAAAATGAGTGTGTGCTGTAAATTCCCTCCAGCATTGCTTCTGTTTCTTCTTGCTGGAACCTGCCATTTTGTTAAAGCCCAGAGCCCCTGAACAGCAGTAAATCATAAAGTGGAACTAAACCCATCAATTTAACGGTTTAAAAAATCATTTATATTTCTGGAATGCTGGTGTTCTGTCGAAGTGGCCGGTTATCGAATAGTGCATGGGACGAACTGCGCATGTGCCATACGTAACGGCACAACAGCTGAGTTTACGATCAGCTGTTGTCTTGCGTTGCCGAGGCACGTTCATGTAGGTGAGGGGCGGATATTTACATGAAGGGGGCGGAATTTTCAATGATGGGCAGTGCTGGGGGTTTAATTTTTAACGATGGGCAAATAAACCTGCAAAACAAATGTTTATCTGCTATTCTTCCTGGACGCTTTGATTGGTTTGATGACGGGCATTTTTTTTTATTTATTTTTTTAGGTTCTACAGACTGTGTTTGTTTTGCTACTGTGGGAATCAGTGATCCAGTAACTTCAGCTTTGCACATCATATTGGGTAAGTAATGTGCAGTTTGTGGTCTACTGCTGTGAAATGTGGAACTGAAGAGTAAAAATGTATAGTCTGCATGGTTATTATCACCTTTACCTGACTCTACCGTAGGCCATATTTAATGACAACATATAAAAAAATATTTTGTATATAAATTAGTGACTTGCGGTATACCGCATACAGTGGATATGGAAAGTATTCAGACCCCCTTAAATTTTTCACTCTGTTATATTGCAGCCATTTGCTAAAATCATTTAAGTTCATTTTTTTCCTCATTAAGGTACACACAGCACCCCATATTGACAGAAAAACACAGAATTGTTGACATTTTTGCAGATTTATTAAAAAAGAAAAACTGAACTATCACATGGTCCTAAGTATTCTAGACCCTTTGCTCAGTATTTAGGAGAAGCACCCTTTTGATCTAATACAGCCATGAGTCTTTTTGGGAAAGAATGAGTTTTTTACACCTGGATTTGGGGATTCTCTGCCATTCCTCCTTGCAGATCCTCTCCAGTTCTGTCAGGTTGGATGGTAAACGTTGGTGGACAGCCATTTTTAGGTCTCTCCAGAGATGCTCAATTGGGTTTAAGTCAGGGCTCTGGCTGAGCCATTCAAGAACAGTCACGGAGTTGTTGTGAAGCCACTCCTTCGTTATTTTAGCTGTGTGCTTAGGGTCATTGTCTTGTTGGAAGGTAAACCTTCGGCCCAGTCTGAGGTCCTGAGCACTCTGGAGAAGGTTTTCGTCCAGGATATCCCTTTACTTGGCCGCATTCATCTTTCCCTCAAATGCAACCAGTCGTCCTGTCCCTGCAGCTGAAAAACACCCCCACAGCATGATGCTGCCACCACCATTCTTCACTGTTGGGACTGTATTGGACAGGTGATGAGCAGTGCCTGGTTTTCTCCACACATACCGCTTAAAATTAAGGCCAAAAAGTTCTATCTTGGTCTCATCAGACCAGAGAATCTTATTTCTCACCATCTTGGAGTCCTTCAGGTGTTTTTTTAGCAAACTCCATGCGGACTTTCATGTGGCTTGCACTGAGGAGAGGCTTCCGTCGGGCCACTCTGCCATAAAGCCCCGACTGGTGGAGGGCTGCAGTGATGGTTGACTTTCTACAACTTTCTCCCATCTCCCGACTGCATTTCTGGAGCTCAGCAACAGTTATCTTTGGGTTCTTCTTTACCTCTCTCACCAAGGCTATTCTCCCCGATAGCTCAGTTTGGCCGGACGGCCAGCTCTAGGAAGGTTCAGGTCGTCCCAAACATCTTCCATTTAAGGATTATGGAGGCCACTGTGCTCTTAGGAACCTTAAGTGCAGCAAAAAAAAAATTGTAACCTTGGCTTGATCTGTGCCTTGCCACAATTCTGTCTCTGAGCTCTTCAGGCAGTTCCTTTGACCTCATGATTCTCATTTGGTCTGACATGCACTGTGAGCTGTAAGGTCTTATGTAGACAGGTGTGTGGCTTTCCTAATCAAGTCCAATCAGTATAATCAAACACGGCTGGACTCAAATGAAGGTGTAGAACCATCTCAAGGATGATCAGAAGAAATGGACAGCACCTAAGTTAAATATGAGTGTCACAGCAAAGGGTCTGAATACTTAGGACCATGTGATATTTCAGTTTTTCTTTTTTAATAAATTTGCAAAAATGTTAACAATTCTGTGTTTTTCTGTCAATATGGGGTGCTGTGTGTACATTAATGAGGAAAAAACATGAACTTAAATGATTTTAGCAAATGGCTGCAATATAATAAAGAGTGAAAAATTTAAGGGGGTCTGAATACTTTCCGTACCCACTGTATATCGCCTGAACAGAGGAAGTTCACTTTTCTGGCACACAATTTTTAGTTCAGATTAGTTTACACAAATGCTTAAAGCAGTAGTAAAGTCTTTCTAGCCCTCCTGCAAGTTTAAGTCCTAATGTACTAGTGTGCACTGCATACTAGTACATTATGACAGACTAGCCTAGAAACCGCGCCCTCCAGCACTGCACTGTCATGGCTCTCCCTGGGCCCCAGCACTTCCATCTCTGCCTGGTCTTCCTGCCAGGTTTCGTATGTTCAGACGCTTGAATGGCCAGGCCAAGGTGACATCACCTTGCACATGCACTTTGGAGTCACGTTGCCACTGCAAACAGGAAATCAACCTAAATGTGGTCTGAGCGGTGCATATGTGGCTCAGATCACATTACCCACTGAAAGGTAGGTGGGCATTTATCACAGAAGAGACCTCTAGAGTCCCTTTGGCCTCTTTCACATGGGGCGGATCCGTGAAGATCCGCCCCGTGAAGCTCCCCTTGCTCAGCGGGGATCGCTCCATTGATCCCCGCTGAGCCGACGGATGACTGGGCGGTCCCTGCACACTGTGCAGGGACCGCCCTGTCAGAGCGCCGCTCTCCCCTATGGGGAATCGGATGACGACGGACCGTAGAGTCCGTTGTCATCCGATCCGCAGACGGAAGGAAAAATAGGATTTTCCTCCGTCACACTTTTTCGGAGCGGATGTCAGCGGACATGTCTCCGCTGACATCCGTGCTTCCATAGGGGTGCATGGAGGATCCGTTTCGGGTCTGCCTAAAAAACTGACAGGTGGACCTGAACGGACCTCCGTGTGAAAGAGCCCTTTCTGTTACAAAAACCTCTGTCTGGCAGGCAGGATTTTTATAACTCCTTACTTTACTACCACTTTAAATGCACATTTTTTGCTTATATGCCATCATGTCATGTTATATTTTCTGAAGGCAATAACATAGATGTTATTAGTGTCTTTGTGCATGAAACTCAACTTTCTTTTTTTATTAATAAAGTAGCCATTTGGAATATGCAGGTTTGCGGTCATCCATTTGTTTTATAACAATAACTATCCCCAGTGAACTTGATGAGCATCTTGCTGTAGCAGATAGGTGTGAACCGACCTGGATTATGATTATTCAAGCAATGTTCATGTTTTCTTTGCACTTGGAAAAATGGACAACTGCACTAGTTATAACTTCTGTATGGTGCAAATTGTAAATCATACAGGGGGTAATATAAGTATTGAACATGACACCATCTTTCTAGGTAAATATAGTTCTAAAGGTGCTATGGACATGAAATTTTCAGCACATGTCGGTAACAACCCATGCAGTCTATACATACAAAGAAATACGTTCAGAAATTAAATTGCACTATATTTCTAAAAGTATTAGGACGCCTGCCTTTACACGCACATGAAATTTAATAGCATCCCAGTCTTAGTCCGTAGGGTTCAATATTAAGTTGGCCCACCCTTTGCAGCTATAACAGCTTCAAATCTTCTGGGAAGGCTGTCCACAAGGTTTAGGAGTGTGTTCATGGGAGTATTTGACCATTCTTCCAATAAGGCATTTGTGAGTTCAGGCACTGATGTGGACGAGAAGGCCTGGCTTGCAGTCTTGACTTTAATTCATCCCAAAGGTGTTCTATCGGGTTGAGGTCAGGAGTCTGTGCAGGCCAGTCAAGTTTCTCCACCCAAACTTGCTCATACATGTCTTTATGGACCTTGCTTTGTGCACTGGTCCAAATCATTTGGTGGAGGGGGAATTATTGCGTGTTTTTTTTTTTTTTTTTTTTTTTCAGGGGTCGGGCTTGGCCCCTCCAGTGAAGGCATCCGCATACCAAGACATTTTGGACAATTTTATGATCCCAACTTTGTGGGAACAGTTTGGGGATGCCCCTTCCTGCTCCAACATGACTGTGCACAAAGCAAGGTCCATAAAGACATGAATGAGCGAGTTTGGGGTGGAGGAACTTCACTGGCCTGCACGGAGTCCTGTCCTAAACCCGATTTTAAACACCTTTGGGATGAATTTGAGCGGAGACTGTGAGCCAGGCCTTCTCATCCACATCAGTGCCTAACCTCACAAACAGACTAAGACTGGGATGCCATTAAAGTTCAAGTGCGTGTAAAAAAAAGTGTCCTAATACTTTTGGCAATATAGATTATATGTAATAAAATGGAATGACACAGGAAAAAAGTATTGAACATGCTAACTGAAATTTATTAATACTTTGTAGAAAATCCTTTGTTGGTAATGACATTTTCAAGACGCCTCCTGTATGGAGAAACTAGTCGCATGCATTGCTCAGGTGTGATTTTGGCCTATTCTTTCACAGCCTTCAAATATTTAAGGTTCCGTGGGCCTCTTCTATGAACTCTGATCTTTAGTTCTTTCCATATAGTTTCTAATGGATTCAAGTCAGGTGATTGGCTGGGCCGTTCTAGCAGCTTTATTTTCATTCTTTGAAACCAGTTGAGCGTTTCCTTGGCTTCTTGCTGAAATGTCCACCCTCATTTCATCTTCATTATCCTGGTAGATGGCATTTTTATCAAGAATGTTTTGGCACTAGTGGTTCACCGAAATTTCAGACACCAAAATTATCAGCCTAAAACAGTTTTTTAGGCATCGGCCAAAAGAAAAAAAAAATGTTGATAATGGAGCGCTGAAAAGGGGGCAGTGTTCGCCCCTGGGTGCCACCCATTGCAAGGGCTGTCATCCTGGCGCCCCAGTCCTCCTCCTCTCCTTCCTCCTCCACACGCAGAGCGGCAATCTCCGTGTGTCACGGAGCTGAACTGTCCGGGCGGCAGCGGTAACAATGTCCCACCTCCTGTGATAGACAGCACACTGATCCAATGACAGGACATTGTTACTGCGGCCGGGAAAGTCAAATCCAGCTCCGTGACACACAGAGATCGCCGCTCTGATCCGGGCACAGGCAGGCTGCATCTGACGGGGGCACTGGCGAGGCTGCATCTGACGGGGGCACTGGCGAGGCTGCATCTGACGGGGGCACTGGCGAGGCTGCATCTGACGGGGGCACTGGCGAGGCTGCATCTGACGGGGGCACTGGCGAGGCTGCATCTGACGGGGGCACTGGCGAGGCTGCATCTGACCTCCTGTATCATGTCTGCAGTCTCTGACCATCTCCTGTGTCGTCATGTCTGCAGTCTCTGACCATCTCCTGTGTCGTCATGTCTGCAGTCTCTGACCATCTCCTGTGTCGTCATGTCTGCAGTCTCTGACCATCTCCTGTGTCGTCATGTCTGCAGTCTCTGACCATCTCCTGTGTCGTCATGTCTGCAGTCTCTGACCATCTCCTGTGTCGTCATGTCTGCAGTCTCTGACCATCTCCTGTGTCGTCATGTCTGCAGTCTCTGACCATCTCCTGTGTCGTCATGTCTGCAGTCTCTGACCATCTCCTGTGTCATCATGTCTGCTGTCTCTGACCATCTCCTGTGTCGTCATGTCTGCTAGAGGTGCACCGAATGGATATTTTGCTAATACCATTAGCAGTGTGTTTACGTTTAAGTAAGATATTACAGACATGATACAAGAGATGGTTAGAGACTGCATTTTTCTTGACCTTTTTTTGAACTAAAGGTACAAACAATGGCCAACAATAATTAATATTAATTGAAAATGATGAAATTAATTAAAAAGTCGAATATAATACAATGCTATAAAAAATTAAAATATTTTTTAAAAACTGTCATTTTTGGTTTTCGGCAAAGTTCATCCTGCATTCTCAGTTTCGGCACCACAATTTCCATTCAGTGCACACCTACTTGGTACATTTTTCTGTTCAACCTTCCTTCAATGATACAAAGTTTGCCAGTACAAACATCACTGTTGGTATGGTGTTATTGGGGTGATATGCAGTGCCATTTGACCTCCAAACCTGGTATGTATTATGATATCCAAAGAGATCAATTTCGGTCTTATCTGACCAGACTCTATTCTCCCAGTATTTCACAGGCTCGTCTAAATGTTGTGCAGCAAACTTTTAACGAGCTTCAACATGCTTTTTCTTCAGCAATGGAGTCTTTTGTGGTGAGCGTGCATACAGGCCATGGCAGTTGAGTGCATTACTTATTGTTTTATTTGAAACAATTGTACCTGCAAATTCCATGTCTTTCTGAAGCTCTCCCCAAGTGGTTATTGGCCCTTGGACAACTCTTCTGATTATTTTCACTGCTCTGTCAGAAATCTTGCGAGAAGCACCTGGTCGTGGCTGGTATACATAGTGAAATTATGTTCTTTCCACTTCCAGATTTTGGCCCCAACAGTGCTGACTGGAACATTTAGAAGTTTAGAAATCCTTCTGTAACTAATGCCTTTAGTATGTTTTTCAACAATAAGGTTGCAAAGGTCTTGGGGGAGCCATTTGCTTTTTATCCATCATGAGATGTTTCTTGTGTAACACCTTTTTATAGGCCATCAGTTGAGACTGAACCAGCTGATATTTATTTGCACTAACAAGGGGCAGGATTGCTTTCTAATTACAGGATAGATTTCAGCTGGTGTCTTTGCCTTCAATGCCTTTTTTACACCTCCCTTTCTTCATGTGTTCAATGCTTCCCCCCCCCCCCCCCCTGCGTCATTCCATTTTATTAAACATAACTTAATTTCTGAATTTTATTTGTTTTGGTTTCTTTGTGTATGCTGAGGGGAGTTTCAGGAGGTAGGGTTTGTACTGGAATGCCTGTTTGGCAACAAGGTACAATGGAATATATAGTCTTTAGTAAACAGCAGAGAATAAGCTGCAAAGAATTCAGTGAATCTAGAAAGTTGTAGAAATAGATGGCCAGCAGACAGGACTCACAACATGAAGGAGATTTGTCAAGTAACCTTATATTGGATTGTCTTGAATAAAAAAGTTTTGTATTGCTATTTAGCTGCTACGATTTATTTTATATAAATCCATCACCAGCTTAAGAAATGGATACTGGTATGATGCCTGTAGCTGCAGGCATTATCCTAGTATCGCCACTGAAAATCTATGACGTCCTATGGGCAGGAAGTGGTTAAACACACAAACATATATTTTCCGAAAGCAGTCACACTGGAGAATAAAATATTTTTTTTTATGCCTCATGATATCTTCACGTTGGTTTATCAAGTGCAAAAATTTTTGATAAAAGGCAAGTAAAAAAAAATTGGTTGCACAAACACAATATATTACCAAATTTTGTATTGAAATCTAAAAGATGAGGTTGCACTTGGTAAACGGATACCCGGCAAGCCAAGCTTTAAATTTGAACGTAATACTCTATATTTATCATAGGCGACACTTTGAAGCGGTAGTAAACCACACAAAAAACTAACAAACAAACCCCCCCAGCAAGACAAAAGCTAGCACATACTAGCACGTAATGAAATAATTGCCTTAGAACGAGGCCCCCGCAGTGTGCCCGGTCACTGCTGAGGGAGCTGACCTGTTCCCTCTGCGTTTCTTTCAGTTTCACTGGCTTCGTGGGGCTGAGAGTAGCCGGAGCCGCGATGACGTCATGCGCGGGAGCCCTCCATTTTGGCAAAGAGCTTGGAATTTCCAGAACGATCCACCGGACCTTCACAGCGCATGTTCAGCTGATGTTCAGCTGATGCATGCAGGGTGAATATCGTCTAAACCGTGCAGGTTTAGGAGATATTCATTTTACCTACAGGCTTACCTGTAGGTAAAAATGACCAAGCCGAGTATACAACCGCTTTAAAAGCCCTACAGATCATTAATTTAGAGGTAACCATGAATATTGGCCGTATAAATATTTTGGGATATTTAGTTTCTCCACAGGAAGTATCTGTTCTTCTTCTTCTTTTTTATTTTTTATTTTTATTTTATTGAAGATTTTCAAACACAAAGGCATACAAAAATAAAAAACAAAACAAAGAAAAACCTTGCTCAGGCATGTACAGTATCAGTTCTTAGTCTACAGACAGAGATCATACATTACTTTGCGCAGTGCCATGCTGCATGCCTCACAATTGAATATAGACATTTCTGACACTGGAATGTGAAGATTTACTTTTTCTGTAGGCTATACGTACAAATGACACCATGAAGCTACATGATCAATGCACATCTTAAGCAGGAGAAAAACACAAGGTGCAGGTAGGAAGGTACATGATGCCTTTTGACCTCATGCACACTAGAGCTCAAAAAAGCTGCTTCTTCAGGCATTTGAGCTTTTTATTTCTCTGCCTGTAAACTCCCCTCCATGTTAGCCTATGTGGCTAAGCACACTATAGGCGTTTTCAGAAGGTTAGTGGCTGGTGTTTTTATAGGCAAAGAAATTGGCTTTTTTCTTTTCATCCATGGACGGACACTTAAATCTTGACTTGTGGGTTATGTTTCCTCTAAAAGGAGAGGACTAGGCAGATATGTTATACATTTAAATACATGTAACTTTAGCAAAGCTGAAACAACCCCGCCCAGGGGGCGGTCCCTCTGGTCATAACCCCTCACCCTGCAGTCAGCAGCTCAGTTTTTTTCTGCCTAGTAGAGAAGGACCTTGCTCCCTTTGGGCCCATGGTCCTGAAGATCTTTTGTATTTTATTTTCTATTTTTTGATCCTGAGATCTTCTATCAACTGCCGGCTGGGTGCCTCGGCAGGCTGGAACAGCTGGGCATTCCTGGGGGGGTCGATTAGGGGGTCTCCTGTCCTCCTTTCCTCCTCCCCCGTTCCCCTTTTTCCTCCTCCCCCATGCATGTGGGGCCTGCTGTGTGCGACCGGGGTGTACCTGTAGGGACTCCGGGTCCCAGTTGGCTGTGGGGGTGCCCGGGTCCACTCTCTGGGGGGTGGTCAGCCACTTAGGAAACCTCAGCTCGGCGTCTTCGCGGCCTTCTCATCCACCTCAGTGTGTTTGAGCGCCATTTTTCGTAGCGCCGGCACCATTTTCTTGTTGCCTGTTGCTGTGTTTTTTCCCATTGGCGGCCGTTTTCTTGTGGCCGAGCTGTGGCACAGGTCTTTATTGCGGGTGGCCATTTTCTTGTGGCCCGCGCCCTTTTTTCTATCTGAGGCGCGCAGTGGGCATTTTGGAGTGTTTTTTCCTGTACAGGTTTGGCCTCTAACGCTAGATGGCTTCCTGAACGGCGCGAATAGCGCGGTTTACCTCACAGAACACCTCAGACACGCTGTGTGCGAAGAGAGAGCGGACAGCAGCGCTGACCAGTCCTGTACCTAGGTGGTGAGTTCCCTGGGTAACCCCCCGGTCAGAGCAGCAAGGAGGGTGGGAATTTTTTTGTGCAAGTGCCTTAGCTCAGCATGGCGTCAGAAGCTGGCGTTTTATTCCCCAGACATTCCAGTGGTAGAAACCGGTGCCCCTGCGGTACCCATGGACGCTTTGTCAGTGGTCCTGGAGTCATTTGTTGCCAGAGTGGAAGCGGTGTGTGGGCGTAAGGGGGGTAAAAAGCGCCCCTCCCCCCACCATCTTCTGGGGAATGCTCAGACTCGGGCCTGGCTGCTGTTCAGGACCCCTTTTCTGGAGTGTCAGAGGATAGGGACCAGGACCATTCGGACAGTGAGGAGGACTCCTCGTCCGGGTCAGCGTAGGACAGAGCACTTGTTGGAGCACTTATCACCGCAGTGCGGGACACTCTTAAGCTGGAGGATACGGCTGGGGCATCCACTGAGGTGTCGGTCCCTTTTGGGTCTCACAAGCCGACCCGCTCTAAGGTTTTTCCTTATGTGACTTACTTTGACAAGTTCATTGATAAGGAATGGGAACGGCCGCAGAGGTCCTTTTGCGGTCCCAAAGCGCATGGCGGTCCGTTACCTGTTTGAAGAGAGCCTTTTGAAAAAATGGGCATCTCTCCTGTTGTAGACCCTCGGTATCAAGGTTAAACAAGGTAACCTCTATTCCGGTAGAGGGGTCCCCTGGATTTAGGGACCCTGCAGATAGGAGGTCCGAGGCCGTGAGCCGTTCCATATTCACCATGCTGGGGTCAGCATTGCAGCCTATATTGGCTGTGGCATTGGTGTCTCGGACACTCACTGAATGGGCAAAACTATTGCACTGGGAGTTGGAGGGGCATCACGTTCCCCCAGACTGCGTGGAACTGGCCGACCAGTTGGTGTAGGGCCTTAAGTATGTCTGCGATGCAGCCCTGGATGTGGCCCCTTTGATCTCCAGGGCCTCAGTATCTGCGGTTGTATTGCGCCACCTGATTTGGTTAAAAAGCTGGTCCGCAGGCCAGGCTTCCAAGAAGGCTCTGGCGGACTTGCCCTTCAAGGGTGGGAGGCTCTTTGGTGCCTCGTTGGACGACATTATTAAAGATGTCACTGGAGTTAAAAGCACGCACCTCCCTCAGTCCAGAAAGGATAAGGAGCTGCGCCGTAAGTCGGGGCCCTCCTTTTCCGCGCAAAAGCGCTTTTTCCGTCAGTCAGGGCCCGCTGGCGGGCCTTCCCAGGCCAACAAGGTTCCAGCTGGGGGACAGAAGCGTCCCTGGGTTCGCAAGCCAAACAAGCCAGTCACCAAACATGCTACCGCATGAAGTTTTGCCCCCACCCGACTCCTGGGTGGGGGGGATTTCTTCAAGTTTGTAGTTCGGTGGACCTCCCTGCTTTCCGACCAGTGGGTTTGCAAAGTGGTCGCATGAGGGTACAAGATAGAATTTATTTCTTGTCCACTGAACTGATTCTTTCCCTCCAAACCTTCCTCTCCTTCCGGCTTGTCTGAATGCCCTGACTGGGGCAGTCCAGGACTTGCTGAAACACTGGGTAATCTTACCTGTGCCGCTGCAGGAAAGGTTTCAGGGATTCTACTTGAATCTGTTTGTGGTCCCAAAGAAGGAAGGGGTTCGCCAAATCCTAGACCTCAAGGCCCTCAATGCTTTTGTGAAGGCTTGGAAATTCAGGATGGAATCAGGTTAGCTCTGTGGTCACTGCACTCCATCCGGGGGACTTTCTGGCGTCCTTGGATATCAAGGACGCATATTTGCATGTCCCCATCTGCGTCAGGCATCAGAGGTTCCTGCGCTTTGCGGTCGGAGAAGACCACTATCCATTTGTGGCTCTCCCCTTTGGCCTGGCATCGGCACCAAGGATTTTCACCAAGGTGCTCGCCCCGATTCTGGCCTTGCTGAGACAGCGAGGCATCGCTATCGTGGGCTACTTGGACTATCTTCTTCTGAGAGCTGCTTCAAGCTCAGAATTAGATGAGGATGTGGCTATAGCCTTTCAGACCCTCTGAGAATTTGGTTGGGTGCTGAACCTCCAGAAGTCGGTGTTAGTACCGACTCAGCGCCTAGAATACCTGGGGTTGATTCTGGACTCCTCGGTGGCGAGAGTGTTTCTTCCTTTGGAAAAGTTACAGACCCTTCGGACGGCGGTGAAGCTGTTGGCATCCCGCAAATGGTCGTCGCTCCGTTTTTGCATGCGAGTCCTGGACCTCATGGTAGCCTCCTTCGAGGTAGTACCATATGCTCAATTCCACACTTGAGTCTTGCAGAAGGAGATTCTATCCAAATGAAACAAATCCCCATTGTCCCTGGATTGTCAAATCCGGGTGAACCACTTAGTCAGGGCTTCCCTGGGGTGGTGGCTGAGATCCCCGGCCCTTCTGTCCGGGAAGTCGTTCCTTCCTTTTCTCTGGACTGTGATCACGACGGACGCCAGCCTGACCGGTTGGGGGGGGGAGTCTGGGGTGTTCAGTCGACACAAGGTGGCTGGACACAGGAAGAATCCCGCCTGCCAATCAATGTGCTAGAGCTTCGAGCGATCAGACTGTGCCTCTCCACGTTGTCACAGAGGCTACAGGGTCATCCAGTCAGGATACAGTCGGACAATGCCACGGCGGTGGCGTATGTCAACCACCAAGGAGGAACAAGAAGCTCGGCTGCAGCGTGGGAGGTTGCCCACATCCTAAGGTGGCCAGAAAGGAGCGTACCGGCTCTATCGGCCGTATACATTCCAGGCGTAGACAACTGGCAAGCGGACTACCTATGTCGCCAGATGCTGGACCAAGGAGAATGGTCACTACACCTGGAGGTGTTTCAACTCCTTTGCCAGAAGTGGGGCACGCCAGAAGTGGATCTCCTGGCTTCTCGACTCAATCGGAAGGTATTGATGTTTGTGGCCAGGTCCAAAGATCCCTGGGCAGACGCGTTGGTGGCTCTGTGGGGTCACTATCGGCTAATTTATGCCTTTTCCCCACTGAAACTTCTTCCTCATCTGCTCCGCATAGTGGAGGCCGAGGGGATACCGGTGATCCTAATTGCCCCAGATTGGCCTCGGCGTCCCTGGTACGCCGACCTAGTGCGCCTGGTGGCGGATGCTCCTTGGCGACTACCGATACGGGAGGACCTTCTCTCGTAAGGTCCTATTCTTCATCCTGCTTTACGGTCGCTGGCTTTAATGGCATGGCTATTGAAAGCCAGGTACTAAGGGACCGAGGCCTGTCAGATTCGGTCATTTTCACCATGCTGAGGGCACGGAAGTCCTCTTCTCGAAAGATCTACCATCACACATGGAGGGCCTACATCTCTATGTGTGAGGAGATGGAGTGGCGTCCACGGGCATATTCGGTTTCTAGGATCCTGCTGTTTTTACAGCGTGGAGTGGATCAGAAACTTGCCTTAAGCACCATTAAGGGACAGATATCAGCCTTGGCTGTCTTTTTTTTCAACGACCCTTGGCGGCTCATTCACTGGTGAGTACGTTTGTGCAGGGGGTTCGACATGTGGCTCCCCTGGTTTGGCCACCACTTCCACCGTGGGATTTGAATCTCGTGCTCTCGGTGCTTCAGGAACCTTCCTTCGAGAACATCGGGGAGATTCCTCTCTTGGTGCTCTCCCAGAAAGTTGCTTTTCTGGTTGTCATTACATCTGTCAGAAGGGTTTCTGAGTTGGCGACCTTGTCTTGCAAGTCTCTATACTTAATCCTCCATAAGGATAAAGCGGTGCTAAGCCCGCAGCCTTCGTTCCTTCCGAAGGTGGTTTCGGCTTTTCACCTGAATGAGGACATAGTACTTCCATCCTTGTGTCCTCGGCCGTCGCACCCAAAAGAGGCTGCTTTGCATTCCTTGGACGTGGTACGAGCTCTACTTGTGTATTTGTCTGCTCACTGTTAGTGTCTGTGTCTGGTCCCAAGAAGGGCCTGGCGGTCTCGTCGGCCACCATTTCTCGGATCAGACAGACCGTAATTCAGGCCTATGCCCTTAAGGGGCGGGCGCCTCCCTTTCCTGTCACAGCGCATTCGACCAGGGCAATTGGTGCCTCCTGGGCGTTCTGACATCAAGCGTCTGTCTCACAGGTGTGTAAGGTGGCGACCTGGTCATCCGTTCACACCTTCTCAAAGTTTTACAAGGTTGATGTGAGTGCATCTTCGGATGCAAGGTTTTTCAGGTGGCTGTTTAAGGTTGCAACTCCTCCGTTGAGAAGCTCTTGTTGTTTTGGGGTGAAGTTTGTTTAATGCTGTTCTCCCTTCATGGAGACTGTGTCCGTCCATGGATGAAAAGAGAAAATAGGATTTTTGTACTCACCGTAAAATCCTTTTCTCTGTCGTCCATGGACGGACACAGCACCCACCCCTCCTTTTTAAGTTTGTACTGCTTTTTGACAAACTGAGCTGCTGACTGCAGGGTGAGGGGTTATAACCAGAGGGACCGCCCCCTGGGTGGGGTTGTTTCAGCTTTGCTAAAGTTGCATGTATTTAAATGGATAACATGTCTGCCTAGTCCTCTCCTATTAGACGGAACATAACCCACAAGTCAAGATTTATGGAGGCTGTGTCCGTCCATGGATGACAGAGAAAAGGTTTTTACGGTGAGTACAAAAATCATATTTTTACTGCATTTTTGCTGCTGCTAAACTACTGTAGGAGTAAAAAGCATCAATAGCAGACAGTGTGCATGAGGCCTTTAAGTCATAATGTTAAAAAAACTCAAAGCAGTTTGAATTGACTCACTGAGCAACTTTAAGGCAGAGGAACTCAGAAGTACATGAAAACCTACTGCATTTGACTAGCCTTTGAGTCTTATTCCTGTACATGAACCGTTACACTTTTTTGAATAGAATTCTGCAATGGGGACACTAATTCTGGTGACTCTGATGACGACCAGGAATTCCCTCACTTTGGAAGGAATTTCTATTCTTTTTGCTGTGGGGCAGGAAATGAAATGAAAGGAAATCTCCCCAATGGGATATAGCTGGCAAAACTCCCCAAAAAATTACAAGTGTTTCATTGAATTAGAACTAAATGCAGTTATTTTTAATTTTACATAGAGTAAGGGCGTAACCCATTTATGTGCCTATAAGAACATTTTAAATATCTTGTTAATGTGTACAATGTTTGTTCCTTATTATTGTACTACCTGTGTAAAATGCAAAAATTTGCAAAGTTAATTGTTTTTTGTGTGGAATGTTAGATCCGATTGAACAAGCAGGCACAGCAATTGATCCTTCATAAGAAGTGAATGTAAACTCTGTCATCTTTTTTTCTGCTTTTAGAAATCAGTGTTTTATTTGTTTTCTACATAGGTGATTCTCAGCCACTTGATGTTTGTTCAGTTTATGACAGAAAAACATTCTTGAAGTACACAGTTTCTTTGTTGGGCTATGGTTTCTATGGAGATGTCGTGAAAGGCAGTGAAAAGAATAGGTGGCTGGGCCCTGCCAGATATGACTTTTCAGGTAAAGTAACACAGGACATTACAATTTACTATTCTCACATTTTTTTTGTGAATAGCCATAACACACTGGCATAAAAAAGTGATCAGCCTGGTATAACAGTTCCCACTCACAGCATGTTTTTTTTTTTGGGCTAGTGTCTAGAGGATGGACATCTTTTCCCTGTTGACGAAAGTTTAACCATTTTTGTTTGCCCCTAGTTGTTTTCATTCGTTTTTTTTTTCCCAGTCGAGACTTCTCTATACACTCCCTGAGCAGGTCTTTATGCAGCTTTTCAAATGATTGTATCCTCCTCTATCACCTGCACCCTTATGTACTGGACAGTTGAAGACTTGCCTGGATTGTGACCGAGTACTGGGCTCTGCATTGTTACTCTTTCCAGACCTTTGTGTATTCTTAGCCGTGACGTGCTTTCTGGGGTGACCCTCACTTTGTGAATAGGCCATTTAGGCAGAGTATTGGGAGCTACTTTTTTACAACCATTCCACTGTGCCATTATTATTGATTTATCATCGAAAGAGGTAAAACAGAGGCACTAAACATTGCTTGTTCCAAGCATTCGGCGGGAGGTAGCATCTTCCCACTACTGTTCTAATTGCAAGACATATGCTTTAACCTTGGTTAGTCCTTGCCACCACTTTCAGTGGTCTGGTCACCTTCCAATGTCTGAGCCTTTTCTGGCTAGCTAGCTTATAAGCAGCAAGGCTTTGCCTAGTATCCTGAGCTAAGATGTCCCAGCCTTGCACCGCTACATGTCAGATCCTAGATCCACAATGAGCAGTCCAGCTATACCAGGTCCCCTCCAGCTCACAATCCACTAACTGTTCCTTTTGGGGGGCCTGCAATACTTAAGGGCCTGACACCAGCCTGGAACAATGTCTCCTGCTTGTCCCACTCCAAAGAGTCGTCCTTTGCTCCCTCAGGCGTCCCCCCCCCCCCATTTCTATCCTGAGAGGATGTCAAAGTAATACAAGATTTTGTGCCAAATTGTAACCTTGATTGCTGACTTTGACTAAAGAGGCTGTAAGTGGACCTCTATTCCACCTTCTGCAGAATATTTATCTGCCCGTGGCCTTGGCATCCTTTGATCCTTCCGCTGCAGAGGCTCTGAAGAGTCTTCAATAGCATTAATAGATGATGCCCTTGAGTTGCAGAGTTAGTTGCTGTTGCTCCCAGGCTTAGAGAGACCATTTTGGCCTTTTATTGAAACTTGTAACTTCTAGTGCTGCCTGACTAGGATTCATTCGTGGTCCAAAGACAACTATTGCCCACTCTTGGATCTCAAAACCCTAAATGTCATAATTTAGGTCCAGAAATTCCACATTGAATCCCATCAGGTCTATTATAGCCTTCCTCTATCAAGGAGACTTTCTGGCCCATGTGGACATGCCCCCCTTTTACAGTGCATCAGCGATTGCTTCATTTTCCTGTGGATCCCCGGCACTCCCTGTTTGTGACCTTGCTATTCGACCTTTGCCACCTGTGAGACATCTGTCAGGGCATCCTCACTGTGGAATATCTAGATGACCTTCTACGGAGAGAAAATTTGGCACAAATTATGGCTGACAATGAAGTGGGGGCAGTTGAGACCTTTTGAAAAGGTTTGGTTGGATTCTGAACCCTCAGAAGTTTGGTGTTCGAGCCAACAAATTGCTTGGAGTGTCTGGGTCTTTATCCTAGGTACACCTTAAGCCAGAGTTTTCTTTCTCGTACATCACGGGACACAGAGCGGCATAGTCATTACTATGTGGGTTAAATAGTTTACCTTCAGGTGCTGGCACTGGCAACTTCCAAACCAGAAGTACCCTCCCCTATATAAGCCCCTCCCATCCGGGAGCACCTCAGTTTTTTGCCAGTGTCTAAGGTGTTGGCCAAGAAGTAACATGTGTTTTTCACTGAGCTTGCGTACAGGTTCTTTTGGGCCTCAGTAAGCTATTCCGGATCCAACCAAAAAAGCTTCATAGCTAAACGGTCGGTACCTGGGCCTTGCAGAGAAGAGCAAGGTTTTGCCTGTAATGCTTCTCTTAGGAGAGCTGGACCCTGGGATCCAGAGCTCTGGTCATACCCACGACTAAGATGCTTTCTGTGCAGGGTGCTATACAGGTCCAGGGGAGTGGAATCCTTGGGAACCCGGTCCCTGAAGGTTTAATTACAATGCCTGCCGTGAGAGGTGAAGTTTGGGCTTCTGTGGACCAAACGGAGTCCTGCGGCGGTTAAAAGGTAAGTGGGGGGCCCCCCAGGAACTTGGTTCTATTAGGGGACCCCCAAGCCTAATATGTCTTTCTGCCTGTTACCTAACGGTATTCCCGCTAAATATCTGTGCATGCCTGTAACTACTAAAAAAATGTAATAATTTTAATAGTGGTCAAGAAAAAAAAAAAAAAAATAGACAGACCGCGGTACCTGTGTTAATCCACTAGAGGCCGCTGTGGAACGTTTCTTGTCATGTGGACTTTTTCTTTTATCAGAGTCAAATCCAGGCAGATGGTGAGTTCTCTTGTGGGAAACTGCTTCCTCTGCCATGTTGCAATGCTCGTCCATCCCGCGGCCTGTGGCAAAAGGGCCCTGTCTCCTGTCCCTAGTTTCCTTTTTCAAAAAAGAGCGCCGAAGGCGCACGTGCCCGCGCCCGTGCGCGTGCACGCGCCTCTATATATAGCGGTGAGCTGGAAAAGGGGGCGGAGCTTGGGGGATGACGCTCTGTGCGCGCCGCAGCGCTTCTGCGCATGTGCGGGCGTCCCAGCATGTTAAAAGGCACAATTATGTGTTGTGAGCTGGCTATGGAGTGCAGAGACAGAGCTGGCAACATTTAAAAAAGGCATACAGCAAGCGGTTGATGCAGGCATCCCCATAGAAAGGCACATTAGTAGACACCAACTGTTTTTATTTTCGGCTGGAATACCTCAGCTTTGGGCTTAGGAATATGCCGTCTAAAAACTCCGGGACTAAAAATCCCAGGAAGCATAGGGGGTCTCCATCGGGCTCTGAGGATCTTGGGCATGCTTCGGCTGCACCAATCTCCCCTGAAGAATCGGAGGTTAGTGACCGTAGAGCACCTTCAGGAGTACCTGGTACTGTGGCTGTCCTCAGTTCACCTGCTCCTGTGTATGTAACAGAGGAGGTTTTTTCCTCAGCTCTGGGAGGGCTGGAAGAGAGATTGTCAACATTGATCGCTGCTTCCCTGTCAGAGGGAAAGCGCGCCCGATCTCCGTCTCCTCCCTCAGAGTACCTGTTAGCAGAGCAACAGTCCCATACAGGGAACGACCTACCTGAAGGGGATCAGGATGAGGTTGATTCTGTTGTAGAGGAATCAACAGTGGAAGAGCCATTCTCAGCATCACATGCTGAAAGATTATGGGTTCAGTCCCTGACTAACATGGTCCGATCAGCATTTAAAATGCCCCTTGCGGAGCCATCATCCACTTCTGTCTCCTCGTTGGGGTCGCTAAAAGCTCCCCAGACTGTTTGTTCCTTTCCAATCCATCCTTTACTGGAAGGGCTCATTTACCAGGATTGGGAACATCCTGATAAAATATTTACTCCTCCCAAGAGATTTCAGGTGGTCTATCCCATGGAGGATAAGTTCATCAAAAAATGGAGGGTCCCTACAGTGGACGCAGCCATCTCTTGTGTGAATAAATCACTGACATGTCCAGTGGATAATGTCCAAATGTTCAAGGACCCAATAGATAAAAAATTGGAGTCCTTATTAAAATCTGCTTTTGCTACAGCAGGCTTGGTGACACAACCAGCAGTGGCAGCTATTGGGGTCTGCCAAGCAGTGAAGGATCAGTTGAAACAGGTCTTAAGGGACTTGCCAGATCAGCAGGCCCTTGCCCTAGCTGATCTACCTAGAGCCTTATGCTTTGCGGTTGACGCCATAAAGGATTCAATTCATCAGGCCTCCCGCCTTACGCTGTCTGTAGTACATATGCGCAGGCTTCTATGGCTCAAAAACTGGTCTGCTGAAGCCCCCTGTAAAAAATTGCTGGTCAGCTTCCCATTTCATGGTGAACGCTTATTCGGGGAAGACCTGGACAAATATATCCAGAAAATTTCCAGCGGTAAAAGTACACTCTTGCCGGTTAAAAACAGAGTTAGAGGTCCCTCTTTTAAGAGGCCTGCTTCTCCAGTCCCTAGGACATCGGCTGTGAAACAGTTCCGACGGCCTCCTCGGTCAAATCCCGGGGGTAAAAATCAGGGACAATCGCAGGGTAACAAGAAGCCCTGGGTCAGGAGAGGTACAAAACCTCCCCCAAAGTCAAATGCATGAAGGGTTGCCCCCACTCAATCGGGTGGGGGGAAGACTTCAGTTGTTCGCAGAGACCTGGCGGGACACAATCAGAGACAGATGGGTGCTCTCCGCAGTAAGTCTGGGATACAAATTGGAGTTAAGACTCCCCTCCTTCCCATTTTATAAGGTCAAACGTGCCAAGGGATCCCCGGAAGAGAGGATCCCTCCTGTTGGCACTAGAACAACTATTGCTCCAAGCAGTAATTATGGAGGTCCCCCTAGAAGAATGGGGGTTCGGGTTTTACTCAAACCTCTTTACAGTCCCGAAGCCAAACAGGGACGTAAGGCCCATATTAAATCTAAAAGGGCTAAACAAATTCCTACATATCAGGACTTTCCGGATGGAGTCGATCCGATCGGTGGCCACTGCCCTACAAGGGGAGGAATGGTTAGCCTCAATTGATATCAAAGATGCTTATTTGCACATTCCCATCTTTCCAGTCCACCAAAAATTTATACGCTTTGCAGTAGAAGGGCGCCATTTTCAGTTCAGAGCCTTACCCTTCGGTCTGGCCACAGCACCACGCGTGTTCACAAAAATTCTGGCCCCATTATTAGCCAATTTAAGAACACGAGGTGTAACGATAATGGCATATCTAGACGACTTGTTGCTGATAGACCACTCAGTGGAAAAACTAGAAGTGGTTGTTCACGAGACAATCGAGTATCTGGAATCTCACGGTTGGATTATCAACCGAGACAAGTCAGCCCTAAAACCAGTCAAAAGTCTGGAATACTTGGAGCTAAGGCTGGATTCAGACCAGAGAAAACTTTTCTTGCCTCAAGAAAAGGTGTCGTCTTTGAGAGATTTGATCCACCTAGTGGGTACAAAAAGACAGCCATCCATACGCCTGTGCATGAGGCTGCTGGGAAAAATGGTGGCATCGTTCGAAGCAGTACCCTACGGTCAATTCCATTCAAGGAATTTGCAAAGGGCTATACTGTCAGCCTGGAACAAAAAAGCTCAGGCCCTAGACTTACCAATGTCCTTGTCCCCTTCCGTTCGCAAGAGCCTCCGTTGGTGGTTGGTTCCCCAGAATCTGGAAAAAGGGAAATCCTTCAGTCCGATTTCTTGGAAGGTGGTCACTACAGATGCCAGCCTTATAGGCTGGGGAGCAGTACTGGAGCAATGGTCTCTCCAGGGCAGATGGTCGGATGCAGAAAAGGCCCTGCCCATCAATCTCTTAGAGATACGAGCAGCCCGGTATGCCCTAGTAGCATGGACATCCAAACTCCAAGGGTCCCCTGTCAGAATTCAATCGGACAATGCCACGGCAGTGGCATATATCAATCATCAGGGTGGCACCAGGAGTCGTGCAGCCCAGAGGGAAGTAAATTGCATCCTGAAATGGGCAGAAAGATATGTCCCAGCCATATCCGCGGTATTCATTCCAGGAGTGGAGAATTGGAAGGCGGACTTTCTAAGTCGCCAACAATTATGCCCAGGGGAATGGTCCCTTCACCCCGAGGTTTTCCGGACAATATGTCAGCGGTGGGGAACACCGGATGTAGATCTGCTAGCATCCAGATTCAACGCAAAGGTGGACAGGTTTGTCTCTTGGACAAGGGATCCCCTAGCTTGCGGCTCGGATGCCCTAGTGTTCCCTTGGGATCAGTTCAAGCTGATATATGCATTCCCACCGCCACAATTGTTACCTCGATTACTCCACAGAATCAGGGTAGAAAAGAAACCAGTGATTCTGGTGGCTCCAGCGTGGCCCCGAAGAGCATGGTACGCGGAGATTGTAAAATGTCTGTGGGGAGTCCTTGGACCCTCCCACATCGTCCGGACCTGCTTTCGCAAGGACCGATATACCATCCTTCCTTACTAGCCCTAGGTTTGACGGCCTGGCTATTGAAGCCCACATGCTAAAAAAGAGAAGTCTCTCTAATCCTGTAGTATCTACCATGATCAATGCCAGGAAGCCGGTATCCAGGCAGATTTACTATGGTAGGATTCTGGACTTCCTACAGTGCGCTGTAGATAGGAAGCTTGCCTTGAGTACTATCAAGGGTCAGATTTCGGCCTTGTCAATATTTTTTCAGAGGCCCTTGGCTTCGCATTCACTAGTCAAAGCCTTTATACAAGGAGTGATGCGTATTAGCCCTCCGGTTAATATTCCCATATGTCCATGGGACTTAAACCTGGTTCTGTCGGTTCTACAGAAACAACCATTTGAACCATTACAGCATATTTCCCTGGTTCTTCTCACCAGGAAATAGATTTTTCTAGTAGCCATTTGTTCGGCTAAAAGAGTGTCGGAATTAGCCGCTATGTCCTGTAGGGAGCCATATCTGGTTATCCATAAGGACAGAGTAGTGTTACGTCCTCATCCAGCCTTTCTTCCTAAGGTGGTATCGAGGTTTCATTTGAACCAAGATGTGGTTCTTCCTTCTTTTTTCCCCAAACCTAGTTCAGTAGAGTAAAAATTATTACATTCTTTGGATGTAGTAAGAGCAGTTAAAGCTTATCTAAAAGCCACTGCTCAGATTCGCAGAACGGATACTTTGTTTATTCTGCCGGAAGGCCCCAGAAGGGGTCAGGCGGCGTCAAAATCTACTTTAGCCAAGTGGATTCGACAGGTCATTATGCAAGCCTATGGCTTGAGAAGGAGACCGCCTCCGTTCAAAGTTAGGGCGCACTCCACGAGAGCAGTTGGAACTTCATGGGCAGTGCATCACCAGGCCTCCCTGGCTCAAATCTGTAAGGCCGCAACATGGTCTTCAGTACACACGTTTACTAGGTTCTACCAGGTGGACGTTAGAAGTCAGGAGGATGTCGTCTTTGGGCGCAGTGTGTTGCAGGCCGCAAAAGATCCTCATGTCTGATAGCGCTCAGCTTATGTATGGTGTACCCCCCCCCCCCTCATTGGGCATTGCTTTAGGACATCCCACATAGTAATGACTATGCCGCTCTGTGTCCCGTGATGTACGAGAAAGAAAATAGGATTTTTATAACAGCTTACCTGTAAAATCCTTTTTTTGGAGTACATCACAGGACACAGAGCTCCCACCCCTCTTTTGGGGACACTTATTGCTTTGCTACAAAACTGAGGTGCTCCCGGATGGGAGGGGCTTATATAGGGGAGGGTACTTCCGGTTTGGAAGTTGCCAGTGCCAGCACCTGAAGGTAATTCTATATAACCCACATAGTAATGACTATGCCGCTCTGTGTCCCGTGATGTACTCCAAGAAAAGGATTTTACAGGTAAGCTGTTATAAAAATCCTATTTTTCTTCGCTCCCAGACTTTGACTCTTCAGTCCAGGAGTCAATCAATTCTTTCCTCTACATGAGAGTTTTGTGGTTGATGGTAGCCTTCTTTGAGCCAGTTTGTTTGCCCAGTTTCACTCCAGACCCTTACAGCTCAATATCCTGTTGTGGCATAAATTGGTTCAGTCTCTGGACAGACCAATTTGCCTGACACTAGGGAGAAGGTTATCCCTAGCCTAGTGGCTCAAGAATTCAGCCCAGAAATTGGGGAAATCCTTCCTTCTGATCTCTTAGAGGGCCCTCACAATAGATGTCTCCCTGACAGGCTGGAGAGGAGTTCTGGGCACCTAATCGGTGCAGGCATACCTGCCAATCAGCATTCTAAAACTTTGGGTGATTTAATTGTCTTTACAATGCTGGACATCCCAACTGAAGAGTCATCCAGTCAGACAACATCAGGGTAGTGGCATACATCAACCATTGGGGAAAAACTAGAAGTCTAGCTGCTGTAAGAAACGTAGAAAGGATTTGGACCTGATCAGAACGTCAGGTTTCATTCAACCTCATCCACTGTTTACATGCTAGTGAATTGGACAGGCGGACTTTCTCATTGCACAATGCCTGGATCAGGGGGAAATGAGCCTTACGCCTGGAGGTGTTCCCTTGACCTGTATCAGATTTTCAGATTCAGTAACAAACCAAGCAGATTTGTTTACAGGTACAGCGATTTTTCTGGCATAAAATTCTACTCCTCAGGATCAAGATGAAGGGTGTTCTGATGATTCTTACAGACCCAGGCAGATCCCGCTTTACGAACACTAACTGTGCAAGGGGGAACTCTGTGCACCCTGATGTAAAGGGGAATGCTGTGGTCTCTGGTGTAAAGGGGAACTCTGATGAAAGGTGGGGTGGTTGGTCACCAGAGCCCCCCTTGCATCATGGTCTGCCACGTTGGCCTTTACATCAGTGTTCCCAGCTATTTCAGGGTCTGCAGCATTGCCCTTTTACATCAGTGTTTCCCTTTGCATCAGGGTCCACAGAGTTCCCCCTTGCACTGTAAGAGTGGCGGTTACTGATCTTAAGGGTGGACCTTTTATATCCGTGTCCCCCTTACCTTGGAGTATTCACTTTTCCCTTACATCAGTAACCCCCCCCCCACAGACTGTGTGGTCTGGCTGGAGCTGTCAATTACCTCCTCCGTAAGAAAGCCTGGGTGCAGGGCAGCGGGGGCACTGAGGGTAGATGGTCCTCCCAGCTCCCTCTCCTTTCTCTACAGTTTGTGAAAGGTGCCAAGTGGGGCCATGATGTAAACATGCACCCCTGATTCTGCCCCTGCCTGAGCCCGGCCGGCTTCGGAAATGCACATGCAAAGCCAGCCCATGGTAATCTTATTATAATTTTTTTTTTTTATGCACAGCGGTTGCTGTTCCCGGACATATATGAACAGATAAAAAGCAGTGGATTTTTACAAACTGCCCATAAAACCAGCCTGTCAGATTTTTTTTTTCCTTTTTTTACATATGATTACTGCCGGCGGCACCTGTGGTGGAAGGAAAGAAAATCGAATCATGTATGGCAGTGGTGTTGAATCGTGGGCCACATCAGCATTATGGTTGTCCTCAATGGGCCAGTTGTATCTGTAAGACTATATACATTTATCTGGGGGGGGGTTTTCTCTGCGAATATGTGCAGGAACCCAACCCCCCCCCACCGACAAAACGCACCAAACAGTGGGTGTGGCCAAATTGCACATGCAGTGGGAGGATCTTAAAGGGGCAGTGAATACTAGGGGGGTGCAGGGTTGAGGCGTGTGCTACATACAAAGTGCACCCCTGAACACTGCACTATCTACAGAGTGCAGTTTCAGGGGTGCCCTATACACAAAGTTCAGGGGTGTGCTACATAAGGAGTGCAGGGTTTAGGGGTGTGCAGGGTTCAGCTCTATTTCTCAGGCTGTCCACATCTCACTTCCACCCCTCCTCAGCTCTGATTTCTGCATCACTTAACCCCATCCCCCACCTTTGCACTCATCTCTCCCCCAGAAAGGCTTCCTCACCTTCCCAGCATGGCTCTAGTACCTCCCAGCAGCGAGACCATTGGTCAGCATCTGTCCCCCTAGGCATAGATGGGGATCACAGAGTAGTTTACCACATGATGCCCCACCCCACACTGCAGGCAGGGATCTGTGACCATCACCAAGAGGAAAGCTGCCCTTGTAAATGCAGAAGGCGTCCTGTGTTTACAAGTGACATTGGTGAACGAGAAAAGGACAAGAGCCACATTCCAACTGTGAGGGCCACATGAAATGAACTGGAGGGCCGGATTCCGCCCGCGGGCCTTGTTTGCAACATGTGATCTATGGGCTGCTTTAGACTCTGTCATATTTGATGATCCTCGAAAAGAGGAACCAGCTTCTTCTTCCATCATTAAGGCAATCAGACAGCCCCAAGTAGCCTTGTCTGTTTTTTCCTTGTGTGAGCTTTTTAGTGGTGCTGTTGTTGGCCATCCCTGTTGTGTGTCCCTCAATGAATGTAAAGAAATACTTGATTCCTCCTTAATAAAGGATTACTAAAATCTTTTTCTTGGCGTTCATTGAGGCATACAGGTCCCACCCCTCCGTGTTTATCATCCTGCTCCAGGTACTGCTTTTTTACAAAACTGAAGCATGCTGGGAGTAAGAGGGATTATATCAGGCTGGTCGCCGCCCCCCCGTGTTTAAAACCTTTTGTAGACGACTGTATAGTCTTTGAATTTTGTGTCCCTCAATCAACTCCAAGGTTTTTTTTGCGAAGTACCAAAAGTCAATTTTTTCTTTTTAGCTTTTGTAACAGTTATGTAGGGACAGGTTCACATCCAAATGTAGCATATTATTTATGTTTTTTTTTTAATTCTCCGATCTCCGTGAAGCATCTGTCATCTTTGGTGATAAAATTTTAATCATAAATCATTGGAAATAATTCATAACTATATTTATCATTTATCAAATCTTCCTGTTTGTAAGATGTAATGTTTTTGAAAGTCATGTCCCAGTAGAAAAATTTAAAAAGATTTACAAGAAAGCCATGTAAGCTGTGGATAGCAATTAAAAATGTAAATGTAATTTGTGGGTTTAAGATTTCTTTTGCTGTGCAACAGTGATCCATCATTTTACTGTACCAAAGCTCTCTGATGCACCAACATTGGTAAATGCAATTATGGAAATTCTATTTGTTGTTTTCTCCAAATTTTTATGAATTTTTACTTTTAGCTACTATAAATCACATAAATTTTCTCAGTTATATTTAATCTTGAATCAAAAATGAGATATAACCAAATTGCAGCTTACACTCTTGAATGCTATTTTTGTACATGTAATTACTGCATTTCTTGCCTCCTTTGAAATTAAGATTTCATCCGCAACCAGCACAGTGTGTAATGGAGTTGAACTTGGCTGTTTGTAAAATCCAGAGCATGATTACAGGCGATTGTGTTTTGCAGTTGTGCTAATCGTGCTTGAAGGCCAAGTTGGCTCTGTGAGTTTGCCTAAGTATTCACAGGTTTTATGTAGTCAGTGCTCTTGTTATTTATTTTAAGAAAGAAGTCCAGAAAATTGCTGGCATACAAGTTGTTAAGTGCAACAAGGTGTATGCCACTTCTGGAGGGTGTTTTTTTCTCTACAAGATACAGTTTCACTGAACGCAGATAGTGTTATAATTCCAGAGTTGCGACACCCCAGCTACTGGTGTCCTACTTGGCAGCCCTAGTGTTGTTTGCAGCTGCACTGTCTCTCTCCTGTCCCCTTGCCCAATCCAAAGCTTTCTGTGACTGGGCAGGGGAGAGGAATGGGTGCGCAGCAGCTGTGTAGTAGAGCCGTATAGTGTGTGTGTGTGTGTGTGTGTGTGTGTGTGTGTGTGTATATATATACAGTGGATATTAAAAGTCTACACATCCCTGTTAAAATGTCTGGTTTCTGTGATGTAAAAAAATGAGACAAAGATAAATCATTTCAGAACTTTTTCCACCTTATTTTGTGACCTATAAACTGTACAACTCAGTTGAACAACAGACTGAAATATTTTAGGTGGATGGGAGTAAAATGAAAAAACTAAAATAACATGGTTGCATAAGTGTGCACACCCTTAAACAAACTAATACTTTCTTGAAGCACCTTTTGATTTTATTACAGAAGTCTTTTTGGGTATGAGTCTATCAGCATGGCACATCTTGACTTGGCAATATTTGCCCACTCTTCTTTGAAAAACACTCCAAATCTGTCAGATTGCGAGGGCTTCTCCTCTGCACAGCCCTCTTCAGATCACCCCACACATCGGATTAAGGTCTGGGCTCTAGCTGGGCCATTCCAAAACATTAAACTTTTCATGGTGAAGCCATTCCTTTGTTAATTTGGATGTATGCTTTGGGTCATCATGCTGAAAGATGAAGTTCCTCTTCATGTTCAGCTTTCTATTGTGCCAATATTGACTGGTATTTGTAACTGTTCATAATTCCCTCTACCTTGACTAAGGCCCCTGTTCCAGCTGAAGAAAAACAGCCCAAAAGCATGATGCTGCCACCACAATGCTTTGTGGTGGGTATGGTGTTCTTTTAGTGATGTGCAGTGTTGTTTTTGTGCCAAACATATCTTTTGGAATTATGGGCAAAAAGTTCAACCTTGGTTTTATCAGACCATAACACATTTTTCCTCCTGCTTTTGGGAGACTTCAAATGTGTTTTTGCAAAATCTAGCCGGGCTTGAATGTTTTTCTACATAACAAAAGGCTTTCAACTTACCACTCTACCCCATAGCCCAGACATATGAAGAATACGGGAGATTGTTGTCACATGTGCCACACAGTACTTGCCAGATATTCCTGCAGCTCCTTTTAATGTTGCTGTAGGGCTCTTGGCAGCCTCCCTGACCAGTTTTCTTCTCGTCTTCATCAATTTTGGAGGGAATTCCAGTTCTTGGTAATGTCACTGTTGTGCCATATTTTCTTCACTTGATGATGACTGTCTTCACTGTGTTCCAAGGTATAGCTAATGCCTTGGAAATTATTTTATACCCTTCTTCTGACTGATACCTTTTAACAAGGAGATCCCTCTGATGCTTTGGAAGCTCTCTGTGAACCATGCTTTTGCTGTAGGATGCGACTAAGAAAATGTCAGGAAAGACCTTCTAAAACAGCTGAACTTTATTTTGAGTTAATCAGAGGCACTTTAAACGATGGCTGGTGTGTACTGACTCCTATTTACCGTGAGTTTAAATTATTTTTTTTTTACTTCCCCCCCCCCCCCCATAAGAGTTCAGTTTGGTTTTCAATTGAGTTGTACAGTTCATAGGTCACATTAAAGGTGGAAAAAGTCCTCAAATTATATATCTTTGTCTAATTTTTACATCACAGAAACCTGAGAGTTTAACAGGGGTGTGTAGACTTATTATATCCACTGCCTGTGTATATATATATAATAGGATTTTTATAACAGCTTACCTGTAAAATCCTTTTCTTGGGAGTACATCACGGGACACAGAGCGACATAGTCATTACTAATGGGTTATATAGATACCGTCAGGTGCTGGCACTGGCAACTTCCAAAACCGGAAGTACCCTCCCCTATATAAGCCCCTCCCATCCGGGAGCACCTCAGTTTTGTAGCAAAGCAATAAGTGTCCCCAAAGAGGGGCGGGAGCTCTGTGTCCCTCGATGTACTCCCAAGAAAAGGATTTTACAGGTAAGCTGTTATAAAAATCCTATTTTCTTTCTCGTACATCACGGGACACAGAGCGACATAGTCATTACTAATGGGATGTCCTAAAGCAATGCCCAATGAGGGGGGGGATACACCATATATAAGCTGAGCGCTATCAGACATGAGGATCTTTTGCGGCCTGCAACACACTGCGCCCAAAGGCGACATCCTCCTGACTTCTAACGTCCACCTGGTAGAACCTAGTAAACGTGTGAACTGAAGACCATGTTGCGGCCTTACAGATTTGAGCCAGGGAGGCCTGGTGATGCACTGCCCATGAAGTTCCAACTGCTCTCGTGGAGTGCGCTCTAACTTTGAACGGAGGCGGTCTCCTTCTCAAGCCATAGGCTTGTATTATGACCTGTCGAATCTACTTGGCTAAAGTAGATTTTGACGCTGCCTGACCCTTTCTGGGGCCTTCCGGCAGAATAAACAAAGTATCCGTTCTGCAAATCTGAGCAGTGGCTTTTAGATAAGCTTTAACTGCTCTTACTACATCCAAAGAATGCAATAACTTTTCCTCTACCGAAGTAGGTTTGGGGAAAAAAGAAGGAAGAACCACATCTTGGTTCAAATGAAACCTCGATACCACCCTAGGAAGAAAGGCTGGATGAGGACGTAATACTACTCTATCCTTATGGATAACCAGATATGGCTCCTTACAGGACATAGCTGCTAATTCCGACACTCTTTTAGCCGAACAAATGACTACTAGAAAAATCAATTTCCTGGTGAGAAGCACCAAAGAAATATGCTGTAATGGTTCAAATGGTTGTTTCTGTAGAACCGACAGAACCAAGTTTAGATCCCATGGACATATGGGAATATTAACCGGAGGACTAAAACGCATCACTCCTTGTATAAAGGCTTTGACTAGTGAATGCGAAGCCAAGGGCCTTTGAAAAAATATTGACAAGGCCGAAATCTGACCCTTGATAGTACTCAAGGCAAGCTTCCTATCTACAGCCCATTGTAGGAAGTCCAGAATCCTACCTATTACGTACTTATGTGGATGCCATTTCTTGGCCTCACACCACGCGATGTACGCCTTCCAGATTCTATATTCGATCTGCCTGGATACCGGCTTCCTGGCATTGATCATGGTAGATACCACAGGATTAGAGAGCCCTCTCTTTTTTAGAATGTGGGCTTCCATAGCCAGGCCGTCAAACCTAGGGCTGGTAAGGAAGGGTGGTATATCGGTCCTTGCGAAAGCAGGTCCGGACGACGTGGGAGAGTCCAAGGACTCCCCACTGAAATTTTACAATCTCCGCGTACCACGCTCTTCGGGGCCACGCTGGAGCCACCGGAATCACTGGTTTCTTTTCTACCCTGATTCTGCGGAGTAATCGAGGTAACCATTGTGGCGGTGTGAATGCATATATCAGCTTGAACTGATCCCAAGGGAACACTAGGGCATCCGAGCCGCAAGCTAGGGGATCCCTTGTCCGAGAGACAAACCTGTCCCCCTTTGCGTTGAATCTGGATGCTAGAAGATCTACATCCGATGTTCCCCACCGCTGACATATTGTCCAGAAAACCTCGGGGTGAAGGGACCCTTCCTCTGGGCCTAATTGCTGGCGACTTAGAAAGTCCGCCTTCCAATTCTCCACTCCTGGAATGAATACCGCAGATATGGCTGGGACATATTTTTCTGCCCATTTCAGGATGTAATTTACTTCCCTCTGGGCTGCACGACTCCTGGTGCCCCCCTGATGATTGAATTCTGGCAGGGGACCCTTGGAGTTTGGATGTCCATGCTACTAGGGCATACCGGGCTGCTCGTATCTCTAAGAGATTGATGGGCAGGGTCTTTTCTGCATCCGACCATCTGCCCTGGAGAGACTATTGCTCCAGTACTGCTCCCCAGCCTATAAGGCTGGCATCTGTAGTGACCACCTTCCAAGAAATCAGACTGAAGGATTTCCCTTTTTCCAGATTCTGGGGAACCAACCACTAACGGAGGCTCTTGCGAACGGAAGGGGACAAGGACATTGTAAGTCTAGGGCCTGAACTTTTTTGTTCCAGGCTGACAGTATGGCCCCCTGCAAATTCCTTGAATGGAATTGACCATAGGGTACTGCTTCGAATGATGCCACCATTTTTCCCAGCAGCCTTATGCACAGGCGTATGGACGGCTGTCTTTTTTGTACCCACTAAGTGGATCAAATCTTTCAAAGACAACACCTTTCCTCGAGGCAAGAATATTTTTCTCTGGCCTGAATCCAACCTTAGCCCCAAGTATTCCAGACTTTTGACTGGTTTTTAGGGCTGACTTTTCTTGGTTGATAATCCAACCGTGAGATTCCAGATACTTGATTGTCTTGTTAACGACCACGTCTAGTTTTTTCACTGAGTGGTCTATCAGCAACAAGTCATCTAGATATGCCATTATCATTACACCTTGTGTTCTTAGATTGGCCAATAAAGGGCCAGAATTTTTGTAAACACTCGTGGTGCTGTGGCCAAACCGAAGGGTAAGGCTCTGAACTGAAAATGGCGCCCTTCTACTGCAAAGCGTAGAAATTTTTGGTGGACTGGAAAGATGGGAATGTGAAAATAAGCATCTTTGATGTCGATCGCGGCTAACCAATCCTCCCCTTGTAGGGCAGTGGCCACCGATCGGATCGACTCCATCGGAAAGTCCTGATATACAGGAATTTGTATAGCCCTTTTTAGAATTAATATGGGCCTCCCGTCCGCGTTTGCTTCGGGACTGTAAAGAGGTTTGAGTAAAACCCAAACCCTCATTCTTACAGGGGAACCTCCATAATTACTCCTTGGAGCAATAGTTGTTCTAGTGCCAACAAGAGGGACTCTATCTTCCGGGGATCCCTTGGCACGTTTGACCTCAAAAATGGGAAGGAGGAGAGTCTTTTAACTCCAAACTGTATCCCAAACATACTGCGGAGAGCACCTATCTGTCTTGATCGTGTCCCGCCAGGTCTCTTGCGAACAACTGGAGTCCTCCCCCCACCCGACTGAGTGGGGGCAACCCTTCAATGAATTTAACTTTGGGGGAGGTTTTGTACCTCCCCTGACCCAGAGTTTCTCATTACCCTGCTATTGTCCCTGTTTTTTACCCCCGGGAATTGACCGAGGAGGCCGTCGGAACTGTTACACAGCCGATGCCCCAGGGACTGGAGAAGCAGGCCTCTTAAAGAGGGACCTCTAACTCTGTTTTTAACCGGCAAGATCGTATTTTTACCGCTGGAAATTTTCTGGATATATTTGTCCAGGTTTTCCCTGAATAAGCGTTCACCATGAAATGGGACGCTAACCAGCCATTCTTTACAGGGAGCTTCAGCAGACCAGTTTTTGAGCCATAGAAGCCTACGCATATGTACTATAGACAGCGTAAGGCGGGAGGCCTGATGGACTGAATCCTTTATGGCGTCAACCGCAAAGCCTAAGGCTCTAGGTAGATCAGCTAGGGCAAAGCCTGCTGATCTGTCAAGTCCCTCAAGACCTGTTTCAACTGATCCTTCACTGCTTAGCAGACCCCAATAGCTGCTACTGCTGGTTGTGTCACCAAGCTTGCTGTAGAAAGAAGCAGACTTTCATAAGGACTCCAATCTTTTATCTATTGGGTTCTTGAACATTTGGACATTATCCACTGGACATGTCAGTGATTTATACATACAAGAGATGGCTGCGTCCACTGTAGGGACCTTCCATTTTTTTTTTTTTTTTTTTGATGAACTTATCCTCCATGGGATAGACCACCGGAAATCTCTTGGGGGAATAAATATTTTCTCAGGACGTTCCCAATCCTGGTAAATAAGCCCTTTCAGTAAAGGGTGAAGTGGAAAAGAACAGACAGTCTGGGGGCTTCTAGCGACCCCAACGAGGATACAGTAGTGGTTAATGGTTCCGCAAGGTGCATTTTTAAATGCTGATCGGACCATGTTAGTCAGAGACTGAACCCATAATCTTTCAGCTTGAGATGCTGAGAAAAGGTTCCCCCACTGTTGACTCCTCTATAACAGAATCAACCTTATCCTGATCCCCTTCAGGCAGGTCGATCCCTGTATGGGACTGTTGCTCTGCTAACAGGCACTTTGAAGGAGGAGATGGAGATCGGCGTGCTTTCCCTGACAGGGAGGCAGCGATCAATGTTGACAATCTCTCTCTAATCCTCCCAGAGCTGAGGAAAAAACCTCCTCTGTTACATACACAGGAGCAGGTGAACTGAGGACAGCCACAGTACCAAGTACCCCTGCGGGGTCTCTACGGTCACTTACCTCTGAACTTCAGGGGAGACTGGTGCAGCAGAAGTATGCCCAAGATCCTCAGAGCCCGATGAGACCCCCTTCGCTTCCTGGAAGATTCAGTTCCCGGAGCTTCTGGACGGCATATTCCTAAGCCTAAAGCTGAGGTATTCCAGCCGTAATACACCACTTTTACTGAGAATAGTCTAGCACAATTGCTGCTATATCACAGTTGGTGTCTACTAAAGTGCCTTTCTAGGGGATGCCTGCATCAACCGCCTCTATGTGCCTTTATATTGTTGCTAGCTCTGTCTGTGCACTTCAACAGCCAGCTATAATGTGCTTCAAAACACGCTGGACGCCCGCACATGCGCAGTAGCGCCGCGGCGCACACCTGAGCGTCATCCACCCGCTCCGCCCCTTTTTCCAGATCGCCTCTATGAATAGAGGCGCGTGCACGCGCACGCGCGCGGGCACGTGCGCCTTCGGCGCCTTTTTTGAAAACAACAAGGAGCTAGATGGGAGCCAGGGTCCCTTTGCCGCAGGGCCCGGGGATGGATGAGCGCAGCAACAGGGCAGAGGAGACAGCTTCCCAGCAGAGAACATACCAACTGCCTGGATTTGATTCTGGAAGAAAAAAATCCACATTACAAGAAAAAGAACCATAGCGGCCTCTAGTGTCTAACACAGGTACCGCGGTCTTACATTTTTTTTTTTTTTTTTCTTGCCTACTATTAAAATTTTTACATTTTCTCAGTAGTAACAGGCATACACAGAATATTAGCGGGAATACCGTTAGGTAACAGACAGAAAGACAAATTAGGCTTGGGGGTCCCCCAATAGAACCAAGTTCCTGGGGGCCCCCACTTACCTGTTCCCCGCCGCAGGACTTTGTTTGGTCCACAAAAGCCCAAACTTCACCTATCACGGCAGGCATTGTAATCAAACCTTCAGGAACCGGGTTCCCAAGGATTCCACTCCCCTGGACCTGTATAGCACCCTGCACAGAAAACATCTTGGTCGTGGGTATGACCAGAGCTCTGGATCCCAGGGTCCAGCTCTCCTAAGAGAAGCATTACAGGCAAAACCTTGCTCTTCTCTGCAAGGCCCGGGTACCGACCGTTTAGCTATGAAGCTTTTTTGGTCGGATCCGGAATAGCTTACTGAGGCCCAAAAGAACCTGTACGCAAGCTCAGTGAAAAACACATGTTTCTTCTTGGCCAACACCTTAGACACTGGCAAAAAACTGAGGTGCTCCCGGATGGGAGGGGCTTATATAGGGGAGGGTACTTCCGGAAGTTGCCAGTGCCAGCACCTGACGGTATCTATATAACCCATTAGTAATGACTATGTCGCTCTGTGTCCCGTGATGTACGAGAAAGAAATATATATATATATATATATATATATATATATATATTAGTGGTAGTGTGGTACCCCACCAGTGTATGTAACCAGAATTCTCAACCGAACGGGTTGAGGGGCTCCAGAGAGCTTATGACATAGTTTCCTCATTATTTACTAAAGTCCACTTTGGGACCTGGAGCCCAGCCGGGGATTTCTTAGAGATCCGGGTGAGATGAAATCCCTAGTCCTGGATTCGGGTATTGAGACTCATAGGCACACTGATTGTTCAGGGGTGTGTGGGCCTGATAGTAGAGTCAGGACCAGGGTTCTGGGCTCCAACCTCCCCAAGGAGTTCAGGCTTGCAAGGAAGAACCCAGAGCGTGCAGGTACGCTGCAGGTGCACTGGAGTAGCTAGAGAGTGCAGGCTGTACTGTGAAATCCAGAGAGTGCATGTGTGCACAGTGAAAGTCAGAGACCCAAGTCTGAGGGTCAGAGCAGTGAGGGGCTGCTAACTATATGGACGGTGTTGGCAAGGCAATAGTCTGTAGGAGACAGACGAGAGCCTGGAGTGGAAGGCCTGAGCAGCACTGCTGTATGTATAAGCCAGGAGGCTGAAGTTATCATTATTTTGTACGGACAGTGAAAACACCCTGCGAGGGAAAGCCTTTGATTTTGTTTTTTTTAACTTTCCTTAATAAAAGTGGGCCAACAAGCCCTGAAACTGAATTTCTGGCGTGGATTGTTCTTGCTAACGGGTTCTACACTTGAGCTAAACAACCCCCAATATCACTATATATGTAATGTATGTATGTGTGTGTATTTATATGCACAGCGGCTAAAATAAGTATTGAATTTTGCAGTAGGGTAATGACCCAAACATACAGCCAGTGTCGTTAGGAACTATCTTCAGCATAAAGAAAAACAAGTTCTGGAAGTGATGGTTTGGCCCCCAACAGAGTCCTGATCTTAACATTGAATATGTCTGGGATTACATGAATAGATTGATTTGAGGAAGGGCATTACATTGCACAATCATTAGATCTACTAATAACTGTAATCAGATTGTAATGAGTGGGGTGCTTTAAGGGTCATCATGAGAAGTTTGCATCAAAGTCATTAATAGGAATATTTATTTCTCATAAGAAATGCTCTCCTTGTATTCTTGTAAATATCACAAAAAAAATACTTTTATGGTAATGAGTTCCACTGTGCATCTCGAGGGAAAGAGAGCTGTATACCGAAAGGAAAACGGGACCGGAAAGCAATAGAACTGCAACAAATGGCATGCAGCAGAGGTGGGGGTTAGCACGACTTGACAACTCTAGCACAATTTATGAGGGTAGGAGCAGTGGATGGGAACAGACACTGCCTGAAAAACATCAGGCTATAGCCATGTTATGGAGCAGTGGGAGGGACAATTTATTTTTTTTATTTATTTTTTATTTATTTTTTTAAGCAGTGCTCAGATTCTATATACACTGACAGTGGTGGATATGTTTTCATGCAGTTAGGAGCATAGTTTAAATTTTTAAAGGAGACGTCCAGCCTGAGCTTTTTAGGCTGGGCTTCTCCTAAGGGTCACAGGAGTGCAATTCATTTTGCACTCCTGTGACCGGTTTTCAGCGGAGAGCGGTCTGAAGTCCGCTCTCCGCTGACGTCACTGCCATCAGTCAGGGCAGCGCCTCATCACGACTTCCAAGTCGAGATTCGACAGCTGCCCTAATTGACAGCAGTCTCAGCGAGCCGCTGAGACAGCCTCTCCCCGCCCCTCCATGGCTCAGCGCTCCAATGAGCGTGGAGAAGCAGAGAGGAAAGACGCTGACTGACAGTCAGCAGATTTCCTCTCTGGGATCTGTGAGAACTGAGCCATCGGCGATGTTCGGTGACTCAGTTCTCAGTGCAGAGACGCTGGGGGACAGATGGAGCATTGGTCTGATGCTCCACCCACCGAGGTAAGTATGAATAAAAAAATAAAATAAACCCATACTTCTCTTTTAAATTATGTCAGCACTGGGTAGATTACTGTAGGTGAGCTATTTCCTGGGATGAGTGGCAAGTGGGTTTTCTGAAGGAGAGCACTCTTTAGGAAGGGGGTCTTTGAACACAAGTGCAGAGGATGCAGAGAACCCTGCTCCAAAGCACGCAAAGGAAAGTGCTCACTGCCTGGGTGTGATCTGAGCCATCAGTCTACCATAGAGCTGCAGCTTTCATCCGGCACATGGGCTCCCTATTTGTTTTACCATCAGGACCTTGCAAGGGACATCCTGCGTCAAGATACATTATCACTAGGTGGATAAGATAAATAATCTCGAGTGCTAATACATGCTCATTCTACCTGATCGGTGGGAGTTTCTTGGGCATTCTGACATCAAACCTGTCTTGCCCAGCTTTGTAAGCCTACCATCTGGTCTTCTGTTTTTTGTTAGTTTTTTCTCTTCAAGCTATACCAGGTGACTGTCAAATTGTCTGTGGATTCAAATTTGGTCCACAAGGCTCTTGCAGCAGAACTCTCGAATTGGGCTGGTTTACCCTTGGTATTGTTGAGCCTATTGGCACAGTTCTGTTTGTCCAGTTATTGCCCATTCTTCTTCATTGCTTGGAGACATCTCAAGGTCTATGAATATCAAGCTTGTGGCTATTGCTGTACTATTCATCTAAATAGAATGTAAACCTACCTATAAATTCCATATCTTGGTGCCCAGTAGTGAGTATAGGACACAGGCCACCCTCCCCTCTCTTCTGTGTTAAGCCAACCATTAAATGGTTTGTATCTTGTTTGGTTGAGCAGGGACTGGCCAAACTTCAACCCATCCATGGGCAGGCTGATTGCACCCAAGTTAATCCATCAAACAACTTGGGTACAACCAGCATGTCAGATTTTTACATTTTAATTGTCAGCAGCTATATCCGCCAGCAGGGAGGGCTCCCTGGGCTGATTGTGTTGACTAGGAAATTGAGTGAGAAAATCACATCTATGGCCTGCTTTACTCTGCATTGCTTGCTAGAAAACTAAGGACTCAGACAGGAGAGGTTTTAGGGGGATGTCCAAGATGTGTGCCCTAAAAAGATGGTGTACACTCACCTGAAGGTACCCTATAATCCAGGGTCCATGAATATGAACAAACAAAAAATTTCCCAGCACACTTACCAGCCAGTCTGCAAAACAACTAAATTGACCCTGTTTAACCGTTTACGTTAAAAACAGAGGGTTTTGTTTGCACACATTTTCAAATGTGCATAAGCCGCAGTGCCCATGACCAGATGCCTCTGTATATACTGCAGTCCAAACTCTAAAACATTTCCAGAGTGCAGGCTAGCTGGTAAGTGTGCCATGTTGTGCTATAAAGCCTGTCGAAATTCTTTTTTTTCTTTAAATCTATTACGATTTATCATCAAGTGAAGGCCCACTCCATTTATTTCCTGAAAATAATATAATTCTGGTTTACCAGGACAAACAAACTGGTTGCAATGAAATGCACAACTTTGGTATTGCATGCCTAGCTTGGTTCAGGCATTAGGTTTTTGTTTTTTTTTACTATCCATTGTGAAGGAGTTAAACCCTCCGAACAAAAACGGGAAAAAGACAAACCCTGCAAGACAAAGGCATAATCAGCCAGCTGGCATTGCATACTGGCTGATTATGTATTACTTACCTTAGATCGAGGCCCCCGCAGCGGTCCACGTCTCCCCCTCCGGCGCTGACATGTTGTCCCGGAGTGACTTCCTGTTATCGCCGCTCCGGCGATGTAATTGGCCGGAGCGGCGATGACATCGCACGCATGCACGCTCAGGCCGGCAAGAACCCATTCAGAAAACCGGCAATGGTGCCGGCCCGCTACTGCACATGTGTGTGACGTCATCGGTGCTGTGTTTTACAGCAAATATCTCCTTAACCGTGTAGGTTAAGGAAATATTTCTTGCACCTATAGGTAAGCCTTAATCTAGGCTTGCCTTTAGGTGCAAGTTGTGTGGTTGGGTTTACAACCACTTTTAAAGTTCAACCAAGCTCTTATAACCTTTGAATTCCTTACAATGTTTATAGATTTTCCAGGAAGTAATTCAGAACATTCCAAGTGCAATGTACACATATGGAAAAAGCTACAAAATCTCAAAGAGAAACTGCAGTCTGCTCACATAATTTGTAATAAAAACATCTTTGCCTTTCTGAAGCTTCCCTCCAACCACTTTGCATATTATTTTATTTATACTGTGATTCTGTACTTGCCAAATATGCTGCAGAAATCTCCCTCCACTGAGTCTGGCTGCATCTATTTTAACTGTGGGCAGTTGAAGCTGCTGCCTGTTCACTTCTTGGATTTACAGACACAGAGGCACACCTCCAGCTCTCATTGGCCCTCTTATGACTCACCCCCCCTCCTTTCCTGGCAAACTCTCACAAGAGTTAGAGAGCTATGCATGATGTCATAAGTCTAGGCTTTTTACCAAATAAGAAATAAAAAGTGGGCTATAGAAGGTATTTACTGGCAGAAAAACATGTTTTACTATCCAAAGTTAAAACAACAAGGGCAGAAGATTTAATAGATGGAAAGATGAAAAAATTACTAAAGGTCTGCTTTAAGGTAAAAAGACAAGTATAAGATGTGTTCCTTGCCAACTAAATTTAAGAGAACCAATACTAATATTAGGACACAACAGCATTACTTAATGCTGTTATCAACTTTTATTTCTTCTCCACTTTATAATTGCTACATGGCTGCATTCGTTGAGATGATGCAACCTGCATTTTAAGGGCTAAAACTGAGAATGTATTTTTTAGGTTTCAAGACTTTTCTGTCTCATCGATACTATGAAGGGACAGTGTCTTTCCAGCCAGCAAAGTGGGCAGTAGGATCCCCAAAGGATAAAGTCTGTTGCACATCTGGGTAAGTTGCTTTATTCATTGAAACACATATCTACTCAATTTATAATTTGTTGCATTTACACAAAACAAGTAAAGTTCTTTGCTTATGCAATGTCTAAAATGTCATATGTGGCCATCTGAGTGAAAAGAAATTGTTCCCTCACTTAGGTTTGTATTTGTTTTATCCTTCTAGGTGCTACATTTGCAGGCAAAGTAGCAATCAGCTGAGGGAGCAGCAGAGAGCAGAGACCTGTGGCTTACAACACAACGGTGAGATTATGTTAATTAAAAGATAATTGATAACTCTCACTGTGGCTAAAATAATCTCTGTGCTTTTGATAAATATCTGTTCTATAGTTCAGGGCTAGGGATATCTAGTTCAGGGTCAAACAAATAAAATAAAGTCACCAGGGCTAAATGTTTATTGATATCAATTTATTCTTCTCTCCCTTTTATGCATTCTATGTCTAACACAATTGTGTTTATATAACCTGTATTTAAGAACATGCACACATTACACATTTGTGTTAAAATATGTTTTATAATAATGGACAAGAATCTGTTCATCGCTGCTTTCTTTCAATGGGGTTTTTTTTTTTTTTTTTTCCCACAATTAGTTTTATTAGCAAGAAAAAAAGAATATGGTTGTACAAACATTATGTAAAATATTCCATCTGCAAATGGAACCATCGCACTTCAACATGCAACGAACATTTTATGCGGTAATACAGCATTAGGTAGCAAAAAGTAAGACAACAGGGAATAGTACAAGTTTATTCACGACAAAGCCTATGTAATATTGAAGACCGACCGCATCTCCTTGTAGCAGGTTCAGGTATCTGGATGCCCCGCGGGCACCCTGTTCATGAAAGCATAGGCCCCGTAGACCCCTATCATCCGGTCTAATCGCGGCCAATAAGGTTATAATATACCTGGTGGCTCGGAGGGTAGATGTGATGCATGGAGCCCCAGCCGGGACCCCGGCAAGTATTAGGTGAGTTGCGGCCGTGTGGTGATGAACCTATGGGGTGGACGAGAAAAGGAAGAGGGGAGGGGGGAAAGGTAGTCAGGGTAGAAGGAAGAAGGAGGGGGTAAGGGGTCTGGGTGTTAGAGGGGGAGGGGAGGAGGGAGCAGGGAGGGGGGTCACTCCACCTCTCAGGGCCCCCGATCCCCCACCGGGACACCGGGTTTGGGTATTGGGTGGGTTTAGGATCTCAGTGTTGAGAAGAAAAATGGGATTTGAACTGGTCAGTGGTTTTAAAATGAATCCAACAGGCCCAGGTTAGTGTAAATTTCTGAATGCGGTCTTGTGCGACCGAGATTAATTCCTCCATCTCTTCTATTCTGACTATTCTAAGTAACCATTCCCTAATGGAGGGGATATTCGTCGAGCGCCAGTGGGCAGGGATGCACAGTCTGGCAGCATTCACCATATGCATGGCTAGCGACCTATGGTAGGTGCGCTTCGCTAAGGTAAAGTGATGCAGGAGAAATTGTCCTGGTCCAAAGTCTAAGGTAAGGGTGGTAACCTGCTCTATAATGGAGTGAACCGTGCTCCAAAAGGAACGGAGCAAGGCACACTCCCACCAGATGTGAATCATGGATCCGTCGCCTATGTTACATCGCCAGCAAATGTTCGGAATCTGGGGTGCAAATCTGTGTAAACGGGCTGGGGATCTATAACATTTTGTAATGATTTTATATCCGTTTTCTTGGATCGCCACATTCAACGAACCCGTGTGTGCCATAGTGTAGACAGACTCCCACTCCTTGTCTGTGAAAGAGACTTGCAAATCTCTCTCCCAAGACGATCGGACCGCCTGTGTCGCTGAAATACCAGGGAACTCCAGTAACATAGCATATATAGCGGAAATAAGGTGTCGTTGCGGGGAATTGCGTGAGCATAGGGTTTCAAAGGGAGTAAGTTGTCTACTCCAAATATCTGTGGGGCCATTAGAGATAAAAAAAAATGTGACAACTGTCTATACGACCAAAAAGGGAAGGAATTGGTGCGAGAATCCTCCACCAACTCCTCATACAATCGCCGTCGGCCTCCGCGGAAGAAGTGACGTGCCTGGATCTCCTCTCGTGGCCATTCCCTGCGTAAGAAGGTTTCGGATTCTCCCGGAGGGAACTCAGGGTTACCCCGCAATGTGGTCAGGGGGCCTGGTCGAGAGGAGATGTGAAAGAGGGCTACCGCCTTCCCAAAGGCCAACAGCGAGGGCATGATCAGAGGATGCAGTTTAATATCCTGGAGGTAAGATCGTGGAACTAGCCACGGAAGTGTGCAAGTCGGTGTTGATGTAAGTGCGTTTTCCAATGTGACCCAGGCTTTCCCCGCTTTGTGAATATTCCAGTCCACCACTCTAGTCAAGTGACAGGCCAGGTGATACTTTTGGAGGTCCGGTAGACCAATACCTCCAGTCTTCTTGGAGCAGGTCAGGCTCGAATATTTAATACGTGGGGCTAAGCCTTTCCAGAGAAAGATTGTGCATGCTTTCTTATATGACGAGAAGGAGGGGGGAAGGTGTGTACGGATCGCTTGCATTAGATACAGTAGGCGCGGGAGGACAACCATCTTAATAAGTGCCGCTCGGCCAAACCAGGACACATTCAAGCTAGCCCACTCCTTCAAATCCGCTTGTATTCTGGAGAGTGCGCAAAGGAAATTAAGGCTATACAGATCTGAAAGTTTCGTAGGTATCTGAATCCCTAGATATGTGATAGCGTCTTTTTTCCATAGGAATGGAAAAGTGTCTTGGCAGTGAGAAGCTTCCTGCGGAGTTAGAGATATGTTCAAGGCGTGGGACTTGGAGAAGTTAATTTTAAGGTACGACAGCTCACCAAAATATTTAATGACGCTCAAAAGGTTAGGCAAGGATACTCGAGGGGACTGTAGGGTCAACAAAATATCGTCCGCGAACGCCGCGACTTTGTACTCCCTATGTTGTATGGGAATCCCTTTATTGTTGGGATTGGCGCGCAATCTATTTAATAACGGTTCAAGAGACAAGATGAAAATCAATGGAGAGAGTGGGCAGCCCTGGCGCGTCCCATTGCTTATGGAGAAGGCGTCCGACAGGAGACCATTGGCTTTCACCCTTGCCTCTGGGTTGGCATAAAGGGCGTTTATGAGCGTTAACATCCGGGGTAATAGGCCTATGCCCTTCAGAACCCCCTGCATATAGTCCCAAGCCACCCTGTCGAACGCCTTCTCATCGTCAAGGGAGAGGAGAAAGCCCTGGGTATTTGAAGAGGATAGCCAATGATGTATGTTCAATGTGCGTATGGTATTGTCCCTTGCCTCCCTTCCCGAGACAAAGCCCACCTGGTCGTATGATATAAGTTCGGGTATCAGAGGTACTAGTCTATTAGCTAACATTTTTGCATAGAGCTTGATGTCTACATTGAGGAGGGATATCGGTCTGTAACTGGATACCAATGAGGGGTCTTTATCTGTCTTAGGGATAACAGTTATATGTGCCTCTAAAAGCCTGCCTGGGGACGCGCGAGGGCTTGCAAGTGAGTTAAAGGTTTGAAGCATCTGAGGAGTCAGTTCCTCCCGAAAGCATTTGTAATACACCAGCGGGAGGCCGTCGGGTCCCGGGCTCTTACCAACAGGCATTTGTTTAATTGCTACGCTGAGTTCATCCATGGAGAGCGGGCTCTCCAAGGCTTCGGCCTGCTGAGTGGTGAGAGGTTTGGGGCAATATTCTGTTAAAAATTCTGCTAATTGGGAAGAACGGTTGACCGGGGTCAACGGTCCTACCGTCTCAGGCGATAGGTTATAGAGTCTCCTGTAGAAGTTTTCAAATTGTTTGGCTATGTCTTCATTTTTAGTGTGAAGTACACCCTGTCCGTCTCTAATATGGTGTATCACTGATGTGGTCTTAGCTGCTTGTATCGTCCGTGCTAGTAGTCTCCCACTCTTGTTCCCGTGTTCGTAGAATACTTTCTGACCAAGTACATACTGTGACAGCAGGAAGGTAAAGTCACCTGGTTGCATCCAGGGGGGTAGATATATTTCTCCCAGATTCAGGCTTTATGCTGACTTATACAACTAGGGTGGAGAGTTGTATGGGCCCAGCTGAGGCTAGTAGGCTCATGGATGACTCATACCTCTAGGGAGAGTGTGGGGCGTCGTACAGACAGGGAGTTGATGAGGCCAGCTGAAGCTTGTCAGCTCATTTAGGCCTCTATAAGAACTCCCAGATTCATTAGGTGTTAGCTCATGCCTGGAACCAGACCTGTGTGGACTGTCTAGGGAGAGTGAACCCCTGTGCGGTGAGGCAAAGCCTGTGTGGCTATTTGTTTGGACTTTTACTAAACCAGGGACTTAGGGACTAGGACAGCACTAGGCTGATCCCAGTTGTTAGTTAGGAAACCTGTATGTTTAGTCAGAGGTCAACTTGACCAGGATTTATTTTGGTTATGTTTCTTTTGCTTTGCTGTGTTTTGTCACTGTAAATAGAAAATAAACCGCACCTTTTTTTGATTTTGAAAACCACAACCTCCGTTTGCTGGGCCTGTTTTGTGTGGGGAGCCCATCCCGGGGGTCACACACACCCGCTGCCGAGCTAACCCCCTCACAATACCGTCTCCTAACGTGTTTTCCCAGTTCCTCCCTTAGGGCAGAGCGAGCTTGTAAAAGATCCTGTAAGGTGGCTTGCAAGGCCGAGCGTTTATGAGCTAGTTCCAGCTTATTAATTGTTACAATAAGGGATTTGATGAGTTCTTGCTGTCTCTTCTTGGCCATCGTTGCCAAAGAAATCAGCTTCCCTCGTAACACACATTTGTGCGCTTCCCAAATTGTGACAGGTGTCACATCTGGGGTGGAATTTTCTTGAAAGTATAACTTAATTTGTTCTCTTATCTGCCTGAGGTTTTCTGGGTCCTTGAGTAGGGAGGGGTTCAGTCTCCAGGATTTTGTCCTTTTGTTCGAATCTGGGAACGTGAGGGTAGTTGTTATGGGGTGATGGTCAGAGAGAAACATTGGTTCGATGGTAGCATGAGTAAGGAGGGCTAGGTCAGGTTGCGAAAGAAATAAGTAATCTAGTCTGGAATATTTATTATGAGGGGGAGAGAAGAAGGTGTAATCCCTAACCGTAGGGAACATAGTACGCCACGTGTCATGGAGTGTTAGATTTTGTAGTTCTTTTTTGATCTGACGCAGGGCACGATACGGGAGATTCGATGCACCTGTGGAGGAATCCAGAGGCGGGTTCAGCGGGACGTTAAAGTCTCCTCCCAGGATTACTATTCCTTCCTGGAAGGATGCCAACTCCATACAGGTAGATCTAAAGAAGGATACTTGGCGTTCATTGGGGCAGTACACATTTGCCAGTGTAATCGGCTTGGCCGCATATGTGCCCTTAATGAAGACGTATCTGCCTTTGGGGTCGATCAGTGAATCTGTCATGGTAAAGTCTGCGTGCTTAGAGAGAAGTATAGACACACCCTTAGTTTTGGATTCTGGGTTCGTGGAGTGCACTGCCTTTTTGTATACATGGTTCCCCATTCTCGGGATAGCGTCAGACCGAAAATGGGTCTCTTGCAGCAGAAGGAAGTGGGCCTTGTGTTTGGTTAGTGCCGAAAGCACCTGGGCTCTTTTCTCTGGCAGGTTCAGGCCCTTAACATTAAGAGAAAGACATTTTAGAGAAACCTGTTGCCTGGTCGTTGAGCCTTTCTGCATCTTACACGTATGTGGGGGTCAAGAAACGTGAACAAGTGTAAGAGGTATTCGTGGGGGTTCCAGAAAATTGTTGGGGATCCGGCGGAGTACCGAAAGGCTCCCCTTAGGGGAGAGAGCGAGGAGTGACCCCCACCAATATAGGGGTAAAAGAAGGGGGGGTGTGAAGAGGGATAGGGAAAGAGAAGGGGAAGGTAGAGGGTAGGGAAAGTAATCTAAGAGAAAAGAGGAGGGGGAAGAGGTCAGGGGTACAGTATTCCGCTCCCAGAGGGGCGGAGGGGGTGTAGATGAGGTATATAGGTCTTGTACGTACGTGGGGTTCTTTGGCCACTAGTACAAGGGTTGTACCGGAGGTAGCTGAGAGCACTCCCAGCCACCTGAGGGGGGGGGGGGGTTCCGGAGGATCAGCAATTACCCAATAGGGCAGCTGATGGGGGACAATAAACTAGGACTACAACTCGAGAATACGCAACAAGGAGGACGAAAAAGGTTATAAACAGAAAAACACCTTTTAAGGGTAACTGTGAACAATTAACTTAGTGGGTCACGACCAGAAATTAGCAGACGTATGTAAAATATATCTAATAAAGACAAAGAGAACCATAACAGGTGCGAATATAGATCCCAATTGTGTCCAGGCGGGTACACGTATTCAGTCTATATTCGCGTATCACAAGCTAGGTAGTTGTGGAATACTTGCACCCAAGGCTAGATGAAATACAGGGCTGTCTTAAACTACAACTAACACCTTCTCAATGCCGTCTGCCAGTTGAGTTGCAAGAATTGACAGATAGAATAGTCATCCGTCTGATAGCCTAAGGTTACCAGCATCTAGGGAGGTTAGTACCTACACGAGACTTTGGACATCCGCTCCCCCTCCCGTCCATGAATAGTGGGGCAGAGGGGGAGAAGAAAGGAGTCTCTGGACTACAGCTCCGGTCCTCTGCTATATTGGCACAAACCCTCCCAGATGAGGAACAACATAAGCAAATGTTACAGAGGGGTATTTTAAACTCTAAGTACCCAAACACTAGTCAACCACTTCATATAAGCTTGTTAGCAGCATTCACAAGTTAGAAGACAATATCACCTGAATGCAGTGTATAGCGTGGGCTTAGGAGAAAAGAATGGGATCCATGGGGAAGGAAGAAAGCTAAGTGATCCGCGTGACTTGAAATATCCATGAGGGATCGCCTGCAAAGGAAGTTCAACAAGAAACTATTGGTACCTGGGGTGAGTCGATCAGAGCGTCCTACAAGTCACCAAGAACGAACTTCGGTCAGGACCCTCAAAACAAAGAATACGCAGGTCCGATATCGATAGAGAAGCAGAGTAGATGCTGATATACTTGTGAGGTAGAGAGGAGTTTCCTGGGGGAGAAGAGAAAAAAAAAAAAAGAAAAGGGGTAGGGGAAGACGAAAACGTCTCTCAGCCGCTCTTGTATAATAGCATGGAGAGAGTGACATTCAATCCTCCTGGCAACTCCTTCGGGGGGTGTCCGCCCTCTCCCGGTCATGTGAGGGGTGATCCCGTCTCACGTTGCGATCGTTCGGTGAAGTGGGATCCAGCCTGCGGCGTCTGGATCGTTGTCGTTGAGCCTTTGGAGAGGAGCTGTGGGAAACCGGTTTCCACGGTTCCGCGGGGAAGTAGAAGGAATACCAGTCGGGCAGCTCGATCGGTGGAATGTCTACCTGCTCACAAAATGTCGGTAGGTCTTCAGGCGTTCTGAGAAGGGCTGTGCGCCCTCTGTAGGTAGCAGATAAACAAAATGGGAACTTCCATCTATATTGTATGTTGCGTGCCCGCAAGACGTCCAGCAGGGGGCGAAGTGAGCGTCTATTCTGCAGGGTGATCTGCGATAGATCCTGAAAAAGTTTAATGTCAGCTCCATTGAACACAATACGTCCCCTGTGTCTGGCCTTCCTGAGGATCTCCTCTTTAAGGGGGTAGTTCACAATGCAGCACACAATGTCTCTGGGGGGCTCGGAGTCCCGGGGTAGGGGTCTTAAGGCACGGTGAAGCCTCTCCATTTCAATTGGAGTATCTGCCGGCCGGCCGAGCAGGTCATTAAAAATGGCGCATATAGTCTGCATCAGGGTTGTCTGGTCTACGTTTTCAGGGACCCCCCTCACCCTGATATTGTGTCTACGCCCCCTATTGTCCAAATCTTCCACATGCCTGTGGAGTTCGAACATGTGTGGCAGTTGTATGTCGTAGGCCTTCTGCACTTGCCTGATTGCAGCTGCTTGCAGATGCGACGTGTCCTCCACTTCAGCCACGCGGCGATTGATCCCCAGGAGCTCCGATTTGAGCTCTGATATGGAGGACATCATGGTGGATTTGATGTCTAGCGCCACCTTTTGTAGGTCCCTCTGGAGGTCCAACAGGGTCGGGTTGGGAGCTGCGGCGCCGTCGTCGTCTGTCTGCGGTTCCTCCGCAGTATTAATTGAGGCCGGGGATGCGGCCTGCGCGTCCGCGTGTTGTCCCTGCGGCCTGTTCCGGAACATCTCCGGGATGTTGTCGTTCGGCTGGGACCCGGTATCTTTCAGCGTGCGGGGTGTTGACGAGCTCCTGGTCGATTTCCCCATGTTTGTAGGCTGATGTACCCGTATCTGAGCTTCGTTTTCGTCCTCGTTGTGCGGGAGCTCTTGCCTTAAGCTGCCATCTCGGGTCCCGTCCAGGCCACGCCCCTCCGGGTTTTTCTATTCTTTCTATAAATGTTTACCTATTTTCCTAGATATACAGTAATAATGTCAGATTTTGAGAATCTCTGCGGGGAGTATCAGAGCTATGGGGCAGAATGTATAACAGGTGTGTAATTGTATAGCCTTTCCTTTTTTAAAGTGATACTAAACATTCAGATTTTTTTTTTTTCTTTAAAATAACAAACATGTTATACTTGCCTGCTCTGTTGGTTTTGCACAGAGCAGCCTCAATCCTCCTCCTCCTCTTCTTGAGTCCCCCACCAGCAATCCTGGCCTTCCACCCTGCATGGCTCGATCTCGCTCCCTCCTCACTGGTTGTGATTGACAGCAGCAGGAGCCAATGGCTCCCTCTGCTGTATCTAAGCCAATAAAGAGTGAGAGAGGAGAGAGCCTTGGCTCTCGTGCACATTGCTTTATTGCGATCAGGCTCAGATAAGAATAAGGGGGTCGTTGCAGGGGAAGCTGCATGCAGAAGTTTATTTAGAAAACCTTCTGCCTTTACAAACACTTTAATGTCTAATATGTTATTAAACACATTTTTATATTAAGTTTCTGTACATCTTCCATCTGCTTTGAGCTACCAGTCATAAATCTTTCCAACTGTGTTCTTTCTGTCATGTATAGTCTCCTTTAATGACCTCTTGCTGTGTTCAAGCCTATTGTGGTTTTTAAAAAACTTCAAGCAGTATTAAATCCAAAACCAAAATTGCAATATATTGCAGCTTGGCAATCAATTGATGTGGTGGCTGTAATCGTTTCCTTTATTTGGGCTTTTTTTTTCCCCTCTTTTCATAAATTTCATTTATTTTTTATTTTTTTTACGTTTAATAACTCACGTCAGCTGTGACTTAACTTCTTACATGTAAGCAGTAGGAATTCAACTTTTCTATGTTGGTGGTAGTATAAATATTGGTAGCCCTTTGCTGTAACAGATGGGTAATAAATGATCTATTACCATCTAAAGTGTCTTATAACAGCACAGGTAGAAATCGCATAAATGGCTTATCTAGAGGCAAGGACAAATTATTGGTCTGCAGCTTGTTTATTCACCTTTGTGATGTTGTGTTATCAACTGTTGGTGTAGGTTTGTAGATGTTTATTTGAACATGCGTTACACATTATTAACCCCATCTTCTGCTGCCTTTGACAAGGTTAATATGAACAAAGACTAATGGATTTATAGTATTTGGCAGGTTTGCTCAGGCTGATTTATCCAGATGTCTGAGGAAACAAAAGGCAATTATGGTATTGGCAGTCATATTGTACTGCTATATTTTGGCAAAAGTAGTGTTAGGTCTACTTGCCTATAGTACAGCCAACCTGAAATCTGAATAGCCAAAATCAACACATCATAGATTCATATTTACTGATGTGGTTCAGCAAGATTTCCTGTTATAGATTAATAGTTAGTGTATTATAGCCTCAATTTCTCCATATCTTTTTGAGTTTCTTTTTTACCATCTTGTTTGCTATTTACGTCTGTGGAAACCTTGTATCTCTGTGTGTCAAGGCAGACTGTAACTTCTGTCCACTGCATGTCATCGTAACATATATATACAGTATTGAGTTGCATGTTATAAGAATGTGCAAGACTCCTTGGGAGTAGGCCTATTAAAAATGGTGTGTGAACTCCATTATCTTTCCGTCACTGCAAACTTTCCTGTGTATTCCATATTACATACGTCACAGGTTTTGTTGCACCACTCATTCACCTCACCTCAAGCCCAACCTGCACCCACAGTCCTAAATTTGCATTTCAGAAGTGGACAGATTTTTGTTAAATTTAATGCCAGTATTTGCTGTAACAATGTTTCCTATCACAATGTTAGTGATGTGGCAAACTTTGAGTATAGCCTCATGTAAAATACAATCATAACTAGAAAAGCTACAATTTCTGGGGAAATTGTGTGACGTGTTCTTGCCTCCACCAGCAGTCTACAACTGGAGTGGGCGGAGTAACTGGGTGGAGTGGCTTGAGCAACTGTTGTGTGTTTGGAGTGGCTGGAGTAACTGTGAAAAGTGTTAAAAAGATTAATATTTTAAAAAGTAGAAACAGTAGAAAAAAATTGAAGAAGTCCCATCATTAGTTGAAAGAGCAGAACAATTAAAAAAAAAAAAAAATCAAAATATATAATTTTTTTTAATGTTTTTTTTTTTCCCCAGAAATTTTTTTAAAAATGTTTTTTTAAAAATATTTTTTTTTCAAAAATGATTTTTGTTTTAAAAAAATATATATTAAATGTTTTTTTCAAAAATATTTTTTTTTTCAAAAATTATTATATATTTTTCTTTCAATTTTTTTTTTTTTTTAAACTTATTTTTTTTTTTCAAAAATTACTTTTTTTTTTTTTTTTTCATGGGAGGGGGGGGGGGGGGGGTCATAAACAGCGGAAAACAGTATGCGTCGTATTACAGTACATAGTAGAGGTACATAGTAATTCATTTACAGATAACAGAATCAAAAAAGTAAGCAGAGTTGAACATTAGAAATGCCTTAGAGAAATAAGAGGCGACGTGCATTGTCTTTCCCCCCCTAGACACCCCAACTGGGAACATACTGTGTCCTGAGGGAAAGACAACACAGCCAACCTCCATGTTACAACAATTTGTGATTCAGAAACTCCCCTCAGAGCTGTGTGGAGGAGCTATAGGTCCCTCAGCGTTTCCAAGGAAACCAATGTTTGTTTATGCAGGCTCTAACCACAGGTCACACAGTATTTTCAGCCTCTCCTGAATTCTTGCCATTCTTCAAACGTACGTATTTTTAAAACTATAAATCCTACAGCGAAGAGCTTTATATTGTGAGAATCACAAGACCCAGACCTACATTTTGATATATAGTATGTCTCTGAAATATTAAAATTAAAGGCACAGTCACAGTTTAGAAATTGCCCTTCAAATTTGAAGTGGCTAGAAGAGGATAGTTTCAATGCATGTCAATGGGAGGCGTGAGTTGCAAACAAATCATCATATTGTGAAAACTGTAAGGACTATGGCTTAGTCGTGGACACATGTAGTGGCAGCAGGGATAGCTGAACGTTTTGATATAAAATTTGTGTAGGTGGGCTTAAAAATGAGGGAGTGGTGGCAGGTTCGAAATTATGTCCTGATTTTTCAGATTTTGTCAGCTCACACTCTAGTTTCGCCATTCATTCCTATGGGACAAATTTTGCCGCAAAAACGACGATATTTCGTGAACGATTCGGCAAAACGTTCCACAAAGCAATAGCACACCATTTGGGAACAATCCGCACGTTTCGGTATATTACTTGTCTATGTAGTGTAAAAACTGTGGGAGGAGTTAGGGTGGTAAAATTTGGCTATAATAAGAATAATATATATGTGAGATAACAATAAGTGCTCTTGCTTTGCAAGAACACTTACCGTATTTATCGGCGTATAACACGCACCGGCGTGTAACACGCACCCCAAGTTTAGGAGGAAATTTTAGGGAAAAAAACTTTTAGCAGGGAAGTTTAAGGAAAAATAACTTACATTTAAATGCAGCCTTGTCAGTGTCCATTGCAGCCTTGTCACAGTGCAGCCTTGTCAGTGTCCATTGCAGCCTTGTCACAGTGCAGCCTTGTCAGTGTCCATTGCAGCCTTGTCACAGTGCAGCCTTGCCCCAGAGTCCAGTGCAGCCTTGCCCCAGAGTCCAGTGCAGCCTTGCCCCAGAGTCCAGTGCAGCCTTGCCCCAGAGTCCAGTGCAGCCTTGCCCCAGAGTCCAGTGCAGCCTTGCCCCCAGTGTCGCCGCGCATCATTTTAAAATTGGCGCCGAGACTGTGCGAACGCAGGGGACGCAGGGTCTGGGCGGAGCCGCCGCCGAGATACACATAGCCGAGTGTACTCGGCTATACTCGGCTTTTCTCGGCTCCGCTCACAGTCACGCCGAGTCCCGCCCTATGATGGACATAACACAGGTCCAGTGGCGGGACTGGGCGTGACTGTGAGCGGAGCCGAGAAAAGCTGATTATAGCCGAGTACATTCGGCTATGTGTATCTCGCTCCGCTCAGTCAGCGGAGACAGCTCAGGGATGTGGGTATCGGCGTATAACACGCACCCACGATTTTCCCCTGATTTTCAGGGGAAAAAAGTGCGTGTTATACGCCGATAAATACGGTAATTAAACAGAATGTACCATCATCCAGATTTAGATTGAAAATTAGACCAAATGAGCATATGGTGACAGTTGCTGATTCTGCCTGGCCAGTCTGATCATTTGGAGGGAGAAGGGTTGTTTTGGACTATCTCGGTACTGATAACATGGACACCATAAGTATTTAAAAAAAATGCTTTATTACATATAAAAGTTATACAATTCTAAAAAACGCTCATACAATACCCCACCCATTATTCAACATATTCCTGACTGGTGATCCCGTGAGGTTTTCTGTTGAGGTGAAGTATAGTATAGCAGTTCCTCTACCGGTTTCACAGACTCCATCCACCGCTTCTTCAGGAGGAAATGATCCAGTAGTAGGACCATAGGCCAGCCAAGCTCAAAATTGCCCCCTGTGGCGAACGAGGGGGATGTAGGTGCCACTCTCAATAGTCATAAGAGTAAACATATATTAAGGGCAGTGTGATGACAAGGACGGTAACATATTAATCTTCTGTCTGTATGTAAAGTGGTAGCTGATAGCTGCTAGTCAGTGTAACACTGGATACCAGGTTCCCAGACACTGCATATGTAAATTGTAAGGCAGCTGAAACGGTTCAGAAGACCATCCACCACGTCTGCCCAAGGAGAGACACAGACTGTACAACCCTTCTCCCTCCAAGTGATCAGACTGGCCAGGCAGCATCAGCAACTGCCATCATATGCTCATTTGGTCTAATGTTAGTGGTGTGATACCTTCTATGTTTTATACCATGCCTTGGCATATATTTCGGATCTGAGTAAACCTGGCTTATGTATCTGCAGGAGAGAATTGTGGAGGGTATGACAGCAGGTAGTGTATGCAGAAGAGGAAGGTAGAGTCTTTGACAGGGGTCTGTATGTAAAGGAGAAGGGTGCAGAAGGGCATGATGGGACGGCATGTACAGGAGTGGAGGGTATTAAGGTAGGGAAAATGTTTAGAAAAGAAGTGCGGAGGATATAATGTTATATAGTATGTGCAGGAGATGAGTGCAGAGGGTATGGCAGCAGGTAGTGTGTGCAGGGTACAATAGTGGGCATTGTGCAGGAGAGGACTGTGAAGGGTGTGACAGCAGGCTGTATGCATATTGGAGTGTGGAGGGTGGGACAGCAGATAGAATGTGCAGGAGAGTAGTGTGGGAGGGTTTGACATGCATTAAAAGAAAAATGTGTGTATTAGAAGCCTGCGGGTATTTTAATAGGATCCTCGTACATGTGCTTTTGATAATCCAAGGACCCCGATTTTACAATTGTTCTTTTTGAGAACTTCATAGTAAAAAGTTATGATTAAGGCTTTCCTGGCTGAAACGCCTTAGCACTAATATAATGTCTGTGGATTTTACTCTGTTTAATAAAAAAGATTGCACAGCCTGGGACAGAGTGCCAGCTTTTTACTATGATATAAGGTTTTCTAGAGCCTTAGCCGCTGCACCATCTTCTGCACACTGATACTTTGATCCATCTGGGTTGAGCAAAGTGAATTTACATTGGAGATTGTTTTGGGAACGGTTTTGAGCTCCCAGAACAGTGTCAAAACCTGGAGTGTTTGGTGAAAGCTATGGTATATGAGATGAGCTTTTTCTCAGAAAAAGAAAACAGTGTATAGCAGTAGGACATTATTTTATTTCTGTGCAAAGAAAAAAAAAAGTTCTAGTACAGAATGCCAGACCATTTCTATAAGTCTTCCTAAGCGTGGCTTGGACCTAGTGGTATAATACTACTAGTGAATTACAGTAACATGGATCTGTAAACACATGTTGAACAACGACCAAGTTTTCACTGACCTGAGGATAGATCTGCATGTAGTACCTTTGACTGGACATGGATCTATACTCTTTCAGCTCACCAAATCGGCTGTGAACAAGGATTCAATCAGCTGTGAATGTCATTCTTTTGCCTGACTGCCTTTTTTTCCCCCTGTCATTATCTTTTTGTTTTAGGTAAGCAGAAAGTAACCAGAAACCTATTTATTTCACTGTAGTGATTACTTTGTTTCAGTGCTTCAATAAAGAAGTTAATTCGCGCTTAGGCATATGTCAATGCAGTAGCTGGCTCTACTAAAATAATTGCAGAATGTATTATGAAATGAGGCAGTATCCAAAATAAGAATTGTATACCTTTTTAAAATAAACTGTTATTGTAAAAATAAGGTATTCCATGTTCAAAAAAATGTAGCCCAATGTACTGCTAAGCTACTTGGTTTGTTAAAGCCCAACTGAACTTTCAGTTTAAATTAACTTCATACATTCCAAATGCAGCAAAACAAAAGGTGTGCAAAGTCTTAAAGCGGAGTTCCAGCATTTTTTATGTTTATTAAAAGTCAGTAGCTACAAAAAGTGTAGCTGCTGGCTTTTAATAAACAGACGCTTACCTGTTCCACTGTCCAGCGACGCGGCTGAATGGTGCTTCCCTTCTCTCCCCCCCACCCCTCTCCACCGGCGCCTCCATTCTAACTGTGGGCACCCGCCTGTGACAGCTTTCGGCTTCACGGCCGGGCACACACTGCGCATGCGCTGCACAATCTGAGTGGACAGGTGATCGCCTGGGACCTGTCACGTGTCCCAGGTGATCGCCTACAGGGAGGGGCCGCCTTAGGCGATATGACGAGTCGCCTAAGCGGTCCCTGGGCAGAAGGAGGAAGTGGGACAGGAAATCCCACTCCTACTGAAGCCCCCACTCCCCCCCCCCCAAAAAAAAATTTACATGCCAAATGTGGCATGTAAGGGGGTGAGGAGTGGTTTAAGCGGAAGTTCCACTTTTGGATGGAACTCCGCTTTAAGTTTATTTTCTTTAAATCAGCCTCAACTTGAGTAAACTGTGTGCTACCAGATTACTGCAGAGTTGGGACTCTTGCTTTCGGGAGAAGCTGTAATCTCTTTGGTGGTACAGCATGTCCTCTGCTGATTAGGTGTCGGACCCCTGCAATGAGACCACTGCTTCTCCACAGAAAGCAAGGATACCATTTTGTAGCTATTGGCAGGGGATAGGCCTTTTCACTCAGGTTGTGACTGCTTTGAAAGAAAAACTGAGAGACATTGCACACATTTTGTTTTGATGCACTTGGAATGTATTTAGCTGAGCTGTACAAAAATAATATTAACCGCTTGCCAGCCATCAAATGACAGCTGGGTGGTGCGGCTCTTGTCATGGCCGGGCATCATATGACATTCTCGGCCTCTAGGGGGCGTGCGCCGCTTCACTCAGGTACAGGTGCGCGTGCCAGGCTTATACACATAAGCCCCGGGGAGGGGGCACTTTTAAAAAAAAAATGTTTAATCATTTTTATTTTATTCAACGCTTTTTTTTTTTGCACTGTCAACTTTATTGTAAGATACTTTATTGGGAGATACAAAGACGCTGAGGAGATGGCTGGATGATAGTGGCACATACACTGACCATGCTATCAGAGATCAGCAGCCATGATAAACAAAGTCAGTTTACAGAGGGGAAGATGGGAACAGCAGACATATATTGTACAACATACTGTATATTTTATATTCTGTTTGAGGTAAACACAGCTTCACCTCCTTCAACTATTTATGTGAACAGCCTTTACACCTTGAAACACCCAGTGTTTCTCAACTTTTTTCTAGTCAGGGCATCCTTGAAAGATATCTTCAGTCTCTAGGCACCCCAGTCTAAAGCATTTCTGCATGTCAGGGAACACGTTTGCATTCTCTACATGCTGCGGACAAATGTATTATTATTTAGCAGATGTGCAGTGGTGTCATTCATTTTTACCACTTCCCTACCGTAGAACGACTATAAACGTCCTGTCTTTGAAGAGGAATCCCGTTATGGTAGCAGCTAGCTACCATAACCCCGGTATCCTCTTCAAGAGCCGGCGATTCTCTTTCAGATAAAAGTGGTCTCTGCGGCGAATTCGTCGCAAGATCACTTATCGGCGACAGGAGAGGGCCCGCCGCGCTCCGGTGCCCTCCGACGCTTACCGTGGTCGTCGGTAACGGCGGAGGCGATCCAGACCTGTCCCTTCTGTGACATGGAGATGAGTGAGGGGAAGATGGCCCCCACCCATCTCCAAGTCATTGCAGGGCGGAAGCGACGTCAAAACGTCACTTCCGCCCATAGCTCTTAAAGGGACATTACATTTTTTTTTTTTCAAATGACGAATTTTTTATTTTATTTTTATTCTTGTATTTTAGTGTAAATATGAGATCTGAGGTCTTTTGGACCCCAGATCTCATATTTAAGAGGACCTGTCATGCTTTATTTCTATTACTAGGGATGTTTACATTCCTTGTAATAGGAATAAAAGTGACACAATTATTATTTTTTAAATAACCGTGAAAACATTTAAAATAAAAGGTAAAATAAATAAGAAAAAAAAATACAAATTTTAAACGCGCCCCGTCCCGCCGAGCTCACGTGCAGAAGCTAACTCATACGTGAGTAGCGCCCGCATATGAAATGGTGTTCAAACCACACATGTGAGGTATCGCCACGATCGGTAGAGCGAGAGCAATAATTCTAGCCCTAGACCTCCTCTGTAACTCAAAACATGCAACCTGTAGAGTTTTTTAAACGTCGCCTATGGAGATTTTAAAGGGTAAAAGTTTGTCGCCGGGGGCGTGGCCTAGACATGGCTGAGTGAAGCTGCTTCTTTCCAGAGCTCCCGGCTTCAACCCTCATTTACCGGCGACAATTGATCTAAAATCGGTATGAACTCAGGCAGAAAATACAAGACAAGAGCAGTAACAAAGGGGACCCCCATAGGCAAATCCCCGGGAGCGATTCAACGCTATTTCAAGCTCCTCCAGGAGAACTCCCACGAAGACAGAGCGACAGCGCCAAGGAACCTCACACGTGGGGCCGCACAGAAGGCCCGACCCCAGGACGCTGGTCTCCACTCGGAGGATACCCCTATATCGCCCGCAAGCTCCCTAACTGCAGCTCAGGGACGACAACCGGACACAATGTCCTCCCACCAGCCTCCAGATATCGACACCCCAGACCAGGACATTAGAGCGCTGCTCCAGGCACTCCCCACCCGAGCCGACATTGCAACCCTCCCCACCCGGACAGACATTGAAACGCTAATCCTCCGATTAGAGGAAACTCACCGGCGGGACATTCAAGAGGTGAGAGGGGAAATCTCGAACGTAGCGGAACGGGTGACCGCTGGGGAGACGTCGGTCACGGCGCTGGAGGGCCGGGTGCTGGCTCTGGAACACTCCCGCGACCAACATCGCGACACGGCAGTGGCGCTACAGCTCCACCTGGAGGACATCGAAGACCGGAGGCGCCGCAACAACCTGCGGCTCCGTGGCATACCGGAAGACACTGACACCGCAGACCTGGGAGAGACTGTTGGGGACATCTTCCGCGCTGTCTTGGAGGATCCGGGAGCTGACGTGGTGCTGGACAGGGCGCACAGAGCCCTGGGCCCCAGGTCCACGGATCCGAGCAGGCCGCGTGATGTAGTATGCAGACTGCACCGGTACGCTCAGAAGGAGGCTATCCTGCGCCGTGCCTGGGACCACGGCCCCTTGGAGGCAGAGGGATCCCTGATCAAGATCCTCTCGGACCTGTCCAGGGCGACGCTTAGACGCAGGGCCATACTGCGACCCCTCTTGGATCTGGCCAAGCACAAGGGCCTCACGTACCGCTGGGGATACCCCTTTGCGGTGACATTCCGCAAAGATTCAAGCGCATTCACCCTGCAGACGGCTACAGATCTTCCGGCTCTCTTCCGATTCATGGAGGCCGACCCGATACCGGTGCCTGACTGGCTGCAGATTCTCCCGCGGGTAATGGGCTGATCAGGCATCTCCACCTTCTGCCGCCCAATACCTCCACGCCATCAGAGGGGTAGACCTGGACAGCATGCCGCACCTGGAGACGCACGTGAGTAGGCCCTGGGCCATCCATCCATCCCTGATCTACACCTTTACCTCAATGACTCCATCGTACTGCCCTCCCCTCAGGCTCTACCCATAGCTGAGCCCCGTGGCCTCTCCCCATATCCTGACAGGTTGAGGAAAATTACCTGTGACTTGTCGTGGATCTCCCCCGCCCCCCTGGATCTGACATTGAACTACCCGATGCGGCTCACAGGCTCCTCATTTAGTTACGCTCTGAAAGACTAGAGATCGCCTCCCCTCCCAGCCTATACGGACATGCTGCGCCTTGTGTTTGCGCCCGCGAGATCTGAAGGGACAAAGAACGATCACCTATGGAGCCAGGACTGTTTGAAACACGCAAGCTTGAGGTGAGCTCCCCTTGACACTAGGGAACTGATGACCTAACGTCCCCTGCTGGAGATGCTCCCTCTGGATTGTATGAGTGGCGTGGGGGCCCGGGTGGGGGGGGCTGGGGTTCCGGGGGGAACCCTTTCTTCGGGTGGGGTTGATGGTACAGGGGCTGGGGTTGAGACTCCACACTTTGAGACTCACGGGGCTCCACACACTAGTGCAAATAACTGGCTGAAGCCACAGTGGAGAGCTTAGATCCTTTGGACATCCTGTCTTATTCCAGATCAGGGATGGTGAGCGCTGCACAAATCCCCCAACTTGAACTTGAATATGTTCTCATTTTCTCTCTGCCTAATAGATATCAGTGTTTGTACTGTTTTTTTGCACTTGTTCTTGTGCCAGTTATATGTATGTTTGCATACAGTGGGTTTATTATTATTTTTTTTTCTCGTTAGTTATTATCTTCTCAGAATGATCCACCGATTTTGATTCTACCATTCCATATTTGCCGGGGGTGGGCAGAGAGAGCCGGGGGCTCGCTCACTGGCTCTGTCTATCCACCACCCCAATTAGGTCAGCGCTCGATACCCAGGACCCTCCTGGAGAGCGCCTTAGTCGGTTAGGCTACCTTAGTAACCCCCCCTACAGCTGTCCGCTCTAGAGACAGCTTCCTAATTCTATACCTATCTTACGGGTGGGACACTCTCTGCCCTACTCTTTAACCACCTCGGAATTTCTCCTTCCTTTTCCCCACCTCCATCCACTCCTCCTCTTCTATTCCATCCCTACCCCCTTCTCCTCTCTTCCTGTTCCACGGACATGGATGTTCTCCATATACTATCCTTGAACGCCAAAGGCCTAAATACACCAGAAAAGCGACGGATGCTCCTCCATGATATGCGACGCATGAAGGCAGATGTCATTCTCCTTCAGGAAACCCACTTTAGAGACGGCACTCTACCGATACTTAAAAATAGATTTTACCCCCATGTTTACCACTCCGCGTACACAGAGGCCAAATCTAGAGGGGTGTCCATCCTCATCTCAGCAAGGGTACCGTGGACACACACTGACACAGTGACAGACACACAGGGGCGGTATCTGTTCCTGAAGGGCCAGATCGGAGGGGTGAGGGTTACCGTTGCAAACCTGTATGCCCCAAACGATCGTCAGGACGTTTTTATCAAACGACACATAGACCGACTCACAAGGTACTCGGAGGGACAGCTGATTGTAGGCGGCGACCTTAATGTACCACTGACACAGTCGGAAGACACCTCCTCCGGTGTCTCATCCACTTCACGTGACATGCGCAAACGTATTTGTTCCACTTTACACTCCTCTCGACTGATTGACGCATGGCGCCTTCTCCACCCGGGGGAGAGGGACTACACCTTTCATTCTAAGCCACACCTGACGTACTCCCGAATTGACTATTTCCTGATCCCCCATGAGCACCTGCACGCGATACGTGACGCTTCAATTGGGGTAATTACGTGGTCGGATCACGCCCCGATCAGCCTGAGATACGCCTTGTCGGACATACATACGACGCAAAGGCCGCCGTGGAGACTGAATGAAGGTCTCCTGCAAGACCCAGAAACCTTGGCAGACGTAGTTAAAGAGATCGGACTTTACTTTGACTTAAACAGCACACCTGAGAGTGACGCAGGGGTGGTATGGGAGGCGCACAAGGCGGTGATTAGGGGGGTTCTTATCAAACACGGCTCCCGCCTGAAGCGACTACGGACGACCCAATTGAACGAGCTGCTTCATAAACTACACCAATTAGAGATGGCCCACAAGTCGTCCCCTACCAAATCACTCGGAATTGAACTTGACTCTACCCGCTCGCAAATCACAGATTTGTTAACCTTTAAGGCTAAGGCAGCGTTGCAGATCTGCCGGAGGAGAGTTTACGAATCGGGAGATAAATGCGGTAAACTATTGGCCCAATCGCTGCGGGAGCAGAAATTGGCGTCCTACATTCCACACATCATGTCTGCCAAAGGTCAGAAGGCTTCCCTACCCCACCGTATTACGGAGGAGTTCAAAGCTTATTATAACTCCCTGTATAATCTGAACACAACACGCCCCACACCAGACGTAACATCGGAATATATAGCAAAATCCCTTATGCCCTCGTTATCGGCGGAAGCTACAGAACTATTAGAGGTCCCCATCACGCTACCAGAGCTACAGCGGGCACTGAAAGCCACCAAGTCAGGGAGAGCCCCGGGCCCGGACGGCCTTACCGCCCCTTACTACAAGACCCTGCTTACATACCTAGGCCACCACATGGTGAAACTATACAATGACCTGAGCACTGGGAAAACGCTCCACAAGTCCACGCTACAAGCACAAATCTCAGTAATTCCGAAAGAGGGCAAGGACCCCGCCCAGTGCGGGAGCTACCGTCCGATATCACTTTTGAATACAGACCTCAAGCTCTTTACCAAAATCATCGCCAATAGATTACAACAACACCTTACCCATCTGATTCAGCTAGACCAGGTTGGCTTTGTCCCAACTAGGGAGGCTCGGGACAACACGACCAAAGTCTTAAACCTCCTACACGTAGCAAACAGCACCAAAATACCTTGTATATTCCTGGGTACAGATGCTGAGAAAGCTTTCGACAGGGTAAGCTCGAAATTTTTGTTTGCAACACTTGCCCATATAGGACTAGGGACCAAGATGATGAACTGGATAGCTGCGGTCTACTCAGAACCGACGGCTAGGGTTAGGGCGAACGGTATCCCTTTTGACACCTTTCCAATAACTAATGGAACTAGGCAGGGGTGCCCACTCTCACCTCTGCTGTTCGTGCTTTCACTTGAGCCATTCCTGTGCCATGTTAGAGCAAACCCCGACATCGCCGGTATAGAGGTAGGGGACAGACAATACAAGGTATCTGCCTACGCGGACGACATGCTATTCTCCCTTACAAAACCAACTATGTCCCTGCCCAACCTAATGCGGGAATTTGACTTATACGGACGGGTCTCGAATTTGAAAATCAACTTCAGCAAATCAGAGGCGATGGGTATAGGGATTCTTCAGCCCTTGCTCACAAGTCTCCGAGCGAGCATCAAATTAAAATGGACTGATACGGCTCTAAGATACCTGGGCACCCACATCCCTTCCATCGACTATTCAGACTCAACTTCCCTCCCCTCCTCAAGACTGTCCAAAAATTACTGGACCAATGGACCGGGGGACTACACACCTGGTTTGGGCGGTGTAACATCATTAAAATGGCAATTTTGCCAAAATTCCTTTATCTCCTGCAGGCCCTCCCAATACATATACCTGTAGATTACTTTAGATGAATACAGTCCACCTTCAATAAATTTATCTGGGCAGGGAAAAAACCTTGTTTACACAAAAAGATACTGGTACTACCAAAACAATTCGGAGGTCTGGCTGTACCTGAGATCCAGAGCTACTACCAGGCAGTACACTTGAGCAGACTCCTTGATTGGTGCCGACACAAAGACACCAAGTTATGGCCACAGCTGGAGCAGGCGCAAAGCGACATCCCCCTTCATAGAGCCCCATGGTGCCCGACGGCCCTACCACCTAGCCTCAAACGGCACCCACTGATCGGAAACACCATTAAAACATGTGCACACTCATTGACACGCTCCTCTCTCTCTACTTGAAATTCGGCACTAAGACCCATTCTTGGCAACCCCCAATTCGAGCCGGGTATGAAAGATAAACCCTTCCGAGCACTAAGTGAGGCGGGCGTGTACCAAGCATCTCACTTCAGTAACATGGGAAGATGGAAAACGGTGGTGGAGTTCTCGGATCCGGGAGGCCTGTTCCGACTGGACTTTATGAGGGCGCTACAGCTCAGCCATTTCCTTACCAGCCTTCCACCTCCCAATGACGCAAACCAACCCCACACAACATTTGAGGGGCTTTGTACAGAGACAGGTGTGCTGCCACACACGCTTTCCCTAACCTACGATATGCTTCTCACACCACCTGGTAGCTATCAACCTCCGAGCCTTCTAAAATGGGAAAGGGACCTGAATTGCCACTTTACCACGAACCAAAAACAGAACATCCTCAGGTTCGCGCACAAGTCATCCCTATGCACCAAAATTCAGGAGACCAACTACAAGCTCCTCACACGCTGGTACAGAACACCGGCTCTACTGCATAAATTTTTCCCGGGAACGCCTGAGGTTTGCTGGCGATGCCGGAAGGAGAGGGGCACCCTTCTGCATATCTTTTGGTCCTGTCCCCGACTTCAGCATTTCTGGGGGGAGGTTCGCAGAATAGCTCAACAACTTACGGAAGGGAATGTCCCGAATGACCCGGCCTATTTCCTCTTACATGCCAATGACACACCGGCTCGCACCTACAAAACATCCGTCATTCGTCGCCTACTGGATGCGGCGAAGGCCTGCATTCCTCTCTTGTGGAAGTCCCCCCACCCACCGACCGTCGCCTCGTGGCTTAAAAAAGTGGATGACATAAGTAGGATGGAAGACCTGATCCTAACTAGCCAAAACAGACGGGAGGAGTACTCCAAAACTTGGCAACTATGGAACTATCTTAGATATTCCGTCGATGGACAACTCCTCAGAGGAGAAGGTCCCACACCCTGAAAACTAGACTTGACTCCACACTTAATAAACCCCTACTTAGGCTTAAGCTTTGACGTCTTTATCTAGGCCGCCCTCAACTTGCACGGCGGCAATGCCAACCATTGGGCGGGAGCCCAGATCCATGTCCGTGGACCCCCCTCCCTCTCTGAATGACCCCCTCATCCCCCCCCCTACAATACTTACCTGGCTACTCCTTCCTTCAAGAGGCATGATATGCCTGCTTATTTCTGTGTTATACTCCTGTTGAAATTAAAATATGTGGGAAAAAAACAAAAACAGGGAGGTTGAGCCCATAGGGCCGCAGTATTCTGATCCGTTCCTGCGATTCACGCGAGAATGCCACAAGGAAGGTGGAACCTGGCGGGGTCCGCGCGGGGAGCGTCCCCCGCGCGGATGTCGGCTGGGGGAGATCACTAAAACAGGTTAATCTGTGTGGTAGTACCTTGCATAGGCAGGATTGTACTATATAACTTAGAAGGTACTGTTGAATTATTCCTGCATGCTTCCCTTGATGGGAATGTATTACGGTTGGCGATTGTGATACCTTTCGTGCTGTGGTCCATGTGGACCGATCTCCCTGACATAAATAAAAAATTTAATAAAAAAAAAGTTTGTCGCCATTCCACGAGCGGTCGCAATTTTGAAGGGTGACTTTTTGGGTATCAATTTATTCGGCGTAACATTATCTTTCACAATATAAAAAAAAATTGGGCTAACTTTACTGTTGTCTTATTTTTTAATTCAAAAAAGTGTATTTTTTCCCAAAAAAGTGCGCTTGCAAGACCGCTGCGCAAATACGGTGTGACAGAAAGTATTGCAACAACCGCCATTTTATTCTCTAGGGTGTTAGAAAAAAAAATAAATATATATATATATATATATATATATATATATATATATATATAATTTTTGGGGGTTCCAAGTAATTTTCTAGCAAAAAAAATACGTTTTTAACTTGTAAACACCAAATCTCAGAAATAGGCTCGGTAATGTAGTGGTTAATGATAACACATGCATCTGCAAACAGTGTATTTTTGTTTTGCTGCAAGCTTTTTAAAAAGGGTTGGGGATTTGTTTCCCTGTGTTTTCTGCAGGTAGAGAAGCCCATTGAAATGAATGGGCTGCCCTGCATGCAGCCGCACAAATGTGAACCAAGGATTCTTTCGCACTTGGGATAGGGGGATGGTAAAACCTTGTGATGGTGCGCATCTGTACATATTGATATCACAATGTCTGCTTCTAATTTACAATTTATCCTTTTCTGTTATTTTAGAACAAGAAGAGAACTGGAAAACTGTCAAAGGAAAATTTATGGCGGTTAACGCAGCCGTCATGAGCTGTGCCTGTCCTCGCAGCCCAAAAGGCCTCTCACCAGCAGCTCATTTGGCAGATGGGACTGCAGATCTCATTTTAGTCCGTAAATGCTCAAGGTTAAATTTCCTACGGCACCTTATCAGACACACAAAAAGCAATAGTGATCAGGTATTGAATTTTAAAGTAAATGCAGCATTTTGAATGTTATGTTTTTAAAACGGTATAAAAGGTGTAACTATAATAATAAAAACATGGCAAACAACACAATCACTATGGGGCCCAACTGCACTGATGCCCCCTACCTGACTGTTTTAGGATTTATACATGTAGCAAAACTATTTGGCAAATAGTTTTGGATTAAGGAAATTTAAATATGCTTTTGAAACCTAAAATTGCTGTGAAAGCACCTGGGATTCACTAACACCCAAGGGAATTACCTGTGCAATAAATAGGCAGGGACAGTTTTTTTTTTTTTTTTTTCTTATAACTGGATGGCTCATTTTGCTTTTGAAAAAAACATCTGATACATATGCATTAAATCTAAATCTGATTTGCCTGGATGGTTTTACTTAACATTAGTTTTACTGTAGGTTTATCTTGTTTTTAAAAGTTAACACTGAGCACACTAAGCATAAACATGTTCTTTCCTTTTTTTTTTTTTTTTTTTCTCCATCCTTCTTAGTTTGACTTTCCATTTGTTGATGTCTATCGGATAAAGACTTTTCAGTTTACTCCAAAACATTCTGAGGAAAATGATTCAGAGAGCACGGATTTGGCAAACATTGGAAAAAAGAACTTTACTCAGATCTGCACAGATCATCCATCTTGTGGCTGCAGTCAGGTGAACAGTGTCTGGAATTGTGATGGGGAAACCCTTGATCAGACTGCGATAGAAATGAGGTACAGGATAGATGTTAAAATTATACTTTCCTACAGTCTGTCTGCATTTACAACCTACTTCAAGTTATGTCATGGGTTTTGTAGCTGTGGTCAAGTGTTCAGTGTTTTACAATTTGTTGCAAAGTGTGTGATTTGCAAAATAATATCTGTCTGTGAACCACCAGTTGATGCTGACCTATACTTGCACAGCTAACTAAAATATGTCAAAAACAGGAAGTTTCTATTTATAAACTAATAATAAACATTATCTTGCACATGCTCTCTGTAAAGATTTTTCTCTTACCGTCCATGGACTGACACACCCTCTTCATACTTGACAAGTCGTTTATGTCCCTGCTCATAGGAGAAGACTAGGCAGAATGTTGGATGTTACAACATACATTCCAAAACCAGAGCTGAACAGCCCCACCCACGGGGCGGGCCCTCCGGACATAACCCTCCTACCTGCAGCCAGCAGCCTCAGTTTTTTTCTGCCTAGCAGAGGGGAGGACGTGGCTCTCTTCGGAGCCAGTCTCCTGAAGATATTTTTTATTCCTTTTGGAATTTTATTATTTTATTTTTGAGATCTTCTATCAACTGTCTGCTGGGCAACAGGTTGGGTACAAGATATCCTCGTAGTCTTCCCTGTCCAACCATCGAGCGTGCTGATCCTCGCTCTGCGTAAAACTCAGTTCACGACATGCCCCACGACTCCAGGGGTCGCCGGTGGGCTTTTATGCTCCGCTGTCCGCATAATATTGAACAGTTCTGCTGTATCTTTCGCAGAGGACCGGGCCGACAGCTACTCAGTACCGAACTGTGATAGGTCTGTCAGGAACACACCAGTGGGTCCTTCTGGGACAGGTAAGTAGTATCGCCTGCCTCCGCAGTTGAGTACATGCTGTGTGTTCCTCTGTATGGGGCATTTTCCCTGTCACCCCTTGTTTTTTGTTGCTCTCTGTCACCTTTCTCTGGCGCTGTGCTGTCTGGGGGTCACTCTGTCCCGGGGGGCCTAATGGTGTCTGCATTGAGCTGGGGAATATTTTCAGTGTTTTGGGGCCTGGTGCGCCGTCCGGTGCCATGTTTTTTTCTCATACTGTATGTTTTTACATTGCCGTGGATCGCTATGGCACAGTTACATTACGGCGGCCATTTTCTTGGAGCCGCGCGCGCTTTTTCTGCTGTTTGGCCTCTATCGCTGCTGACACAGTGCGATTCACCTCACACTCTTCACTGCTCGCTCGCGCTGTAAGCACAGCAGACCTGAGGGTGGGCTTTTCTTTTACTATTGACAAAAGTCTAAGATAGTGGCGAGTTATGGAGTCTGGTTCACCTGCTTCCTGCTTCCTGTTACATGTCAGAGGCGGTCCCCATAGACCAGTTGTCGGCAGTCCTGGAATAATTTCTTGCCAGGATGGAAGCGGCGTACGAGCGCAGGGGAGCTATTAAGCGATCTCTCACTGCACAATCTCCACAAGGGGAGTGCTCGGATTCAGATATGGGCCTAGCTGCTGCTCAGGACCCTTGCTCTGAATTTTTTTGATGTTTTTGAACAGGACATTCCTTGTGAGGAAGACTCCTGTTCTGAGTCAGTAAATGACAGGGCGCTTGTAAGTTTACTCATTGATGCTGTGAGGGACACTCTCAAGCTGGATGCTGCGGCTGAGGAACCTCAGGTGGAGGCTGTCTCCTTTTTGGTTCTTTTTAAAGCCAAGCCTTCTAAAAAAGTTTTTCCTTGCATGCCTTTTTTTGACAGGTTCATAGATCAGGTTTGGGAAAAGCTGCAGAAGACTTTTGCGCTCCCACGGCGTCTGTCTATTAGGTACCCCTTTGATGAGGCCCTGATTAAAAAATGGGCCTCTCTTCCAGTGGTCGACCCCCCGGTCGCCCGTTTGAATAAAGCCACAACTCTCTCAATGGGGGGGGGGGGGACTCCTGCCTTTTAAGGACCCCACTGTGACAGGAGTTCGGAAGTGGTGAGCAGAGCCATGTTCGCCTTGCTATGAATCCGCCTTACGTCCTATAGTAGCGGCGACCCTAGTGTCTCAGACACTTACGGAATGGGCAAAGATTTTATACCAGACTGTGCAGGAGCATAATCTTCCTCCCAGAAACCATTGCACTGGCCCACCAACTGGTGCAGGGCTTAGTTTATGTGTGCGATTCCACTTTGGACGCTGCTCCCTTAATTTCTAGGGTCTCTGTGTCTGCGGTGGTGTTGCGTCATCTTATCTGGTTGAAATGCTGGTCTGCTGACATGGCCTCCTAAGAAGCTCCTGACTGATTTGCCCTTTAAGGGTGGTAGGCCATTTGGTGCTGCCCTGGATGACATTATGGATGTCACGGGAGGCAAGAGCACCCTCCTTCCTCAGACTACTAAAGGTAAGGAGCCCCGCCGTAAGCCGGGCCCCTCCTTTCCAGCACATAAAAGTTTTTTCTCTTATCATCCATGGACTGACACGGTGTCTCTTTACACTTTACACGTGGGTTATGTCCCTGCTTGCAGGAGAAGACCTAGGCAGAATGTGAGATGTTATACATACATTCTAAAAGCCAGAGCTGAACAGCCCCACCCAGGGGGCGGTCCCTCCGGGCATAACCCTCCCACTACAGTCAGCAGACTTCAGTTTTTTTCTGCCTAGCAGAAGGAGAAGACGTGGCTCCCTCAGGAGCCAGTCTCCTGACCTATTTTATTCCTTTTTGGAATTCTTTTTTATTTTATTTTTGAGAATCTTCTATCAACTGTCGGCTGGGCAACAGGTTGGGTACAAGATATCCTCGTAGTCTTCCCTGTCCGACCATCGAGCGTGCTGATCCTCGCCTTCTGTGCGTGAGACTCAGTTCACGACAGGCCCCATGACTCCAGGGGTGGCCGGGTTTGCTTTCATGCTCCCACGGTCCTCTCAAGACTGAACAGCTCCTGACTGACTGTATCTTTCGCGGTGGACCGGGCCGACAGCTACTCAGTACTGCACTGTGATAGTCCTGTCAGAAACACCAGTGTGTCCCTCAGGGGACGGGTAAGTAGTCTCTCCTGCCTGCAGGTGAGTACAAAAGGCTGTGTGTTTCTCTGTGGGGGATTTTCCCTGTCTCCCCCTGTATTTTATTGTCACTCTCTGTCACCATTACTGGCGCTGACTGTGTGGGGTGCTTGGGGGTCACACTGTTCTTGGGGGGCTCATGCTGGTCTGCAATGTATGCCTTGGGGCTTTTTTGTGTGGTTTTTTTTTTGGGGCCTGAGCGCCGAGTGGCGCTGTGCGTGTGTGCTGTTTCATTTTAACTGCGTCATGGCGGCCATCTTGCCGCGGATCGCCTCAGTGAAGTGCGGCGGCCATTTTCTTGTAGCCCGCGCGCTTTTCAGCACTAGTTTGGCCTCTAGCGCTGCTATAGCAGCGCGGATCTCCTCACAGTCTCCTCACAGCTTACCAGCGCTGACACAGCGCGGTACAGACAGCGGAACTAAGCAGTCCCTGGTCCGGTTTGGTGAGTCCCCTGGGCGCCCCCTCCTCAGTCAGCACAGCCTGTGGGTGGACTTTTTATCTGAGAGAGTCTCAGAGAGGGACAATATGGAGTCTGTGTCACCAGCTTCCCCTAAAAATGTCAGTGGCAACAGGCAGTGCTTCAGCACTGCGGTCCCTATGGACCTGTTGTGGGCAGCCCTGGAATCAATTTCTGACCAGGATGGGAGCTGTGTGCAAGCGCAAGGTGCAAAAAGGCGCCCTCTCCCCACTTTATCTACTCGAGGGCAGTGCGCTGATTCAGATATGGGCCTAGCCACTATCGCTCAGGACCCTAGTTCTGAATGTATGGATGGTTTTGAACAGGACATTCCTTATGAGGGAAACTCCAGTTCTGAGTCAGTAAATGACAGGGCGCTTGTTAGTGTGCTCATGACTGCGGTGAGGGACACTCTCAAGCTCAAATGCTGCGGATGCAGAACCTCAGGCGGATACTGTCTCCTTTTGGTTCTTTTAAGGCCAGGCCTTCTAAAGGGGTTTTTTCCATTGTACTTTCTTTGACCAGCTCATTGATAAGGTCTGGGAAAAGCCGCAGAAGAATTTTTTTATGGTCCCGCGGCGTTTGTCTATCAGATACCCCTTGAAGATGCCCTACTTAAAAAGTGGGCTTCTCCCCCAGTGGTCGACCCTCCAGTCGCCCGGTTGAAGAAGGCCATCACTCTCCCGATGGAGGGGACTCCTGCATTTGAGGACCCCACTGACAGGAGGTCAGAAGTGGTGAGCAGAACCATGTTTGCCTTGTTGGGATCCGCCCTACGACCTGTGGTAGCGGCGACCCTTGTGTCTAAAACACTTACAGGTTGGGCAAAAATGTTGCACCTAGCTGTACAGGAGCATATTCTTCCTCCAGACACAGTTGCTCTGGCCCACCAACTGGTTCAGGGCCTGGTTTCTGTGTGCGACGCCACGCTGAACGCGGCCCCTTTTAATATCCAGGGCCTCTGTTTTGGCGGTGGTATTGCGTCGTCTTATCTGGTTGAAATGCTGGTCTGCTGACCTAGCCTTAGGAAGCTCCTGACGGATCTACTATTTTAAAGGCGGTAGACCTTTCGGTGCTGCTCTGGATGACATCGTCATGGATGTCACGGGAGGTAAACGCACTCTTCTTCCTTAGTTTAGCAAGGGTGAGGAGGCCCGCCGCAAACAGGGGCCTTCCTTTCCAGCCAAACGGGTTTTTTTCGTCCGTCAGAGTCCACAGGTAGGCCCTCTCAGACTGACGGCAGTGCGGCTGGTGGGCACAAGTGCCCCTGGGTGCGTAAGCCAAACAAGCGGCTCCCAAGCCCGCCTCCGCGTGAAGTCTTGCCTCCGCCCGACTCTGGGGTGGGGGGACGACTTTGCAGGTTCACGGATCGGTGGACCTCCCGAATCTCCGACTGGTGGGTGTGCGAGGTGGTCACCTCAGGTTATAGGATAGTATTCCGATCCTGGCCCCCACACAGATTCTTTCCCTTGAATCTTCCTCTCCTTCCTACCTGTCGGGCAGCCCTCTTGGGGGCTGTACAGGATTTGATCAGGTCCGGAGTGATTGTGCCGGTTCCGTCACAGGAGAGTTTTCAGGGATTCTGCTCGAATCTGTTTGTCGTCCCAAAAATAGGACGTGGTTCGACCTATCCTGAACCTCAAGGCCCTGAATGCCTTCGAGAAGGTGCAGAAATTCCACATGGGATCCATTCGCACGGTGATCGCTACACTCCACCAAAGGGATTTTCTTCTGGCGTCCTTGGACTTCAAGGACGCCTACTTGCAATCTGCGCAAGTCACCAGAAGTTTCTGCGCCTTGCGATCAGCGAAGTCCACTCTCGATTGTGGCTCTTCCTTTCGGCCTTGCCTCGGCACCAAGGGTGTTCACCAAGGTGCTTGCTCCGGTTCTAGCCTTCTGTTACAGCGAGGTATTGCTGTCGTGGGCTATCTGGACGGTCTTCTGCTATGAGCAGAAAGTGGCTCAGACTTAGAGGAAAGGTGACTATCGTCAATTAGACCCTCAGGGACTTCGGGTGGTTCCTGAACATTCAGGAGTCAGTCCTGGTCCCGACTCAGTGTCTGGAGTCTCTAGTTCTGGTCTGGACTCCTTGGAGGCTAAGGTATCCTACCTCTGGAGAAGTTGCTGACACTTCAGTCTGCGGTGCGGGTGCTGACATCCCGAACATGGTTGTCAATCCGTTGTTTGCATGAGAGTCCCGGGACTCCTGGTGGCCTCCTTCGCGGCCATTCCGTATGCCCAATCACACACCAGGGCATTGCAGAAGGAGATCTTGTCCACCTGGGACAAATCCCCGTTGTCCTTGGATCTTCGGATCCAGGTGATTCACCTGGTCAGGGCGTCCCTGACAGGGTGGTTGGGACCCTCGGCTCTTCGGTCCGGAAAGTCGTTCCCCTCCCATCCAATGGACGGTACTCACGACGGACGCCAGCCTGACGGGCTGGGGTGGAGTCTGGGGAGTCCTGTCGGCTCAAGGCCTTGGACTCCGGACGAGCCCGTTTACCAATCACTGTTCTGGAAATGCGGGCCATCAGACTGTGTCTCTCCTCAGGTGGGAGAGAGTACGGGGTCGCTCCATCAGGAGCCAGTCAGACACCGCCACGGCGGTGGCGTATGTAAACCATCAAGGGGGAACTCGGAGCTCAGCTGCGGCTTCCGAGGTAATCCGTATCCTGAAGTGGGCCGGAAGAAACGTGCCGGCTCTGTAGGGGCGGACTATCTGAGTCGCCAATCGCCAGACGCCGGACCAGGAAGAGTGGTCCTTGCATATTTCAACTCCTTTGCCGACGGGGGGGCACGTCGGATGTGGACCTGATGGCCTCTCGACTCAGTCGCAAGGGTCGAGGTTGTGGCCAGATCCAGGGATCCTTGGGCGATGACTCGGATGCGTTGGTGGCCCCATAGGGTCCTTATCGCCTGATATAAACTCCGGTGATCCTAATTGTTCCGGATTGGCCTCAGCGTCACTGGTACGCTGATCTGGTACGTCTCGTTGCGGACGTTCCCTGGCAGTTGCCGATGAGGGAGTACCTTCAGTCTCAAGGTCCTATGTTTCATCCGGCTTACAGTCTCTGGCTTTAACGGCAGAGCTGTTAAAAGCCAGGTGTTGAGGGACCGAGGTCTCTCGGACTCTGTCATTTTGACCATGTTAAGGACACGGAAGTCTTCCTCCAGGCAGATCTATCACCGTGCCTGGAAAGTTTATATCGCCATATGCAAAGCGCTGGACTGGCGGCGTCGGACGTATTCCGTCCCCTGAATCCTGCGTCCTCTGCAGTGTGGAGTGACCCAAAAGCTTGCTTTGAGTACCATCAAGGATCAGATTTCGGCCTTGGCCGTCTTCTTTCAGCGACCTCTAGCGGGTCATTTCTTGGTTGGCACCTTGGGTTGGGGGTTCGCCATGTGCTCCCTCCTGTCAAGCCTTCTCTCCCACCGTGGGATCTGAATTTGGTGCTCTAGGTCCTCCAGGAACCTCCTTTTTGGGAATATCCGGGATATTCCTCTCTTGTCTTGTCTCAGAAGGTGGCCTTTTAGTGGCAATCACTTCTGTTTGACGAGTGTCTGAGTTGGCGGCTTTGTCCTGCAAGTCGCCATATTTAGTCATCCATAAGGATAAGGCGGTGTTGCATCCGCGACCTTCCCTTTTGCCAAAGGTGGTGTCTACCTTTCACCTACATGAGGACATTGTCCTCCCGTCCTTGTGTCCTCACCCATCGCATCCCAGAGAGTTTGCGCTGCACATATTGGATGTGGTACGAGCCTTACGGGTGTACCTGTCTGCTACTGCTTCTATTCGGAAGTCCGACTCACTGTTTGTGACTGCCCCTGGTCCATAACAGGGCCAAGCGGTTTCGTCTGCCATCATTTTTAGGGGAATCAGACAAACCGTCATTCAAGCCTATGCTCTCAAAGGGCGCCTCCCTTTCCGGTTACGGCGCATTCCACCAGGGCAATTGGTGCTTCCTGGGTTTTCCGACATCAAGCGTCGGTTGCACAAGTGTACAAGGCGGCGACCTGGTCGTCTGTTCATACCTTTTAAGTTTTTTATAAGGTTGATGTGGCTGCATCTTCGGATGCTTCCTTCGGCCGCAGGGTGCTGCAGGCCGCTGTTTAAAGTTGCGACTCCTCCGTTGAGGAGATCTGCCTTCTTGGAGTGAAAGTTTTTGGTTTTTCCATTTATACTGCTCCCATCCCTCTTGACACTGCTTTGGGACATCCCACGTGTAAAGTGTAAAGAGACACCGTGTCAGTCCATGGATAAGAGAAAATAGGATTTTTTGTACTCACCGTAAAATCCTTTTCTCTGACATCCATGGACTGACACGGCACCCACCCTTCCTTTTTAAGTTTGTACTGCTTTGTTACGAACTGAAGTCTGCTGACTGTAGTGGGAGGGTTATGCCCGGAGGGACCGCCCTCTGGGTGGGGCTGTTCAGCTCTGGCTTTTAGAATGTATGTATAACATCTCACATTCTGCCTAGGTCTTCTCCTGCAAGCAGGGACATAACCCACGTGTAAAGTGTAAAGAGACACCGTGTCAGTCCATGGATGTCAGAGAAAAGGATTTTACGGTGAGTACAAAAAATCCTATTTTTGTCAGTCAGTGTCCACGGGTAAGCCCTCCCAAACTGACAAGAGTGCGGCTGGTGGACAGAAGCGTCCCTGGGTGCGTAAGCCAAACAAGCCGGCTACCAATCCTGCTACCGCATGAAATCTTGCCCCCGCCCGACTCCGGGGTGGGGGGACAACTTTGCAGGTTCACGGATCGATGGACCTCCCGGTTCTCTGACCGGTGGGTGTGCAAGGTGGTCACCTCGGGGTACAGGATAGAGTTCCGTTCCTGGCCTCCAAACAGATTCTTTCCCTCAAATCTCCCTCTCCTTCCAGCGCGTCGGGCGGCCCTCTTGGGGGCAGTGCAGGATTTGCTCAGGTATGGAGTAATTGTGCCGGTACCGTCACAGGAGAGGTTTCAGGGATTTTATTCGAATCTGTTTGTGGTCCCAAAGAAGGACGGAGTACGCCCAATCCTGGACCTCAAGGCCTTTAAATGCCTTTTTGAAGGTTCAAACGTTCTGCATGGAATCCATTCTCACAGTGATTGCTGCACTTCATCCTGGGGTCTTTCTGGCGTCCTTGGACATCAAGGACGCCTACTTGCATGTCCCAATCTGCGTGAGTCACCAGAAGTTTCTGCGCTTTGCAATCAGCGAGGTCCACTATCAATTTCTGGCCCTTCCCTTCGGCTTAGCGTCGGCACCGTGGGTTTTCACCAAGGTGCTTGCCCCGATTCTGGCTTTGCTGAGACAGCGAGGCATTGCTATCGTGGTCTATCTGGATGATCTTCTGAGAGCAGACTCTGGCTCAGAATTAGAAGAAAATGTGACGATAGTCAGTCAGACCCTCCGGGACTTTGGCTACTGAACACTCAGAAGTCGGTCCTGGTTCCGACTCAGCGTCTGGAGTCTCTATGTTTGATCCTGGACTCCTCGGAAGTGAAGACTTGGAGAAGTTAGACTCTTCAATCTGAGGTTCGGGTTCTGACTTCCCGAAAATGGTCGTCGATCCGTTTCTGCATGAGGGTCCTGGGACTCATGGTGGCCTCCTTCTAGGCTGTTCCGTATGCCCAATCACACACTCGGGCCTTACAGAGGAAGATCATGTCCACTTGGGACAAGTCCCCGTTCTCGTTGGATCATCAGATACAGGTGAGTCACCTGGTGAGGGCATTCCTGACGTGGTGGTTGAGATCCCCGGCCCTTCGGTCCGGGAAGTTGTTCTTTCCTATACAGTGGACGGTGATCACGACGGACGCCAGCCTTACAGGCTGGGGTGGAGTTTGGGGAGTCCTATCAGCCCAAGGGCTTTGGACTCCGGACGAATCGAATCCCGTCTACCGTTCAACGTCCTGGAACTCCGGGCAATCAGACTGTGCCTCTCCTCGTGGTCGGAGAGGCTACAGGGACACTCGGTCAGAATCCAGTCATACAACGCCACAGCGGTGGCTTATGTCAACCATCAGGGGGGAACTCGGAGCTCAGCTGCGGCGTCCGAGGTCGCTCACATCCTAAGGTGGGCGGAAAGAAGCGTGCTGGCTCTGTCGGCCGTTTATATTCCAGGAATAGACAACTGGCATGCGGACTATCTGAGCCGCCAGACGTTGGACCAGGGGGAGTGGTCCTTGCATCCGGAGGTGTTTTCTTCCGAAGGTGGTCTCAGCCTTTCACCTTAACAAGGACATTGTTCTTCCGTCTTTGTGTCCTCATCCATCGCATCCCTGGGAGTTTGCGCTTCACACGTTAGACGGGGTACGTGCCTTGTGGGTGTACCTGTCTGTTACTGTTTCCATTCGGAAGTCTGACTCACTGTTTGTGGCTGTGTCTGGTCCACAACAGGGCCAAGCGGTATCGTCTGCCACCATTTCTAGGTGGATCAGGCAGAGACCGTCATACAGGCCTATGCCCTTAAGGGGTGGGCGCCTCCCTTTCCGGTTACGGCGCATTCAACCAGGGCAATTGGTGCTTCCTGGGCTTTCCGACATCAAGCGTCGGTTGCACAAGTGTGCAAGGCGGGGACCTGGTCGTTCACACATACCTTTTCAAAGTTTTACAAGGTTGATGTGGCTGCATCTTCTGATGCTTCCTTCGGCCGCAAGGTTTTGCAGGCGGCTGTTTAATTTTGCAACTCCTCTATTGAGGAGCTCTGCTTTTTGGAGTGAAGTTTGTTTTTTCTCCGTTTAAAACTGCTCCCACCCCTCTTCTTTGACACTGCTTTGGGACGTCCCACTTGTCAACTATGAAGAGGCTGTGTCAGTCCATGGACGGTAAGAGAAAATAGGATTTTTGTACTCGCCGTAAAATCCGTTTCTCTGACGTGCATGGACTGACACAGCACCCACCCTTCCTTTTAAGGTTTGTACTGCTTTGTTACGAACTGAGGGTTATGTCCGGAGGGACCGCCCCCTAGACGGGGCTGTTCAGCTCTCGTTTTGGAATGTATGTTGTAACATCTAACATTCTGCCTAATCTTCTCCTATGAGCAGGGACATAAACCACTTGTCAAGTATAAAGAGGCTGTGTCAGTCCATGGACGTCAGAGAAACGGATTTTACGGTGAGTACAAAAATCCTTTTTTTTTTTTTTTTACTTTGTTCAACTCTCCAGACTTCCCTAGTTGTTCTACAGTCAATGCCAAGCATCTCTTATTAATGTACAGTTCTACACAAAGTACTTTGTAGGAAATAGGTGTGCACTATGTAGAATGTTCCTAAAATTATTCCCTGAAGATTTACACAAGAAGGTAATGTGTAAAAAATGAAACCTGGGATGTTGGGCTACATTGTCTGTTTATGAATGTGCATTTGTTCACATTTATTAGATCTCTTTAGTCTATGTTTTATGACGTAATTAGAATGACTTGCAGTGTGCAGATGGTTAAAGACTTTGGGTTTCTACACTGTACAGCTGGGATGTCCAAGAAGCAAGGTTTCATTTTACTTGTTTAATATTTTTATTTATTCTTTATTTATTCTGTTCACAGTACGAAAGGTATGGACATAATGTCAGAGTAAAGGACAGTCACATATTGAGACATTGTCAATAAAATTAGTCCGATAGCAAGGGAAGAAATGCTAGCTTACTTACAAATTCATGATCCAAAGTCAAGACAGCTGCATAGTTATTAACTGACCGTATACATCAAACAGTAGTGCCTACTAGGCGGTGAGAGTCCAAACTTACAAGCCACATCTTAAAATGGGAAGGGTAGAGAAGAAAAAGAGGGGATAGGGGAAGTTCGGGGGGGGGTTCAGTAAGCAAGGTTTAATTTTATATTTATGTATTTGTAAATTACAAAAGGAAAAAAATAAAAATGTCTTTCTCTTGTTTCCAGGGTCCACTGTCAACTTGTCAGACTTTTTGCACGTGGCATTGAGGATTCCCATAAAGAAGATGATGAAAATCCAAGCAGGGTTTAATAGTGGACTTTTTTTTAGTTCAGTCTTTGGGATGTTTCTTGTTTATTTATTTAACAGTTTAGATGTAATCCAGTTTGAAGAAACTAAATATGAAGATAAATATCTACTAATATTTTAAGTTTGATGTTGTAATTTATAGTGATTTAATGAACTTCAGAATTGTGACGTTTGAAGACATTTGTGTAAACTGAAAGATTGTTCTTACTAGGCTTTGCAGTTTGATTTTTCCTGAAGTGTTACTACTCCTCTTGGTGTCCTATAGTTTCAAGGCAAACTACATGCATTTCTGTAGCCACCTAGAAAATATTTTAGCCAGTGCTCAAAACAACTAATGAATTGTATGCTTTTTTTTTTTTAGAAGTTAGTTTATACAGTGATCTAGAATAATTATAGGCTGAGATGCATTTTGTTAAAATTAACAATCATCAACCACATTTGCTGTGGTATTTCAAAATAGCTGTGATTTCAATCCCTTAGGCCTAGATTAAGCAGATGAGGCTATATTTCTTAGGGCTCAGTCCTGGGCCTGAAAATGACAGTAGACCAAACTGTTGCAAATAGTCATTTCTGTCATGTTGGTGAGAAAGGTGGTTGTTTGTTTGATTCCATAAATATCTTTTTAAAGTTTCACTGTATTATGTGAACTTCTATTCCTCGAGAATTATATTATTTGTTTGATCTAGGAAAAGACTGGCATAATAATTGTGTGTTATATAATATTAGCAAATCATTGAAAATAAATTCCTGCTGCTGTTCTAGATAAAGATTTTTCAGGCGACTTCTAATATTTAACAAAATGTTTTGCGCAAAGCACCATTAGCGTGAGTCATTTGGGACTCGCTGATCTCACCAGCAAGCTGTGTGCGATGTTCCCAGCAGAGTTGATATTGCTGACCATTTATATGTTTGTACTGCCACATAATATATTTTCATGAGATTTTTCTGGCTTAATGTAAGCTTGGTATGAGAGGACACGTGCCCACCCTAATTGTGGTGACATGTACAGTAACTGATTGATTTAGAACAATTCCTTTGGTAACATGATAGTTTTGTATAACTTTCTGTTAACCCCCAAAGATTTGAATCTTTTGCAGATAGAGGAAGTGGTTGTCTATATCAGTATGGTGTACACCATAATCCCAAATGAATGCAACTTGTATCAAAAGAATGACCGTGCTTCATTAATGTAAACATTTTCATGAAATGTTTCTTCTTTTCTATTAAAATGTGCACTAATGAATGAAGATTTATTTGCCAACACTCATTATTTAGATTGGGACCAAAAGCCATTGCATTTCTGCGTGCTAAAGTTTTGGTGCATTGGCAAATACTTTGGAGGATTCTTTAGTGCTACTGAAAATCTGTTTCAAACCTAAAGCCGAACATAGATGGTTTGAATCTCGTCTGGTTCAGCAGGGACCAACTGAGATCTGAACCATCTTATGGGCAGGCTGATTGTACCCATGTTGATCCACCGATCACCTTGGGTACAACCAGTATTCTGCATTTTTCCATGCTCCACTAGCAATAACCACTCTGTTCTCCTGGCAGGGACAGCTCCCCGCACCCTCCCACTGGGAGAATTTATTGGCTCCTTTGGAGGGATTCCTCCAACGCAGAATGTGGTTGCAGAAAAGAAAATTGCATCATCTATGGCCTGCCTTAGATCAATGTACTGCAACAGCACTGGCAAAAGCCAGTCTAAGCCAGTCCCTTACATTCAAAACAAGAGTTTTTGTTTATTTTGTTCAATCTTTGTGTTTTTTCTTTGCAAGGTCTTTTATTCGGAAGCAACCTAATCTTCTACAGTAGGGAAAAGGAAATGATAAAAAGTTGATTAATCACCCCCATATTTGAAAGTGCCCAGAATTACTTAAAAGTTGAAATGTACCAGAAAGGAAAAATAAATAATATATATTTTAAAAAAAGGTGTCATCCCTGCACAGAAATCTTTGTTGATCCTGGAGATCAGCTTTAGAGGTTCTTTACACTATGTTGACCATAGTTTATAATGTATAAATAGTAATTTAGTCCTGGAAAGCTGATTTGTATGAGGTACTATTTTAGAAAGTTGGACTAACCTGTAGTAATATGTACTTTCAAGTGATTTGCACAGTAATAGGAGCGTAAAATGTATTGCTGATATCTTATAAATTGACACTATTCTAGCATAACTATACAACTACCCACAAAGCCATTTAATTCATTGTACTGTAAATGACTGGATTTAAATTTGATTACACTTTAGAATATAGATGATCAGAAAAAGTAATTGGCAGGCTGTGTTGATAGTTTATTATCTTACAACAGATAATCATGCTGCAAAAAAAGGTTCTTTGGTTACATAGTTATGTAATGTTTTTCTTCTAGTTTTACCATGAAACTCAGCAATGCAAAACGTAAACATTCCTGCTATTTTTAAATCATGAAAATAAATATTTTAGTATCCAAAAACTGTGTTGGTCCTTTAATCAACAGCCTGTTATCAAAAATGAAATGTTTGAATGTGTTTTCCATATATTAGTCACTGACCTATACACAAACAGGAGTGCCAACATGTATCCACCATTCAACATGGGACATCCACAATGTTTGAGTGTTTTCATTTTAACCACTTCAGTACTGGGAACTTTCACCCCCTTCCTGCCCAGGCAAATTTTCAGCTTTGACCATTTTGAATGATAATAAATAAATCCTACAACACTGTGCCCAAATGACATATTTATCTTTTTTTTTCACACAAATAGAGCTTTCTTTTTGTGGTAGTTAATCACCACTGTTTTTTTTTTTTATTATTATTTTTTTATTTGGGGCTACAAATGGAAAAAATCACAAATTTTGAAAAAGATTTTCTTTATTTTTGCAAATAAGTAATTTTTCTTCATAAATCTTGACCAAAATTTATACTGCTACATTTCTTTGGTAAAAATAACCCAAATCAGTGTATATTATTTGGTATGTGTGAAAGTTGGAGTCTACAAGCTATGGTGCCAATCATTTAAAAATTGTTAACACCTGGTGTACTGACGGCCCATCTCATTTCTTGAGGCCCTGACATGCCAAGACAGTACAAATATCCCCAAAATTACCTCTTTTTGGAAAGTAGACAACCCAATGGATTTAGTAAGAGGCATGGTAAGTTTTTTGAAGTTTGTCATTTTTCCCACAATTCTTTTGGAAAACAAATTATTACTTTCTTTTTTTTCCCACAAAGATGTCATATTAACAAGTTTGTTTTTTTCACATGTCAAAGGCATACTTGCAACTACACCCCAAAACACATTCTGCTACTCCTCCGGAGTATGGCAATACCACATGGGTGAGACTCTTTCACAGCCTAGCCACATCCAAGTATCTTCAGGCAATATCCACTTTAAGACCAGGCCTTCTTCCGATACTTTGTTTACAAGTAAAAATCTGTATTTTTGCTATAAAAAATTATTTAGAACCCACAGACATATATTTTTGTAGCAGATGCCTTAGAAAATAAAATGGTGGGTTTTGCTAATTTTTATGTTGCACGGTATTTGTGCAGCAATTTTTCTTACGCAATTTTATACACTAATGAATAAATTAATTTTAATAAATTTTAATGCACACAGACAATATAATACCCAAATTTTTGGTAAAATATGGTGTTGCGCAGAGTAAATGGATACCAAACATGCCATGCTTTAAAATTGTGCATGCTCGTAAAATGTCGCCAAACTTTGGTATTTTAAAATCTCCATAGGTGACGATTTATGAGCCTTTATTGGTTACCAGTTTAGAGTTGCACAGGAGGTCTGGTGCTGTAATTTTCTCACCCCGCTCTGACATTCAAGGCGATGCATCACAAGCGTGGTGCGATTGCTGTTTACATATGCATACGCGACCAACGCTTGTATTTTCCTTTGCATGGGAGGACGGGGCGCTTTACATTTTTTGTTTATTGGTGGGACACTGACAGATGTCTTTGTGCACTTGTACACTTTGACAGATGTTGATTGTCCACTGGATACTAACAGATGTTGATGTTGCAATGGAACACTATTGCAGATGTTTTTGTGCACTGGTACAGATGTTCATGGGACAGAGACAGTGGTGCTTTGGTGTACTGTGTAGGGATGGCTGCCATCTGTGTGATCTGTGACAGCTCGCTGTGAAAAATCATCCCTTACACCGAGAGCTGCAAGCACAGGCTGCAGCATCACACACACACACACTGAGCTCAGCTGAGAGAACTGGCACAGACACATGTCTCTCTTTACACTGTGAAGGCTGTGATTGAACACAGCCATCACATGATTGGGAGGGCCAATCACAGCACCCATATCCCGATCTGTGATGGCTGTATCCAAAGATAACGGCCATTGCAGGATCGCAGCACTGTGCGGTACTGGTACATCAACTCAGAACGATGAAGCTCCCACCCCACGGTTTAAGTACAGTGGGCAGCTGTGATGTGAAGCGGTGAATATGCTAACCTGAAGACCAAAGATTTGCTCAATCTAGAAATCCAAAGCAAAAAATCCAAGTTCGCCTTACATCTATTTAGAACAGACACGCTTTTCAAAGCTTTACATAGAACGTGTTATTGCTGTCTGTATCACTGGGGTGGGAAACACCCTCTTTATTAGTTCTGGTGACCATTGATGGAAAATCCAAAGATTGTGTTGTCCCGGAAAAGTTGAGGGGAAATCTTCCAATGAAGAAAACTATTAGAATGGCAACTGAGTAAAAAGGCCTATCCCCTTGCTTTAAAGAAATCTCATCTTAACTCCTTCTGAGGTAAAAGTAAATCTTTCCAATGGGACACAAAAGGCAAGAATAATTGTTTGCTTTGCATTTTACGTTTTTTGTTTGCATTACTAAAGTTCTTTTAAAAAAAAACATTTTATACTTGCCAGCGCTGTGCAATTGTTTTTTTTTATACAGAGCAGTCCCAATCCTCGTCTTCTGGGGTCCACCACTGGTGCTCTTGGCTCCACATCTTCGGCAAGTCCTTTTGTAAAGAGGAACGCCCCTGGGATAGTGCGGATTGGCACAATAATATGGAATTGACAAATGGGTGTATAAAAAGTAGAAAATATTTATTAAATACAATAGTCACAATATGACAATATACAAAATAATGAAAGGAATGGGTTAAAAGCAAAAGCAGAAAACTGACATGCAAGTGCTACAGTGCATAGTTTTCACACCCAAATTGTAGACAGTAGATTAATACAACAAGGGGTGATTATGAACCAACATGTTTCGGATACAAATGGCTGGGTTTGTTCAAAGCTCATGTGTTGTATATTCCTCCTTCAGGGTTTATGCACTGGCAAACAGTGTGTAAGGTTTTTTTTCTCTAATAGAAATAAGGCAAAAAACATAAGATAAATATCAAGGTAAATAAAGTAGTATGTTTCTTTAAATCTTTCATAGATAACATGGTTTACATACTGCATAATGACAAAAGATCCAATAATAAACAGTAGATGTATATTGAATGTTTAAAAGAATGCATGGTACTTACATCCCAAAATGATTTTTAAATGTATGGGCAGAAAAACTGCAACAGGTGAGGCATGTCAGAGTGGATGAATCCTCAGGGAGCGGGGAGCCCAGTCCAAGGAAAAAATTGCACACAGTCCAGAGATAAACAAACAGATGATGCCTAGCCCTTAAAAAGAAAAATTTAAAATTGTGTATACTACTGTCCAAATATGTATTATGGACTATAGATTTCCCTAACAGCGCTAATGGGCATGTTGTAGTCTTGTTAGTCAGTGGATCCACACGGTACACCAATGCTCACAGGAATGGCAAAAGGCAAAGCAAGGTGAGATCTATTGGAAAAATAATAACAAAAAATATATAGTAGGATTTTTAAAACAGCTTACCTGTAAAATCCTTTTCTTGGAGTACATCACGGGACACAGAGCAGCATAGTCATTACTATGTGTGTGTGGGTTATATAGAATTACCTTCAGGTGCTGGCACTGGCAACTTCCAAAACAGGAAGTACCCTCCCCTATATAAGCCCCTCCCATCCAGGAGCACCTCAGTTTTGTAGCAAAGCAATACGTGTCCCCAAAAGAGGGGTGGGAGCTCTGTGTCCCGTGATGTACTCCAAGAAAAGGATTTTACAGGTAAGCTGTTTTAAAAATCCTACTTTCTTGTTCATACATCACGGGACACAGAGCAGCATAGTCATTACTATGTGGGATGTCCCAAAGCAATGCCAAATGAGGGGGGGGGATACACCATACATAAGCTGGGCGCCATCAGGCATGAGGATCTTTTGCGGCCTGCAACACACTGCGCCCAAAGGCGACATCCTCCTGACTTCTAACGTCCACCTGGTAGAACCTAGTAAACGTGTGTACTGAAGACCATGTTGCGGCCTTACAAATTTGAGCCAGGGAGGCCTGGTGATGCACTGCCCATGAAGTTCCAACTGCTCTCGTGGAGTGCGCCCTAACTTTGAACGGAGGCGGTCTACTTCTCAAGCCATAGGCTTGTATTATGACCTGTCGAATCCACTTGGCTAAAGTAGATTTTGATGCTGCCTGACCCTTTCTGGGGCCTTCCGGCAGAACAAACAAAGAATCCGTTCTACGAATCTGAGCAGTGGCTTTTAGATAAGCTTTAACTGCTCTCACTACATCCAAAGAATGCAATAACTTTTCCTCTACCGAGCTTGGTTTGGGGAAAAAAGAAGGAAGAACCACATCCTGGTTCAAGTGAAACCTCGATACCACCTTAGGAAGAAAGGCTGGGTGAGGGCGTAATACTACTCTGTCCTTATGGATAACCAGATATGGCTCTTTACAGGACATGGCGGCTAATTCCGACACTCTTCTAGCCGAGCATATGGCTACTAAAAATATCAATTTTCTGGTGAGTAGAACCAAGGAAATGTGCCGCAAAGGTTCAAACGGCTGCTTCTGCAGAACCGACAGAACCAAATTTAGATCCCATGGGCATATGGGAGCTTTAATCGGTGGAATAATACGAGTCACCCCTTGCATAAAGGATTTGACAAGTGAATGCATAGCCAGGGGCCTTTGAAATAGTATTGATAAGGCCGAAACCTGGCCCTTGATAGTACTTAAGGCAAACTTCCTGTCTACAGCCCACTGCAGGAAGTCCAGAATTCTGCCTATAACGTACTTACGTGGATGCCATTTTCTGGCCTCGCACCAAGTGATGTACGCCTTCCAAACTCTATAGTAGATCTGCCTGGATACAGGCTTCCTGGCATTGATTATAGTTGATACCACAGAGTTAGAGAGACCTCTCTTCTTTAGGATGTGGGATTCAATAGCCAGGCCGTTAAACTTAGAGTTAGTAAGGAAGGGTGGTATATCGGTCCTTGCGAAAGCAGGTCCGGACGACGTGGAAGGGTCCAAGGACTCCCCACAGACATTTTGATGATCTCCGCGTACCAGGCCCTTTGGGGCCACGCTGGAGCCACCAGGATCACCGGCTTCTTCTCCAACCTGACTCTGCGAAGGAGTCGAGGCAACAATTGTAGCGGAGGGAATGCATATATCAGTCTGAACTGATCCCAAGGGAACACCAGAGCATCCGAGTCGCAAGCGAGGGGATCCCTTGTCCGGGAGACAAATCTGTCCACCTTTGCGTTGAATCTGGATGCTAGCAGATCTACATCCGGTGTTCCCCACCGCTGACATATTGCTCGGAAGACCTCGGGATGAAGGGACCATTCCCCTGGGCATAACTGTTGGCGACTCAGAAGGTCCGCCTTCCAATTCTCCACCCCTGGAATGAAGACAGCTGATATACATGGGACATGCTTTTCTGCCCATTCCAGGATGTGACTTACTTCCCTCTGGGCTGCACGGCTCCTGGTGCCTCCCTGATGATTGATATATGCCACTGCTGTGGCATTGTCTGTTTGAATTCTGACAGGGGACCCTTGGAGTCTGGATGTCCAGGCTACTAGGGCATACCGGGCTGCTCGTATCTCTAAGAGATTGATGGGCAGGGTTTTTACTACATTTGACCATCTGCCCTGGAGAGACCATTGCTCCAGTACTGCCCCCCAGCCTATAAGGCTGGCATCTGTAGTGACCACCTTCCAAGATATCGGACTGAAGGGTTTTCCCTTCTGGAGATTCTGGGGGATCAACCACCAGCAGAGACTCTTCCGAACGGAAGTTGACAAAGCCATCGGGAAGTCTAGAGCCTGAATTTTTCCGTTCCAGGCTGACAATATGGCCCTCTGTAAATTCCTTGAGTGGAATTGGGCGTATGGCACAGCTTCGAATGATGCTACCATCTTTCCTAGCAGCCTCATGCACAGGCGTATGGACGGCTGTCTTTTTGCACAAAGCAGATGGACCAAGCCCCTCAAAGAGGATACCTTGTCTAGAGGTAAGAAAATCTTCCTCTGGTCTGAATCCAGCCGTAGCCCTAGATATACCAGGTTTTTCACTGGCTGTAGGGCTGACTTGTCCAGGTTGATGACCCAACCGTGAGATTCTAGATACTTGATTGTATCGACAATTACCACTTCTAGCTTGGCAACTGAGTGGTCCATCAACAACAGGTCGTCTAGGTATGCCATTATCGTTACACCTCGTGTTCTTAGATCGGCCAACAGTGGGGCCAGAATTTTTGTGATCACTCGTGGTGCTGTGGCCAGACCGAATGGTAAGGCTCTGAACTGAAAATGGCGCCCTTCTACTGCAAAGCGTAGAAATTTTTGATGACCTGGAAAGATGGGAACATGCAAGTAAGCATCTTTGATGTCAATCGAGGCTAACCATTCCTCCCCTTGTAGGGCAGCGGTGACCAATCGGATCGACTCCATCCGGAAAGACCGGACGTTTAGAAATTTGTTTAGACTCTTTAGGTCCAATATGGGTCTTATGTCCCCGTTTGGCTTCGGGACTGTGAAAAGGTTTAAGTAGAAACCCAACCCCCACTCTTCCATAGGAACCTCCATAATTACTCCTTGGAGCAATAGTTGTTCTAACGCCAATAGGAGAGACCCTCTTTTCAGAGGGTCTCTTGGCATGCCTGACCACATAAAATGGGAAGGAGGAGACTCTTTTAACTCCAACTTGTATCCCAGAGTTACTGCGGAGAGCACCCATCTGTCTTTGATCGTCTCCCGCCAGGTCTCTGCGAACAACTGAAGTCTTCCCCCCACCCGTTTGAGTGGGGGCAGCCCTTCATAGGCTTGACTTGGAGGCTGGTTTAGTACCCCTTCGGATCCAGGGTTTCTTATTACCCTGTGACTGTCCCTGATTTTTACCCCCTGAGTTTGACCGAGGAGGCCGTCGGAACTGCTTAGTAGCAGACGTCGCAGGGATAGGAGAGGTAGTCCTCTTAAAAGATGGACCCCTAGACCTCTTCTTACTCGGTAAGAGAGTACTTTTACCACTGGAAATCTTCTGGATATACTTATCCAGGTCCTCGCCAAAAAGGCGTTCCCCATGAAATGGGAAGCTAACTAAGAGCTTCTTACAGGGAGCTTCAGCAGACCAGTTTTTGAGCCACAGAAGCCTACGCATATGTACCAAAGACAGCGTGAGGCGGGAGGCCTGATGGATAGAATCCTTGATGGCGTCAACCGCAAAGCATAATGCTCTAGGCAGATCAGCCAGAGCCTGGGCCTGCTGGTCTGGCAAATCCCTCAGGACCATTTTTATTTGATCCTTTAAAGCTTGGCAGACCCCAATAGCTGCCACTGCTGGCTGTGTAACAGCCCCTGCTGTGGAAAAAGCAGATTTTAATAAAGATTCCAATTTTTTATCTACTGGATCTTTGAACATTTGAACATTATCTACTGGACATGTCAGTGATTTGTTCACAGAAGAGATGGCTGCATCCACCGTAGTAACATTCCATCTCTGGGTGAACTTTTCCTCCATGGGATAGATCACCGGAAATTTCTTAGACGGAACAAATAGTTTATCAGGATGTTCCCAGTCCTGGTATATAAGTCCTTCCAATAATGGATGTATTGGAAAGGAGCAATTAACCTGGGGAGCTTTTAGCGACCCCAATGAGGAGACAGCAGTAGTTGATGGTTCAACAAGAGGCATTTTAAATGCAGATCGAACCATGTCAGTTAGGGTCTGGACCCACAATCTTTCAGTCTGTGATGCTGAAAATGGTTCATCTACTGTCGATTCCTCAAAAACAGAGTTAACCTCCTCCTGATCCCCTTCAGGTAGGTCGGTCCCTTCCTGGGACTGTTGCTCTGCCAACAGGCACTCTAATGGAGGTGATGGAGATCTGGCGCGCTTTCTTTCCTGTAGAGAAGAAGCGATCAATGCTGCCAATCTCTGCTCCAATCCCTCCAGAGTTGAGGAAAAAACCTCCTCTGTTATATATGCAGGAGCAGGTGGACTGAGGACAGCCGCAGTACCTGGCACTCCCGGGGGTTCCTTATGGGTATTAACCTCTGATTTCTCAGGGGAGGAGGGTGCAGATGACTGCTCCAGATCCTCAGAGCCCGATGGAGACCCCCTACACTTCCTGAGAGGTATATCTCAGAGTTTTTTAGGCGGCATATTCCTTAGTTCAAAGCTGAGGTATTCCAGCCGCAATACACCCCTTACTGAAATAGTCTAATGCAATCTGCTGCTATGTACATCAGTGGGTGTCTACTAATGCGTCTTTCTGGGGATGCCTGTATCCAACCGCCTGCTGTAAGCCCCTATACCATGCTACCATCTCCTTTTCATGCTCTGTGTCCATAGCAAGCAGCGTTGACTGAGTCCTTTTATCTTGCTGGGACGCCCGCACATGCGCAGAAGCGCTGGGCGCACAGAGCGCGTCATCCGCCAGGCTCCGCCCACTTTTTGAAGCTAAATCTATAAAAAGAAAGCGTGTGTGTGCGCGCGCGCACGTGTGCGCTCTTGGCGCCCTGTAGGGAGAGGAGCCAGGGTCCCTGTTTCACCAGGACTCGGGGATGGAAGGAAACTACTTGGCAGCATGACAGAGGAATGCAGCTTCCCTGATAGAGAGCTCACTCATCTGCCTGGACTTTCACCATGGAAGGAATAGTCCCAAGAAAAAAACGTTCCACAGCGGCCTCTAGTGGACAAACACAGGTACCGCACTTTTGTCTTTTTTTTTTTTTTTTTTAAAACCTCCTTTATGAAAAACATTTCCAGGTTTACAGTTTTTAAAACTTCCTTTATGAAAAAACATTTCTAGGATTTCTTAGGCATATACAGCTATTAGCGGGAATACCTTTTAGGTAACAGGCAGAAAAACATATTAGGCTTGGGGGTCCCCTCAATAGAACCAAGTTCCTGAGGGGCCTCCACTTACCTTTTCCCCGCCGCAGGACTTTGTTTGGTCCACAGAAGCCCAAACTTCACCTTTCACGGCAGGCATTGTACTAGACCTTAAGGGACCGGGTTCCCAAGGATTCCACTCCCCTGGACCTGTATAGCACCCCGCACAGATAGCCTCTTGGTTTTGGGTATGACCAGAGCTCTGGATCCCAGGGTCCAGCCCTCAAAAGAGAGGCATTACAGGCAAAACCTTGCTCTTCTCTGCAAGGCCCGGGTACCGACCGTTTAGCTATGAAGCTTTTTTGGTCGGATCCGGAATAGCTTGCTAAGGCCCAGAGAACCTGTACACAAGCCCAGATGAATACATGTTAACCTTGGCCAACACCTTAGACACTGGCAAAAAACTGAGGTACTCCCGGATGGGAGGGGCTTATATAGGGGAGGGTACTTCCTGTTTTGGAAGTTGCCAGTGCCAGCACCTGAAGGTAATTCTATATAACCCACACACACATAGTAATGACTATGCTGCTCTGTGTCCCGTGATGTATGAACAAGAAATAAGGATATGACGGTGGAAAAGTTCCAGGATTGGTGTAACAAACACCATCTGGAAAAGGGCAAATCTAAAAGAATGTTCCCATAGATGAAGAGCCCCCATACCTTGTCTCCCAGCTTGATACTGCATGTGTGAATCCTTGGCTGTGCTGCAAAAAGTGAGCAGCACAGCTCAGGTTTAAGAAGGACAACGGGTGTGTCTGAGCCAATTAAATTGGCCCCAAATTCGTGCCAGGAAGGGATTGGGGAGGGGCTTTTACGAGTGTGCATGGTGGACAGGTGTCATCTGTCCATCCAGCACTGTCCGCACTGTGGGTGTGTAGAGCCTAGCTTCGCCTGAGAAATCCCTTGGTCGTCCGGCGCCACCGCGCATGCGCGGTGACGTCAGATGTCAACGTGACTGCCAGCACATGGAGGGCGGAAATGGCTGCGCCAAAAACAGCCCAGAGCACGTGTACGGGGGAATACCTCTCCAAGGTGTACCAATCCTGCAGACACTGGTCAGATGGAAGGGGATCCCGGTGCCGAAGAGCAGACACACGCGAGCAGGACAGGACGGCCCAAGGCGCACACAGACAGGATGTGAAGGCTCCTGAATATACAAAACCGCCTAAATACACATGTATGAGTGCTACCCCGAAAAGGTTGAAAACCAGTCAGGGCTCCTGTGTGCTGGGGAGCCTTGGTAACCATGCGGGCCAAAGCCAAGCAGACAAAAAACGCAAATCAAAAAAAATGACAGATTTGTAAATAATAAGTGTGAGTACAATAATAAAAGTCTTAAAAAAAAGTTTTCCAAGACTTTTTGGGACTGCGCTTGTAGACTCCTAGAGGACTCATCCTTACATAATTTACAGATTGCCCCATCTGTATGACAAGTATCTGGAAATAAAGAGATAAGTACATCAAAACGTGGATGTGACAAAAATAGTACAATTTGATGACAACATTGGAGCAAGTTACAGTACATGCATACTAAATACAGTATATATAATAAATATATAAGATATTGATACAGGATGAAATTGTCAGAAAATATATCAATATATATATATATATATATATATATATATATATATGTGTGTGTATGTATATATATATATATATATATATATATATATATATATATATATATACACACACACACACAATAAAATAAAAAATCACAGGAAGAACAATAAAGAAAAGGAAGGGGCAAGGGACCATATGGCTAATCTGATAAAAACCAAGATGTTAGTGCAACAGTTCTCTATCAAAAACCCCAGAGGAGAAGCTGGGCAAAAACGGTTTGAAATGTAATGCTTGATAGAGTCCCGGGGGCATGGTGGCGTTCAGGGTCGAGATCCATCTCAGCTCCCGCTGAAGGAGGAGCTTCTCAAAGTCTCCCCCCCGAGGGCTGCGATGCACCCGATCCAGAACCAGCACCTTAATTTTGGGGCATATGCCGCCATTGGTCTTACGGACATGTCTGCCCAGGGGTAAATCCGGGTCATTCTGCATGGCCTTCAGGTGGCGATATAATCTCTGCCATAGTTTTTGAGTAGTTTTCCCTATATAGAAACAATTGCAGCTACATGTTAGAAGATAAACTACTCCTGTAGTTTGACAGTTGGCGTAGTGTTTGGGAAAGAACTTTGTGCCATTGGGTAGGTAAATGTCTCTATTGGTGTTCATGTGTTTACAATAGGCACACAAACCACAGGAGGAAGTTCCCAGATTCTTACACGGATCTCCTCTCGTGGAGCTCCGAAATTCACTCTGGACGAGTAAGTCCCCTATAGATGTAGCTCGTCTATAGGTTATAGCTGGCCTAGGAGGCACAAGTGGTCCAACCACAGGGTCTGAAGTCAATAAATGCCAATATTTTTTACAAATGTCTGTGATTTGGGCATGATCATTTGAATATGTGGTAATGATTAGATTGCTACTCTCGGTAGTTTTGACTTGTTTAGGTGCCAATAAGTCATGTCTATTCTTGGATTGGGTGTGTTTAAATGCCTTTTTAAGGCACTTATGGCTATATCCTCTCTCCACAAGGCGTTTTCTGAGATTATTCGCTTCCCGTTTGTAGTCCATTGGATTCTAGCAGTTACGCTTAATCCTCAGGTATTGTCCATAAGGAATGGAATTTACCAACGGTTTGGGGTGAGAGCTTGAAGAGTACAGTATGGTGTTACCCGCTGTAGGTTTACGAAATAGTTTACAAGACAACATATTTTCACAGTCTTTAAAGATTTCCACATCCAAAAATGTTATATTAGTTGGATTGGATGTCATTGTAAATTTTAAATAAAATTTTACATTTAGGGCCAAAAGACATTCATCAAGTAGTTGTGAGCCATTCCAGACAATGAGGATGTCATCTATGTACCTGTGCCACATAACGACATGGCACAGGTACATAGAGAGACCCTCGTCAGAAAAGATGGTCCGCTCCCATTCCCCCAGGTACAGATTGGCGTAGCCAGGGGCATAGCAAATGCCCCTGGCTATGCCCTGCACCTGGAGGAATGCCCCATCAAACATAAAAACATTATGTCTGAGTATAAAGTCTAGTGCTGAAATGATAAATTCATTAAATGCATATTCATGATGACTTGTTTGAGAAAGGACTTGTCTAACAGAGGATACTCCCTGAGAATGCGGGATGGAGCTGTACAAAGCTTCTACATCGATGCTGACGAGAATGGATTCCTGAGGGACCTGAATGCCTTCAATGATGCGCAATAAATGGAGGGCATCACGTACATATGAGGGTATGCTGGAGACAAAGGCTTTTAGGTGTTCGTCTACCAAGCGAGATACATTTTCCGTGATTGCTTTATTGCCCGATATTATTGGGCGACCGGGGGGATTTTGTGCATTTTTGTGAATCTTGGGGAGGGAATAGAATGTGGGTATTCTCTGGAAGGGTGTGCGGATAAATTCAAGAGTCTGTTTAGAGATGATTTTGCTCTGAAAGGCCGCATCCACAAGATCATAAAATTTATGGTTATAAATTTCAATAACATCAATATTGACTGGACGGTACCAATCATGGTTATCCAAGATGTTATAGCACATCTGACTATATTGACTGTTGTCCATTAGTACTATATTTCCTCCTTTATCGGATGACTTGATAGTAATATTATGGCTTTTCGATCAATTTTTAGAGCAAGTTTTTCATTCCAAGTGAGATTTGTATGATCAAGGAATGCGGGCTCCAGAGCGTCAATCTCTGGACAGGTACTTTTCAAAAAGGTGGCCACCCCATGGTTAGAACTTGGGGCAGGGTATAGTAGTGAAGTCTTTTTAAGAGGTGATTTGGAGATGTTGGCCGTGCTCATTTTGTTAGTCTGTGCCTTTTAAGTAATGATTCTAAATCTAGGGTGTCGATAAGATCTATAGGTTCATTTTCCTCAAGTAGTGACTTTAAACTCTTTAGTGCTTGTCTTTCACCAAAAGTATGATATTCCCGTGCCTCTGGGTCTGTTTTTTCAAACATGCTCTTGAGGAGCAATTTGCGAGTATATAGGTGAAGGTCGTTGGCGACCTCAAATTTATCGATTGGTTTGTTGGGACAAAAAGTTAACCCTTTGGATAACACGGAAATCTCATCGTGGTGAGATTATGTGAGGAAGATTGATGATGTTAAATGGTGAAGCAGTGGGGTGAACTGTTAGGGTGGGGGTTGGGTTGGGGGGACTTGTGAGTTCCCCCGATTCCTGGAGAACATGGGGGGAACTTTGGGAATAACAAAGGTGTTGGTGCTAGTTCCTGCTGTTGGAACCACACCGGCGCCGGCAATGTCAGAGGTTGCCAAGGCCGGAGTGCTGGAAACAGCAGAAAACGTGTATGTTGTTTGGGTGGGCGTTTTTTGGGGTGAGTAGTGGAAGAATAATACGAGTCACGGCCTCTCTTTAAATTGTCTAGTACGTTCAGATTTAGAGGATACACGTGACATGTTTGACGACACAGAAGAGCTGTCAGACATGTCAGATTGTGCTGGGTATTGGGGTTCATTCCTTCGTGAGAATCTAGAGTTGGTGTTTTGGGACCATTTATAGGCTCTCCCTTCCTCAAAGGCCTGTTTATCTCGCAGATATTTGAATTGCTTTTTCGCTAGAATAGATTTATTGAATTCTTCAATATGAACTTTTAGTTTCTCATTAAAGCGGAGCTCCCCTGAAAAAAAATATTAAAAGCCAGCAGCTACAAATACTGCAGCTTCTGACTTTTAATATTAGGACACTTACCTGTCCTGGAGTCCAGCGACGTCGGCAGCAGAAGACGAGCAATCGCTCGTCACCCTGGTGCCCCCACCGCCATCCTCGGTGAGGGAACCAGGCAGTGAAGCCTTGCGGCTTCACTGACCGGTTCCCTACGGCGCATTCGCGAGTCGCGCTGCGCCATTCTCACTGGTACCTGTTGTGTTCTGGGAGCCGAGTGTCTCCCAGAACACAACGGGTATTCTGCGGAAATTGACGTACTACCCGCAGAGAGGACTCCCGGAAGTGGGTGCAAATACCTGTCTTAGACAGGTATCTGCACCCCCCTCCCCCCTGAAAGGTGCCAAATATGACACCGGAGGGGGGAGAGTTCCGATGAGCAGAAGTTCCACTTTAGGGTGGAGCTCCGCTTTCAGATCCTTGTAGGAGCAGTGAGTCTGGAGAGGTTTAATCTTTGAATATATCTTGTCTATATTTATATTGATGTCAATCAGACGTTTTTGGTATTCCTCTTTTAGGAGTTTCATCATACCTAGTGAACAGAGTTTTAAATTAGTTTCCCATGCGATTTTGAACGTTGGGTCCAAATTTTCAAATGAGGGGGACATTTGCACCCTAATATATTCACCCACTCCCTCAACACAAGATTTGATTGATAGCAGCAGGGACAAATGGCTCCCGCTGTTATCCATGTGCCCTGTGGGGAGGGAGAGAGCCGCTGTTCTTTGGCAAAGCACTGGATCGAGGTCGGGCTCAGGGAAGTATAGCAGGGTCTGGGGGGATTCTGTGGCAGAAGGTTTTAACCAGTTCAGATCCGCGCTATAGCCGAAAGACGGCTGCAGCTCGGACCTGAACTGCCGGGTGGACGTCCTCTTGTTTACTTCCGCAATGCGCGCCCGCGCGCATCGCGGAAGAGCTGTGCCCGCTGTGTTGCGCGGGTGCCGATGCTCGTGCCTGGCGGCCGCGAGGTCTGCCAGGTACCTGCGATCGGCTGTCACAGAGACAGGGACGTGGATCTCTGTGTGTAAACACAGAGATCCACGTCCTGCTAGGGAGAGGAGACTGATGGTGTGTCCCTTGTACATAGGGACAACCATCAGTCACCTCCCCCAGTCAGTCCCCTCCCCCACAGTAAGAATCACTCATGAGGGAACATATTTAACCCCTTCCCGCCCCCTAGTGGTTAACCCCTTCAGTGCCAGACATATTTATACAGTAATCAGTGCATTTTTATAGCACTGTTCGCTGTATAAATGTGAATGGTCCCAAAAAAGTGTCCGATGTGTCCGCCGCAATATCGCAGTCCTGACAAAAATTGCAGATCACCAATATTACTAGTGGAAAAAAATTAAAAATAAAAATATCATAAATCTATCCCCTATTTTATAAACGCTATAACTTTTGCGCAAACGAATCAATATGAATGAATGAATGAATGAATGAATGTATGAGTGACTTGTATAGCGCTCACATGCGAACTGAATCGCCTCTAGGCGCTTTTTGCAGCCAGTGTCTGCTTGGCTGGTGCGGTCATTTTACCCCGTAGGATCTCGACACGCTTGAGACACACAGTCGTACACACATATATACATATATACTGGGCCAATTTTGGACAAGATCCAATTAACCTACCAGCATGTCTTTGGACGCTTATTGCGATTTTTTTTTTTATTTTACCAAAAATATGTAGAAGAATATGTATCGGACTAAACTAAAAGAAAAAAAAATGTAAAAGAAAATTGGGATATTTATTATAGCAAAAAGTAAAAAATATTGTTTTTTTTTTTCTAAATTGTCGCTCTTTTTTTGTTTATAGCGTAAAAAATAAAAACCGCAGAGGTGATCAGATACCACCAAAAGAAAGCTCTATTTGTGGGAAAAAAATGATAAAAATGTCATTTGGGTGCAGTGTTGTTTGACTGCGCAATTGTCATTCAAAGTGCGTCAGCTCTGAAAGCTGAAAATTGGTCTGGGCAGGAGGGGGGTTTAAGTGCCCAGTAAGGAAGTGGTTCATGTAGAGTGTTAAAGGAAATTACAAACTTTTGAGTGGTCAATCAGTGCCATCACTGTACTAATCAATGGCTGCAGGAATGCAGCTGCACAGTGTGCAAAATGATGGCTTAAAAAGCAATCACTGTGGTAAAAAAAAAAAAAAAATCCCAATCGCTCAATCCTCCAGAGCAGTAAAGTGTTACTATGGTGACACTGCACTGCTCTAATAGTATGTAAAAAGTGTCACTATGGTGAAATTGCACTGCTCTGACAGTATGTAAAAAGTGTCTCATGGTGACACTGCACTGCTCTAATGACAGTATGTAAAAACATATATTTTTTTAATGCTGTGACCAGAGTAGCTGCAGTGTCACTATGGTGACATTGTAATGCTGTAGAAGTGATCATGTTCAATGGCTGCTCAGATATTGCATTGTCTTTTGATCACCACCACAGCACTACAATTTCACCAGACTATTGTTGTGCAGTGGAGATGAGGAACACTGACTAGCAAGTCCAAATGTCAGTGCATCCAGCAACAGTGTTCTTGATCGCCGCCACGCCAGTGCAGTGTTGTCTCCGCCTGACACCTATACTAACCTTGGCCTTTTTCCTAGACTGATATTTGTCTGTTTGCTGACCATATATCTGCCTGCCACCAGAACTGAACCATCTGCACTTCTTACGGACTATGATCTTGCCATCCCCTGCAGACAACTGAAAACCTAGAACCACAGGAACTCTTTTTTTCCCTTTGTTTAGACTCATACACTTCCTTGCCAGGGAACATGGCATACCGCTTATAGGAACTGGGACTGCTGTAGGTGATGCTACACTAAGCTATATTCCCTAACCACTTGTACAGAGATCACCATTTCCCCATTTTCCAAAAACGTGTGGCAAAAAAAATGAACTCTTCAAAAGACGACTCACCATTAGAACATACCATGGGGTGTTTGCTTTCCAAAATATGGTCAGTTTGTGGGTGTCTGCAATGTCCTGGTTCTTCAGGGCTTTCAAAAATGTGATAGTTAGGAAATTAGATTTACAGTTTATGCCCATGGAATGCCTGAAGGTGCTCCTTGGATTTTGGGCCCCTCTATGTGGCTAGGCTGTGGAAAGGTCTCATGAATGTGGTGTTGTCATACTTGGGAGGAGTAGCAGAATTTATTTTGGGGTGTATATCTAAATATACCTATGATGTGTTGGATATCTTAATAGACAAATTGATGTAAAAATAAATAAATAATAATAACACCTCATTTTCCAAATATTGCGACAAAAAGATACAACTTCATAAAATTTAGTGCATCTTACTAAATACCCTGGACTATCTACTTTCCAAAAAGGGGTCATTTGGGGGGCGGGGAATTTTTTATTGCCCTGGCATTTTAGAGTAATGAGATGAGCAGTCAGTACATTGATCAATTTTCAAATATATTTAAGTTTGTAAACTCTAAGGGCTCCACTCACAAAGCGGTATCTTACCACATCCGAGTATCTGGTGAGATAACGCTCAGCTGTTTTCCAAATTTGTTTTAGCATTCATTTAAAAATGCTACTAAAATACTTCATGAGTAATTTTATGAAGTCATGCAGTATTTTAGTAGTGACAAAATGCAGAAATTTAATGCCTGGTGGTAGCCGGCGTATTTATTACCAATAGTAAATACCATGTTAAGAAGCGGGCTGCCACCGGAGTCCTTAACAACTAGTAACTGTCATGGTTGTTAAGGAGCGGGTGCCACTGCATCCTTATCAACTGATGAGCCATCTGCTCTCAGCGGGCAATGAAAAATTAAGAGAACGCGGTGTGGGATCCCCCCAATCCATACCAGGCCCTTTAGGTCTAGTGTGGAGTTTGAAGGGAACCCCAGTGCCAATAATAAAAAAAAAAAAGACGCGGGGTCCTCCCTAAAAATCCATACTCTTATCCGAGCATGGTCAGGGAAAGGGGGGGGCAATTGAGCACCCCCCCTCCTGAATTATACCAGGCCACATGCCCTCAACATGGGGGGTTGCTCTGCCCCCTTTCCCCTCAAAGCACCGTGTCCCCATGTTGTCACCCTCTTCCCCACAATACTGGCAGGTGGTTGTGGGAGTTGGGGGGCTTATAAGAATCTGGAAGCACACAAATCCTTATACTAAACATGGCCTTTCCCTATGGGATAGATTAAAAACTCGTTTTGGTCTGCAATCTAAACGAAACCCTCTTCTCTCCTTCCTTCATAACCCTTCCTTCTATCCGGCCTGGTTATTCCCTAAATCGTTCTCGGCATGGACCACTGCAGGTCTCCTGAGGAACCACCAATTTTTCCAAGCTTCAAAAATATTACCTTTTTCGACTTTTTGCGAACAATACAATTTACCACAAACAGAATCCTTCAGGTACCTACAAATAAAAAAATTTCTGTCCTTCTACGAACCTACAGACACTACACCTCACAAATTCTCAATTTTTGAGCAAAGTTGTAAATCAAATCCACACAGGAAGGGGTTAATCTCAGATCTTTATGCCCAATTGACTTCTCATACAACTTCCTCTCTTTCCTCATACATAGAAAAATTACCTTCACCTCCAACTAGATCAGTGGTTCTCAACTCCTGTCCTCAGGACCCACTAACAGGCCAGGTTTGCAAGATAACTGAAATACATCCCAGGTGATATAATTTGCTGCTCAGTGATTGCAGAATTCTAGTCTGCATTTCCCCAATACTTAAAATCTGGCCTGTTAGTGGGTCCCGAGGACTGGAGTTGAGAACCACTGAACTAGATGAACACGACTGGGCCCAAATATGGCAAGCAACTAAATCAGCCAGTCCCAACATTGTAGCTCTTGAGACTAATTTCAAAGTCCTTACTAGATGGTACTTAGTACCTTCCCGTCTATCTAAATTTAACCATCAATACCCTGCCAATTGTTTTAGAGGCTGTACAGACCAAGGCACATACATACACACATGGTGGGAGTGTCCTATAGCTAACTCATTCTGGAAGGAAGTTTTTAAAATTCTCTCAACAATTTTTAAAACAACCTTACTGCCTGACCCAAAGATTGCTTTATTAAACTACAAACCCCAATGCTTGACCCTTCGCCAATTCAAACTATCCTTATTTGTTACAACAGCGGCTAAACAATCCATAGCCAAAGCATGGAAAACCAATTCCCTCTGCATACAAACTGTTAAACAGAGAGTGACGCAAGCCATGGTACATGCTAAAACTGAAGCAATTTACTTGGACAGAATCCATAAATTTGAATCTGTATGGCAACCATGGATTGACCACTATCTTCCACCAGATACAAATATATCATTGATATAAACTTAAAATATATAATATAATTCTCTGAATGCTGCTTCCTTTTTCCCCTCTCCTTACAACTCTCCCTTTTCTTTTCCCTCCCCCCCCCTCCCGACAAAAGTTAGAATACGAGATAGGGGTAGGAAAATTATTAATTTACTCTTTCAGGATACGCCAGGCCACACAGCCGGACCCTGGCCCTGATTAAGGACTGATATACCCCTTAACTCCATCAAATTCTAAAATGCTATTCTATCTCAACCCCCTATCTTTTCTCGTTTTATATATGGTTCATAACTTTCATATTCTATTTTGGCTGATTTACTCAATGTTTATTATTCACTTCATTTATTACTCTGAATGTCTTATTTTACTTTACGCTATTTAGAAATACTCTAATATGTAAAATTTCGGACATTTTGTTTTATGTAGTAGAATGTTTAAAAATCAATACTATAATCGATTAACTTAACTACTTAAGCCCCAGACCATTTGGTAGCTAAAGGACCAGAGCTGTTTTCAGAATTTTGCACTGCACTGCTTTAACTGTAAATTGTGCGGACATGCAATGTTGTACCCAAATGAAATTTGCGTCCTTTTTTTCCCACAAATAGAGCTTTCTTTTAATGGTATTTGATTGCCTCTGCGATTTTTATTTTTTGCGATATAAACGGAAAAAGACCGAAATTTTTTTAAAAAAATGATATTTTCTACTTTTTGTTGTAAGAAAAATCGAATAAACTCAATTTTAGTCATACATTTAGGCCAAAATGTATTCAGCCACATGTCTTTAGTAAAAAAAAAATGTCAATAAGCGTATATTTATTGGTTTGCGCAAAGGTTATAGCGTCTACAAACTAGGGTACATTTTCTGGAATTTACACAGCTTTTAATTTATGACTGCCTATCTCATTTCTTGAGGTGCTAAAATGGCAGGGCAGTACAAAACCCCCCCAAATGACCCCATTTTGGAAAGTAGTCATCCCAAGGAAATTGCTGAGAGGCATGTTGAGCCCATTGAATATTTTTTTTTTGTCTCAAGTGATTGAATAATGAATAAAAAAAAAAAAAAATTACAAAAAGTTGTCACTAAATGATGTAGTGCTCACACATGCCATGGTTATATGTGGAATTGCACCCCAAAATACATTTTGCTGCTTCTCCTGAGTACGGGGATATCACATGTGTGGGACTTTTTAGGAGCCTAGCCGCGTACGGGACCCCGAAAACCAAGCACCGCCTTCAGGATTTCTAGGCACAAATTTTTGATTTCACTCCTCACTACCTATCACAGTTTCGAAGGCCATAAAATGCCAAAATAGCACAAAACCCCCCCAAATGACCCCATTTTGGAAAGTAGACACCCCAAGCTATTTGCTGAGAGGCATGGTGAGTATTTTACAGCTCTCATTTGTTTTTGAAAATTAAGAAAGAAAAAATTTTTTTTTTTAAATTTTCAAAACTTTGTGACAAAAAGCGAGATCTGCAAAATACTCACAATACCTCTCAGCAAATAGCTTGGGGTGTCTACTTTCCAAAATGGGGTCATTTGGGGGGGTTTGTGCCATCTGGGCATTCCATGGCCTCTGAAACTGTGATAGGCAGTGAGAAGTGAAATCAAAAATTTACACCCTTAGAAAGCCTGAAGGCGGTGCTTGGTTTTTGGGGTCCCGTACGCGGCTAGGCTCCCAAAAAGTCTCACATGTGGTATCCCCGTACTCAGGAGAAGCAACAGAATGTATTTTGGGGTGTAATTCCACATATGCCCATGGCATGTTTGAGCAATATATCAATTAGTGACATTTTTGTGCAAAAAAATAGATAAATAAAAATAAATGGTCTTTTTTCCGCAACTTGTGTCAACATATAAAATATTCCATGGACTCGACATGCCTCTCAGTATATAGCTTGGGGTGTCTACTTTCCAAAATGGGGTCATTTGGGGGGGTTTTGAACTGTTCTGGAATTTTATACACAACATTAGGAAGCTTACATCCACTCTTCTAACCACTTGAAGACAAAGCCCTTTTTGACACTTTTTGTTTACATGAAAACATTTTATTTTTTTGCAAGAAAATTATGTTGAACCCCAAAACATTATATATATTTTTAAAGCAAAGGCCCTACAGATTAAAATGGTGGGTGTTGCATTTTTTTTTCTACACAGTATTTGCGCAGCGATTTTTCAAACGCATTTTTTGGGGAAAAAATACACTTTTTTTAATTTTAATGCACTAAAACACACTATATTGCCCAAATGTTTGATGAAATAAAAAAGTTGATCTTAGGCCGAGTACATAGATACCAAACACGACATGCTTTAAAATTTCACACAAACGCGCATTGGCGACAAACTACATACATTTTTAAAAGCCTTTAAAAGCCTTTACAGGTTACCCCGTTAGATTTACAGAGAAGGCCTACTGCTAAAATTACTGCCCTCGATCTGACCTTCACGGTGATACCTCACATGCATGGTGCAATTGCTGTTTACATATGACGCCAGACCGACGCTTGCGTTCGCCATTGGGCAAGAGCAGGGCAGGACAGGTGTGCTTTTTTTTTTTTTATTATTAATTTTGCTTTTTTATTTTATTTTTAAACTGTTCCTTCCATATTTTTTTTTTATCATTTTTATTGTTATCTCAGGGAATGTAAATATCCCCTATGATAGCAATAGGTAGTGACAGGTACTCTTTTTTTAAAAAAAACTGGGGTCTTCTAGACCCTAGATCTTTCCTCTGCCCTCAAAGCATCTGACCACACCAAGATCGGTGTGATAAAATGCTTTCCCAATTTCCCAATGGCGCTTTTTATATCCGGGGGGGGGGACATTCCCTCCCACTGCTAATTAGCCACTAGAATTGCTTTTACATGAAAGCCGGCCGCTGGCTGAAAAGAATGATACCAAGATGATACCTAAACCCGCAGGCATCATTCTGGTATAAACATTCAAAGTCCAGCAACATACCAGTACTTGTTGGACATGTATTGTAATCTTTTTTTTTCATGCAGCCTGTTGGCTGAACGAAAAAAGAGATTGATCGGTGGGTATGCCCACCATTAGAATACCGCCCTTCATCCACCCACTTCTAATGATGGGCATACACGCACCATTTATATATGCCGAAGCATGGGGGCATCCTCCCGCAAAAAAGTTATGCCGCACACACATGGTCGGACTTTTCCACGGGCAAGCCTCCGTTGGAATTTCAACCGTATGTACGTGGCATTAGGAGCAAAATCGCTCCTCCGCTCCTCCGCCCCTGCTGCCCCCATGCTTCGGCATATATGCTTTTTTTTTAAACTGTGGTGGTGAAATCACCTCCTACAGCACTGGAGTTGCAGGGATCAGGCCTGTCTCTGCGAACGCTGCAGTTATGTGTGTTGTGTTTTGTAAGTGACAGCGATCGATCGATACTGCACTTGGGTGGCCTGGGCTGGACGGAGGGGCAAAACGCAGGTGCTAGCAGGTATCTGGGCTGATCCCGCTAACACTGCGTTTTTGGGAACCCTAAACTGCTGGGGACGCTAGTATAGATCTGATCAGATCAGATATTGATCTGTTCAGATACTATACCACTAAGGGAGGTGTATGCTTCACGCGTGGGTGTTAGCGCTACTGGCTAGTGATGAGCCGAACACCCCCGGGTTCGGTTCGCACCAGAACCCGCGAACGGACCGAAAGTTTGCACGAACATTAGAACCCTATTAAATACAATGGATGCGAACGTTCGGATTCTAAAGTGCTAATTATAACGACTATTATCCATGTTATTGTCCGAAACAGAGTTTGGGAACCCGGGTTCTGCACCAGGGGGGACATGTATCAATGCAAAAAGAAGTTTTAAAAACGGACGTTTTCCGGGAGCAGTCATTTTAATGATGCATAAAGTGAAAAAAAAAAGTCAAATATTCCTTTAAATATTGTACCTGGGGGGTGTCTAAAGTATGCCTGTGAAGTGCCACGTGTTTCCCGTGTTTAGAACTGTCCCTGCACAAAATAAAATTTCTAAAGGAAAAAAAGCCATTTAAAACTGCTTGCGGCTTTAATGCAATGTCTGGTCCCGGTAATATGGATGAAAATCTTTAGGAAAAATGGCATAGCTACCCCATCAACCCCCCCCCCCCCTACCCCAGCCCATTACCAGCCCCTTTGGGTCTTGTATGGATATTAAGGGGAACCCCGCACACAAAATAAAAAAGGACCTATATACTCTGAACAGCCGTATACAGGCGGTGCATACAAGACAGGGACTGTAGGTTTGTTCTTATGTAGAATCTGTTTGTAATTTTGCACAGCTGCATTGTTTAAGTGGAGCTCCATGCCAAATTCCTTTTTTTTAGCTTTTTGTAAAACATAGGGAACGGTTATCACCCCTGTCACATTTTTTTTGCTGTCTGTGCCCCTGTTCAGAACATTTCACCTCACTTTGCGTCCCAATGACAACTGTTTTTGAAATGTGGTGTTTTTATTGAAACAAGGATTGGTGATAAAGCATCAGTAGAGAGGAGACACCTTTCTCCCATATTAATTCTTACAGGAGAGAATTTTCCTTCCAAGGGGTAGATTTCCTCTCACTTCCTGTTGTCTTCTTCCGTTTGCAAGTAGTAGTAGTTTGTAAGTTGGATGTTTGAAAGTAGGGACCTGCCGTATATACTCTGCAGAAATTGGCCCCTTAGGTGTTGGTGTTGGCACAACACTGAAAGCACTCACAGTTATTCTTGGTGGGTGCTGGAACGCCCTGCTGTCAACTATTATATCAGGAATTGTAATAACATATAATTTTTGATCAGTGGTAGTAAAAATTGGGCCTTTGATGGTGGTGCTGGTGCCACAACACTGTAAGGCCTGACCGTTACTCTTGGTGGGCGCAGCAATGGTCCCTGCTGTGAATTATTAGATCAATAATTATAATTGCATGCCCCTGTTGAACAGGGGCTGAAAAATTGGGCCTTTGGTGGTGGTGGTGGTGGTGGTGATGGTGGTGCTGGTGCCACAACACTGTAAGGCCTGACAGTTACTCTTGGTGGGTGCAGCAATGGGCCCTGCTGTGAATTATTAGATCAATAATTATAATTGCATGCCCCTGTTGAACAGGGGCTTAAAAATTGGGCCTTTGGTGGTGGTGGTGCCACATCACTGTAAGGCCTGACAGTTACTCTTGGTGGGCGCAGCAATGGGCCCTGCTGTGAATTATTAGATCAATAATTATAATTGCATGCCCCTGTTGAACAGGGGCTGAAAAATTGGGCCTTAGGCACTGGTGGCACAACACTCCAACCCCTCACAGATACTGTACTTGGAGCACAGCAATGAGGCCTGTTGCAAAGTATTGCATCAAAAATTTTAATTACACGCCCCTGTTAAACAGGGGCTGAAAAATTGGGCCTTAGCCACTGGTGGCGTCACCCATAAACCAAAAATGATCTTCCAAGCTATCATCGTTAATCGTATCATTGAGGAGGAGGAGGAGGATAGCCAGTCAACATAACAGCACAGGCACTCAGCATCAGCATCAGTCTTGAAGGGATGTGACATTTTAAAATCAATTAGTCTGTTATATCAGCATCTGGTGTGTGGTAGCTGGTGGTGATCCAAGACTGGTTCATCTTGATGAAAGTCAGTCGATCAACCGAGTCGGTGGACAGGCGCACCCTGTGATCCGTGACAAATCCTCCAGCAGCACTGAATGTGCGTTCTGAAAGAACGCTGGATGCAGGACAGGCCAGTAGCTCAATTGCATACTGTGCTAGCTCTGGCCAGTGATCCATCCTCAAGACCCAGTAAGCCAGAGGATTTTCGGTGGGGAAGGTGTCCAAGTCTGACCTTGCCCCTAGGTATCCCTGGACCATGTATATCAGACGCTGGCGATGGTTGCTGGAACCGATCATACTTTGGGGCTGCGGACTAAAGAATTATCTGAACGCATCGGTCAGACGGCCACCTTCCCCACCGGTCCTTCTTTGACTGCCCGAAGCCTCAGCAACTCGTTGTCCAGGACCAGGAGTTTGTAGCCTCCCAGTCTCTGGGAACGCGTTGCACAGACCTTTCTGCAAGGCCTCCCGGAGTTGTCTCATCCTCTGCTCCCTCTGCGACGGTACGATAAGGTCCGCAACCTTACCCTTGTACCGTGGATCAAGGAGAGTGGCCAGCCAGTAATGGTCCCTCTCCTTGATCCGAAGAATACGAGGATCCTTCCGCAGACTTTGCAGGATCAGGGAGGCCATGCAGCGTAGGTTAGCTGAGGCATTCAGTCCGGAGTCCTCTGGGTCACTAAGGACGACATGATCCGCAGCCACCTCCTCCCAGCCACGTACAAGTCCACTGGTTTCTTGGGACTGTAAATCATCCCTAAAAGACTGCTGCTGATGATGCTGAGTGCCAGCCTCCACCTCCATGCTGACACAATCCTCCTCCTCCTCCTCCTCTTCCTGTGCGATGGGTGGGACAGAAGGAACACTGTCTGGGTAAAGGGGGCCTTGAGAGGCAAGGAAGTCCTCCTCTTCCTGCCTCTGTTCTGCCTCAAGTGCCCTGTCCATTATTCCACGCAGCGTGTGCTCCAACAGGTGGACAAGAGGTACAGTGTCACTGATGCATGCACTGTCACTGCTCACCATCCTCGTGGCCTCCTCAAATGGTGCCAGGACAGTGCATGCATCCCTGATCATGCCCCACTGGCGTGGTGAAAAAAAACCGAGCTCCCCTGACCCTGTCCTGGTGCCGTAGTCGCACAGGTACTCATTGATGGCCCTCTGCTGCGTGTGCAGCCGCTGCAGCATGGCCAACGTTGAGTTCCACCTGGTGGGCATGTCACATATAAGGCGGTTCTTGGGCAGGTTCAACTCCTTTTGAAGCTCAGCCAGGCGAGCACTGGCATTATAAGATCTGCGGAAATGCACACAGACTTTCCTGGCCTGCCTCAGGACATCCTGTAAGCCCGGGTACCTGCCCAAGAACCGCTGCACCACCAGGTTAAGGACGTGAGCCATACAGGGCACATGGGTCAGTTGTCCCTGTCGGAGGGCGGAGAGGAGGTTGGTGCCATTGTCGCAAACCACCATTCCTGGCTTAAGCTGGCGTGGCGTCAACCACCTCTCGGCCTGCCCCTGCAGAGCAGACAGGACCTCTGCCCCAGTGTGGCTCCTGTCCCCCAAACACACCTGCGCAAGCACAGCATGGCATCTTTTTGCCTGCGTACTTGCGTAGCCCCTTGAACGCCTACGGAGCACCGCTGGTTCTGAGGACAAACCACAGGAAGAGGCCATGGAGGAAGAAGAAGAGGAGGGGGTGGAGGAGAGAGGTGTGTCACAACCAGTAGTAGCATTTTGGAGGCGTGGCGGTGGAACAACCTCCAACACTACTGCACCTTGTCCTGCATCCTTCCCAGCTGCCAAAAGAGTGACCCAATGGGCCGTGAAAGAAAGGTAACGTCCCTGTCCATGCCTGCTGGACCATGAGTCAGCGGTAATATGCACCTTACCGCTGACCGCCCTGTCCAGCGAGGCCAAGACATTGCCTTCCACATGCCTGTAGAGAGCCGGAATCGCCTTCCGTGCGAAAAAGTGGCGTTTGGGAACCTGCCACTGAGGAACCGCACATTGCACAAACTCACGGAAGGGGGCCGAGTCTACCAACTGAAAAGGCAGCAGTTGAAGCGCTAGCAATTTAGCCAAGCTAGCATTCAACCGCTGGGCATGTGGATGGCTGGGAGTGAACTTCTTTCGACGGTCCAGCAGCTGGGGCAGGGAAATTTGCCTGCTAGAATCGGACGTTGGTGTACTGCTAGCAGAGTGCCCGCAAGTACTTGCCTGTGACACACCTAATTCTACACCTTCATTCCTCTCAGAGCAGGTTTCAGAGAGGAGTGAAGGTATAGTGGGGTTGGAGATCCCAGCTGATGCGGTGCAAGAAGAGGTCAGCTTTGTTCTTTGGTGTGGGTCTTTAAGGTAGGCTTGCCAACGAGCTGCATGGCAGATCAACATATGTCTGATCAAGCATGTGGTGCCCAAGCGGCTGATGTTTTGGCCACGCGATATACGCTTGAGACATATGTTGCAAACAGCAGCTGTGCGATCTGATGCACTCGCCTCAAAAAAGGCCCACACCAAAGAACTTTTTGAATGACGGGCAGAGGCAGCGCCCTGCACAGGCGGAGCTCTGCGGTGTGATTCCGTCGGTGTGCTGCCCATACGCTGGCCACTCAAGGGCATCCTGCCTCGTTGGAGATGTGCCTCCTCCTCATCCTCCTCCTCCTCTCTCCTATTAGGCACCCACGTGGAGTCAGTGACCTCATCATCCCCTCCCTCTTCATCACTGGAGCCAATCTGGCAGTATGCTGCAGCTGCTGGAGCATGACTGCCAGATTGGTGTCCTTCTTGAGCATCCCCTCTCTCTGCTCTCACGCTGCTGCCTTCCTCTAGCTGGGTATCATCATCAGATCCTTCCAAACGCTGGGCATCCTCCTGGAGCATGCACCCAACACTGTGCTCAAACAGTTCGGGGGACTCCTCAGGAGGAGGACATGGTGGGTCTAGGAAGGATTGACTAATGAAGATAATGATACCAGAGAAGAGGACGCTTTGGCAGCTGCTTTGCCAGTACCCTGAGCCTGGGTGAGAGAGGATGAGGAGGATGAGGTGGGCTTGGTCATCCACTCTACCAAGTCTTCGGCATGATGTGGCTCAACATGTCCAGCTGCCGAAAAGAAGGACAAGCGTGTCCCATGGCCATGTGCTGATGACAATGCACCGCGTCCACGACCAGCACTGTTGCCCCCAGACACAGAGCCTGCTTGCCCTCTTTTTTTGCCTCCTGACTGTCTGCCTCTCCTTGTTTGCCTTCCAGACATTTTAATGGATGGCCTGCAGGGAGATGGGAAAAAGAGCAATAAGGGCTACCTTCAGGTGTATACTGTGCAGGAGGCTTAGCAACAATGACACTGACACTGTCCCCTGCCTATCCTTCTCAGTCCCTAAACACAAGTATTGAAAATATGGTTCAGCAAAATAGTTTTAGAACAGAATAGCACACTGACACTTTCCCTCACTGTCCTACTCTGTCCGTCCCTACAAACAAGATTTAGCACAGAATAGCACACTGATAATTTCTACGAGTGTCCTTCTCTGTCCCTAAACTCAAGGATTGAAAATATGGAACAGCAAAATTGGTTTAGAACAGAATAGCACACTGTCAGTTTCACTCACTGTACCTCTCTGTCCCTAAACTCAAGGATTGAAAATATGGTTCAGCAAAATAGTTTTAGAACAGAATAGCACACTGACACTTTCCCTCACTGTCCTACTCTGTCCCTCCCTACAAACAAGATTTAGCACAGAATAGCACACTGATAATTTCTACGAGTGTCCTTCTCTGTCCCTAAACTCAAGGATTGAAAATATGGAACAGCAAAATTGGTTTAGAACAGAATAGCACACTGTCAGTTTCACTCACTGTACCTCTCTGTCCCTAAACTCAAGGATTGAAAATATGGTTCAGCAAAATAGTTTTAGAACAGAATAGCACACTGACACTTTCCCTCACTGTCCTACTCTGTCCCTCCCTACAAACAAGATTTAGCACAGAATAGCACACTGATAATTTCTACGAGTGTCCTTCTCTGTCCCTAAACTCAAGGATTGAAAATATGGAACAGCAAAATTGGTTTAGAACAGAATAGCACACTGTCAGTTTCACTCACTGTACCTCTCTGTCCCTAAACTCAAGGATTGAAAATATGGTTCAGCAAAATAGTTTTAGAACAGAATAGCACACTGACACTTTCCCTCACTGTACCTCTCTGTCCCTAAACTCAAGGATTGAAAATATGGTTCAGCAAGATTGGTTTAGAACAGAATAGCACACTGACACTTTCCCTCACTGTACCTCTCTGTCCCTACAAACAAGGATTAGCACAGAATAGCACACTGTCACTGACACTCTCCCTACCTATCCTTATTTGTCCCTAAACACAAGGAATCCAGGATTAGTAAAGGAAAAATAATGACACTGTCCCTGCCTATGCTTCTCTTTCCCTGCTCCGGAACACACTACACAAGGCCGCCGCGCTGGCGGCCTTTTATAGTGTGGGGCGTGTACTAAACCCCCTCAGCAATAATTGGCCACAGGCATCCTGCCTGTGGCCAATCATTGCTCTCCTCGCTGCCGGCGCTGTGATTGGCCAAGCATGCGGGGTCACAGTGCATGCTTGGCCAATCACAGCGCCTGGATGACACTGCGATGGCGTAGTGCATTGTGGGCCGTTCGCGTCACTCGAATTTGGCGCGAACGGCCCAAATCGTTCGATCTTCGTCGAACGATCGAACAGCCGATGTTCGAGTCGAACGTATGTTCGACTCGAACACGAAGCTCATCCCTACTACTGGCACTAACCTGACGCTGCCTGGGGTGTGACGCAGACCCTCTCTGACGCTAAAACCTAATTGATATCACCCTGACACTATAAAAAGCAAACTAACTAACCAGCGTCACCCGTAACACTTATATGGTGATCACTGGTGAAAGGGTTAACTAGGGGCAATTAGGGGGTTAAAACCTTTATTAGGTAATATATGGGGGTACCTGACGCTATATAAAAACCTGACTGGCAACCTAAAAAAAATTACTGGCTACCGATCGGCATCACCGACACTAAGACAGCGATCAGAAAAACGATCACTTAGCGACAGTGGTGATAGGGGGTGAAAGGGTTACCTGGGGGCGATCAAGGGTGTTAAACCTTTATTAGATAATATATGGGGGTACCTGACGCTATAAAAACCTGCGGCGAACCTAAAAAAAATTACTGGCTACCGATCGGCATCACCGACGCTAAGACAGCGATCAGAAAAACGATCGCTTAGCGACAGTGGTGATAGGGGGTGAAAGGGTTACCTGGGGGGCGATCAAGGGGGTTAAACCTTTATTAGATAATATATGGGGGTACCTGACGCTATAAAAACCTGCGGCGAACCTAAAAAAAATTACTGGCTACCGATCGGCATCACCGACGCTAAGACAGCGATCAGAAAAATGATCGCTTAGTGACAGTGGTGATAGGGGGTGAAAGGGTTATCTGGGGGGCGATCAGGGGGTTAAACCTTTATTAGGGGGGGTTAGGGGGCTACACTTTACCTAAAGTGACACTTTTACAGTCACAAATGTCACTGATTGCAGTGATCAGTAAATAAATGGTCAGTGCAATCAGTGACACTGTGACTGGGGGGTGATCTGGGGGGGGCCTGGGGGGGCGATTTATGTTCCTATGTGTCCTGGTGTCAGTGTAGTGTTTTGTGCACTAACCTGGCATCTTCTCTTGTGCGGCGCTCGGTATATGTGAGCGCCGCAGGAGAGATGACATCACTTCCTCTGCCTGTGTTTACATTACACAGGCAGAGGAAGCATATCATTCGCCGGGAGCGATCGCGAGGGGGTGGCCGGAATAGAACGGCCGTCCCCTCATCCCGGATCGCTCCCGAACACTTAACCACCGCTCACTGTAAAGAAGGGGAGTCCGATCCGACCCCCCAACTATACAAAGGCGATCACGTAGATATACGTGATTCTGCCTGTCGGTGCCATTCTGCCGACGTATATTTACAGTGGGCGGTCGTTAAGTGGTTACATTTTCATGAGAAGCTCTCCTGTTTATGTTTAATTTTATGCTTGAAACTTGTTTATTACGATGAATATTATTGTAATTTGTTGTATCTTACAAAATATAATATAATAAAATATTTAAAGAGAAGAATCTGGAAGCAGCAGAACACACAGGAGGCAGCTTTTGACAAGTCCTTGTCGGGGATGTCACCGGGTGGCACCATCTCTTAGTTATTTAAGGACTGTTAGGCGGCAGGAGCCTTTATCGGGAGCAGCCCTTTTTTTTTTTTTCCTGAGGTCAGCGGTGACGGCTGACATTGTGATTAACAATGGATTTACACCGGGGGGGGACATTTTTTCTATTCCTTTTTTTTTTTAAATAAAGTACTTGTCAAAAACTGTTTTATTTTTTATTTTTTACATACACTACACTTCATTTTTTTGAGAATGAGTAGAGGTACAATGTACCCCATACTCATTTACATAGGGGGGGCCTTGTTAAAGGGGACTTGCAGGTCCCCTGCCTACAATTCTTTTTTTTTTACGTTCAGCTGTCAGCGGGGAGTCCCGCTGACAGCTGATGACTCATCAGTTGTTAAGGAGGCAGCAGTTGCCCGCTCCTTAACAACCATGACAGTTGCTGGTTATTAAGGATGCCTGTGGCTGCCTGCTCCTTGACAAGTACAAATTCCCTAAATACTACATGCCTTGATCACTACTTAATTACCACATGCATTGAATTATTTATCTCCTTCTCTTTTATCCAGCGATAATGCACAGTGAAATAAATATATATATATATATATATATATATATATATATATATATATATATATATATATATATGTTACCGGCGCCAAGATACTTTTTACTAAGAATAGTTTGCTGCAATTAAGTAAACATACAACCAATATAGGTTAAATGAAAATATATAAAGAATAAAGTGAATTGCGCTAACTTATATTTGTCCAATCCTATATCCCTATGTTTGTCAAAACAATTGGGTGTGTCAATCATGTGAACTTAATACTCTAATGAGGTATCCACAATTGCTTGTGTGATGCCATTATCAAATTATACTTGCCATCAACAACACTGTATCGTGCTGCGATTTTTTAAAGTGCAATGTGCAAAAAAATTATATGTGTGTGTTGTGCCAAAGAAAAACTTATATTATACATTGTTGAGTCCATCACATATTTATGTGATGGACTCAACAATGTATAATATAAGTTTTTCTTTGGCACAACACACACATATAATTTTTTTGCACATTGCACTTTAAAAAATCGCAGCACGATACAGTGTTGTTGATGGCAAGTATAATTTGATAATGGCATCACACAAGCAATTGTGGATACCTCATTAGAGTATTAAGTTCACATGATTGACACACCCAATTGTTTTGACAAACATAGGGATATAGGATTGGACAAATATAAGTTAGCGCAATTTACTTTATTCTTTATATATTTTCATTTAACCTATATTGGTTGTATGTTTACTTAATTGCAGCAAACTATTCTTAGTAAAAAGTATCTTGGCGCCGGTAACATATATATATATATTTATTTCATATTTTTTACTTTTGTAAACACTTTTACTGGCAGCAGAGAATGGAGGTTTTTCCTGGCCAATCGCAGGCTGGATTTGCGCGAACCACAGCAGTGAACTTAAAACAGGGGTTTAAAAACCTTAAGAACGCCATGGACAAATAGACAGTGTAGATGATGCGTCTGTATAATGCAGTTTTAAAACATGATTTTGTTAGAAATTATGGATTGTAAGAGCGACCCAGTTGTACATAGGGGTGACCCGGTACAAAATTTGGGGAAGGTTGATCGTCCAAATATACTTGAAACATATCAAATCCCGAGGGGGATTGTATGTGAAAAGTTCCAAAATGGGGGTTGATATTGCCAGTAGGTTCACACCTTTTTGTAATAGACACTCACCAATAGCTAAAATGGTGGTTGGCCTACTTCCTGTAGAAAGGAGAGGGCGCTTCTGACCGGATGTCATAACCAACGGGGGATTGCCAGTAGCTAAGATGGCGGATCCGCCGTTTCCTGTCATACGGAGCAGCGGTTCCTCATCTAAAAAAACAGGGATGGGTTAACTATGGAGGGCAAGTGGGTATAAATAAGGAGACAAGCAGAGATGGGGCAGCTTCCTGACGATGCACTTGATGCGAAATGCATAGAGGCTGCGATATCATTATCTGCTTGTCACTTCTGGTATCATAATGAGGCTTGGGATGCAAGCCAGCATGTGAAGGAAACACAGGGGCACACGTGCAGACCAGATATATGGATCTTCTATATACAGCTGGATCAGCTCAGTGCCGGCTCTGAAGGCACTTTTAAATGTGAGTGGATGGAATTTTTTAACTTTAATAAAACATTTTTTATGATATACTACACCATGATAGTTTTTTATATGTTCCATGAGCGATCATAGAGCAAGATTTTCTACCAACACATTGGGAGGGACTGCTGACAAGTCTGAGAGACGGAGTGGTTATCCTTATGAACCAAAGGCGCAAAATTTAGCCTATCTGGTGAGTGGCCATTCTACTTGGTGGTGGTGTAGGTACACAGACGGTGAAGGTGGAAGCACAGCAAGTCACCTGTGAAAAGAGGAATTGTTTGCATAGGACTTATTGTGCACTTTTTTTGCGTTTTTTCTGCGACTATTTTGGTTATTGGAGAATAATTTGTTGCATATCTCTCTTTTATTTATATATTTATGTGATGGACTCAACAATGTATAATATAAGTTTTTCTTTGGCACAACACACACATATAATTTTTTTGCACATTGCACTTTAAAAAATCGCAGCACGATACAGTGTTGTTGATGGCAAGTATAATTTGATAATGGCATCACACAAGCAATTGTGGATACCTCATTAGAGTATTAAGTTCACATGATTGACACACCCAATTGTTTTGACAAACATAGGGATATAGGATTGGACAAATATAAGTTAGCGCAATTCACTTTATTCTTTAGATAATGCACAGTGCAAGTGTTTATTGAAATCGATGCCTGTAAATATATTTACTCTTTCGTCCATGGACCGACACAGCTTCTCTATTGACAAAGTGGGTATTATCCGTTAATTAGGAGTGACTAGGCAGAAAACTTGTAAAAAGTGTTGCATCACACCTTCTACAGTACCGCCCAGGGGGCGGACCCTCTGGGTATATCCCCTCAGTCTGCATTTCGCAGATCAGTTTTTTTCTGTCTAGCAAGGAGTAGGACATGGCTCCCTTCGGGCCCATTGGTCCGGGGGGAAAAATATATTTTTTTGCTACATTTTTTTGTTTCCTGCGATCTTCGATCAATTGCTGAATGGGTGACAGGCTGGATACCCGATCCTTGTAGTCTCCCCAGTTTCGGCCATCGAGCTTGTGCCGACCCTAGCTACGCGCTGGGTTTTCCACGACATGCCCGTCGCTCCACGGGTGGCCGGTGAGCCTACGCTCCAGGACCAGCATCGGACCGCTCAGCTTCGGCTGACCTTACGACCGAGTCGCAGCAGCCTGGCCGGTGAGCTTACGCTCCAAGGCTTGCATCGGACCGCTCAGCTTCGGCTGACCTTACAGCCGAGTCGCAGCAGTCTGTCCGGTGAGCGTCGCACTCCAGGGCATACATATGATCGTCCCCTTGGGTCCAATCACAGCATGCCTGGCCAACAGTCACCTTCCGTGCGCGGACGATGATCTGTTTGGAATGTCTTCCAGCATGATACATGCAGGATAGGTAAGTAAACTCCCCTGCCTCGGCTGGGTGATTTGGCTGGACATTCCTGGAGAGACCAAGTAAGTGGTTGTGGCCCCTTTCTTCCCTCTCTCCTTGCCCTTCCCTCCTCCCTGAGCTTCTAGCTAAGGTTGCTGGGTGCTGGGGGTCACCTAGGGGGTTCCACTGGAGCGGGGCTGGCTGTAACTAACTTTTAAAAAGATGTAATTTCTGCTTACCTGTGTGCGTGCTTCTTCCCCCTCCATGCTGTCGGCAGCCATTTTGCGGTGGTCCATGCCGGGTTCGGCCTCTAGTGACTGCCCGGCGGCCATCTTCCTGTGGTTTCGGCGCCATTTTTTTGTAGTTCCACACCCTCTGGCCTCTATCGACTGATCGGCGGCCATGTTTGTAATGTTTGTTTGTAATGATCCGCGGCGGCCATGTTTGTAATGATCCACGCTGTATGTATATATTGCCGTTCGGCGGCCATCTTTTTGTGGTCTACGGCTGCTTTGGCCTCTATCTTCGGCTCAGCGGCCATTTTCTTAGAGCCCACATTATCTTCCATACAGACGTTTGGCGGCCATTTTGCGAGAGTCTCCGGCCTCTAGGGTGCATTACACTGGTGCGAGAAATTCACACAGGAAGCACAGATAAGAGAAGCAGACTGACACAGCAGCAGTGGGACAGCATCACAGGCGCAGCACGGCAGCATAGCGGTACCGATCCAAGGGTGGTGAGTCCTCTGGGTGACCCAGCATGTCTGCAGCACAGGAGGGTGGCCTATTGATATCTTGCCTGGAGCCCTGTGGGTCTCAGCGCGTGGTCAGCATGGCATCTGAGCCAGATGTCTTCTCCCCTGAAACACCAGATTTAGCAGCTGGTGCCCCTGAGGTGTCTATGAACGCTATGACGGCAATCCTAGAGGCGTTTGCTGCCAGGGTGGAAGCAGCAACACAGGGGGTAGTAAACGCCCCCGTCCCCTGCAAGCTTCTGGGGATAATTCTGATGCAGAACCAGGTCCAGCTACGGCTCAGGGCCAAGATTCTGATGCATCAGAGACTGCAGACCGTGACCGAACAGTGAGGATGACTCCAAGTCCAGGTCAGTACGCGAGACGGCTTTGGTATCTGACCTTATTACTGCAGTGCGGGATACGCTAAAGTTGGAAAATACTGCAGAAGCAGCAGAGTCTCCGGTCCACTTTGGGTTTCATAAACCTGCCCGCACTGCTAAGGTGTTCCCTTGTGTGTCTTATTTTGATAAACTCTTATACAAGGAATGGGAGAACCCACTGAGGGTCTTTACAGCCCCAAAGAGGTTTGCGGTATGGTACCCCTTTGAGGAGAGTTTTCTGAAGAAATGGACCTCTCCCCCTATAGTGGACCCTCCGGTGTCCAGACTTAATAGAGCCACCACAATTCCAGTAGAAGGGGCTCCTGTTTTCAAGGACCCTGTGGATAAGAAGGCTGAAGCACTCGCTCGCTACCTATACTCAGTGGTAGGCTCGGCAGTACGCCCGGCATTGGCGGGGGCCCTAGTGTCTCAGACACTGAATGGGCAAGATTGCTACTCCAGGGGTTAAGGAGCGAGATGCTCCTCCTGATGAGATAACATTGGCCGACCAGTTGGTCCAGGGCCTTAGGTTTGTCTGCGAGTCAGACATGGATACTATTCCCCTGCTGTCAAAAGCTTCGGTTTATGCAGTAGCAATACGCCGCCTGATCTGGCTAAAGGGCTGGTCTGCGGACCAGACCTCCAAGAAAGCCCTGTTGGATCTGCCTTTTAAGGGCGACAGACTTTTTGGGGCCTCTATGGATGACATCATCAAGGATGCCACAGGAGGTAAAAGCACTTTGCTTCCTCAAACTAGCAAGGGTAGGGGCCACGCAAAGGGCAAGGCCCTCCTTTACTGCATGCAAGCGGTTTTTTCGTCCCCCTAGGGCGACAGGGATAAGGCGCCTGCCCAAGGACAAAAGCGTCCTTGGTCCCGCAAACCCAACAAGCCTGCGGACAAATCTGCATCCGCATGAAGGTCCACCCCCACCCAGCTCTCGGGTGGGGGGACGTCTTCGCAAATTTGCGACTTAGTGGACAGCTCTAGTCTCCGACAGGTGGGTTTGCGAAGTAATCTCCTCATGCTACAAGATAGAATTTCTCTCTTGTTCACCGGACAGATTCATCACCTCCAATCTCCAGCTACTACCGACCCGTCAGCAGGCCATGTATGGGGCGGTCCAGGGTCTACTGGAACGCGGGGTAGTTGTTCCAGAACAGGAATGGGGTCAGGGTTTTTACTCAAATCTGTTCATTGTGCCGAAGAAGGATGGAGTTCATCCAATCTTGGATCTCAGAGCCCTCAATTGCTTTGTGAAGGTACAAAGATTTCGGATGGAGTCGGTTCTATCTGTAGTCACGGCTCTCCATCCGGGGGACTTTCTGGCCTCCTTGGACATCAAGGGCGCATACCTGCATGTCCATATACTCCAGACACCAGAGGTTTCTGCGATTTGCTATCGGGAAGAACCACTACCAGTTTGTGGCCCTCCCATTTGGCTTTGCCTCAGCACCCAGGACATTCACCAAGGTGCTCGCTCCGATTCTGGCACTTCTAAGACAGCGGGGTATCGCTATCATGGGCTACTTGGACGACCTTCTACTGAAGGCCCCTTCAAGCTCAGAATTAGAGGTAAGCGTGTCTATTACCTGTCAGACTCTTCGAGACTGTGGTTGGATACTAAACACGCAAAGTCAGTATTGGTGCCCACTCAACGCCTAGTGTACCTGGGGTTGATTCTGGATTCCTCAGAGGCAAAGGTATTCCTCCCTGTGGAGAAGTTGCAGACCCTACGGGCTGCAGTACGGCAGCTGACTTCCAGGAATTGGTCGTCACTCCGTTTTTGCATGCGAGTGTTAGGCCTCATGGTAGCCTCCTTCGAGGCTTTCCCATATGCTCAATACCACACTCGAGTGTTACAGAAGGAAGTTCTGTCCAGATGGAACAGATGTCCATCATCTCTGGATTATCAAATCCGAGTGAGCCCCCTAGTCAGGAGATCCCTGGTATGGTGGCTGACAGCACCGGCTCTAATGGCCGGGAAGTCATTTCTTCCAGTTTACTGGATAGTGATCACGACGGACGCCAGCCTTACAGGTTGGGGGGGAGTCTGGGGTGTTCAGTCGGCACAAGGTTGCTGGACCCCAGAGGAAGCCCTCCTGCCGATCAATGTCCTGGAAATCCGGGCGATCAGGCTGTGCCTCTTCAAATGGTCTCAGAGGCTGCAAGGGCGTCCAGTCAGACAACGCCACAGCAGTGGCATATGTCAATCATCAAGGAGGAACAAGAAGCTCAGCTGCAGCATCGGAGGTCGCTCGCATCCTGAAGTGGGCAGAGAGGAGCGTACCGGCACTGTCGGCCGTGTACATTCCGGGTGTGGAAAACTGGCAGGCGGACTACCTGAGCCGCCAGATGCTGGACCAGGGAGAATGGTCCTTGCATCCGGATGTGTTCCAACTCCTCTGCCAAAGATGGGGCACACCAGACGTAGATCTTCTGGCTTCCCGACTCAATCGGAAGGTATTGATGTTTGTGCCCAGTCAAGAGACCCATGGGCAGACGCAACGGACGCGTTGGTGGCATCTTGGGGTCAGTATCGGCTAATCTATGCCTTCCCTCCCTTAAGGCTTCTTCCTCTTCTGCTCCACAGAGTGTAGGCAGAGGGAATTCCAATGATCCTTATCGCTCCAGATTGGCCTCAGCGTCCTTGGTACGCTGATCTAGTACGTCTGGTAGCAGACGTCCCCTGGCGCCTACCACTACGGAAGGACCTGCTATCGCAAGGTCCCATACTCCATCCTGCTTTACGGTCACTGGCTTTAACGGCATGGCTGTTGAGAACCAGGTACTGAGAGATCGGGGCCTGTCAGATTCAGTAATCTCTACTATGAGAAGTGCTCGGAAACCGTCCTCTAGGAAGGTTTATCACCGCACTTGGAAGGCCTACATCTCCATGTGTGAGGAAATGAAATGGCATCCGCGTACTTATTTGGTTTCCAGAATCCTGCTGTTTTTACAGCATGGGGTGGACCAAAGGCTTGCCCTAAGTACGATTAAGGGACAGATATCTGCCCTGGCTGTCTTTTTTCAGCGACCCCTGGCGACTCACTCTCTCGTGAGTACATTTGTGCATGGAGTTCGACATGTGGCCCCTCCGGTCCGTCCCCCGCTACCTCCGTGGGACTTGAACCTGGTCCTCTCGGTGCTTTAGAAGGCACCGTTTGAGAATATTAGAGATATTCCCCCGTTGACACTTTCTCAGAAAGTGGTCTTTTTGGTGGCTGTTACGTCAGTTAGACGAGTCTCTGAGCTGCCAGCCTTGTCCTGCAAGGCTCCCTATTTGATTTTCCACAAGGATAAGGTGGTGCTGTGGCCGCAGCCTTCCTTTCTTCCGAAAGTCGTTTTGGCTTTTCATCTCAACAAAGACATTGTACTTCCATCCTTGTGTCCTCATCTGTCGAATCCTAAGGAGTCGGCATTGCATTCCTTGGACGTTGTCCGAGCTTTGAGAGTATACCTATCTGCTACTTCCCTGTTCCGGAAGTCAGACTCACTGTTTGTTTCGGTGGCTGGTCCCAAGAAGGGTCAAGCAGTCCAATTATGTAAAGCGGCGACTTGGTCGTCCGCTCACACTTTCACAAAATTCTACAAAGTTGATGTAGGTGCATCTTCGAATGCCTCTTTCGGCCGCAAGGTTTTGCAAGCGGCTGTTTAGAGTTGCAGCTCCTCCGTGGAGGAGTGCTGTTTTGTGTTTGGGGTGAAGTTTATTTTTATGCTGTTGCCACCCCTCGTTTTTTCTCTGACACTGCTTTGGGACGTCCCACTTTGTCAATAGAGAAGCTGTGTCGGTCCATGGACGAAAGAGTAAATAGGATTTTTTACTCACCGTAAAATCCTTGGACCGACACAGCACCCACCCCTCCTTTTACGTTTGTACTGGCAGGGTTGTGTACTGGGGACCATACACTCAATGATTGCCTAGGTTATCTATATACCCAATTTTTTCCTAATTGTTTCTTTAAAACCCACTAAGCGGTATTTACCGCTGGCAACCCCTGAGTGTATGGACATTTGGCGTCCGGACCTTTGTGTTATTTGTTTGTAAATGTTCATATTGTCTGTATGTCTGTCGTCATTGTGTCATATCCCACGACCTTCATGTGGGACCTGTTAAATTGTAAACCCATGTAGACTTATTTTTATCTCTCAGGTTACCGAGATATAATTTTATCGTAAATACCATTGAGTGTAATAAACTTTAATACATTTTAACAGCCTTTTGCACTGCCCCCTCTTTGCTCCCCAAAGTAGCCGCTTTTCTTCTGGGGTTACCTCATCTGAGGTCCCCCTACCCCCTTCTTGTTGTGCAGTATGAATGGCTATGGTAGCAACACCTAAATCTAGGTGAGAGGCACAGTTGCTGCATTACCTCACACGAATGGTAAGTGGTGAAAGTAATAGATCCGTCACCTTTTTGTTTTTGACCCTCCATCCTCATCATCACTGAAGGTTACCTCATCTGAAGTCCCCCTACCCCCTTCTTGTTGTGAGGATGGAGGGGATGATAATAATGATGCAACTTAGGTGCCGCATAGAGCAGAGGAGGAAAGTGAGGGGGATCGGGATGTCCTCCAGAGGCAGCCATCATGGAAGAGTAGAGAGCAGCCACCCTAGTCCATCAGATTGTGGAACTGTTATCTCCCGGCCCACTTCCAACAGCTCCGTTGTGTGGGCCTTTTTTAGCACATGTGCAGCCGATTGCACTGTTGCAAGTTGCAATCTGCCACAAGCAGATCAATTGTGGCAAAAACACCAGCCATAGGAGTACCACATCCTTGACAAGGAATGTAACCTCCCTCCACTCAGCCCATTGGCAAGAGCACCTGAAAGCCACACAGAAAGGACACAATTCTCCTCACCTTTCATGTCTACCACCGCTATATCTCATGACCTTTCAGAAGCCTACACTGACAGGGATGATCGTATAGCAAAGGGTGTCACGGGTCCTTGCAATACGTCTGCCAGCAGAACACCACCAGCTGTAGAGTATAGCAAGCAAATTTCTCTGCCCCAGCTGCTGCATGGAATAAAAAATACACTCCCTGCCACCCACACGGCCAGCGTCTAAATTCCAGCTTGTCCAAATAAAGAAAGCTTGCAGGCAAAATCAATTTAAATGTCTTTTTTTTTTCTTTATATATCTCAGTTTATCTCAGGCACTATATTTAAAGACATTTTTATTTTTATTGTTACACTTTAAGCATCATTAATATCACTGCTCCTTTAAAAACGATCTTTTTTTTAAAGTTTTTTTTGCATTGGTACATGTCCACCAGGGCAGTACCCGGGCCCATATACCCTTTTTGAGGCCAATAACTTGCATATAAGCCTTCAAAATCTGGACTTTTGGGATGATTTTTCAAATTCGAGTCCTATAGACTTTAATAGGGTTCGCGGTTTGGGTGGCTCGAACTTTTTGCAATGATCGAGAGTTCTGGTGCAAACTGAACCAGGGGGTGTTTGGTCCATCTCTATTCATGAATATACAGTATCTCACAAAAGTAAGTAAACCCCTCACAATTTTGAAAATATTTTATTATATCTTTTCATGTGAGAACACTGAAGAAATGACACTTTCCTACAATGTAAAGTAGTGAGTGTACATCTTGTATTAACAGTGTAAATTTGCTGTCCCCTCAAAACACAGCCATTAATGTCAAAACTTCTGGCAACAAAAGTGAGTACACCCCTAAGTGAAAATGTCCAAATTGGGCCCACAGAGCTGGTGGATGTTAGAGACCTTGCACTCCACCACCTTCTGTTTGAGGATGCCCCACAGATGCTCAATAGGATTTAGGTCTGGAAACATGCTTGCCCAGTCCATCATCTTTACCCTCAGCTCCTTTAGCAAGGCAGGGGTCGTCTTGGAGGTGTGTTTGGGGTCGTTATCATGTTGGAATACTGCCCTGCAGCCCAGTCTCCGAAGGTGAGGGATCATGCTCGGCGTCCGTATGTCACAGTACATGTTGGGATTCATGGTTCCCTCAATGAACTGTAGCTCCCCTGTGCCGGCAGCACTCATGCGGCCCCAGACCATGACACTCCCACCACCATGCTTGACTATAGGCAAGACACACTTGTCCTTGTACTCCTCACCTGGTTGCCACCACACATGCTTGACACCATCTGAACCAAATAAGTTTATCTTGGTCTAATCAGACCACAGGACATGGTTCCAGTAATCCATGTCCTTAGTCTGCTTGTCTTCACCAAACTGTTTGCAGGCTTTCTTGTGCATCATCTTTAGACGACAGCCATGCAGACCAATTTGATGCAGTGTATGGCGTATGGTCTGAGCACTGACAGGCTGACCCTCAACACCTTCAACCTCTGCAGCAATGCTGGCAGCACTCATACGTCTATTTCCCGAAGACAACCTCTGAATATGACGCTGAGCACGTGCACTCAACTTCTTTGGTCGACCATGGCGAGGCATGTTCTGAGTGGAACCTGTCCTGTTAAACTACTGTATGGTCTTGGCCACCGTGCTGCAGCTCAGTTTCAGGGTCTTGGAAATCTTCTTATAGCCTAGGCAATCTTTATGTAGAGCAACAATTCTTTTTTTCAGATCCTCAGTGAGTTCTTTGCCATGAGGTGCCATGTTGAACTTCCAGTGACCAGTATGAGAGAGTGAGAGCGATAACACCAAAAAGAAAACACCAAATTTAAGACACCTGCTCCCCATTCACACCTGAGACCTTGTAACAATAACGAGTCACATGACACTGGTTAGGAAAAATGGTTAATTGGGCCCAATTTGGAAATTTTCACTTAGGGGTGTACTCACTTTTGTTGCTAGAGGTTTAGACATTAATGGCTGTGTGTTGAGTTATTTTGAGGGGACAACAAATTTACACGGTTATACAAGCTGTACACTCACTACTTTACATTGTAGCAAAGTGTAATTTCTTCAGTGTTGTCACATGAAAATATGTAATAAAATATTTACAAAAACTGCAAAAAACAGAATTAAGTCCAATGTTTGGCTGTTCAAATATGTTAAAGTCAACAATTTTCAGGGGTGTACTTACTTTTTCAAATGACTGTACTTCCTAAAAACTTTTTTTAAGTTTTTTTAGAGCACATCTCCTATTCCTAAGGTCCTCAAATGGTTAATACAGAATGGTCCCTATAGTAAAAATACTTTACACATTTGACAAGGTGGCATTCTGTGCTTGGAGGAAAAGAGGTTTAACCTCTAAATATGGAAATGACATAGGGTATATAACTTATTGATTATTATTATTTACCATATTTTATTACTTTTTATTGCTTTTCCAATTGTTAACTCTGAAGAAGGGGAGGTCCTTCCCCCAAAATGAGTTGGCATTATGCTGTTCAATAAAACGTTTTATATCTTTTCCAAGCTAAGAGCTTTGAAAATGTTGAACAGAGGTCACTGTAATTCTAGCCAACTCTCTTGTTTACAAAATTTTTTATATGAGTTTAAATGTATAAAATATAACTAGCTAATAATATAAGAAATATCACTGTTGATTTTTGAACCATCGAGTATCTGGTTACCCAATGGGATGAGGTAGATTTTTTTCCTTTTGTAGCAAATTGCACATTATCATTTTTAAGGTGTTTTACTTATCTTCTTATTCCCTGCAGGCTTAGGCTCCGTTTACACCTGGGCGATTCAAAATCGCAGCAAATCATGGGATGCTTGTGAGATGCCATTACTTTTTAATGGCAAACCAATTGTGGGAAAAATTTTCCGTGCGATCAATCACATTGCAATTCCAGCAAATTGCAGCGTGTGATCCTGACGCTCAAAAGAAGCTCCTGCTCCTTTTTGGGTAACAAGGGTCGCGCATTGTGATTTGCTGCAATTGTAGCGTGATTTATCGTGGCAAAATCACCCCGCGATTGGGGTGCCATTAAGAAGTAATGCCATTGCACAAGCATCCTGCGATTTGCTGTGATTTTCAGAATTCTGCCCGCGGTCCAGATCGCTCATGTGTGAACAGAGCCTAAAAGTTCAGAGGATTTGATGCAGTTTGTGTCTTTTGTCTGAACCTGATTGATTTGGGTATTTTCCATCTCCCTTCCTAAGCAATGAATGTAACAAAGGGTGTAAAGTTTGCTTCGAGTGGTTACAAGGTTCTTTGTAAATAAGGTGACATTCAGGCTGTTTTAACTTCTTTATCCCCACCCCACACACACACACACACGCACATGCCTGCAATGAACTTACATTTTAATCAGGATCTCTCTCCAGCGATTTAAGCTGGTCTCTATTTGCAGCTATTCAGATTGGATATCCCTAGGAGTTGCTTTGTTTGTTGTACTGCTGGATTCCAGGGGTTCTAATCCAGCCCGTTCACTGTTTCCAGAGCAAAAGAGGACACCTACCCCATCTTGGATATCAAGGCCCTAAATGTTTTCATTTGGGCCCAAAAAATCCCTAATGGAATCAACCTGGTCTGTCATACTTTCTCTCTTCATCAGGCAGAATTTCTGGCCTCTGTGGACATTACGGCTGCTTACCTACATGTTCCTATATTTCCAGTGCATGAAGTTCTTTAGGCATCCCTATTGTGAGATATGTGGATGATCTCTTTTTGAAAGATCAGTAAGCACAAGTTTTGACCAACAATATAGAAAGAAGAGAAAAACAGGTGCCTCTGAGTGTAGATTGTTAAAACATTTATTCCAGTTATAAAGAAAAAAACTCACGTAGGGAAGGAGAATACAGGCACTTCATAGTGGGATATCACCCAAAAAAGATGTCCGGAGGCGTTTGGGCTCAGGTATGCTTGTGTTGAGGCTGTCAACGTCACTCATGGAGCTGATTTTCGGCTGGCTGTGTGGTGGAGTAAGAAAATAGCCTGGATGAGGGGTGGACTGCACTCTGGAACGCAGCACTCGCCTGTGATGTCACTAGTCTGAGACGCGTTTCAGAGCATGTGCAGTAGACAGAATACACACTGCACGCTCCTTTTTCAAGCCTAACGAACAATATGGCTTCAACCAACTAGATCTTGCAAAAGTTTGACTGGGTATTGAATATTTAGAAGTCAGTGCTGGAACCAACCCATTACTTGGAATATCTGGAGCTCAAGCCAGAGTTGTCCTTGCTTAGGAGAATCTTTAAACTTCCCACTCCCACATTTGAGTCTCAGTCCATGAGTCACCCAACTCTCCACCACTGCATAAGAGTTCTCTGGGCTTATAATAGCCTCTTTTTAAGGCAGTTGCATTTGCCAAATTTCACTCCAAAACCCTTCAACACAGCCTTCTTTCATCATGGGAAAAGTTAGTCCAGTCCAATTCACCTAGCACCATGGACCAGGTTTTCCCTGGCCTGGTGGTTCAGTAATCCTGCTCAGGAGTTTGGGAAGACCTTTCTTCCACACCATTGGAAGATCCTCACGATAAATGCCAGCCTATCGTGCTGGCGAGTCCTGGTTATTGCAGAGAACTTAGTTGTCAGAGGAATCTCATCTCCCAATTGACTTTCTGGAATTTCACGTGATGTTTTGTCCCTGCAATGATAGACATCCTGACTGGATGACAATACCACTGTAATGGTGTACATTAAGCATTTGCAGTGATGGATAAATTAAATTTTTTCCCATTTCATGGCTCACTAATATATAAGAATGTAGGTGAGGAATGCTTTTCACCTAACTGTCCAAATACTACAGGAATGTCAATGCTACAAACTGGCAAATCCCCTTCATGGATGTATGCTATCTTCTTTAAAAGGTAATACTACTTTCCAGGGATTATAGTTGGTCATTACTACAAATTACTCCTGTACATACCACAGCCAGAGCTATAACAATAAGTTATTCTCTCAACAGAGCTGCTACTTGCATGCCTCTGGTTTGATCATCTGCTAAGCCATTAGAAATAAGTGAGACTTCTCGGTGAAAGGCATCTATATCATACCTGTACTTAAGTTTCTGTTATATTTTTCCAACATTTCTACATTTTGTTACTTCTATCTGTCATTACTTGTTTTAATGTTATATACAGTTTAATTTGACCTGCAAGTGTCTGTGTGATCTTTCTTTTCACATCTCGAAATAAACCCTAAAAACATGAACAATCCCGTAACCGTGATACAACTGGGGGGGCAAAAATATTGCCCCTGGAAAGGGAGGTAGAAATAAGCGTGTCTAGGGCAGGACTACACATTCCAGCCATGTCGTCAGTTTACATCTCAGGCAGGCAGATGTATATTATTTGATTTAGTTAGGGAGGTGTTTTATAGCACTGCATATATATTTGGGTTAAATATTACTAACTGTTCTTCCAAAACTGAGACATGCTGGGAGTGTCCTAACCCCCCTGTAAGTGGCAGTATATCCCAACAATCTCTGAATTTCTGTGTCCCCCAGTGAATTCCAAGTAATGGATTTACCGGTAAGTACAAACATCCTATGGTCCTGACCATAATAAATATTTTACAAAAATCACTAAATATTTATATTTGTGGTAAATGCTGTTGATATTGACATTTATTTGTCCTCATTTTCTTTTTTGGGGTTTTAATGAATCAGACTGACTGAATTTAACAGTATTTGCAACAGATTACTTTCCTACTTGTTACCTTGCATTTACAGTCCAATGTTTGCAATAGACACATTTTAAAGTACAAGGGAAGACAGAGGTAATATATTTTATTGCCAAAGTTGCTTGGTATCCCTGAAAATATATTTTACTCTGATTGTTTAAGCATTAAAGTTTTCACCTGTCTAGCCATTTTTAATATATCAGGAACTAGATATGTGCAATAATAATTCTGTGTTTCTGAAAATTTGTAGCATTTTCACATTACCTTACCTCTGATGTTAACTATAGATACACCTATAACTTGTAAATTATGGTCCTTTGACTTATGGCTGACATCTTTTTCAGGAACCAGATGATTTAAGTAACCAACTATTAACTTAGATAGCTGCCATGTATTTGGGTGTAAGTGATTCTGAGGGATATTTTTTGCTTTGTTCAGATTGAGATACTGTGGATGTAATCGGAGCAGACAGAATGGAGATAGCCCTAACATTTTCGCTGATAGCTATTTCCTCCTATCAGTTTCTGTTAGATCTGTGAATGTATTGAACAGCTGTACAGTATATACTTATGATGGAAAATACATCAATGTTCTTTGCTAACCCACACAAATTTAAATGGTTGTTCAGGTTCAAATGGTATTGTTGGAAAAGTTTTTGAAGTGAGCATCTCTTCTGTATTACAAAATTCCAAGTAATGTACATCTGGTTATAAACATATTTTCCTTTTTGTCTTACTGCCTTATTAGGAAAAAAAACATTAAGGAATATAGTATTGATGATGTGGCCAGAAAGATCAGGTTTTCCATTAGAGGTCTCATTTGTTACAGGCATCTGAGATTTTGCTGGATTGAGGACAGGTGAGTATAAGACTAGAAGGGGGGCTGGAGGGGTGTAAAGAAATGGCTGGTGACAAAAGGGAATTTTAAGTCATCATATGTTAAGAGAAAATTATAAATCAGTAACTTTAAGCAGTAACAGCCCTAATGGCCATTTGTAACATTAACCGCTTCAATACAGGGCATTTTCACCCCTTCCTGCCCAGACCAATTTTTCGTTTTCAGTGCTGTCGCACTTCGAATGACAATTGCGCGGTCGTGCGACGTGGCTCCCAAACAAAATTGACGTCCTTTTTTTCCCACAAACAGAGCTTTCGTTTTGGTGGTATTTGATCACCTCTGCGGTTTTTATTTTTTGCGCTATAAACAAAAGAAGAGCGACAATTTTGAAAAAAACACTTTTTTACTTTTTGATTTAATAAATATCAATTATTTAAAAAAAAAAAAAATAATTTTCCCTCAGTTTAGGCCGATATGTATTCTTCTACATATTTTTGGTAAAAAAAATCGCAATAAGCGTATATTGATTGGTTTGTGCAAAAGTTATAGCCAAAATAGGGGATAGTTTTATTGCATTTTTATTTTTTTACTAGTAATGGCGGCGATCTGCGATTTTTATTGTGACCGTGACATTGCGACGGACATATCAGACACTTTTGACACATTTTTGTGACCATTTACATATATACAGCGATTAGTGCTATAAAACTGCACTGATTACTGTGTAAATGTGACTGGCAGGGAAGGGGTTAACACTAGGGGGGCGCTGAAGGGGTTAAATATGTTCCCTAGTGAGTGATTCTAACTGTAGGGGGAGGAGACTCACAAGGGGAGGAGACCGATGTGTGTTCCTCTGTACTGGGAACACACATCGGTCTCCTCACCTCTGACAGGAGGTGGATCTGTATGTTTACACACACAGATCCACGGTCCTGCCGTGATTATGGGCAATCGTGGGTGCCCGGCGGACATCGCGGCCGCCGGGCACGCGCACCGGGTCCCGAGCGATGCCGCGGGCGTGCGCGCCCCCTAGACGGCCGGGAATCCCAGGACGTCATTTGACGTCTACCCAGGATGGGAGATCCCATCTGTGGACGTCATTTGACTATAGGCGGGTAGGGAAGTGGTTAATGATGTCCTAATTATATTTACATAATTTAATGGCATGTTGAGAAGAAATGAGTACCAGTGTTACAAAAAAAACAAAAAACAAAGACATTTATAGTGATACCATGTTTATACACTGATGTTTGAAACAAGGATGCAAGAAAACTTGATCTTTTACTTATCATAGCAAAAATAGTTAAATGGGGCATATCTTATAACTAAATGTAAAGTTCTTTATATGAACACCTTTTTTTCAAGTGGTGCAGTTTTGGAACAAATTGGATGAATACTAGGTCTACTTGAAATTTGATAGAAAATGTTAATACTTTGTTTACTTGACAAGTGGGGCCGATTAAGTAACAGATCTTCTATGTTTTAGTGGCATAAATGAGCTAACTGTACAATGGAAACCCTGTTGTAAAAGTAGCATAACAGAGTAACAGTTTTGTTTCATGGAAGCACCTTTCTCAAAATTATATTAGTAAAAGACCAGTATTACTAAAAATCATGTTTTATGAAGTTAAGATTCTACAAAATGCTTGTTTGCTACAAACAGCTGGCAGGTACATGGGTACTTGTGTATAATGAGACTATTCACTTAGGAATGTATGAATAAATTGAGTTTTTCATATATTTTTATACTATATATATATATATATATATATATATATATATATATATATATATATATATATAAATAAATACTACATTAAATGTAGTTTTATTTCTAAAACAGGTAAGGCAAATTTAAAATATTTGTAAACTTGGTCATATTAAAACAATAAATCTTTATTTCATATCTTTCCAACGAGATTAAGGTGCCCATAAACATGAGATTACATTTGCTTAATTTGCTGTCATGTCAGGTGATGATCTAATTTCCGTGAGGCAGTAAAGAGAGGTGAAGGAGTGTGAAAGTTATAAATCCTTGTCTGACCTCAATTGTTGAACTTGACTCTATTTGTTATCAAGAGCCTGCAGTGTGCTGGGCAGAATGTCTCTCAGCCCCTTCCTCCAACTACAACTAAAATGCTTGAGGGGACGTAACATTTATTTTATGGCTAAAGATTTTGAATCTTCTGAGCCTGGAGTATATGGCTGGTTTACAGTGCCATCACCGATCAAGAAAATATATTAAAGTGGTTGTAAACCCTTAAGCCGGGTTTACATGGGCCAAATGTCGGGAGACATTTGCTGGTTTGAAATAAACTGGCCGACATTCAGCCCGTGTGTATGTCAGTTTGTCCAACTGCCATTTGGCCGGCTTTTGTCAGACGAGCATGGTGGAAAACCAGCAGCCGTCCGATTCCAGATTAGCGATCTCTACCAATGGCGGAGAGCGCTGATTGGAGTGTTCTGACAGGGGGGGCGTCGCCCTGTCAGAACACAACAGCTCAGCGTGGGAGATCGCTGTACTAATGTTGAATGGTTAGTACAGTGGCTCCGACCAGAGGTGTACCAGGCTTTACATACACCCAGTGAAGTGGTTAGCCTTAGGTGATACAGATACACAGAGATTAAATAAATCCCCCTACATAGGTTGTATCCACTTATCCATAGCCATTTGTCCTGTACAGACTTCCAAAACAAACATTTAACATTTAACAAAAGATCACTTAGGAGCAGAAAGCAGGGGGTAGAGATTTGATGTCACACACACTGCAGAGCCAGAGCACAGATCTGAATGTAATCTGATAGTTGATTGTAGGAAACTGACACACCTCCCCTCTTCACAAGCTCAGAGAAACATAGAGCTGAGGGTATGAGTCATCTTCTGTGTGCTGGAGGGGTGCAGGCTATCTCCTTGGAGGCTGAGATGTCAGCTTAATCTATGATGCAGTTTTTCGTGGGCAATTTGTTTGGGGCAATGGCTGGTGTTGGCGCTTCAATCATCACGGCAAGATAGTTGATATGGTGTCAGGATGATTGAAGCACATTGTTTCTATTATTACATTGTCATATAAAATGAAATAGTTCAACTCACCATAATGCAGAATCAGTGGGAGCCCTGAGCATGTCACTTGCCACCGTTACCTGCCACCAGATGCAGCTTGTCACTTGCCACTAGATGTGGATTGTCACTTGTCACATCACCTGCCTTCAGATGCAGCTTATCACTTGTCACTAGGGATGAGCTCGGTGTTCGAGTCGAACATACGTTCGACTCGAACATCGGCTGTTCGATCGTTCGACGAAGATCGAACGATTTGGGCCGTTCGCGCCTAATTCGAGTGACGCGAACGGCCCACAATGCACTACTCCATCGCAGTGTCATCCAGGCGCTGTGATTGGCCAAGCATGCACTGTGATCCCGCATGCTTGGCCAATCACAGCGCCGGCAGCGAGGAGAGCAATGATTGGCCACAGGCAGGATGCCTGTGGCCAATTATTGCTGAGGGTGTTTAGTACACGCCCCACACTATAAAAGGCCGCCAGCACGGCGGCCTAGTGTAGTGTGTTCCGGAGCAGGAAAAGAGAAGCATAGGCAGGGACAGTGACATTTTTTTTTCTTGCTTAACCTGGATTCCTTTAGTTTAGGGAAAGAGAAGGATAGGTAGGGAGAGTGTCAGTGTGTTTTACTGTGCGAATCCTTGTTTCTAGGGACAGGGAAGGACAGTGAGGGAAATTCTCCTTGTGCTATAGTGTGCTAAAGCATTGATCATCAACCATCTTTAAAAAAACATTTTTTCTAGGGACAGAAAACTATAGGTAGGAAGAGTGTCAGTTTATTTCACTGTGTGAATCCTTGTTTCTAGGGACAGGGAAGGACAGTGAGGGAAATTCTCCTTGTGCTATAGTGTGCTAAAGCATTGATCATCAACCGTCTTTAAAAAAACATTTTTTCTAGGGACAGAAAACTATAGGTAGGAAGAGTGTCAGTTTCTTTCACTGTGATAATCCTTGTTTCTAGGGACAGGGAAGGACAGTGAGGGAAATTCTCCTTGTGCTATAGTGTGCTAAAGCATTGATCATCAACCGTCTTTAAAAAAACATTTTTTCTAGGGACAGAAAACTATAGGTAGGAAGAGTGTCAGTTTCTTTCACTGTGATAATCCTTGTTTCTAGGGACAGGGAAGGACAGTGAGGGAAATTCTCCTTGTGCTATAGTGTGCTAAAGCATTGATCATCAACCATCTTTAAAAAAACATTTTTTCTAGGGACAGAAAACTATAGGTAGGAAGAGTGTCAGTTTCTTTCACTGTGATAATCCTTGTTTCTAGGGACAGGGAAGGACAGTGAGGGAAATTCTCCTTGTGCTATAGTGTGCTAAAGCATTGATCATCAACCGTCTTTAAAAAAACATTTTTTCTAGGGACAGAAAACTATAGGCAGGAAGAGTGTCAGTTTCTTTCACTGTGATAATCCTTGTTTCTAGGGACAGGGAAGGACAGTGAGGGAAATTCTCCTTGTGCTATAGTGTGCTAAAGCATTGATCATCAACCATCTTTAAAAAAACATTTTTTCTAGGGACAGAAAACTATAGGTAGGAAGAGTGTCAGTTTCTTTCACTGTGATAATCCTTGTTTCTAGGGACAGGGAAGGACAGTGAGGGAAATTCTCCTTGTGCTATAGTGTGCTAAAGCATTGATCATCAACCATCTTTAAAAAAACATTTTTTCTAGGGACAGAAAACTATAGGTAGGAAGAGTGTCAGTTTCTTTCACTGTGATAATCCTTGTTTCTAGGGACAGGGAAGGACAGTGAGGGAAATTCTCCTTGTGCTATAGTGTGCTAAAGCATTGATCATCAACCGTCTTTAAAAAAACATTTTTTCTAGGGACAGAAAACTATAGGTAGGAAGAGTGTCAGTTTCTTTCACTGTGATAATCCTTGTTTCTAGGGACAGGGAAGGACAGTGAGGGAAATTCTACTTGTGCTATAGTGTGCTAAAGCATTGATCATCAATCAGCTTTAAAAAAACATTTTTTCTAGGGACAGAAAACTATAGATAGGAAGAGTGTCAGTTTCTTTCACTGTGATAATCCTTGTTTCTAGGGACAGGGAAGGACAGTGAGGGAAATTCTCCTTGTGCTATAGTGTGCTAAAGCATTGATCATCAACCGTCTTTAAAAAAACATTTTTTCTAGGGACAGAAAACTATAGGTAGGAAGAGTGTCAGTTTCTTTCACTGTGATAATCCTTGTTTCTAGGGACAGGGAAGGACAGTGAGGGAAATTCTACTTGTGCTATAGTGTGCTAAAGCATTGATCATCAATCAGCTTTAAAAAAACATTTTTTCTAGGGACAGAAAACTATAGGTAGGAAGAGTGTCAGTTTCTTTCACTGTGATAATCCTTGTTTCTAGGGACAGGGAAGGACAGTGAGGGAAATTCTCCTTGTGCTATAGTGTGCTAAAGCATTCCTCATCAACCATCTTTGAAATCCTTGTTTTTTGGACAGTCAGGGAAATTGTCGTTGTGCTATTCTGTGCGAAAGCAATCATCCTCAACCATATTTAGAAATCCTTAAGTAAAGGGACAGAGAAGGACACCTGAAGGTAGCCCTTATTGCTTTTTTCCCATCTCCCTGCAGGCCATCTATTAGAATGTCTGGAAGGCAAACAAGGAGAGGCAGACAGTCAGGAGGCAATAAAAGAGGGCAAGCAGGCTCTGTGTCTGGGGGCAACAGTGCTGGTCGTGGACGCGGTGCATTGTCATCAGCACATGGCCATGGGACACGCTTGTCCTTCTTTTCGGCAGCTGGACATGTTGAGCCACATCATGCCGAAGACTTGGTAGAGTGGATGACCAAGCCCTCCTCCTCCTCCTCATCCTCTCTCACCCAGGCTCAGGGTACTGGCAAAGCAGCTGCCAAAGCGTCCTCTTCCCTGGTATCAATGTCAGACTCATCATCAGTCACTCCTTCCCTAGACCCACCATGTCCTCCTCCTGAGGAGTCCCCCGAACTGTTTGAGCACAGTGTTGGGTACATGCTCCAGGAGGATGCCCAGCGTTTCGAAGGGTCTGATGATGAAACCCAGCTACAGGAAGGCAGTAGCGTGAGAGCAGACAGAGGGGATGCTCAAGAAGGACACCAATCTGGCAGTCATGTTCCAGCAGCTGCAGCATACTGCCAGATTGGCTCCAGTGATGAGGAGGGAGGGGATGATGAGGTCACTGACTCCACGTGGGTGCCTAATAGGAGAGAGGAGGAGGAGGAGGATGAGGAGGAGGCACATCTCCAACGAGGCAGGATGCCCTTTGGTGGCCAGCGTAAGGGCAGTACACCGACAGAATCACACCGCAGAGCTCCGCCTGTGCAGGGCGCTGCCTCTGCCCGTCATTCAAAAAGTTCTTTGGTGTGGGCCTTTTTTGAGGCTAGTGCATCAGATCGCACAGCTGCTGTTTGCAACATATGTCTCAAGCGTATATCGCGTGGCCAAAACATCAGCCGCTTGGGTACCACATGCCTGACCAGACATATGTTGACCTGCCATGCAGCTCGTTGGCAAGCCTACCTCAAAGACCCACACCAAAGAACAAAGCGGACCTCTCCTTGCACCGCATCAGCTGGGATCTCCAACCCCACTATAACTTCAGTCCTGTCTGAAACATGCACTGAGAGGAATGAAGGTGTAGAATTAGGTGTGTCACAGCCAAGTAGTTGCGGCCACTCTGCTAGCAGTACACCGACGTCCGATTCTAGCAGGCAAATTTCCCTGCCCCAGCTGCTGGACCGTCGAAAGAAGTTCACTCCCAGCCATCCACATGCCCAGCGGTTGAATGCTAGCTTGGCTAAATTGCTAGCGCTTCAACTGCTGCCTTTTCAGTTGGTAGACTCGGCCCCCTTCCGTGAGTTTGTGCAATGTGCGGTTCCTCAGTGGCAGGTTCCCAAACGCCACTTTTTCTCACGGAAGGCTATTCAGGCTCTCTACCGGCATGTGGAAGGCAATGTCTTGGCCTCGCTGGACAGGGCGGTCAGCGGTAAGGTGCATATTACCGCTGACTCATGGTCCAGCAGGCATGGACAGGGACGTTACCTTTCTTTCACGGCCCATTGGGTCACTCTTTTGGCAGCTGGGAAGGATGCAGGACAAGGTGCAGTAGTGTTGGAGGTTGTTCCACCGCCACGCCTCCAAAATGCTACTACTGGTTGTGACACACCTCTCTCCTCCACCCCCTCCTCTTCTTCTTCCTCCATGGCCTCTTCCTGTGGTTTGTCCTCTGAACCAGCGGTGCTCCGTAGCCGTTCAAGGGGCTACGCAAGTACGCAGGCAAAAAGATGCCATGCCGTGCTTGCGCTGGTGTGTTTGGGGGACAGAAGCCACACTGGGGCAGAGGTCCTGTCTGCTCTGCAGGGCCAGGCCGAGAGGTGGTTGACGCCACGCCAGCTTAAGCCAGGAATGGTGGTTTGCGACAATGGCACCAACCTCCTCTCCGCCCTCCGACAGGGACAACTGACCCATGTGCCCTGTGTGGCTCACGTCCTTAACCTGGTGGTGCAGCGGTTCTTGGGCAGGTACCCGGGCTTACAGGATGTCCTGAGGCAGGCCAGGAAAGTCTGTGTGCATTTCCGCAGATCTTATAATGCCAGTGCTCGCCTGGCTGAGCTGCAAAAGGAGTTGAACCTGCCCAAGAACCGCCTTATATGTGACATGCCCACCAGGTGGAACTCAACGTTGGCCATGCTGCAGCGGCTGCACACGCAGCAGAGGGCCATCAATGAGTACCTGTGCGACTACGGCACCAGGACAGGGTCAGGGGAGCTTGGTTTTTTTTCTCCACGCCAGTGGGGCATGATCAGGGATGCATGCACTGTCCTGGCACCATTTGAGGAGGCCACGAGGATGGTGAGCAGTGACAGTGCATGCATCAGTGACACTGTACCTCTTGTCCACCTGTTGGAGCACACGCTGCGTGGAATAATGGACAGGGCACTTGAGGCAGAACAGAGGCAGGAAGAGGAGGACTTCCTTGCCTCTCAAGGCCCCCTTTACCCAGACAGTGTTCCTTCTGTCCCACCCATCGCACAGGAAGAGGAGGAGGAGGAGGAGGAGGAGGAGGATTGTGTCAGCATGGAGGTGGAGGCTGGCACTCAGCATCATCAGCAGCAGTCTTTTAGGGATGATTTACAGTCCCAAGAAACCAGTGGACTTGTACGTGGCTGGGAGGAGGTGGCTGCGGATCATGTCGTCCTTAGTGACCCAGAGGACTCCGGAGCGAATGCCTCAGCAAACCTACGCTGCATGGCCTCCCTGATCCTGCAAAGTCTGCGGAAGGATCCTCGTATTCTTCGGATCAAGGAGAGGGACCATTACTGGCTGGCCACTCTCCTTGATCCACGGTACAAGGGTAAGGTTGCGGACCTTATGTTACCGTCGCAGAGGGAGCAGAGGATGAGACAACTCCGGGAGGCCTTGCAGAAAGGTCTGTGCAACGCGTTCCCAGAGACTGGGAGGTTACAAACTCCTGGTCCTGGACAACGAGTTGCTGAGGCTTCGGCCAGTCAAAGAAGGAGCGGTGGGGAAGGTGGCCGTCTGACCGATGCGTTCAGACAATTCTTCAGTCCGCAGCCCCAAAGTATGATCGGTTCCAGCAACCATCGCCAGCGTCTGATAAACATGGTGCAGGAATATCTAGGGGCAAGGTCAGACTTGGACACCTTCCCCACCGAAAATCCTCTGGCTTACTGGGTCTTGAGGATGGATCACTGGCCAGAGCTTGCACAGTATGCAATTGAGCTACTGGCCTGTCCTGCATCCAGCGTTCTTTCGGAACGCACATTCAGTGCTGCTGGAGGATTTGTCACGGATCACAGGGTGCGCCTGTCCACCGACTCGGTTGATCGACTGACTTTCATCAAGATGAACCAGTCTTGGATCACCACCAGCTACCACACACCTGATGCTGATATAACAGACTAATTGATTTTAACATGTCACATCCCTTCAAGACTGATGCTGATGCTGAGTGCCTGTGCTGTTATGTTGACTGGCTATCCTCCTCCTCCGAGTCCTCAATGATACGATTGATGATGATAGCTTGGAAGATCATTTTTGTTTATGGGTGCCGCCACCAGTGGCTAAGGCCCAATTTTTCAGCCCCTGTTTTACAGGGGCGTGTAATTACAATTTTTTTAGCAATAATTTGCCATAGGGCTCATTGCTGTGCTCCAAGTACAGTATCTGTGAGGGGTTGGAGTGTTGTGCCACCAGTGCCTAAGGCCCAATTTTTCAGCCCCTGTTTAACAGGGGCATGTCATTACAATTTTTGAAGCAATACTTTGCAACAGGGCTCATTGCTGTGCTCCAAGTACAGTATCTGTGAGGGGTTGTAGTGTTGTGCCACCAGTGCCTAAGGCACAATTTTTCAGCCCCTGTTCAACAGGGGCATGTAATTACAATTCTTGATCTAATAATTCACAGCAGGGCCCATTGCTGCACCCACCAAGAGTAACTCTGAGGGCTTACAGTGTTGTGGCAACGCCACCACCACCACCACCACCACGAAAGGCCCAATTTTTCAGCCCCTGTTCAAAAGGGGCATGTAATTACAATTCTTGATCTAATAATTCACAGCAGGGCCCATTCCTGCACCCACCAAGAGTAACTCTGAGGGCTTACAGTGTTGTGGCAACACCACCACCACCACCACCACCACGAAAGGCCCAATTTTTCAGCCCCTGTTCAACAGGGGCATGCAATTACAATTCTTGATCTAATAATTCACAGCAGGGCCCATTGCTGCACCCACCAAGAGTAACTGTCAGGGCTTACAGTGTTGTGGCACCAACACCACCATCAAAGGCCCAATTTTTACTACCACTGTTCAACAATTATATGTAATTAAAATTCCTGATATAATAGTTGACAGCAGGGCGTTCCAGCACCAACCAAGAGTAACTGTGAGTGCTTACAGTGTTGTGCCAACACCAACAACTAAGGGGCCTATTTCTGCAGAGTATATACGGCAGGTCCCTACTTTCAAACATCCAACTTACAAACGACTCCTACTTGCAAACGCAAGAAGACAACAGGAAGTGAGAGGAAATCTACCCCTTGGAAGGAAAATTCTCTCCTGTAAGAATTAATATGGGAGAAAGGTGTCTCCTCTGTACTGATGCTTTATCAGCAATCCTTGTTTCAAGAAAAACACCACATTTCAAAAACAGTTGTCATTGGGACGGAAAGTGAGGTGAAATGTTCTGAACAGGGGCACAGACAGCAAAACAAATGTTACAGGGGTGATAACCCTTACCTATGTTTTCCAAAAAGTTTAAAAATAGATTTTTGGGCTGGAGCTACACTTAAACAATGTACCTGTTCAAAATTACAAACAGATTCTACATAAGAACAAACCTACAGTCCCTGTCTTGTATGCACCGCCTGTATACGGCTGTTCAGAGTATATAGGGCCTTTTTTATTTTATGTGCGGGGTTCCCCTTAATATCCATACAAGACCCAAAGGGGCTGGTAATGGGCTGGGGTGGGGGGGGGGGCATGGGGTAGCTATGCCATTTTTCTTAAAGATTTTCATCCATATTACCGGGACCAGACATTACATTAAAGCCGCAAGCAGTTTTAAATGGCTTTTTTTTCCTTTAGAAGTGTCATTTTGTACAGGGACAGTTCTAAACACGGGAAACACGTGACACTTCACAGGCATACTTTAGACACCCCCCAGGTACGATATTTAAAGGAATATTTGACTTTTTTTTTTCACTTTATGCATCATTAAAATGACTGCTCCCGAAAAACGACCGTTTTTAAAACTTCTTTTTGCATTGATACATGTCCCCTGGTGCAGAACCCGGGTTCCCAAACCCTTTTTAGGACAATAACATGCATAATAGTCGTTATAATTAGCACTTTAGAATTCGAACGTTCGCATCCATTGTATTTAATAGGGTTCTAATGTTCGTACGAACTTTCGGTCCGTTCGCGGGTTCTGGTGCGAACCGAACCCGGGGGTGTTCGGCTCATCACTACTTGTCACACCACCTGCCTTCAGATGCAGCTTGTCACTTGCCAAATCACCTGCCACCAGATACAGCTTGTCACTTGACATGTCACCTTCCTTCAGATGCAGCTTGTCACTGCCACGTCGCCTGACACTAGATGCGGATTGTCACGTGCCACTTTGCCTACCACCAGATGCATATTTTCACTTGCCATGTTGCCTGACACCAGATGCAGATTGTCCCTTGCCACGTTGCCTGCCACCAGATGCAGATTGTCACTTGCCACATCGACTGCCACCAAATCCGGATTGTCATTTGCCATGTCGCCTGCCACCAGATTTGGATTGTCACTATCCTGCCACCAGTTGAAGCTTCCCACTGTTGCCTGCCACCAAAAAATACCAGATGCAACTTGTCACTTTTCAAATATAAAGGCAATTTGGTGGCAGGCAACAGTGACGGCACAGAAGGAGGCTTCTCTCCCCAGATTTTTAGTGAGTGAGGGCGGGCAGTGAGAGCCGACATAATCTCTCTGCTGCCCGCACCTGCAAAGTGTGAGGGCAGAACTGGGGTGATGCAGGGCGAGTGGTGAGGAATGATGTAATCTCTATGCTCCCTTGTCCACCCGCCCGTTGTCTGTGTCATGTCGCCCACCGTTGTCTGTGTCATGCCACCCACCTGCCTGTTGTCTGTCATGCCACCCACCTGCCTGTTGTCTGTGTTATGCCACCTGCCCATTGTCTGTGTTGTCTGGAGGGAGGCCTGTGGTTAGGGTCCCCTGCCCTATATCGTACATCCCATTACCTATGAAATATGTGACAGTGAAGATACTTACCCCTCAACAAGGAGTAACTTTGGGATTGATTTACTAAAGGCAAATAGGCTGTTCACTTTCCAAGGGAAGTTTTACTCCACAGTTGAACTTTCCTCAGAGCTTAGAGAATGAGGTACAGTTTTACTTTGCAAAGAGTGCCCAATCACATGCAAGGAAAATTGGATAGATCCAGGGAAAATTGAAAAAACTGTTTCAATTAGCTTGCACATAATTGGATGATGAAAGGCAGCAGACCTTCACCTTATTTACCAAGCTCTGGGGATTTTTCCCTTGAAAGTGCAACTTCCCTTGTAAAGTGAACAGTCTCTTTGCCTTTAATAAATCAACCCCACCATGTTCAGTGCACTCTAGATTTTGAAATGTTGCAGCCACTTATCTATGAACACCCTGAAATGAATTGTCCAAAAAATTTCAATCCTCTATTCACATTTTCTCAAAAATGTTTTATCAAAGTGTCTTTAACCACTTGCCGACCGCCCCACGTACATATACTGCGGAGCGGCGGCTCTCCTGCGTGAAATCACATACAGGTACACGATTTCGCTCTTCTGGGTCTGCAGCATGCATGTGCACCGCCGGCGACCACATGCTGCTGTGATTGGACACAGCGGGAGCCAATCAGTGGGTCTGGCGAACCCGATGTCCGCCAGGACCCGCCAATCATTCCCAAAAGAGGCAGAAAAGCAGTTTACCTATGTAAACAAGGCAGATTGCCATTCTGTTACAAGGGAAAACAGAGATCTTGTATTTTTGCTAAGCAGTATTTCTGCCTTCCCAGAGTTAAAGCATCCAGCACTCAGCACTCAGCACTCAGTTAGAAAGCACTCCCTAGGGACACAATTAACCCTTTGATCGCCCCTGATGTTAACTCCTTACCTGCCAGTGTCATAAGTACAGTGACGGTGCATATTTTTAGCACTGATCACTGTATTGGTGTCACTGGTCCCCAAAAAAGTGTCACTTAGTATCTGATTTGTCTGCTGTAAAAAATAAATAAATATCCATAAAAATATCCTACAGTTTGTAAACGCTATAACTTTTGCACAAACCAATCAATATACGCTTATTGGGATTTTTTTTACCTAAAATATGTAGCAGAAAACACATTGGTCTAAATTGATGAAGAAAAAAAAAATTGTGTTTTATAACAGTATTATAAAGTAAAAAATATTGTTTTGTTTTTCAAAAGTCGGTCTGTTTTTGTTTATAGCGCAAAGAATAAAAACCGCAGAGGTAATCCATCACCACCAAGATAAAGCTCTATTTGTGGGAAAGAAAGGGCATCAATTTTATTTGTGTACAGCGTCGCACAACCGCGCAATTGTCAGTTAAAGTAACGCAGTGCTGTATCACAAAAAATGGCCTGGTCATGAAGGGGGGTAAACCTTTCCAGAGGTTAATGTAATTTTTAAGGGGTAATCTATCTATTAAGACAACAGAACATTGCACAGGGATCCATTCAATATCGGAAATTTCCTGTCATCTACAATTTTTAAAAAGCCCTTTACATGGACAATCACTTATTCCATTGGAATCAGGCTGGGTTCACACTGATACGACACGACATTCATCCGACTTTCATCCTACTTTGCTCTGCGACATCAGTCCTACATTGATCCTACATTGGTCCGATATCCATCCGACATTCATGAACAGGATACTACTTTGATCCGACTTTGTGCTAGTCTGACTTGTCCTTTGACCAATCAAAACAATCCCAGGGTGAGATAAATTCCTTTTACTGCTGCTGTAATCACCATGTCGGATGTCAAATGTCGGATGGTTAGGACAAGGATCCTACTTTGATCCGACTTCAATGATATTCAATGGGCTGAAGTCGGATCAAAGTAGGACCAAAGTAGTACAAGGAGCATTTTCGAAGTCGGACCGACTTGTGTCGGACCAGTTAAGACAGCTCTCATAGGGAAACATTGATTTTCACACGTCATGCGACATGAGCTCCTAATGTCGGAGCGTTTGTCGGACCAGTGTGAACCAGGCCTTAGGGTAATTTATGAAGAAACCTATCATTTCTTTTCTATGTTAACTAGCATTAGTACTATATGTATTTAACTTGTCATGTTTGCACAATTGAAATAGATTGAAGGTTTATAATCAAATAGAACAGCTCCCCAAATAATGAACATTATAGTTCATAGGGTCATGTGACTTCTTCAGCTTCCTTCTATGGAGGCAAGACTTTACTGCACAATATTTGAGCTATTCCAGAGAAGCAATTATTGTAATCTGACCAGTTACTGCCGACAACATTTCCTCTACTTGTATATGCTGGCCTTGATAAACTGTTGGTTGAAGCTAACTGTCAAATTATAACGGTATTACAGTCATGTGTCACAATAACCATATACAGGTCACCACTATGGGTTGGCATGTAAATGGAATTACCGACGCATTTCGATCCATATGTGCTAAACCAGAGTATATAAAAACATGGTGGATAATTTCTACATGAGGACCAACCAGCAAGAAGAAGCGAAGAACCCAGGATCTGCCTTTTTATAGGCTATTTTCAAAAGTGTTTAGGTGTGTATCATTTCCCTGCTACTTAGTTGCAGTCTCCTTCTGACAGTGCATATCATCAAGGATCTGGTCTGTAAGAAAATTCAGTCCAAATGTCTATCCTTTTATTGGGGATCACTGAAAGATGTCCTGTCTATGTTGCAGTCTGCTTGTTCAAATGGAAATGCAGCACTAAGTAGCAGGGAAATGATACACACCTAAACACTTTTGAAAATAGCCTATAAAAAGGCAGATCCTGGGTTCTTTGCTTCTTCTTGCTGGTTGGTCCTCATGGAGAAATTATCCACCATGTTTTTATATACTTTGGTTTAGCACATATGGTATTTCACATAAGATGTCTACATGATACCCCCTGAGGAAGATCATCACATTATTAAAGATCGAAACGCGTCGGGGATCCATATACATGCCAACCCATAGTGGTGACCTGTATATGGTTATTGTGACTAGGGATGAGCTTCGTGTTCGAGTCGAACATACGTTCGACTCGAACATCGGCTGTTCGATCGTTCGACGAAGATCGAACGATTTGGGCCGTTCGCGCCAAATTCGAGTGACGCGAACGGCCCACAATGCACTACGCCATCGCAGTGTCATCCAGGCGCTGTGATTGGCCAAGCATGCACTGTGACCCCGCATGCTTGGCCAATCACAGCGCCGGCAGCGAGGAGAGCAATGATTGGCCACAGGCAGGATGCCTGTGGCCAATTATTGCTGAGGGTGTTTAGTACACGCCCCACACTATAAAAGGCCGCCAGCACGGCGGCCTAGTGTAGTGTGTTCCGGAGCAGGGATAGAGCAGCATAGGCAGGGACAGTGACTTTTATTTCTTTCTTGCTTAACCTGGATTCCTTTAGTTTAGGGAAAGAGAAGGATAGGTAGGGAGAGTGTCAGTGTGTTTTGTGCTTGTGCTATATTGTGCTTAAAAAAAACATTTTTTCTAGGGACAGAAAACTGTAGGTAGGGAGAGTGTGTCAGTTTCTTTCACTGTCAAAGTCCTTGTTTCCAGGGACCTGGAAGGACAGTGAGTGAATTCTCCTTGTGCTAAATTGTGCTTAAAAAAAACATTTTTTCTAGGGACAGAAAACTGTAGGTAGGGAGAGTGTGTCAGTTTCTTTCACTGTCAAAGTCCTTGTTTCCAGGGACCTGGAAGGACAGTGAGTGAATTCTCCTTGTGCTAAATTGTGCTTAAAAAAAACATTTTTTCTAGGGACAGAAAACTGTAGGTAGGGAGAGTGTGTCAGTTTCTTTCACTGTCAAAGTCCTTGTTTCCAGGGACCTGGAAGGACAGTGAGTGAATTCTCCTTGTGCTAAATTGTGCTTAAAAAAAACATTTTTTCTAGGGACAGAAAACTGTAGGTAGGGAGAGTGTGTCAGTTTCTTTCACTGTCAAAGTCCTTGTTTCCAGGGACCTGGAAGGACAGTGAGTGAATTCTCCTTGTGCTAAATTGTGCTTAAAAAAAACATTTTTTCTAGGGACAGAAAACTGTAGGTAGGGAGAGTGTGTCAGTTTCTTTCACTGTCAAAGTCCTTGTTTCCAAGGACCTGGAAGGACAGTGAGTGAATTCTCCTTGTGCTAAATTGTGCTTAAAAAAAAAAATTTTTCTAGGGACAGAAAACTGTAGGTAGGGAGAGTGTGTCAGTTTCTTTCACTGTCAAAGTCCTTGTTTCCAGGGACCTGGAAGGACAGTGAGTGAATTCTCCTTGTGCTAAATTGTGCTTAAAAAAAACATTTTTTCTAGGGACAGAAAACTGTAGGTAGGGAGAGTGTGTCAGTTTCTTTCACTGTCAAAGTCCTTGTTTCCAGGGACCTGGAAGGACAGTGAGTGAATTCTCCTTGTGCTAAATTGTGCTTAAAAAAAACATTTTTTCTAGGGACAGAAAACTGTAGGTAGGGAGAGTGTGTCAGTTTCTTTCACTGTCAAAGTCCTTGTTTCCAGGGACCTGGAAGGACAGTGAGTGAATTCTCCTTGTGCTAAATTGTGCTTAAAAAAAACATTTTTTCTAGGGACAGAAAACTGTAGGTAGGGAGAGTGTGTCAGTTTCTTTCACTGTCAAAGTCCTTGTTTCCAGGGACCTGGAAGGACAGTGAGTGAATTCTCCTTGTGCTAAATTGTGCTTAAAAAAAACATTTTTTCTAGGGACAGAAAACTGTAGGTAGGGAGAGTGTGTCAGTTTCTTTCACTGTCAAAGTCCTTGTTTCCAGGGACCTGGAAGGACAGTGAGTGAATTCTCTTTGTGCTAAATTGTGCTTAAAAAAAACATTTTTTCTAGGGACAGAAAACTGTAGGTAGGGAGAGTGTGTCAGTTTCTTTCACTGTCAAAGTCCTTGTTTCCAGGGACCTGGAAGGACAGTGAGTGAATTCTCCTTGTGCTAAATTGTGCTTAAAAAAAACATTTTTTCTAGGGACAGAAAACTGTAGGTAGGGAGAGTGTGTCAGTTTCTTTCACTGTCAAAGTCCTTGTTTCCAGGGACCTGGAAGGACAGTGAGTGAATTCTCCTTGTGCTAAATTGTGCTTAAAAAAAACATTTTTTCTAGGGACAGAAAACTGTAGGTAGGGAGAGTGTGTCAGTTTCTTTCACTGTCAAAGTCCTTGTTTCCAGGGACCTGGAAGGACAGTGAGTGAATTCTCCTTGTGCTAAATTGTGCTTAAAAAAAACATTTTTTCTAGGGACAGAAAACTGTAGGTAGGGAGAGTGTGTCAGTTTTTTCACTGTCAAAGTCCTTGTTTCCAGGGACCTGGAAGGACAGTGAGTGAATTCTCCTTGTGCTAAATTGTGCTTAAAAAAAACATTTTTTCTAGGGACAGAAAACTGTAGGTAGGGAGAGTGTGTCAGTTTCTTTCACTGTCAAAGTCCTTGTTTCCAGGGACCTGGAAGGACAGTGAGTGAATTCTCCTTGTGCTAAATTGTGCTTAAAAAAAACATTTTTTCTAGGGACAGAAAACTGTAGGTAGGGAGAGTGTGTCAGTTTCTTTCACTGTCAAAGTCCTTGTTTCCAGGGACCTGGAAGGACAGTGAGTGAATTCTCCTTGTGCTAAATTGTGCTTAAAAAAAACATTTTTTCTAGGGACAGAAAACTGTAGGTAGGGAGAGTGTGTCAGTTTCTTTCACTGTCAAAGTCCTTGTTTCCAGGGACCTGGAAGGACAGTGAGTGAATTCTCCTTGTGCTAAATTGTGCTTAAAAAAAACATTTTTTCTAGGGACAGAAAACTGTAGGTAGGGAGAGTGTGTCAGTTTCTTTCACTGTCAAAGTCCTTGTTTCCAGGGACCTGGAAGGACAGTAAGTGAATTCTCCTTGTGCTAAATTGTGCTTAAAAAAAACATTTTTTCTAGGGACAGAAAACTGTAGGTAGGGAGAGTGTGTCAGTTTCTTTCACTGTCAAAGTCCTTGTTTCCAGGGACCTGGAAGGACAGTGAGTGAATTCTCCTTGTGCTAAATTGTGCTTAAAAAAAACATTTTTTCTAGGGACAGAAAACTGTAGGTAGGGAGAGTGTGTCAGTTTCTTTCACTGTCAAAGTCCTTGTTTCCAAGGACCTGGAAGGACAGTGAGTGAATTCTCCTTGTGCTAAATTGTGCTTAAAAAAAATTTTTTTTCTAGGGACAGAAAACTGTAGGTAGGGAGAGTGTGTCAGTTTCTTTCACTGTCAAAGTCCTTGTTTCCAGGGACCTGGAAGGACAGTGAGTGAATTCTCCTTGTGCTAAATTGTGCTTAAAAAAAACATTTTTTCTAGGGACAGAAAACTGTAGGTAGGGAGAGTGTGTCAGTTTCTTTCACTGTCAAAGTCCTTGTTTCCAGGGACCTGGAAGGACAGTGAGTGAATTCTCCTTGTGCTAAATTGTGCTTAAAAAAAACATTTTTTCTAGGGACAGAAAACTGTAGGTAGGGAGAGTGTGTCAGTTTCTTTCACTGTCAAAGTCCTTGTTTCCAGGGACCTGGAAGGACAGTGAGTGAATTCTCCTTGTGCTAAATTGTGCTTAAAAAAAACATTTTTTCTAGGGACAGAAAACTGTAGGTAGGGAGAGTGTGTCAGTTTCTTTCACTGTCAAAGTCCTTGTTTCCAGGGACCTGGAAGGACAGTGAGTGAATTCTCCTTGTGCTAAATTGTGCTTAAAAAAAACATTTTTTCTAGGGACAGAAAACTGTAGGTAGGGAGAGTGTGTCAGTTTCTTTCACTGTCAAAGTCCTTGTTTCCAGGGACCTGGAAGGACAGTGAGTGAATTCTCTTTGTGCTAAATTGTGCTTAAAAAAAACATTTTTTCTAGGGACAGAAAACTGTAGGTAGGGAGAGTGTGTCAGTTTCTTTCACTGTCAAAGTCCTTGTTTCCAGGGACCTGGAAGGACAGTGAGTGAATTCTCCTTGTGCTAAATTGTGCTTAAAAAAAACATTTTTTCTAGGGACAGAAAACTGTAGGTAGGGAGAGTGTGTCAGTTTCTTTCACTGTCAAAGTCCTTGTTTCCAGGGACCTGGAAGGACAGTGAGTGAATTCTCCTTGTGCTAAATTGTGCTTAAAAAAAACATTTTTTCTAGGGACAGAAAACTGTAGGTAGGGAGAGTGTGTCAGTTTCTTTCACTGTCAAAGTCCTTGTTTCCAGGGACCTGGAAGGACAGTGAGTGAATTCTCCTTGTGCTAAATTGTGCTTAAAAAAAACATTTTTTCTAGGGACAGAAAACTGTAGGTAGGGAGAGTGTGTCAGTTTCTTTCACTGTCAAAGTCCTTGTTTCAAGGGACAGAGAAGGACACCTGAAGGTAGCCCTTATTGCTTTTTTCCCATCTCCCTGCAGGCCATCTATTAGAATGTCTGGAAGGCAAACAAGGAGAGGCAGACAGGAGGCAATAAAAGAGGGCAAGCAGGCTCTGTGTCTGGGGGCAACAGTGCTGGTCGTGGACGCGTTGCATTGTCATCAGCACATGGCCATGGGACACGCTTGTCCTTCTTTTCGGCAGCTGGACATGTTGAGCCACATCATGCCGAAGACTTGGTAGAGTGGATGACCAAGCCCTCCTCCTCCTCCTCATCCTCTCTCACCCAGGCTCAGGGTACTGGAAAAGCAGCTGCCAAAGCGTCCTCTTCCCTGGTATCAATGTCAGACTCATCATCAGTCACTCCTTCCCTAGACCCACCATGTCCTCCTCCTGAGGAGTCCCCCGAACTGTTTCAGCACAGTGTTGGGTACATGCTCCAGGAGGATGCCCAGCGTTTCGAAGGGTCTGATGATGAAACCCAGCTAGAGGAAGGCAGTAGCGTGAGAGCAGACAGAGGGGATGCTCAAGAAGGACACCAATCTGGCAGTCATGTTCCAGCAGCTGCAGCATACTGCCAGATTGGCTCCAGTGATGAGGAGGGAGGTGATGATGAGGTCACTGACTCCACGTGGGTGCCTAATAGGAGAGAGGAGGAGGATGAGGAGGAGGCACATCTCCAACGAGGCAGGATGCCCTTTGGTGGCCAGCGTAAGGGCAGTACACCGACGGAATCACACCGCAGAGCTCCGCCTGTGCAGGGCGCTGCCTCTGCCCGTCATTCAAAAAGTTCTTTGGTGTGGGCCTTTTTTGAGGCTAGTGCATCAGATCGCACAGCTGCTGTTTGCAACATATGTCTCAAGCGTATATCGCGTGGCCAAAACATCAGCCGCTTGGGTACCACATGCCTGACCAGACATATGTTGACCTGCCATGCAGCTCGTTGGCAAGCCTACCTGAAAGACCCACACCAAAGAACAAAGCGGACCTCTCCTTGCACCGCATCAGCTGGGATCTCCAACCCCACTATAACTTCAGTCCTCTCTGAAACATGCACTGAGAGGAATGAAGGTGTAGAATTAGGTGTGTCACAGCCAAGTAGTTGCGGCCACTCTGCTAGCAGTACACCGACGTCCGATTCTAGCAGGCAAATTTCCCTGCCCCAGCTGCTGGACCGTCGAAAGAAGTTCACTCCCAGCCATCCACATGCCCAGCGGTTGAATGCTAGCTTGGCTAAATTGCTAGCGCTTCAACTGCTGCCTTTTCAGTTGGTAGACTCGGCCCCCTTCCGTGAGTTTGTGCAATGTGCGGTTCCTCAGTGGCAGGTTCCCAAACGCCACTTTTTCTCACGGAAGGCTATTCCGGCTCTCTACCGGCATGTGGAAGGCAATGTCTTGGCCTCGCTGGACAGGGCGGTCAGCGGTAAGGTGCATATTACCGCTGACTCATGGTCCAGCAGGCATGGACAGGGACGTTACCTTTCTTTCACGGCCCATTGGGTCACTCTTTTGGCAGCTGGGAAGGATGCAGGACAAGGTGCAGTAGTGTTGGAGGTTGTCCCACCGCCACGCCTCCAAAATGCTACTACTGGTTGTGACACACCTCTCTCCTCCACCCCCTCCTCTTCTTCTTCCTCCATGGCCTCTTCCTGTGGTTTGTCCTATGAACCAGCGGTGCTCCGTAGCCGTTCACGGGGCTACGCAAGTACGCAGGCAAAAAGATGCCATGCCGTGCTTGCGCTGGTGTGTTTGGGGGACAGAAGCCACACTGGGGCAGAGGTCCTGTCTGCTCTGCAGGGCCAGGCCGAGAGGTGGTTGACGCCACGCCAGCTTAAGCCAGGAATGGTGGTTTGCGACAATGGCACCAACCTCCTCTCCGCCCTCCGACAGGGACAACTGACCCATGTGCCCTGTGTGGCTCACGTCCTTAACCTGGTGGTGCAGCGGTTCTTGGGCAGGTACCCGGGCTTACAGGATGTCCTGAGGCAGGCCAGGAAAGTCTGTGTGCATTTCCGCAGATCTTATAATGCCAGTGCTCGCCTGGCTGAGCTGCAAAAGGAGTTGAACCTGCCCAAGAACCGCCTTATATGTGACATGCCCACCAGGTGGAACTCAACGTTGGCCATGCTGCAGCGGCTGCACACGCAGCAGAGGGCCATCAATGAGTACCTGTGCGACTACGGCACCAGGACAGGGTCAGGGGAGCTTGTTTTTTTTTCTCCACGGCAGTGGGGCATGATCAGGGATGCATGCACTGTCCTGGCACCATTTGAGGAGGCCACGAGGATGGTGAGCAGTGACAGTGCATGCATCAGTGACACTGTACCTCTTGTCCACCTGTTGGAGCACACGCTGCGTGGAATAATGGACAGGGCACTTGAGGCAGAACAGAGGCAGGAAGAGGAGGACTTCCTTGCCTCTCAAGGCCCCCTTTACCCAGACAGTGTTCCTTCTGTCCCACCCATCGCACAGGAAGAGGAGGAGGAGGAGGAGGAGGAGGAGGATTGTGTCAGCATGGAGGTGGAGGCTGGCACTCAGCATCATCAGCAGCAGTCTTTTAGGGATGATTTACAGTCCCAAGAAACCAGTGGACTTGTACGTGGCTGGGAGGAGGTGGCTGCGGATCATGTCGTCCTTAGTGACCCAGAGGACTCCGGAGCGAATGCCTCAGCAAACCTACGCTGCATGGCCTCCCTGATCCTGCAAAGTCTGCGGAAGGATCCTCGTATTCTTCGGATCAAGGAGAGGGACCATTACTGGCTGGCCACTCTCCTTGATCCACGGTACAAGGGTAAGGTTGCGGACCTTATGTTACCGTCGCAGAGGGAGCAGAGGATGAGACAACTCCGGGAGGCCTTGCAGAAAGGTCTGTGCAACGCGTTCCCAGAGACTGGGAGGTTACAAACTCCTGGTCCTGGACAACGAGTTGCTGAGGCTTCGGCCAGTCAAAGAAGGAGCGGTGGGGAAGGTGGCCGTCTGACCGATGCGTTCAGACAATTCTTTAGTCCGCAGCCCCAAAGTATGATCGGTTCCAGCAACCATCGCCAGCGTCTGATAAACATGGTGCAGGAATATCTAGGGGCAAGGTCAGACTTGGACACCTTCCCCACCGAAAATCCTCTGGCTTACTGGGTCTTGAGGATGGACCCCTTGCCAGAGCTTGCACAGTATGCAATTGAGCTACTGGCCTGTCCTGCATCCAGCGTTCTTTCGGAACGCACATTCAGTGCTGCTGGAGGATTTGTCACGGATCACAGGGTGCGCCTGTCCACCGACTCGGTTGATCGACTGACTTTCATCAAGATGAACCAGTCTTGGATCACCACCAGCTACCACACACCTGATGCTGATATAACAGACTAATTGATTTTAACATGTCACATCCCTTCAAGACTGATGCTGATGCTGAGTGCCTGTGCTGTTATGTTGACTGGCTATCCTCCTCCTCCGAGTCCTCAATGATACGATTGATGATGATAGCTTGGAAGATCATTTTTGTTTATGGGTGCCGCCACCAGTGGCTAAGGCCCAATTTTTCAGCCCCTGTTTTACAGGGGCGTGTAATTACAATTTTTTTAGCAATAATTTGCCATAGGGCTCATTGCTGTGCTCCAAGTACAGTATCTGTGAGGGGTTGGAGTGTTGTGGCACCAGTGCCTAAGGCCCAATTTTTCAGCCCCTGTTTAACAGGGGCGTGTCATTACAATTTTTGAAGCAATACTTTGCAACAGGGCTCATTGCTGTGCTCCAAGTACAGTATCTGTGAGGGGTTGTAGTGTTGTGCCACCAGTGCCTAAGGCCCAATTTTTCAGCCCCTGTTCAACAGGGGCATGCAATTACAATTCTTGATCTAATAATTCACAGCAGGGTCCATTGCTGCACCCACCAAGAGTAACTCTGAGGGCTTACAGTCTTGTGGCAACGCCACCACCACCACCACCACGAAAGGCCCAATTTTTCAGCCCCTGTTCAAAAGGGGCATGTAATTACAATTCTTGATCTAATAATTCACAGCAGGGCCCATTGCTGCACCCACCAAGAGTAACTGTCAGGGCTTACAGTGTTGTGGCACCAGCACCACCATCAAAGCCCCAATTTTTACTACCACTGTTCAACAATTATATGTAATTAAAATTCCTGATATAATAGTTGACAGCAGGGCGTTCCAGCACCAACCAAGAGTAACTGAGTGCTTACAGTGTTGTGCCAACACCAACAACTAAGGGGCCTATTTCTGCAGAGTATATACGGCAGGTCCCTACTTTCAAACATCCAACTTACAAACGACTCCTACTTGCAAACGAAAGAAGACAACAGGAAGTGAGAGGAAATCTACCCCTAGAAAGGAAAATTCTCTCCTGTAAGAATAAATATGGGAGAAAGGGGTCTCATCTGTACTGATGCTTTATCAGCAATCCTTGTTTCAAGAAAAACACCACATTTCAAAAACAGTTGTCATTGGGACGGAAAGTGAGGTGAAATGTTCTGAACAGGGGCACAGACAGCAAAACAAATGTTACAGGGGTGATAACCCTTACCTATGTTTCCCAAAAAGTTTAAAAATAGATTTTTGGGCTGGAGCTACACTTCAACAATGTACCTGTTCAAAATTACAAACAGATTCTACATAAGAACAAACCTACAGTCCCTGTCTTGTATGCACCGCCTGTATACGGCTGTTCAGAGTATATAGGGCCTTTTTTATTTTATGTGCGGGGTTCCCCTTAATATCCATACAAGACCCAAAGGGGCTGGTAATGGGCTGGGGTAGGGGGGGGGGTCATGGGGTAGCTATGCCATTTTTCTTAAAGAATTTCATCCATATTACCGGGACCAGACATTACATTAAAGCCGCAAGCAGTTTTAAATGGCTTTTTTTTCCTTTAGAAGTGTCATTTTGTGCAGGGACAGTTCTAAACACGGGAAACACGTGGCACTTCACAGGCATACTTTAGACACCCCCCAGGTACGATATTTAAAGGAATATTTGACTTTTTTTTTTTCACTTTATGCATCATTAAAATGACTGCTCCCGAAAAACGACCGTTTTTAAAACTTCTTTTTGCATTGATACATGTCCCCTGGTGCAGAACCCAGGTTCCCAAACCCTATTTATGACAATAACATGCATAATAGTTGTTATAATTAGCACTTTAGAATTTGAACGTTCGCATCCATTGTATTTAATAGGGTTCTAATGTTCGTTCGAACTTTCGGTCCGTTCGCGGGTTCTGGTGCGAACCGAACCCGGGGGTGTTCGGCTCATCACTAATTGTGACACATGACTGTAATACCGTTATAATTTGTACACCAGAGCTCTTATTGTTGTTCCCGTATATGTAATTGGAATTATTCCCCCAATCCCTCTTTTTTACTTGTACTTTTCGAATGAATTTGTAAATTCGATATCCATGTATAATAAAATTATCTAATACTTTTATCATGAGTCAATACATCATTCAAGCTGCGCACAAGCCACTGGGAGTTTCTTTCCTTTTTCTTTAAACGTACAGTTTGACTAGCAGCATAGTCCACATACTAGAAGGTGGGTACCCCACTTTTTTACAAAAATAGTATGTTGCCTTAAAGGGGTTGTTAACCCACAGTTCGCAATTCACACTATCCTCTCTGTTTATTAAAGAGGAACTGCAGTCTGCTCACATAATTTGTAATAAAAACATCTTTGCCATTCTGAAGCTTTCCTCCAACCATTTTGCATAATATTTTATATATACTGTGATTCTGTACTTGCCAAATATTCTGCAGAAATCTCCCTCCACTAAGTCTGGCTACAACCATTTTAACTGTGGGCAGCTGAAGCTGTGGTCTGTTCACTTCCTGGATTTACACAGACACACAGAGGCACACCTCCAGCTCTGCAGCTCTCGATGGCCGTCTTATGACTCACCCCCCTCCCCTACTGGCAAACTCTCACAAGAGTGAGAGAGAGAGCTGTGCATGATGTCATAAGCCTAGGCTAATGACCAGACAAGAAACAGGAAGTGGGCTTGTATAATGTATTTACTGGCAGAAAAAAAAATCTATCCAAAGTTAAAACAACAAGGGCAGAAGATTTAATAGATGGAAAGTTGAAAAAAATGACTGAAGGTCCGCTTTAATGTAATCTGCCTCTGTGTCTGTGCAGCTATATACCTGTGTAGCGCCCTCCACTCTCTCTCTCTTGTTTATCGGTTATTTTTGGCTGCAGTCTAGGGGGTACCTTGGAGGAGAGAGTGCGGGGTCACCATGCCAAGCTTTCACCGCAGATGTGTGTGTGGTGTGAGCAAAGTTTCTTTACCTTCGGGTCGGTGTTCTGCATTTGGAGCCTCCGCTTCTTCTGTGGAACAGTGTCTGCCAGTAAATGAGCCCCACACCAATAAAAGTCCAACACTCCTTTATTTTCCAATGTCAGGATGAAACACAATAAGTTGGACTCCCTCAACAGACAGACAGGGGGTGTGAATATGAGTAGGCCCAGGCACAATGAACTCTCTTATTCCTTTTTAGCAAATAGGCTTGGCGCACGGTCTCTGCCACCGACCGTGAATTGGTAGCTGCCACCTACCGGGTGAACTGTTGAGGCCTCTGCCACAGGCCTGAAAGTAATGGTCTTTGGATGCGACCATTGCAAAATGTCTCTGCACAGACTTTAGCACATGAACCACCTTCCGTGTGAATAAGCCCCTATTTGGTGAAGGCATCCCTCCAGACGGTCTCCGGAGGCCCTGTCCCGGCACTGGCAATCTGCTGCACCAGATTTACGGGAAGGTCACCTGCGTGGTCCATTTGCATCTTAGATTCAGGTACCCAGTCCGTCGGGCACCTTAGGACGATCCCTCCCGGGCGGAACCCAGTGGAAGTAGCTGGGCCCCAGGCCTGGAACAAAGTACCTCACCCCAGACTAAGGGTGTCTGGGGTGGCTCCCGAACTCCTGGTGTCCAGGCCTAGGCCACCTGGACACTGACCATGGACAGCAGCCCTCAGGCTAAAGGTGCCTGGGACTCGACGAAGCCCGTGACAAAGATGTCCGCCCCTTTTATACCCTCTCCCAGCAAGCACGGCGGGTTCCCGGCCTCGCCATACAGGTGCTGCGAGAGACCACAAAGGGTACGGCACTGCAGTGATGGTTCAACCCCAGCCCACAGGGACAGCGCCACCTGCTGGGCCGCAGGGAACTATACATCACTGGTGTCTCTGCCAGTTTTAAACATGATAGAAAAGCATATACCCGCTACACCTGATTTCAGAGTGCTGATCAGCGCTCACGTGACCGACCGCCCCTCCCCTCTCTCGGCCTGACTGCTGCAGCAGGCGGGGCCGAGATTCCTCTGCTGGCGTCAGTCAGAAGGAAAGGAGGAGAGAGCGCCAATTGGCACTCTGAAATCAGGCATATAGCTGCATTTGTTTTATAAGGCACAGACACAGTGGCAGATTACATTATTAAACAGAGAGGATGGTGTAAATTGCAAACTGTAATTTTAACAGCAGGAGTGGAGGGGGCGGGCATGGACACAGAGCTGACAGGCAGGGAGGGGGGAGAGGACAGGAGAGCTATGGATGACAGAGGCATGTAAACTGACCACAGTGTCAGGGCTTAGCAGCCATTATGAACTGTGGTCAGTTTACATAGGGGAGGGCAGAACCAAGCAGGATCAGACAGGTATTTCAGGTGTTACAAGCACTGTACTGTATAACATACTTTAACGAAACAGAATCCATTTTTTTTTTTTTTTTTTGGTAAGAAACGCTTTAACAGATTTTGGTTGTTTTGGGAAAGCTGAGAAGTCAGTGCTCAGTTTTTGAATAAGCCATAAATCTATTTCTCAACACATACTTTTCTTTTGTTAGAGAACTGGCATGTCCAAGTATATACCGGTATGTATGGCAGATGATGCTGCTATCATCTGCTCAAACCTTTCGTTTTCTAAGAGGAAGCTTTTTCTATGGCCTTCACTGCCAATTCAAAGGTTCCACTCAGCATGGCATTTTACATGTTGTATAGTTCAAACACATCCTCAGAGCATTTGAATCTTCTTGTGCCTGGGGCCTTAGACACTACTATAGATTTTTGATAATACATCTTTGAAACAGTATTGCCCTGGTTATATTCTTAGGCTTGAAGCAAAAGCAAAAAAAAAAAGCGTGAACTGTCAAAAATTTCTTCGTTAATGATTCTCCAGTCACAGTAAAACATATATTAAATTTTGGTGTATATGTCAGGAAAAAGAAAACATTTTCATCTGAGATTGCTTTTAACAATTGATGATGTAACACCTGGATTTTTAAAGAAAAATCCAGTTGCCTCCATTTTGCAGTAATATACGTCTTAGAGGCTTTACTGCCGTGTTCAGAGCGACAGATCTTATTCAGTTTCATTGTGTAGTATATATTTGTTGTTGTGCCATTTGCTCTGGAAGGTTCTGCAATTTCACAACTTGATGTCTAAATTGGGAAAATCATGTGACTGACAGGCTAAATAAAATGGAACAGCAGCCCTGAAAAGGTTTTCTTTCTTTACAATTCCACAACCATTATAAAAGATGGAATCTGTCTGACAATTGGAAGGAAGTTACATCTCTATCAGGGAATAAAGACCCGTCTGTCACAAATGGGTTTTAACAGTGGACTGAGTTTTTACTTCAGCCACTATGGAAAAAAAAAAAACGAAAAAAAAAACAAAAAACGTTCTGATGCTTTTATGTAGACTTTGTATTGTACATAGATTTCTGATAAACAAGCTAAGCTTTTTCTTCACTATGAATGATCAGATGTGAACTATAACTGCTTTAAATAATGTGCCCGGCGTTAACCTTTCTGGTTAATAAAATAAAAAGAAAGAAATTGCATGCTGCCACGTTAACCTTTTATGTGTACGGATGACATTTGATCTTGTGCGGTGTGCATTGTTTATTACGGAAAGGTACCATTTAGTTGTTTTAGAAGCAGAATGTATTGTCATTGTTTGCTGTAATGCTTTTGTTCAAACTGGGAACAGCAAAATTACAATCCATATTTAAGGGTTTGTCATAAAGATGATGTACAACCAAATAGTTAAGATATTACATATTCCTAATGAGAGTAATAACAGCAGAAGTTATTGACGCTTAAAGGGTCCCTTCACACTTCTGTGGTGTCTTACTGCATGTTCCTTAACCACTTGACCAGGCTGTTTTTTGCGATACGGCACTGCGTTATTTTAACTGACAATTGCACAACGCTGTACCCAAATGAAGTTTATGTCCTTTTTTTCTCACAAATAGAGCTTTATTTTGGTGGTATTTGATTACCTCTGGGTTTTATATTTTTTGCGCTATAAACAAAAAAACAACAATTTTAAAAAAAAAACAATTTTTTTTTTTTAAACCATAAAGCTTTTATTAATGCTTAATAATAACATTTGTACAATCATACTAGCATTTGTACATAAGTATCATATACAAGTGTAACATTGTATAATTGAGTTCACATAGACCTTCAAAAACAATATTTTTTACTTTCTGCTATAAAACCTATCCAATAAAAAAAGCAAAATCCTTCATAAATTTAAGCCACTATGTATTCTGCTACATATTTTTGGTAAATAAGCGTATATTGATTGGTTTGCGCAAAAGTTATAACATCTACAAACTATGGGATATATACTGGAATGTTTTATTTATTTAACCACTTCCATACTGGGCCCATTCTGCACACCTCTCCTACATGTAAAAATCCTTCTTTTTTTTTTGCTCCAAAATTACTCAGAACCCCCAAACATTATGTTTTTTTTTTGTTTTTTTTAGCAGAGAACATAGGGAATCAAATGGCGATCGTTGCAACTTTTTATGTCACGCTATATTTGCAATTTTTCAAACGCGTTTTTTTTTTTTTTTTGTAAAGAAAAAACGGTTTAATGAATAAAAAAAAACACTAAAGTTAGCCCAATTTTTTTGTATACAGTGAAAGACGATATTACGCCAAGTAAAGAGATATCTAACATGTCATGTTTTAAAATTGTGCACACTTGTGGAATGACGTCACACTTCGGTACTTAAAAATCTCCATAGGCGACCCTTTAAAAATGTTTACAGGTTACCAGTTTAGAGTTACAGAGGAGGCCTTGGGATAGAATTGTTGCACTCGTTTGCGATACCTCACATGTATGGTTTGAACGCCGTTTACATATGTGGGCGCAGTTCGCTTCTGCATGCAAGCACGCGGAGACGGGGGCACTATGAAAAAAAAAAAAAATTTTGTTATTGATTCTTTTTTTAAATTTTTTTTTATTTTTAAACTTTCCCTTTACATTTGTTTTTTTGATCACTTTTATTCCTATTACAAGGGATGTCCCTTGTAATAGGAATAGGGAATAGGGCATGATAGGTCCTCTTTATGGAGAGATCTGTGGTCTATAAGTCTCCAAAATCTCTCCTCTAGACAGGAAAGGCTGAGATAAAAAAAAAAATGATCTCGGCCTTTCCAGCTGAGTACCTGGCCTCCGAAGATCATAGAGACTGCCAGGAACCATCTGGTCACTGGTATTCTCTATGGTGAACTTCCGGCGACGACGGATTTCTTCTCCGGCTCGTCGGAGGTTGGCGGGAGGGGACGGCTGAACTGCCCCTATGATTGTTCTTGCAGTGCAGGGAATCGAAAAAGATGATATATGAATGATATCCCCCCACTCAAAGTCCAGGACGTCATATGATAGCCTTGGGCGGGAAATGGTTATTTTTTATATATTTAATATTTAATATTAGATATTGCGATATTGCGGCAGACAATCTGACACTAACTGACACTTTGTGGGAACCAATGACGCTAATGCAGTGATCAGTGCTAAAAATATGCACTGTCACTGTACTAATGACACTGGCTGGGAAGGGGTTAAGCATCTAGGGCGATCAAAAGGTTAATTGTGTGGCTAACCAGTGTTTTTGTGTTCTATGTGTGCAATTTTTACTAACGGATGTGATGAATTTTATTCTCCATTGCAGGGAAAGAAAATCCATTACATCCCTGCTGACAGAACAGAGCTCTGCCTTTTTTACATATTTACATCTCTCCTCACCGATCAGTGGCTGCCAATGGACATATATTGGCCAGCACCTGCTGATCGGCTTGTGCTGTGTCTAACCAGTTACATGACCCAGCCAAGAGCAGCCGCCCTGCCTCAGTAAAAGTACGTTGGGCAGTTTGCAAGCAGTTAATGTAAGTCAGCCCATTCATTTTGAATGGGCTTCCAATGCAGGTTTATATTGCCTGCACTGAGTTTTACCACAACACATAGGTGTGAAGTCAGCTTAAAAAAAAACTGTACCGAAAAAATATGTATGCTGCCATTGTTGACCTCTTCTTAAAAGTGCTAGTATTCTGATTGTCATTATGTTCAACACTGATCTGGAAAAATTATGCTGGTCTGAAGTGGATTGTCGGCAACCTGTGCGCTGCCTAGGGAGTTGACCTGGTCAGATCACAGGTTTATTTCCTTTAGCCTGGCCCTTCCGGAAGGGAAACCTCCACATATCCCAGATCGCTCTGGCCCCAAAGTTTTCTCAAGAAACTTTTCAAATATCTGCCCAGACAGATTTGGAAACCTTGTGGCTACGAGTATTAACCAGCCAAACTTTTTTGAGCTGGGTGACCCGGTAGAGAAACTGAGTATTTTTCAGGAGTCGGTTGAAGTGGCTCTTGATGTGTTAGCACCCCGTAGGATGAAATCTAATCCCTGTCCCCTGGGCAAGAGCCCGCAATGGTTTACCGAGGAGCTTACGCTCCTCAAAAAGCGGGTTCGGTCCAGGGAGAGACGCTGGCGGAAGTTCCTTCTGGAAGCTGACAAAAAGCTGCATCTGGTGGTCCTCTATCTTTATAAGAGGGCTATTAGAGAGGCTAAAAAGATTTACTTCCGAGAGCGAATCAGGAAGGCAGCCAACAGCACGGCCGAACTTTTCAAGATCTCCTCAGAGTTAACCCATCCCGAAGCTACCAGCTCTGCTCCCAAGGAGTCACAGGACTGGTGCCAGGAGCTCGCTGACTTCTTTGTCTCTAAGGTTAAGACCATTAGAGACAACATTCCCAGGCTTGAGACTGTGCAAGAGGACATCGGCCACACAGTGTTGGCCCCTGGATTGCCCGGTTTCCAACCAGTTACGGTTATACAGGTGGTTGAGGTAATTGCCTCTTTGAAACCATCTTCCTCTCCATTAGATGTATGTCCTGCCGGGCTGGTTAAAAAATCTGCTGCCCTTTTGGCCCCCTTTATTGGGGAGACAATCAACTGCTGCTTCAGAACAGGTACTGTCCCAGGCACTCTGAAGCGGGCCGTGGTCTTGGCCCTGCTGAAGAAACCGACCTTGGACCCAGACATACTGGGCAACTACAGGCCGATTTCCATCTTGCCTTTTGTGGCAAAGGTGATGGAGCGCCTGGTGGTTATCCAGCTACAGGCTTACCTTGAGTCTTTCCATCTCTTGGATGAATTCCAGTCCGGATTTCGACCTGGACATGGAACAGAGTCGAGCCTCATCTGTGTCTATGATGGTGTCCTTCACAGCTTGGACAGGGGTGACTCAGTAGCTCTGGTTCTTTTGGATCTGTCGGCCGCATTTGATACCATTAATCATGGAATCTTACTGGAGCGGATGAAGTCAGTTTTGGGTATGAGTGGGTCGGCTTTGGCATGGGTGGCCTCTTTCTTAGAGGGCAGAGTTCAGGGAGTCAAGACTGGCCCCTTTTACTCTAAGTCCACTGCCCTGGATTGCGGAGTGCCACAGGGCTCTGCCTTGTCTCCTTGGCTGTTTAATATCTATGTGAGGCCCCTTGCCGACCTGCTAAAGTCCCACGCCGTCCATTACCATGTTTATGTGGACGACACCCAGGTTTACTTAAAGATTCCTAGGAACCAGACGGCTGATGCCACCCTTGCCAGCTGTTTGGAGGCCATCAACACATGGATGTCTGCCAACTTCCTGAAACTTAATGGGGGGAAAAACTGAGGTGATCATCTTCAGCGATCTGGCCACCCCTCCAGATATCCCACCTTGGCCTCCCTCATTTGGTCCTGCTCCAGAGATGGCCCCCCAGGTCCGTGATCTGGGATTTGTCCTAGATTCAGGTTTAACTTTGGCTTCTCAGGTAAAGAGGGTCGTCAGTGCATGTCACTGGCAGCTAAAACTCCTGAGGGGGCTGTTTAAATATTTGGATATCTCAGGCAGAAAAACTGTCATCTGCGCCACGATAGGTAGCTGCCTAGACTACTGCAACTCTCTTTATCTGGGATTGCCAAAGATGTTAGTGCAGATGCTTCAACTTATTCAAAATGCTGCGGCTAGGTTACTCATGGATGTCCCGCTGAGGGATCATATCACCCCTGTCCTCTGCGCCTTGTACTGGCTGCCAGTCCACTATCGCACCTTATTTAAGGCCGGATGTATTATGTTTAAGATAATGAGAGGCCTGGCCCCAAGCTATCTCTGCTCTCGTTTTTATAAACGAGCTTTTGTTAGATCACTCAGATCTACCGGCAGAGATCTCCTCCACATCTCGGTGCCCAAGAAGATCCGACGTGGTGGTCGGGCCTTCTCCCACCAGGGTGCCATCTTGTGGAATAGCCTCCCCGTCGAGCTCCAGGAGGCCCCTACTATTCCGGTCTTCCGCGGGTTACTGAAGACTTGGCTTTTCACGCAAGCCTTCCCTGCGTAGCCTCTCTCTTCCACCCTTTCTGCCACTCTGTGCTGCTTCTGGTTCCTGGGTCGTCTTTTCCCAGAAACTATGCGCGTCAGGACCCTTAGGGGTAAGACCGCGCTATATTAAGATACCTCTCAACTCAGCTCAACTCAACTCAAGCTTTGACTTCACAGGCTGCAGGGTTGGTTGTGGTCAGACTCGGATAGTGTTGAATCTAAAGACAGCAAAGAAACTAGCATATTTAGAAGAATGTTTAGGGAATTTTCTTTAGTGAATAAGGTGAAATTTCACTTTGCAAGGAAATAAAAAGCATTTTTGCTTGAACATGGTTGGTTGATGGAAGTCACCATAGTTTTACCTCAATCACTTAGCTCTGGAGATAATTCCCTTGCAAAATGCAACTTCCTTTGTAATGTGAACAGTCTATTTGCCTTTAATAAATCAACCCCACAGTGTTAAGTGCACTCTGTAGAGTTTGAAGTTTTGCAGCCATTTAGCTATGAACTCCCTGAAATGAATTGTCCAAAAAAATATAATCCTTTGTTCAAATGTTCTTCCAAAGTTGGTGCCTCTGCTGTCCAATTGACAAGAGGTAAGCCCATATTGTCTCACAACAATCTGACTTCATGTAGATCAGTTTAAACATATTACTTTGCGCCCCTATATAAAAAAAAAAATGGGCAGCCAATCCAAGATTTCTAATATTTCAATATGGTGACATAGCACTGAATTGCATAAGTTATACCATGATCTCCCAGCCCAGGCTCTCAAATTGATTATTTTATAGGTAATAGCAATGATAAAGCATGACATTAAAATTATTTGCATTGTATATTTATCTTTATGGGTTGGAGTTTTCAGTTTTACTTTACCAATGGAAACAAGTAGTGAAGTAATCTTCTTGGCTGCAGAAAAAAAAAAAACATTGGCTATCTGGTTATGTTAAAAAGAACTTTGTATTCCTTTCCATTATTTTGAAAATTTGAGTATACGATCTCCCTTTTCTTTCATAGTATGTAATATAATTGCACTTGATGTTTATTGGACCAAACTGCAAAGTCTTGTATCTGTACATTTACTACAGCTGTCAAAATTCATGATTAACATCCAATTATATATACAGTGGTAATGACTGCTGACCATTGCATTTGTTCAGATGAGTGGTCATCAGAGTGCATTGTGAACTTCAATGATTCCTTAAAGTTATTTCAGTTGCAGTGTGGACACTCTAACTAATGAAGGTCTGAGCCAGATAATTGGTCATGGTTTATTGCTATGGAGACTGCTGGCACATCATTCTGTAGGGATCCTTTAACACTACATGTTGGCTTCAAGCATAATGCATTATAAGCGGTTTTAAACTCCATGGATAAGAATCTGGGAGTTAGTCTACAGATCATATATGTGAAATAAAGCAAAAATTAGAAGAACCCTGTTTAACGCAGTTGTATTTTCATTTATAAAGCCTTAAAAATAGGATTTTTGTACTCACCGTAAAATCCTTTTCTCTGAAGTCCATGGACGGACACAGCTTCCTTAAGTCTTGACATTAGGGTTATGTTCCGTCTATTAGGAGAGGACTAGGCAGACATGTTAGATATTTAAAAACATGTAATTATACCAAAGCTGAACAACCCCGCCCAGGGGGCAGTCCCTCTGGTCATAACCCCTCACCCTGCACTCAGCAGCTCAGTTTTTTTCAGAGAAAAAAGGATTCTACGGTGAAGACTTCAGAGAAAAGGATTTTACTGTGAGTACAAAAATCCTATTTTCTCTTTCGTCCATGGACGGACACAGCTTCCTTAAGTCTTGACATTAGAGACGTCCCCAAGCAGTGTCAAAAAACCAAGGGGTGGGAACAGCAATCAAACAAACTTCACCCCAAACAAACAGAGCTCCTCAACGGAGGAGTTGCAACCTTAAACAGCTGCCTGCAAAACCTTGCAGCCGAAGCAAGCATCTGCAGATGCATGCACGTCAACCTTGTAAAACTTAGTGAAAGTGTGAACGGCCGACCAGGTGGCTGCCTTACACACCTGTGAGACAGACGCTTGATGTCGGAAAGCCCAGGAGGCACCAATTACCAGGTTGAATGCACCGTGACAGGAAAGGGAGGCGCCCGCCCATAAGCCTGAATCACAATCTGTCTGATCCACCAAGAAATGGTGGCCAACGAGACCGCCAGGCCTTTCTTTGGACCAGTCACCGACACAAACATTGAGTCTGACCCCCGAAACGGAGCCGTAGCAGACAGATACACCCGCAGAGCACGTACCACATCCAAGGAATGTAACGCAACCTCTTTGGGATGCGACGGCTGAGGACATAAGGATGGAAGTACAATGTCCTCATTTAGATGAAAAGCCGAAACCACCTTCGGAAGAAACAAAGGCTGTGGGCGTAGCACCGCTTTCTCCTTATGGAGGATCAAGTAGGGGGACTTGCAAGACAAGGCCGCCAACTCAGAAACCCTCCTAACAGATGTAATAGCCACCAGAAAGGCAACTTTCTGAGAGAGTGTCAAAAGAGGAATCACTCTGATGTTCTCAAAGGGAGGTTTCTGAAGTACCGAGAGCACCAGATTCAAATCCCACGGAGGTAGTGGTGGTCGACCCGGAGGAGCCACGTGTCGGACCCCTTGCACAAATGTACTCACCAGTGAATGAGCCGCCAAGGGTCATTGAAAGAAAACAGCCAAGGCTGAAATCTGCCCCTTAATGGTGCTTAAGGCAAGTTTCTGATCCACTCCACGCTGTAAAAACAGCAGGATTCTGGAAACCGAATACGCTCGTGGACGCCACCCCATCTCCTCACACAGAGATGTAGGCCTTCCACGTGCGATGATAGATCTTCCAAAAAGATGACTTCCGTGCCCTCAGCATGGTGGAAATTACTGAATCCAACAGGCCTCAGTCCCTCAGAACCTGACTTTCAACAGCCATGTCGTTAAAGCCAGCGACTGTAAAGCAGGATGAAGTATAGGACCTTGCGACAGAAGGACCTCTCGCATCGGCAGTCGCCAAGGGGCATCCGCCACCAGGCGTACTAGGTCGGTGTACCAGGGACGCCGAGGCCAATCTGGGGCAATTAGAATCACCGGAATCCCCTCGGTCTCCACTCTGTGGAGCAGACGAGGAAGAAGTTTCAGTGGGGGAAAGGCATAAATTAGCCGATACTGTCCCCACGGGGCCACCAACGCGTCTGTCGCGTCCGCCCAGGGATCTTTTGACTTGGCAACAAACCTCAATACCTTCCGATTGAGTCGAGAAGCCAGGAGATCCATGTCTGGCGTGCCCTATTTCAGGCAAAGGAGTTGAAACACATCCGGGTGTAGCGACCATTCTCCTTGGTCCAGCATCTGGTGACTTAGGTAGTCCGCTTGCCAGTTTTCTACACCCGGAATGTATACGACCGATAGAGCCGGCACGCTCCGTTCTGCTCACCGCAGGATGTGAGCGACCTCTGATGCTGCAGCCGAGCTTCTTGTTCCTCCTTGATGGTTGACATACGCCATCGCCAAGGCGTTGTCCGACTGGATACTCACTGGATGCCCCTGTAGTCTCTGTGACCATGTGGAGAGGCACTGCCTGATCGCCCGAAGTTGCAGCACATTGATCGGCAGGCGGGATTCTTCCTGCATCCAGCGACCTTGTGTCGATTGAACACCCCAAACTCCCCCCCAACAGTCAGGATGGCGTTCGTCGTGATCACCGTCCAGTGAAAGGGAGGGAACGAATTTCCGGACTGAAGGGCCGGAGATCTCAGCCACCAGACCAGGGAAGTCCTGACTAGTTGGCTCACCCGGATTTGACAATCCAGGGACAACGGAGACTTGTCCCACTTGGACAGGATCTCCTTCTGCAAGACTCAAGTGTGGAATTGAGCATACGGTACCGCCTCGAAGGAGGCTACCATGAGACCTAGGACTCGCATTCAAAAGCGCAGCGACGACCACCTGCGGGATGCCAACAGCTTCACCGCCGCCTGAAGAGTTTGCAATTTTTCCAAAGGGAGAAAAACTCTCGCCTCTGATGAGTCCAGAATCAAGCCCAGGTATTCCAGGCGCTGAGTCGGCACCAACACCGACTTCTGGAGCTTCAGTACCCAACCAAATTCTTGAAGGGTCTGACTGGCAATCACCACATCCTCCTCTAATTCTGAGTCTGAAGCAGCTCTCAGAAGGAGGTCATCCAGGTAGCCCACAATAGCGATTCCTCGCTGTCTCAGCAAGGCCAGAATCGGGGCGAGCACCTTGGTGAAAACCCTTGGTGCCGATGCCAGACCAAAAGGGAGAGCCACAAATTGGTAGTGATCGTCCCCGACTGCAAAACGCAGAAATCTCTGATGCCGGACATATATGGGGACATGCAAGTATGCGTCCTTGATCTCCAAGGATGCCAGAAAATCCCCCGGATGGAGTGCAGCGACCACAGAGTGAACTGATTCCATCCTGAACCTTCAGACTTTTACAAAGGAGTTAAGGGCCTTGAGGTCCAGGATTGGACGGACCCTGTCCTTCTTTGGGACTTCAAACAGATTGGAGTAGAATCCCTGAAACCTTTCCGGCAGTGGCACAGGTACTATTATCCTGCGCCTCAGCAGGTCCTGCACCGCCCCCAATAGGGCGTTCCGCCGAGCCGGAAGAAGATGAAGGTTGGAGGGAAAAAATCTGTTTGGTGGACAAGAAAGAAATTCTATCTTGTACCCTGATGAAACCAATTCGCAAACCCACTGGTCGGAAAGTAGTGAGGTCTATCTAGCTGCAAACTCGCGCAGGCGACCCCCCACCCGAGAGTCGGGCGGAGGCAAACCTTCATGCAGTAGCAGATTTGTTTGCAGGCTTGTTTGGCTTGCAAACCCAGGGACGCTTTTGTCCCTCAGCTGGCCCCTTGTCAGCCTGGGAACGCTTACCTGCGGGCCCGGACTGACGAAAAAAACGATTCTGAGCGGAAAAGGAGGGCCCTGGCCTACGGTGCGGCTCCTTACCTTTTCTGGACTGTGGGAGCAGCGTGCTCTTACCCCCAGTGACATTCTTAATAATGTCATCCAGCGAGGCTCCAAATAGCCTCTCTCCCTGGAAGGGTTAATCCGCCAGAGCCTTCTTGGAAGTCTGGTCCGCGGACCAGCATTTTAGCCAAATCAGACGACGCAGTACCACAGCAGATACTGAGATTCTGGAAATCAGGGGAGCTGTATCCAGGGCTGCATCGCAGACATCATTGAGGCCATGCACCAACTGGTCAGCCAGTTCTACGCAGACCGGGGAAACCTATTGCTTCTCCAACTCCCGGTGCAACAATTTTGCCCATTCAGTAAGTGTCTGAGACACCAGGGCCGCATCCAAAACAGGCCGTAATGCTGACCCCAGCATGGTGAACATGGACCGGGCCACCGCTTTGAACCTCCTATCTGCAGGATCCTTAAATGCAGGGGTCCCCTCTACCGGAATCGTGGTTACCTTGTTTAACCTGGATACCGGGGGGTCTACAACCGGGGGAGATGCCCATTTTTTCAGAAGGCTCTCCTCAAAGGGGTAACGGACCGCCATGCGTTTTAGGACCGAAAAGGTCCTCTGTGGTCGTTCCAATTCTTTGTCTATAAACTTACCAAAATAAGTTACATAAGGAAACACCTTAGTAGTGCGGGTCAGCTTGTGGGACCCAAAAGGGACCAACACCTCAGTAGATGTCCCAGCCATATGTCGCATCCTCCAGCTTGAGGGTTTCCCGCACAGCGGTGATAAGTGCTCCGACAAGCGCCTCCTCCTGCGCTGACCCTGACACGGATTATTCCTCACTGTCCGAATGGTCCTGGTCCGCATACTCTGACACTTCAGAACAGGGGTCCTGTGTCACAGCCAGGCCCGAGTCTGAATCCGAGCTTTCCCCAGAAGATGGTGGGGGGAGAGGGCGTTTTTACCCCCCTTTCGCCCGCACACCGCCTCCATCCTGGCAAAAAATTATTCCAGGACCGCCGACAAAGCATCCACAGGTACTGCAGGTGCAGGGGCACTGGTTGCTACCACCGGAATGTCTATGAAAGAAGCGTCATCTTCTGACGCCATGCTGACCCGCTCACCTGACAGCCACTCAGGGACTAAGTCAAGGTACAAAAAGGGCCCATCCTCCTAGCTGCCACAGACCGAGGGGTATTCCCAGAGGACTCACCGCCCTGACCCAGGCACTGCTCAGCACTGCCGTCCGCTCTAACTCCTGCACAGTGTGTGCCTGAGGTGTCTCTGAGGTGATTTGCCATTCGCGCCGTTCAGAATGACAAACAAGCGCTAGAGGCCAAAACCAGCCATAGCAATAGAAACAGTGCGGCTACAAGAAAATGGCCTCCGCTGTATTAGCAATAGGAACAGCGTGGCTACAGGAAAATGGCGCTGGCGCATCCAAAATGGCTCTGATTAGTTTCTGAGGTAAAAATAAAGGCCGCGAAAAACACTGGGTCTCCGAACGGAGGCCCCCAAAAGGCAGTCCACCCACACTAGAGCGGACCTGGACACACCGCGCAGCCCCCAGCCAGGACCCGGAGCCCCCATCAGGAACCCCCCGGTGAGGTACACAGCAGGCCCAGCAAAGCATGGGGAGGAGGGTTGGATGGGGAGAGAGGAAAGGGAGGGCTAGAGACCCCCTAATCGACCACCCCAGGATTGCCCAGCTGTTCCATCCTGCCAAGACAGGAGGAACCTTACTTACCCGTCCCTGCGAGGACTGCTGGACACGTTGCTGACAGACCCATCACCGAGCAGTACGGAGTGGCTGTCGGCCACGGCCCACTGTGACTGGACAGCAGTAGCCCGGTCATATGTGGGCCCCGGAGCATATAGCTCACTGGCCACCCCTAGAGCAAGCAGGGTATGTCGTGGCCGACCCAGCGCGTAGCTAAAGGCCTGCTCACGCTCGATGGCCGGACTGGGGAGACTATAAGGATCTATATTATCCAGCCTGTCACCCAGCCGGCAGTTGATAGTAGATCTCAGGATCAAAAAGTAAAAATAAAAATAAAAAGTTCTCCAGGACCAATGGGCCCCTAGGAAGCCAGGTCCTTCTACTACACTAGGCAGAAAAAAACTGAGCTGCTGAGTGCAGGGTTGAGGGGTTATGACCAGAGGGACCGCACCCTGGGCGGGGCTGTTCAGCTTTGGTATAATTACATGTTTTTAAATATCTAACATGTCTGTCTAGTCCTCTCCTAATAGACGGAACATAACCCTAATATCAAGACTTAAGGAAGCTGTGTCCGTCCATGGACGAAAGAGAAAGTATTTTTCACAGCTAGCGTAAGGATTTGAGTCTGTATTTATTTAGGGTCAAGTGATCCCTTGTAGAGACCTTGGAGCCTGTTTTACTGTACACATGGAGGTTGCTTGTAGCTTTAAAAGTAAGGTAGGACATAAATGAGGTGCATAATACTGGGATCCTGAGATAATGATTGCCTAGGATTCTGCTTAAGGCCCCTTTCACACTTGTACAAACTGAAACTCGTGCGATTTTGACGTGACTTTGCCGTGCAACTTTGACGCAACTTGAAGCAATGCCTGTATAATCTTGAGGTCTATGGACCAAAGTAGTGCAGAGCAGAGGCGTAATTAGAATCTTCAGGGCCCCGGTGCAAGAAACCATGAAGGGCCCCCACCAGGGGCGTTGCTGGGTCTACAAAAGATCTCGGGCTAGAGCCCATAGCAGCGAAGTAAAGAAAGTCATAAACTTAATATACATGTGTGTGTGTGTGTGTATATATATATATATATATATATATATATATATATTATCGTTACATATCTGAGTGCGGATCCCCCACTTACATCGGGGTCCCTAGAGAACCCCCACTTATGTCAGGATCCCCAGACCCCCCCTCATTACATCAGTGTCCCCAGAGAGCCTCCCCTTACATAAGGGTCCCCAGAGAGCCTCACTACTTACATCAGGGTCCCCCTTTTTTTTGAAGAACACCAGCTAATGAGGCTAAGAAGAGGATGAGAGGAACAGGTCCAAAATTGTTACAAAGAAGCTCCAGAGAGCCAGTTAAAGCTCATTGCATTGCAAGAGATCACTAGAAATCCAGCCAAAACCCCTTAAAATGAATTTCCTATTATAAGATAAATACAAAAACTAGATTTTGTTCAAGACAGAGATTCCCCCACATCATTCAAACCACTTCCTCTGAGTTTAGGTTGTTCTGGACCTGCCCAAGCCTGGGGTTGGACAATGAAGGGAGAGGTAGCACAGGGATTAGCTCATCTCCTTGTCACTCTATCTCCTCCTATCAGCATCGGAGGAGATAGCAGAGTGATAAGATTGACTCCTTGCTTCTTCCTTTCACGCCTCAATTCTGCTGCACAGGGGCTGTGTCAGGGGACTAACCTAGAGAGGAATGCGCAAAGGCCTGGCATGTGTGCCAATTCTCAACATGGCCACCCTAATCTGCACAGTCAAACGCATGGACATTTGGTGCACGTACGTGAGTAATGGTGCACGTCTGTAAGCACCGGCGCACTCTGTGTGCAATAGTTAATGGCGCCTAATGGCCTTTATAAGGACAGCACTCTTGCTCAGAAGTTCCTGGTTGATCATCAGCTTCCTGTATCCTGTATTACAGTGTGTTCAGTATTCATGGATTTCCCGTTACCGACTCAGCCTGTTCCTGGACTTATCTACAGCTTCTCTCCTGGCTCTGACCTCGGCTTGCTCTCATGGACTCTGCGTCTGCTTACTTTCTGTGTATGACCCCAGCTTGTTCCTGACTACGCTCCTGCTCTTGTTCCTCATGGCTTATCCACTTTGTAGGACCCTGGCACTGACTTCTGACTATGTCTTCTGCTCCAAACATGCTCCTCAGATCCATCTTCACATCCAAGGTGTCACCTGACACCCTGTCATCCCTCTCCAGCTCTGCCTTCATAAGGTGTCTCATTACTACACACCATCAGGCAACTACAGGGCTGGCAACCGTGCAGCACCTCCTGTCACCACCTTCAGAGATGCTCTGCACTCAACTGCAAGGGGAGCTCTCTCATCACTTCGGCTTCTGAACAGGTATGTGACAGAATGCAAGAAGCTGATACTAGGTCAAATTTAGTCACTTACATAACTTGCATTCAAAAAATACATATACTGTAATTGGGTAAAGATTAACCCTAGGCAGATAAATTAGATGCAAATTAGTGCAGAGTTTAGTACATAGTTAAATTTATTTGTTAAATGCAAGCATTATAGGCACCTGAATATCATGAATTAGCACCAAATTTACAACATTTATCTTTTAATATACTCCCAAAGTTGTATGAGACATTTTCAGACAATTTTGCAGGACACTACAGTTCAACATTAACATATTGAGGACTATTTTAACTAAATCTGTTTAAATGTGGTAAAAGATTGGAAAATATGTAATTTATTAATTGCTATATTGCAAGTGATGCATTTATTACATACAGTAGTTATCTTCAACAAACAGTCAGTGAAGTGCAATAACCATGATCCTCTATGATTCAGCTTCATATTTTTGTGGTTAAACACCATTAAGGTGGTCATTAGAACTCTTTTTACTGTATATGGGTAGGTTGATGCAGTGTTTTAGAATGACTTTATTTTCATTGAAGTTGTGATTTGATATTGTGCTATGTTGATGGCATTAACATTATATATTAATAAAAAATATATTTTAGATCATTATGTGGTGTCACTGTGTAAACCTTTTTGAATGTATTCTAGTTGCAATGTTTATAAATAAATGCATTGTCTCCCGCTGTTAAAAAGTTTTTGACGTCCTATCTATCACCCAGAGAGTAATATTATTATTTAACTACTTTACCCGCAGGCCAATTCTGACATTTGTCACATACATGTAAAAATCAGCATTTGTTTTGCTAGAAAATTACTTAGAACCCCCAAATATTATATATTTTTTTAAAGCAGTGACCCTGGAGAATAATAGGATTTTTATAACAGCTTACCTGTAAAATCCTTTTCTTGGAGTACATCACGGGACACAGAGCGACATAGTCATTACTAATGGGTTATATAGATATCGTCAGGTGCTGGCACTGGCAACTTCCAAAACCGGAAGTACCCTCCCCTATATAAGCCCCTCCCATCCGGGAGCACCTCAGTTTTGTAGCAAAGCAATAAGTGTCCCCAAAGAGGGGCGGGAGCTCTGTGTCCCGTGATGTACTCCAAGAAAAGGATTTTACAGGTAAGCTGTTATAAAAATCCTATTTTCTTTCTCGTACATCACGGGACACAGAGCGACATAGTCATTACTAATGGGATGTCCTAAAGCAATGCCAAATGAGGGGGGGGATACACCATATATAAGCTGAGCGCTATCAGACATGAGGATCTTTTGCGGCCTGCAACACACTGCGCCCAAAGGCGACATCCTCCTGACTTCTAACGTCCACCTGGTAGAACCTAGTAAACGTGTGTACTGAAGACCATGTTGCGGCCTTACAGATTTGAGCCAGGGAGGCCTGGTGATGCACTGCCCATGAAGTTCCAACTGCTCTCGTGGAGTGCGCTCTAACTTTGAACGGAGGCGGTCTCCTTCTCAAGCCATAGGCTTGCATTATGACCTGTCGAATCCACTTGGCTAAAGTAGATTTTGACGCTGCCTGACCCTTTCTGGGGCCTTCCGGCAGAATAAACAAAGTATCCGTTCTGCGAATCTGAGCAGTAGCTTTTAGATAAGCTTTAACTGCTCTTACTACATCCAAAGAATGCAATAACTTTTCCTCTACCGAAGTAGGTTTGGGGAAAAAAGAAGGAAGAACCACATCTTGGTTCAAATGAAACCTCGATACCACCTTAGGAAGAAAGGCTGGATGAGGACGTAACACTACTCTGTCCTTATGGATAACCAGATATGGCTCCTTACAGGACATAGCTGCTAATTCCGATACTCTTTTAGCCGAACAAATGGCTACTAGAAAAATCAATTTCCTGGTGAGAAGCACCAAGGAAATATGCTGTAATGGTTCAAATGGTTGTTTCTGTAGAACCGACAGAACCAAGTTTAGATCCCATGGACATATGGGAATATTAACCGGAGGACTAATACGCATCACTCCTTGTATAAAGGCTTTGACTAGCGAATGCGAAGCCAAGGGCCTTTGAAAAAATATTGACAAGGCCGAAATCTGACCCTTGATAGTACTCAAGGCAAGCTTCCTATCTACAGCCCATTGTAGGAAGTCCAGAATCCTACCTATTACGTTTTTACGTGGATGCCATTTCTTGGCCTCACACCAGGCGATGTACGCCTTCCAGATTCTATAGTAGATCTGCCTGGATACCGGCTTCCTGGCATTGATCATGGTAGATACCACAGAATTAGAGAGCCCTCTCTTTTTTAGAATGTGGGCTTCAATAGCCAGGCCGTCAAACCTAGGGCTGGTAAGGAAGGGTGGTATATCGGTCCTTGCGAAAGCAGGTCCGGACGACGTGGGAGAGTCCAAGGACCCCCCACTGATATTTTACAATCTCTGCGTACCACGCTCTTCGGGGCCACGCTGGAGCCACCAGAATCACTGGTTTCTTTTCTACCCTGATTCTGCGGAGTAATCGAGGTAACAATTGTGGCGGTGGAAATGCATATATCAGCTTGAACTGATCCCAAGGTAACACTAGGGCATCCGAGCCGCAAGCTAGGGGATCCCTTGTCCGAGAGACAAACCTGTCCACCTTTGCGTTGAATCTGGATGCTAGAAGATCTACATCCGATGTTCCCCACCGCTGACATATTGTCCAGAAAACCTCGGGGTGAAGGGACCCTTCCTCTCGGCATAATTGCTGGCGACTTAGAAAGTCCGCCTTCCAATTCTCCCCTCCTGGAATAAATACCGCAGATATGGCTGGGACATATCTTTCTGCCCATTTCAGGATGTAATTTACTTCCCTCTGGGCTGCACGACTCCTGGTGCCCCCCTGATGATTGATATATGCCACTGCTGTGGCATTGTCTGATTGAATTCTGACAGGGGACCCTTGGAGTTTGGATGTCCATGCTACTAGGGCATACCGGGCTGCTCGTATCTCTAAGAGATTGATGGGCAGGGCCTTTTCTGCATCCGACCATCTGCCCTGGAGAGACCATTGCTCCAGTACTGTTCCCCAGCCTATAAGGCTGGCATCTGTAGTGACCACCTTCCAAGAAATCGGACTGAAGGATTTCCTTTTTTCCAGATTCTGGGGAACCAACCACCAACGGAGGCTCTTGCGAACGGAAGGGGACAAGGACATTGTAAGTCTAGGGCCTGAACTTTTTTGTTCCAGGCTGACAGTATGGCCCCTTGCAAATTCCTTGAATGGAATTGACCGTAGGGTACTGCTTCGAATGATGCCACCATCTTTCCCAGCAGCCTCATATACAGGCGTATGGACGGCTGTCTTTTTTGTACCCACTAAGTGGATCAAATCTTTCAAAGACAACACCTTTCCTCGAGGCAAGAATATTTTTCTCTGGCCTGAATCCAACCTTAGCCCCAAGTATTCCAGACTTTTGACTGGTTTTTAGGGGTGACTTGTCTCGGTTGATAATCCAACCGTGAGATTCCAGATACTTGATTGTCTTGTGAACGACCACGTCTAGTTTTTTCACTGAGTGGTCTATCAGCAACAAGTCATCTAGATATGCCATTATCATTACACCTTGTGTTCTTAGATTGGCCAATAAAGGGCCAGAATTTTTGTAAACACTCGTGGTGCTGTGGCCGAACCGCAAATAAGCATCTTTGATGTCGATCGCGGCTAACCAATTCTCCCCTTGTAGGGCAGTGGCCACCGATCGGATTGACTCCATTGGAAAGTCCTGATATACAGGAACTTGTATAGCCCTTTTAGAATTAATATGGGCCTCCCGTCCGCGTTTGCTTCGGGACTGTAAAGAGGTTTGAGTAAAACCCGAACCCTCATTCTTCCAGGGGAACCTCCATAATTACTCCTTGGAGCAATAGTTGTTCTAGTGCCAACAGGAGGGACTCTCTCTTCCGGGGATCCCTTGGCACGTTTGACCTCAAAAATGGGAAGGAGGAGAGTCTTTTAACTCCAAACTGTATCCCAAACATACTGCGGAGAGCACCTATCTGTCTTGATCGTGTCCCACCAGGTCTCTTGCGAACAACTGGAGTCCTCCCCGCACCCGACTGAGTGGGGGCTTCAATGAATTTAACTTTGGGGGAGGTTTTGTACCTCCCCTGACCCAGGGTTTCTCATTACCCTGCTATTGTCCCTGTTTTTTACCCCTGGGAATTGACCGAGGAGGCCGTCGGAACTGTTACACAGCCGATGCCCCAGGGACTGGAGAAGCAGGCCTCTTAAAGAGGGACCTCTAACTCTGTTTTTAACCGGCAAGAGCGTATTTTTACCGCTGGAAATTTTCTGGATATATTTGTCCAGGTTTTCCCTGAATAAGCGTTCACCATGAAATGGGACGCTAACCAGCCATTCTTTACAGGGAGCTTCAGCAGACCAGTTTTTGAGCCATAGGAGCCTACGCATATGTACTATAGACAGCGTAAGGCGGGAGGCCTGATGGACTGAATCCTTTATGGCGTCAACCGCAAAGCCTAAGGCTCTAGGTAGATCAGCTAGGGCAAAGCCTGCTGATCTGTCAAGTCCCTCAAGACCTGTTTCAACTGATCCTTCACTGCTTAGCAGACCCCAATAGCTGCTACTGCTGGTTGTGTCACCAAGCTTGCTGTAGAAAGAAGCAGATTTTCATAAGGACTCCAATCTTTTATCTATTGGGTTCTTGAACATTTGGACATTATCCACTGGACATGTCAGTGATTTATACATACAAGAGATGGCTGCGTCCACTGTAGGGACCTTCCATTTTTTTTTTTTTTTTTTGATGAACTTATCCTCCATGGGATAGACCACCGGAAATCTCTTGGGGGAATAAATATTTTCTCAGGACGTTCCCGATCCTGGTAAATGAGCCCTTTCAGTAAAGGGTGAAGTGGAAAAGAACAGACAGTCTGGGGGCTTCTAGCGACCCCAACGAGGATACAGTAGTGGTTGATGGTTCCGCAAGGTGCATTTTTAAATGCTGATCGGACCATGTTAGTCAGAGACTGAACCCATAATCTTTCAGCTTGAGATGCTGAGAAAAGGTTCCCCCACTGTTGATTCCTCTATAACAGAATCAACCTCATCCTGATCCCCTTCAGGCAGGTCGATCCCTGTATGGGACTGTTGCTCTGCTAACAGGCACTCTGAAGGAGGAGACGGAGATCGGGCGTGCTTTCCCTGACAGGGAGGCAGCGATAAATGTTGACAATCTCTCTCTAATCCTCCCAGAGCTGAGGAAAAAACCTCCTCTGTTACATACACAGGAGCAGGTGAACTGAGGACAGCCACAGTACCAAGTACCCCTGCGGGGTCTCTACGGTCACTTACCTCTGAACTTCAGGGGAGACTGGTGCAGCAGAAGTATGCCCAAGATCCTCCAAGCCCGATGAGACCCCCTTCGCTTCCTGGAAGATTCAGTTCCGGAGCTTCTGGACGGCATATTCCTAAGCCTAAAGCTGAGGTATTCCAGCCGTAATACACCACTTTTACTGAGAATAGTCTAGCACAATTGCTGCTATATCACAGTTGGTGTCTACTAATGTGCCTTTCTAGGGGATGCCTGTATCAACCGCTTGCTGTATGCCCTTTTTTAAATGTTGCCAGCTCTGTCTCTGTACTTCATAGCCAGCTCACCACACAAAACTGTGGTTTTTACATGCTGGGACGCCCGCACATGCGCAGAAGCGCTGCGGCGCACACAGAGCGTCATCCCCCAGGCTCCGCCCCCTTTCCTGGCTCACCTCTATATATAGAGGCGTGTACACGCGCGGCCACGTGCGCCTTCGGCGCTAATTTTGAAAAGTGGAGACTAGGGACAAGAGCCAGGGCCCCTCTTTGCCGCAGGCCGGGGGATGGACGAGTATTGCAACATGGCAGAGGAAGCAGTTTCGATAAGATAACTCACCATCTGCCTGGACTTGCTCTGCTGAGAAGAAACTAGTCCACATGACAAGAAAACATTCCACAGCGGCCTCTAGTGGACAAACACAGGTACCGCAGTCTAATATATATGTAGAAAAAATTTATTTATTTATTTATTTATTTATTTTTTCTTGACCACCATTAAAAATTATTACATTTTTTTTAGTAGTTACAGGCATGCACAGAATTTTGCGGGAATACCATTAGATAACAGACAGAAAGACAAATTAGGCTTGGGGGTCCCCCAATAGAACCAAGTTCCTGGGGGCCCCCACTTACCTGTTCCCCGCCGCAGGACTTTGTTTGGTCCACAAAAGCCCAAACTTCACCTATCACGGCAGGCATTGTAATCAAACCTTCAGGGACCGGGTTCCCAAGGATTCCACTCCCCTGGACCTGTATAGCACCCTGCACAGAAAACATCTTGGTCGTGGGTATGACCAGAGCTCTGGATCCCAGGGTCCAGCTCTCCTAAGAGAAGCATTACAGGCAAAACCTTGCTCTTCTCTGCAAGGCCCGGGTACCGACCGTTTAGCTATGAAGCTTTTTTGGTCGGATCCGGAATAGCTTACTGAGGCCCAAAAGAACCTGTACGCAAGCTCAGTGAAAAACACATGTTTCTTCTTGGCCAACACCTTAGACACTGGCAAAAAACTGAGGTGCTCCCGGATGGGAGGGGCTTATATAGGGGAGGGTACTTCCGGTTTTGGAAGTTGCCAGTGCCAGCACCTGACGGTATCTATATAACCCATTAGTAATGACTATGTCGCTCTGTGTCCCGTGATGTACGAGAAAGAAAAATGATGGTATTGAAATTTTTTATGTCACACAATATTTGCGCAGTCTTTTTTAAAGCACATTTTTTTAGGAAAAAATACACTTTGATGAACTTTAGTGCGCACAAACACAATATAATACCCAATCTTATGTAAAATATAACATATGATGTTACACTGAGTAAATAGATACCTAACATGTCACTCTTTAATATTGTGAAAGCCTGTGGAATAACGACAAACTACAGTACTCAAAAATCTCCACCTCCATGGGTGTTGCTTTAAAAGCCTTTACAGGCTTATGAGCCAGGCTCTGTGTCCATGAATACACACAGCGCTGCTCAGCCTTACCCCCACTCTCTGCTCACTGGATTTGAATTTAAGTATGGGGGGGGGTAGAAACAGGCACTGAAAAGTTTTTAACCTCCTTGCATAGAATGCATTAAGGTAAAACAGCCTTGTGACTTTAGAACCAGGTAACAATTACCGTATATACTCGAGTATAAGCCGACCCGAATATAAGCCGGGGCACCTAATTTTAGCACAAAAAAATGGGAAAACGTATTGACTCGAGTATAAGCCTAGGGTGTCCATCTGCATGCCTCACTTTGCCTCACTGTGTCCATGTGCATGCCTCACTGTGCCTCACTGTGCCCATGCCTCACTGTGCCCATGCCTCACTGTGTCCATGACTAGACTGACGTTTAACATGGGAGTCTATGGAAGGGGTGCCCGGCTTTGAAAAATCGGTCCCCCAGACAACAAACTTAGGGGATAAATGGGGCTACGTGTGTGCCAAGTTTTGGGTCCAGGGGACCTACGTTCGGCCAGTACCGGGTCCCTAAAATCACCGGAGAAATTACAGTTTAACATGCGAGTCTATGGAAGGGGTGCCCGGGTTTTAAAAATCAGTGCTCCCCGGCCGTAGGTCCCCCGGACAACAAACTTTGCACACTTGTAGAGGAAGAGTGGAGCTACATGTGTGCCAAGTTTGGGGTCCAGGGGCCGGTACCGGGTCCCCAAAGTCTGGGAGATCAGGTGCAAAAAGGTGACTCGAGTATAAGCCGAGGGGGGCATTTTCAGCACAAAAAAATGTGCTGAAAAACTCGGCTTATACTCGAGTATATACGGTAGTTGACATTTTAAAAAATCGAACTGAAGGCACACAGATAATATACAGTGCCTCATGAAAGTGAGTACACCCCTCAAATTTTTGTAAATATTTTATTGTATCTTTTCATGTGACAACACTGAAGAAATTACACTTTGCTACAATGTAAAATAGTGAGTGTACAGCTTGTATAACAGTGTCAATTTGCTGTCCCCTCAATATAACTCAACACACAGCCATTAATGTCTAAACCGTTGGCAACATTAGTGAGTACACCCCTAAGTAAAATTGTCCAAATTGGGCCCAAAGTGTCAATAATTTGTGTGGCCACCAATTTTTTTCAGCATGCCTTAACCCTCTTGGGCATGGTGTTCATCAGAGCTTCACAGGTTGCCACTGGATTCCTCTTCCACTCCTCCATGGCGAAATCACGGAGCTGGTGGATGTTAGAGCTCTTGCGCTCTTCCGCCTTCCATTTGAGGATGCCCCACAGATGCTCAATAGGGTTTAGGTCTGGAGACATGCTTGGCCAATCCATCACCTTTACCCTCAGCTTCTTTAGCAAGGCAGTGGTCATCTTGGAGGTGTGTTTGGGTTCATTATCATGTTGGAATACTGCCCTGCGGCCCAGTTTTCTGCTTCAATATGTCACAGTACATCCGAGTTCATTGTCGCGATCTTGCCCGAGCCTAGACCATGTCTGTGACGTCAGCCGACAAGTGGGCTTCAGCTCGCTGTCTGCAGAAAACAGGTCACAGGAGTGCAAAACAAACTGCACTCCTGTGATTCACTAAAAGTACAGCCAAACAAGCTTTGGCTGTACTTCTTCTTTAATGATTAATACTCTAAATGGTCTAAGAATATTAGTGGTGTACCCCAAGGTTCAGTGTTGGGACCCTTACTTTTTAACATATTAATAAATGATATAGAGTTTGGGATTAAAGGTACCATTTCAGTGTTTGCAGATGACACCAAGTAGAATAGCATCCTTACAGGTAGAATAATATCCTTACAGGATGTCTCCAACTTACAAGGAGACAAATGCGTATTAATGTTGATAAATGTAAAGTTATGCACTTGGGGGGCTAAAAATATGCATGCATCATACATTCTAGGAGGAGACCAGCTGGGGGGGGGGGGGCAATGATTTAGAAGGATCTGGGTGTTCTGGTAGATCAGAGACTTAATAATAGCATTCAATAAAAAGCTGCAGTTGCTAAGGCTAGCACAATACTTTCTTGTATTAAAAGAGGTATACAGTAGACTCCAGAGAGAAAGAGAGAGAGAAAGAGAGATCATTTGCCCCTGTACAAATCATTAGTTAGACCTCATCTGAAATATGCAGTTCAGTTTTGGACACCAGTTCACAAAAATACAACTGGGGAACTGAAGAAAGTGCAGAGAAGGGCAACCAAACTGATAAGAGGCATGGAGGAGCTCAGCTATGAGAAGAGATTAGAGGAACTGAATTTATTCTCTCTTGAGAAGAGCAAATTAAGGGGGGATATGATCAACATGTATAAATACATAAGTGGCCCTTATAGTGAACTTAATGTAGCGCCCTGTTCTTATTGAATAGGGGCTGTCTGTAAATTTAATGTTATCTGAGCTGTAAATAGCTCAGAGTGATTGTGTAAAGTGATTTTCTTCTGTTTCAGTTTGGCTGTGTTGTGCACATTTCCCACTGTCCCCAGTAGGTGTCGCTGTCACTACAGGCCAGTGTGAGACTTACAGCAAGCCAAGTGTATTGACTGTTCTTTCCCAGAAACACCCCAGTGGGAGTGTTCTTACTGCTGTGCATTCTGGGAGAGGATATTTAAGGGACAGACGCCATGTTTTCATTCTCTCTTCTACCCAGAGGCCCGCTGGCTCCCTGACAGAATGGCCCTCCTGGCCTAGGGCTGTGACTCTTCTACCTTGGGCCCTGCTGGCTCGAGGCTGTGCTACTACAAGTAGGCCCAGAAGTCTGTCTGGGGCCTACTTAACTGATGGTGGTCCTGTGCTGTCTTGCCTGTGGGAAGAAACCACTCAAACTGAGAAGCTTCCAGGGGAGGACCTTGCTGGAAAGAACTGAGCTGAGGCTGGTTTCTCAAGAAGGGCCTGGTGACTCGTTTGGAGGATGCACCCAAGTTAACCAACCTCACAGTACTGCCGGATAGCTTAAAGGTTCTGGTACTGTGCAACTGACCTACAACTAACTGACTGCTGGTTACACAATCCTGTGGCAGAGGATTATCCAGGAGTTCCACGTATCGCTAAGTCTGTGGCAGAGACTTGTCCGTGCATCATACCAGTGTCATTTTTACAGTAATCAGTGTATATTTATAGCACTGATCGCTGTAAAAATGACAATGGTCCCAAAATTCTGTTAAAAGTCTCCCATGTGTCCGCCATAATGTCGCAGTCATGATAAAAATCTCTGATCGCCGCCATTACTAGTAAAAAGAAAATTATTAATAAAAATGCCATAAAACTATCCCCTGTTTTGTAGACGCTATAACTTTTGAGCAAACCAATCAATAAACGATTATTGCGTTTTTTTTACTAAAAATATGTAGAAGAATACATATCGGCCTAAACTGAGGAAAAAAATTTAATTTTATATATTTTTTGGGGATATTTATTATAGCAAAAAGTAAAAAATATTGCATTTTTTTCAAAATTGTCGCTCTATTTTTGTTTATAGTGCAAAAAATAAAAACCGCAGAGGTGATCAAACACCACCAAAAAGAAAGCTCTATTTGTGGGAAAAAAGGACGCCAATTTTGTTTGGGAGCCACGTCGCACGACCGTGCAATCTTCAGTTAAAGCGACGCAGTGCCGAATCGCAAAAAGTGGCCTGGTCCTTTAGCTACAAAATGGTCCGGGGCTTAAGTGGTTAAGTCTAGAGCAAAAGAGATTTAACCTTCACATTCGTAAAGGCTTCTCCAAAGTAAGAGCTGTGAACATGTGGAATAGTCTCCCTCAAGAATCAATTCTGGTTTTAAAAAAGAGCTGAATACATTATTATTATTATTATACAGGATTTATAAAGTTTGCGCAGCGCTTTACAACATTAGGACAGACAGTACAATTACAATACAATTCAATACAGGAGAATTCAGAGGGCCCTACTTGTTAGAGCTTACAATCTAGGAGGGAGGGTCAAGTGATACAAAAGGGTAATAGCTGTGAGGGATGAGCTGATAAAGAAAATAGAAGTGCAGTTGTTAGGTGGAGGCAGGATAGGCTTCTCTGAAGAGAAAAGTTTTCAGGGATTGCCTAAAAGTGGATAGATTTGGAGACAGTCTGACAGATTGGGGTAGGGAATTACAGGGAGAGACTCAGGAAAAGTCCTGGAGGTGAATATGGGAGGAGGTGATGAGGGAGCTAGAGAGCAGGAGGTTTTGGGAGGAACGAAGAGGACAATTAGGTTGATATTTTGAGACTAGGCTAGTGATGTAGCTGGGGTCAGAGTTGTGGATGGCTTTATAACTTATTGTTAGTAGTTTGAATTTAATTTGTTGGGAGAGTGGCAGCCAATGGAGGGAGTGGCAGAGAGGGGTAGCAGACACTGAGCGGTTTGTAAGGTGGATGAGTCTGGAAGCAGCATTCATGATAGGCCGAAGGAAGGATAGTCTATTTAAAGGTAAGCCAATCAGGAGGGAGTTGCAGTAGTCGAGGCGAGGGATAACCAGGGAATGAATCAGGAACTTTGTGGTTTTATTGGTTAGAAAGGGACATAGTTTAGAGATGTTGCGGAGGTTGAGGCGGGAGAGTGATTGGATGTGGAGCCAAAAGGAGAGTTCAGAGTCCAGGATAACACCTAGCACCCTGACATGTGGGAATGGGTGGATGGTTGTGCCATTGCTCTTGACAGAGAAGTCAGGGGAAGTGGGGGAAGGAAATATTACGAGCTCGGTTTTGGACAAGTTGAGTTTGAGGAAGTGGTGTGACATTCAGACAGATATGTCTGTAAGTAATAAAATATAAATATCATATTAAAAAAACTAGAACATAAGTCCATATGATAAACAGCGCTAGTAAAGGATAAGTGTCCAAAAGCACATAGAGCACTTGAGTGATGACTATGCAACAGTCTAACTAAGAGTGAAGTTTCTTCTGTGGATACGGTCTGTAGTGCACCCTACACCAAATCCCAAATCTTCACCACGAGTGAGGCACGCTCCCCCTCTGGGGTACAAACTCACCAAAAAGATGAAAAAGATAAGCCTTTTAATCTGTAGGTAGTCTCACTCCAACTTCGGTCATCACCACCAGGGTAGTAAGGGTTAAAATCCTCCAGCCTCTCTGATGATCTCTGATCTCTGAGATCATCAGAGAGGCTGGAGGATTTTAACCCTTACTACCCTGGTGGTGATGACCGAAGTTGGAGTGAGACTACCTACAGATTAAAAGGCTTATCTTTTTCATCTTTTTGGTGAGTTTGTACCCCAGAGGGGGAGCGTGCCTCACTCGTGGTGAAGATTTGGGATTTGGTGTAGGGTGCACTACAGACCGTATCCACAGAAGAAACTTCACTCTTAGTTAGACTGTTGCATAGTCATCACTCAAGTGCTCTATGTGCTTTTGGACACATCCTTTACTAGCGCTGTTTATCATATGGACTTATGTTCTAGTTTTTTTAATATGATATTTATATTTTATTATTTATTATTTTTATATGTATGAGGTTCTCATTCGTATAAATTTAAATAGCTGCTGCATTTATATATTTTATATATTTTATCATTGTTTTAATTACCTTGATAAATTTTGGGCTATAATATCTACCCCTTATCTCCCTCTTGGCTGCAGAGTTGGAGGAGTGATATTCAGGACTAGCAGCCCAGCTCCTAGGCGCAGAGAAGTGCAATTTTGGGCCATTTATTTTGCACCTTCTTCCTATGTCTGTAAGTAAGTTAGTGATGCGTGAGGAGACTGATGGAGTGAGTTGAGGGGTGGAGAGATAGATTTGGGTTTCGTCAGCGTAGAAATTATATTGAAAGTCGTGGGAGGCAATCAACTGACCCAGGGAAGAGGTGTAAATTGAAAATTGGAGAGGACCCCACAGAGGACCCCGACAAGGAAGGGAAGAGGAGAGGAGGAAGTAGAATTGTAAGTGACACTAAAGGTGCGTTGGGATAGGTAGGATGAGAGCCACTGAAGAGCACAATCACATGGGTGACCATTACATTCCTAAAATGCACAAAATAAAACAGGAACAGAATTTTTAGAGGCATTAACACCAGGGGTAGTTGATCCAGGAAATATCCAATTGCCTCATGGCTTAGAAAGGAGTTATTCCCCCACTGAAGTGAATAGGATCATGGGATTTTTTGCTTTCCTCTGGATCAACCATGGGTATAGGATAGTGTACATGGAGGCTTTCTATGTGTGTGTGTGTGTGTGTGTTTTTATTGGTTGAACTAGATAAAGCTTGGTAATGGAGCACTAGATATAATGCATCATAGATCATAAATAGAGGGAGGAGGTGGTGAAGGGGTTAATGCACAGATTACATACAGTGACAGGATGAAAATGAGGGGGTTAATGTGCGAATGTGCTGTTGTTGCTGCATTACTTTCCCATTCATGGATTACTATTGCATTTCCTCTCCTTCCTCCATTGTAAATGGTAGGGGAGGGAACAACAATGTAAACAAAGTTTACATTTGTGATTGCTGTGGTTGATTATGACAGAAATATCATGGTAGAGAATCTCTTGGATTGGTTGTAATGATTACTCAGTTTACAGTTATTAATGGGTGCAATATCTGCCTGCGGGTTGTTTCTGCAGTGTTGTTTACAAACAGTGCTGGGGAAATAACAGTCCACTGTTGTTATTTTTCTAAACATATATGTTGGTAGTATTGTGGTTAAATGGGTATTTTTGTGTGTAGCAGGATGTCCATATGAAAGAAGGAATCCGGCTTCCTCCGGTGGTATAAGTGTTACAATGCAACTAATGCACTTTGGGACAGATATCAGCTAGGAGAAAAGACTTTGTTGCTTTTAGTAAAAGACAGACTACATTACCCAGGGTGCATTGCAACACCGCAAAGCATTCTGGGCAGACTACTTAAACCAGGGGAGGGGCCAGCGTCTCTCTCTCTGGATCCAGCTCTCAATCAAGCAGGAAGTTGGCACGGAGGCCTGCTTCCTAAGGATTAGGCCAGAAGCCTGGGCCTAAATTACGGGAGTGCCTGAGTGATTTCCAGCAGAGGATCGTCCACAGCGTCCTGTGATTGCCCAGCAGAGACCGGAGTCGTCCATCACCATATGCTGTTAGTGACGGAGTCCGGAGACTGCAGCTGAAGCAGAAGCGTGGAGATCGAGTGACCGGGACAAGCCAGAGGAGACTATCTGAAAGTCGGGCCTGTTTGGTGAGAAGGGCACCTGCCCAGAATTGACTACTACCTTAGAGGAAAGTGATTTAGTTAGTGCCAGCCACACTTCACCTATCACGCCACAGCTTGCGGCCTAGTGTATCTCACTGGAAACTATGTGATCAGAGATTGGTGCATCCGTCATTAGTGGGTGGCAGGCACACGAGTACTCAGGTATATTGCGGATAATTACAGCATCTTGTTGAAACCCTGTGGATTACAATTTAACTTGTGCACCGACGGTGGCTAGCGAAGACTTCATTGGAGAAAGGAACTTTGAGTGGGACGCAGATAGGCCTTGCTTACCTATTATAGGGAATGAACACGTGCAAGGTATTGCAATAAAGGGGGAGCTCGCGAGCAACCAGTTAGCCGTGCAGAGACACATATAGATACATGTACATATATATAGCTTATGTTATTTCCTGTTATTACCTAATCTCAGTGATACCTATCCTTATTGGTTTATTGACTCTGCAATGCGCATGCAGAGTCAACTGTGTGTATTAATGTGATTCTTTACCCTTCCCTTTTATACTGAGTAAAGGTACCTTTGATTAAGCATATAACTTGTGTGAAGTATCTCTGTCACTTAGAAGGACTAGTGACCAGCAAAGGTAATAACATTTACAGGCTATTGTGTGATGTATGCAGGATTGTGTCTCCTAATACTCAATAGGTCTCACACTCCTTATTCATATCAGTTGTGCTAAGGGAAGGTTTGAGCCACTTCCAGGGGTTGATAGGCAGGACGTAGACCCAAATCAAACAAACAGCAGCTCCTACGGGGGTAGTGCTACATGTGATTTATGCTTTTATTACCATGTGTAAAATTTTAAGTTCACAATTTCTGAAAACATGATTTCTACCAGTGCTTACAAACTCTGCAAAGGGGAAACAAAAACTTCTTGTCCAATGGTGTAATTCCAGCAAACTGAAAACATACTGAGAGCACAGTCTTCTAATTCCCCCTTGGAGGCACCATCTGTTTTCTTGTATAATTTTGTGCATTGGGTTATACTAATGAATACTGCATAATCACTGTAGTGTATATAGATTAACAATTGTTTTATATGTAGGGCAATATATTTTGCAAGTTACTAGAGCTCACAGCAAATTAAATGCAATTTATATCAATTTGCTTATTATGTGCAGTATAGTATACCATCCTGAAAATGCTAATGATGTATTGGAAACAAGGTTGACCTGATGTTCATTACATTACATTTTATGATGTAAAAATGCATTATTTCAGTGTTTCTACTTTGATATTTGATGAGTTAAGCAGAAATGATATCAATTAAAAGTGAGTGCAATCCTTATTTCCTGGAGAATCAATATTTGCTATATTGCAAGTATGGAATTTACAGATTCCTTTCTATAAAAAAAAAAGGTCATAAAGTAAGTATGGGAAATACAACTGCCTGATACCTTTGAAAATCACTGGTCTTTATGTTCATACTTTTTTTTAAAGCTCATTGATTCAAAGTATAGAAGACAAAGGGTCAGCATGACACCCTGATAACTAGCATTTTGAGACGGCTCTCATCAATAGCAACCACCTTGTTTCTATCAGGATAGGTTTGCTTAAAGTAACATAATACAGTAAAATCACCTGCCACCCACTTCTTAACCGGTTGTCTGTTTGCAGTAAACTTTTTCTTCTCTTCAGTGATAAATTTGTCTCAGACATATGCAAATCTGTCACAGTTGGCTGCCCAGGATTAAAGTGCACAGGTTTCAAATAATCAGAAAAACTTTCTCATATACCGTACTTTGCTTAAAGCTGAACTCCAAGATAAGTAAATATTGTCTAAATATAAAAGCAGTGGTGTATCATCCATGAATGCAATGTGTGCGGTGCACATGGGCCCTGAGGGGAGTGGGGCCCACTGTGCTCTAACACTCATTGCGCACATGAAGGAGCTACCTTTGCTCCACCTGTCTTTCAAAATGCCCCTCTTCCACTCTTATAGGCCCTCTGCTCCAGCAGCACTGATTCCCTTTGGCTTCCCGGCAGCTTCCAGCTTTTACTCCTCTTCCCTCCCACTGACTTCAAGTGCTTCAGGGGAGCCACAGGGGATTTAACTTTGAAAATAGATCTCCCCTACTGCTCCAACCCCCCTTTTACTGCTCCCTTCCTCACTGATTCCCGTAGCCCCTTTTCCTGCAGCGATGCTGGCTCCCCCTTCTCCCCCTCCCACCAGCTGCTGCTCAGGCAGGAGATTAGTGCAGTGTTCAGGATGGGGAGCGGGAGGGCTAGTATAAAGATATAATGTTTACCAGTCCTTTCTGAAGGAACACAGTGAGCGTTAGGTACAATTGCTCATGTGTTCATTCATCACTGAAGCATAGTAAACTGTGTTTACTATGCTTCAGTTTGTGAATGAATAGAAAGTCTCTGTACAGAGGCTTCTATTCACTTATCTACAGTGCAGCTAATACAGCAGAGAAAGGGAATGATGATTCTCCTCAGTCCCTTTCTGTGTCTCAAAAATGAGACATTAGGGTCTTTTTATACCCCTGATGTTTAATCAAAGCACCCACAACAAAAAGTAAAAAATATTAAAAATAACATTGTAAAAAAGAAAATAGCAAAGCCTCATTTACACAGGGCATACTACAATGAACACCCCTGTGAAGCTGTGTTCATGCGCATGGGGATGTAAAGGCAGTACAATTGATGTCAATTGGGAAGTAGCGGCTACATGGACACTGCTCTTGATTTGATATCCATGTGAGTATGGGTGCATGTTCATGAACTCACACTGTCTGCATTCGACGCTGTGCATCTACAGAGAGGTAAAATTGGGAGTAGCGACTGTGTCCGGGCAGCCGCTACGTCCCAATTGACATGAATGATACTACCTGCATTGGGATGCATGGAACACCTGTGCATCTCTGTGTGCGTAAACAGGGCCCTCACATGGACGTACACATTTAGTAGGAATTTAACAGGAATTTTGTAAGTTATGTTGCGTTTATGTGTGCTAATAGATATTTTAATGTAATTTTTGTAAAAAGAGTGATTTGATAAACATTTGTGCAACTATTGTGGGGATTGTACTGGGGGTCAGTCTGACCTGGAGGAGATTATACTGGAGGACAGATTGACCTGGGGGGGGGAGGGGGGATTATATTGGGGGGCAGATTGACTTGGGGGAAGGATTATATTGGGGGACAGACTGACCAGAGGGAAATAGATTATACTGGAGGACGGATTGACTTGGGGGGAAGGATTGTACTAGGGAGCAGACTGACTTGTTGGGAATTATACTGGGGGACAAATTGATCTATGGGGGAGGGGGAAGGATTTTACTAGGAGACGGACTGACCTGGGGGGGGTCATACTGGGGGACAGATTGACCTGATTTTACTGGGAGACAAAAAGACCTGGGGGAGGGTGTAGCCACCCTTTTTGCATGTTTTACCAGTGGTTTTAGCTGTGGGCCCATAGACTTTCTATTAAATTTTGTGTTTTGGGCACATTTTGTGAAAGTGCACCAAAAGTCCTGCTTGCTGCATCTTTGGTGCACTTTCCGAAAATGTGCACCCTAATAGAAATAAATACATTTGTCACATGCCTGACAAAGGGGTCCTGCGCGGCTCCGAAACGTTGTTTCTTTATTATGTGATCTATCTACAATAAAAACCTTTGGATGGTAATTGAAGATTGGGCTGGCGAATATACATTGACTTTTCATCTCTGGTATCCAGCTGGTAATCATTGCAGCACCCATTATTGCTGAGCCTTGTTTTCAGGAAGGTGTGCGATTGCAATATTTTTTTAAGACTATAACAATCTAATAGAAAGTCTATGAGACTATGGCTAAAACCATTATTTTTGCTAGCTAGCTGGTAAGTGTGCTGGGAAATACATTTATTTTGTTTGCTCTGTGCTTTACTCTAAATTGGGCCAGTTGCCATTTTTGTTTAACCTACTGGAATCGGTTCTTGGACATATTGGATGCCTTCAGCTGCCATTGTGCTCTGCTGGGCTTCTGGTGTGTTCCTGTGCCTTTAGGGAGAAATGGACTCCCTCCAGGAAAACCTGGTCTTAATTTATTCATTTCTATATATGTGTCAGTGAAACATTATAAAGAAGCACAGCATACTTCCTTTTGAAAACTAGATGGCAGCAACGTCGACAGTGGAAGCTGTCAGCTGCACACATCACATGACTTCCTGGCTGCCTATAAAAGACAGCCTAGATCCATGTTTAAGTTACTGGTTTATCTTTCAGCTTCCCTAGTTCCTTGCTTGTGTTTCCTACCTTGATACTACCGTTGTGACCCGGATTGACCCTGACCTGCTCCGATCTCTTCCAGCACCTGACCCTTGGCTTGTCTTTTGTACCTCTGCTACCTTTCTCCAGTGTTTGACCCTCGGCCTGCTTACGGATTACTCTACTAGGCTTGGAATTTAGCAACTTTCGGACATTCAGAAGCATTCGAATTTCCGAACAAAGCAATTACGAATAAGACCGAATCCGAAATAAATTATACCGCAAATAGCGAATGCCCGAATGTCTTCGGCATAATTCGTTATGAAAAAGTTACGAATGTACGAATCCATACGAAGCACAATAACACTCACTCTGCTCTGCTCTCTGCTTCTCCCACACCGTGCTGAACTCCCTCTCAAAATGGTGTACAGGGGCGGAGGTTATAGCCGCATGTAAAAAACGAAAGTAAAATACGAGATTTCGAATCCATTCAAAGCACAATAACACTCTGCTCTCTGCTTCTCCCTCACCGTGCTGAACCCTCTCAAAATGGTGTACAGGGGCGGAGCCTATAGCCGCATGTTAAAAACGAAAGTAAAATACGAGATTTCGAATCGTTACAAATAACCGCAATGTATTTAGAAAAGTACAAATCCATTCGAAGCACATTAGGCATAATAGGCAGCGTCGTTGTGAGAGAGACACGGAAAATTACGAATCAACGAACCCAAAAAAAGTTACGAAAGTAGGAGTTGTGTCCAGAATCAACGAAAAACAACGTACTCTACCGAAAGTACGAACCCAAAAAAAGTTACGAAAGTAGGAGTTGTGTCCAGAATCAACGAAAAACAACGTACTCTACCGAAAGTACGAATTATAAAGCAACAAAAAATTCAACGAAAAATGTCGCTTGCAAAAATACGAATGAGTCCGAACACGAAAAATCCCGTCTAGCAAAATTGCGAATGATTACGAATCAACAGGACCGGAAAGAAACGAACCGAAACGGAACGAATTTTTCCGTTGTGCACAAGTCTATACTCTACCAGTCTCCTGTGCTTGACCTCCAGCCTGCCTACGGACTTTGCTATTATCTCCTGTGCTCAAACCCCTGGCCAGATTACGGACTTGCTGTGTATCTCCAGTGTCTACTAGTACTGCACAGCTTCCAGCTCCACGTCATCCGCACGCAGACCTACCAGCCTGCCGGTACCTCGTGCCTCTTTGTGCCCTTCACCCTCTGTTCCACCACCAGGGGTGGAGTGCGCTTAGTCACAAGGGAGAACCGCTCTCAGCATCTCGGCCTCGGTGAGTACCCTCGTGACAGTATAAACCAGCCAAAATGTCCGAGGTCGACAGAGCGTGTTCTCCTCTTGAGGCCCTGTGTCAGCAGGTCACAGCCATTACGCAGGCAGTCCAGAAATTGCAGGAGGGTTATATCCAGATGGATGGACGTCTTTAGCACCTATCCAGGTCGCCCGCTTCAGCCACCACAGCTTCAGCAGTTTCTCCTGGGACCTCCTCTTCTCAAGCTCAGTCCAACCCTGCTGTCATTATGGCCGTTCCTGAACCACGGGTTCCTATTCCTGAGCGATTTTCGGGCAACCAAAAGAAATTCAGAGCTTTCAAGAACGCCTGCTCCCTATACTTGGCCCTCCAACCCAGGACTTTTTCTTCTGAAGTTGTCAAGGTGGGGTTCATTATCTCCTTATTATCTGAGGAACCACAAGCCTGGGCCCATGGTCTCATGGAGCAGAGAAGCCCCATATTGAACTCAATAGACACTTTCTTTGAATCCATGGCTCAACTGTATGATGACCCTCAGCGTACAGCCACAGCAGAGTCCGCCTTACATGCCCTGACCCAAGGAAAGAGACCAGTGGAGGACTATACGGTTGATTTCCGTAAATGGTCAGCTGATACAGGATGGAACGAGGCTGCCCTCAAATATCAGTACCGCCAGGGTCTCTCCGAGGCCCTTAAAGACGAACTGGCCCGGGTTGAGACCCCTACTACTTTGGAAGCTTTAATTCAATTGACCATTAAATTGGACAGACGCATGCGGGAGCGGCGCACCGAGCGTTTCCAGTCCACCCGACCTACCTGGATGCTACCCAAGCCTTCTCCAGTCCATCCTCCGTTCCTGGCTCCTCCTGTTGTTTCTGCTCCTGAGAGGGAACCCATGCAGCTAGGTTTGGTCCGAGCTCCACTCACCCCCCGATGAAAGACAGCGGAGACGCCAAGCCAACCTGTGCCTGTGTTGCGGCGAAGCGGGACATTACTTACGTAACTGCCCGTGAGACCCAGTAAGTCACGCAACCATTATGCTATGAACTATCAAGTTGCTGGTCCTACTCAAACTCATGTTACCCTTCCTGTCTCTCTACGGGTAGCGGGAGAGGTAATTCGGCTACTGGCCATAGTCGATTCGGGCGCATGCAGCTGCTTCCTTGATGCATCATTGGCTCAGAAACTACATGTTCCTCTCCTCAACAAGAGACAGAATCTCCTGGTTCGCTTAGCCGATGGGTCCTTACCCTGCTCAGGACCTGTTACACAAGAAACTGTTCCCATTCTCACTGTCACAGACTCAGGCCACCAGGAGCACTTATGTTTTGATATTATCTGCTCCCCCATGTTCCCTGTCATCTTGGGACTTCCATGGTTACAAGCCCATGATCCTCAAATTAGCTGGCTTAATAAAGAGATTTCCTTCTCCTCTGCCTACTGCTCCCAGCATTGTTTTGTTCCAGCTCCTGCCTCATGCCTAACTGTTCAACCAGTACCTGACCATCTCCAGCATGTCCCTCCCGTTTACCTCGAATTCAAAGACATTTTTGATAAAAAGAAAGCAGATTGTTTGCCACCTCATCGGTCTTACGACTGTCCCATTGACCTCCTACCTGGCTCAGAAATCCCTTTCGGTCGCATATTTCCATTGTCCGAGACCGAGTTGGAAGCTCTTCGGGTATACATAGAAGAGAATCTTGAAAAAGGCTTCATTCGTCCGTCCTCTTCACCGGCTGGAGCCGGTATCTTCTTCGTCGAAAAGAAAGACGGCTCCCTAAGACCTTGCATAGACTACAGGGAGCTCAATAAAATAACTATAAAGAACCGGTACCCGCTCCCACTTATCCCAGAACTGTTTCAGCGGTTTCGTACTGCCCGCATCTTCTCCAAATTAGACTTACGGGGTGCCTACAATCTTATCCGGATTCGTGCTGGTGATGAGTGGAAGACCGCCTTCAGGTCCAGGTTCGGTCACTTTGAATACTTGGTGATGCCGTTTGGGCTATGCAATGCCCCGGCAACCTTTCAACATCTGGTGAACGATGTCTTTCGTGAATATCTCGACAACTTTGTAATTGTCTACTTCGACGATATCCTTATTTTTTCTGCCACCATTGAACTTCACCAAACTCACGTAAAAAAGGTTCTCACAATTCTCAGAAACCACGGACTTTACCTTAAAGCTGAGAAATGTGAGTTCGAGAAAACTGTTGTCCAGTTCCTGGGGTTCATTATTTCCACCAAAGGGGTTGCTATGGACCCACAGAAAGTTAAAGCTAACCAGGAGTGGCCGGCCCCTACTGATAAAAAAGGGGTGCAAAGGTTCATAGGCTTCGCCAACTTCTATCGGAGGTTCATTAAGGGATTTTCATCCATCATCTCTCCCATCACTCAGTTGACCCGTCAGCAAAATCGCTTTCAATGGTCCCAGGAAACCCAGGAAGCCTTCGACAAGTTAAAACTCAGATTCATCTCGGCACCAATTTTACAGCATCCAGACCCGGCTTTGCCCTTTGTGCTGGAAGTTGACGCCTCAGAGACTGCTACAGAAGCTATTTTGTCCCAAAGACAGGGTCCCAAGGCTCTCCTTCACCCAGTGGCTTTTGCATCCCGGAAGCTAAGTTCCCCCGAAAGAAATTACGACGTCGGTGACCGGGAATTGCTAGCCATTAAATTTGCCTTGGAGGAATGGAGATATCTTCTGGAGGGTGCGTCCCACGCTATCATGATTTTCACAGACCATAAAAACCTGGAGTACCTCCAGACTGCCAAACGCCTCAGACCACGACAAGCCCGATGGGCGCTCTTTTTCTCCAGGTTTAATTTTCATATCACCTTCCGACCTGGTTCCAAGAATGGTAAAGCGGACGCACTCTCCCGGATGTTCCCCGAATTTCTTCAGACAACTGAACCTGACACCATCCTTTCTCCACAGAATTTTCTTCTCCTTGCTCAGCCCGATCTAAGAACTGCCACTGAACAGGCCTCTAGCCACTGTACCGACCCAGAGATATCTTCTCTAGAGAAACGGGGCAATCTGTTCTGGGCTCAAAATATTTTTGTCCCCCTGGAAGTAAGATCCTTGATCTTAAAGACATTTCACGATCACAAGCTTGCAGGTCACTTCGGAGTACAAAAAACCTCCGAACTGGTCTCTCGCTCTTTTTGGTGGCCAGGTTGGAGACGAGACTGTGAGAGCTATGTTTCTTCATGTATTTCTTGCCAGCAGAACAAGGGGCAAGGGCCAAATCCTGGGGCCTACTGAGACCTTTACCTATCCCGGAAAGATCATGGAAGGAGGTCTCTATGGACTTTATCGTGGACCTGCCCCCCTCTGAAGGCTTTACCACCATTTTTGTCATTGTTGACCGCCTCTCAAAGATGGCGCATTTTCTACCTATGATTGGTACCCCCTCTGCCTTAGACACTGCCAACACATTCGTTAAGGAAGTGGTGAGACTCCACGGGGTACCTGATAATATTGTCTCCGACAGAGGTGCACAATTCACCTCAAAATTTTGGAAGGAACTCTGTAAGTCATTAGAAATCAAGGTTTGTCTTTCTTCAGCTTACCACCCCCAGAGTAATGGCCAAACAGAGAGAACAAACCAAACTCTAGAACAATATCTTCGTTGTTTCTGTTCTTGCTCCCAGGACGATTGGTCTTCTTTATTACCCTTTGCGGAATTTGCCTACAATAATTCCATACACTCAGCCACCAACCAGACTCCTTTTTGGTCCAACTGTGGTTTTCATCCTTCCTTCCTCCCTAAAACCATCCCGGAAATCTCAGTACCCGCAGTACAAGATCGGATAACTTCTATTCAATCCAACTTCCAAAGGATCCAGGAAACCATGCAAAAAGCTCAGGATAATTATAAAAAACATTTTGACCGAGGAAGAAAAGCTAACCCGGCTTTCAAAGTAGGAGATGAGGTTTGGCTATCCGCCATCAACCTTAGACTCCCTTGCCCGTCACGAAAATTAGGACCAAAGTTCATCGGTCCTTTCAAGATCAAAAGAATGGTAAATCCTGTGGCTTTTGAGTTGACCCTTCCTGATTCTTACAGGATACATCCCGTGTTTCATGCCTCCCTGCTAAAACCAGTGGTCCCTAGTCCTTTTTTGGGAAGAGAAGAGCCTCCTCCTCCTCCAGTCGAGATTGATGGAGAGAACGAATTTGAGGTGGAAGCTATAATAAACTGTAGGAAGAGGGGTAGGCAACTTCAATACCTAATTAAGTGAAAGGGGTACCCGCCTGAAAATAATTCTTGGGAACCCTCAAGGAACATACACGCCCCACGCTTGATCCGAACTTTTCAGTTGGAACACCGAGAATTAATGTCCAGTTTGGGCGTCCAGAGGCCACTCCTCGGGGGGGGGCACTGTCAGTGAAACATTATAAAGAAGCACAGCATACTTCCTTTTAAACACTAGATGGCAGCAACGTCGACAGTGGAAGCTGTCAGCTGCACACATCACATGACTTCCTGGCTGCCTATAAAAGACAGCCTGGATCCATGTTTAAGTTGCTGGTTTATCTTTCAGCTTCCCTAGTTCCTTGCTTGTGTTTCCTGCCTTGATACTACCGTTGTGACCCGGATTGACCCTGACCTGCTCCGATCTCTTCCAGCACCTGACCCTTGGCTTGTCTTTTGTACCTCTGCTACCTTTCTCCAGTGTTTGACCCTCGGCCTGCTTACGGATTACTCTACCAGTCTCCTGTGCTTGACCTCCAGCCTGCCTACGGACTTTGCTATTATCTCCTGTGCTCAAACCCCTGGCCAGATTACGGACTTGCTGTGTATCTCCAGTGTCTACTAGTACTGCACAGCTTCCAGCTCCACGTCATCCGCACGCAGACCTACCAGCCTGCCGGTACCTCGTGCCTCTTTGTGCCCTTCACCCTCTGTTCCACCACCAGGGGTGGAGTGCGCTTAGTCACAAGGGAGAACCGCTCTCAGCATCTCGGCCTCGGTGAGTACCCTCGTGACAATATGCTGCAACATGGAGGCTCTCATAGACTAGAGTTAGGACCTCGCTATATAGTGACAGCAGGATCTACTACAGGAATAGTCCACTTCTTTGTGAACATTTTTCCACTGGATGGAGTTTGTTAAAGATTTTGGGAAGATTTTGGGAAGAGTGAAGTTTTTCAGGAGTGACCCAGTTATCACAGACTTCACATTCTATCTAGCTCCTTAATGTGTTGCCAACTTGCTCCTCCCTATACTAACATCACTTCCGGATCCTTGGAGCGAATGTTGACTAGATCCTACCTTGTTTTCAGTTTGTTACATCTGTTCTGTGTGTATCAGTAGCATTCTCAGGCTGAAGAAACAACTCGTGGATCCTTGAAGGAAAGAGAGCACAGTGACCACATGAAATGATGAGGAGTGCCTGCTAAGGGATATTGAATGGAGCTGTTTATATCCTAACTCTAGTGAGTGCATAGTTTGGGCGAAGGCTAACGTATACTGTATTTCCTTCATGAGTTTTGGCGGATCCTGCTGGATGTTATACATTGCTAGTTTAAAGCGGTGTTCCAGCCGTAAAAACACTGTAGCTGCTGACTTTTAATATGGACACTTACCTGTCCAAGGCGCCTGTGATGTCGGCCCCCAGAGGCCGATCCATCCATCGTATCTTGTGCAGGCACCGCCATCCTCACTAAGGGAAACAAGAAGTGGAGCCTTGCGGCTTCACTGCCCGTTTCCTACTGCGCATGCGCGAGTCGTGTGGCGCTTTGTGAATGGACGACTGTCTTCTGGGACACACACAGGTCCCAGAAGACAGCGCGCCCAAATTTCCCAGAAGACAACGCGAGGAGGAGAAGAATGAAGACTACCACGGAATAGGAAGTGGCAGATTAGGACGATCTGCCTAGCAACAGCCATTTCTGGTAAGTAAAAAAAAAATTTCAAATGTTTTTTAATGTATTTTAAGGAGCGTATCTATGTATTTTTTTAATTTTTTTTTAGGGTGGGCCTCTGCTTTAATCTATGTTCTAGTGAGCGTCTAGCACTCTTGGAATATCCACACTGGATGAACTTTCTTTCATCCAGTGTGGATATTCCATGCACTAATTTAGCTGCCTTCTGGACTTTTATTGAACTTTTTGTATCAGATTAATTTATTAAACACTGCACCACATTTTGTTTTTTCTGTTCACAAGGTTTTGTACAGCCACCTTGCGTGCCAGCTGCTTCTATCTGATGCACTCGCTACAGTATATACACTTTGCACATATTCACATTCTATCTGTTCAAGAAAAGGGAATGTTTTGCAGATTTTTGTAGGTCTCTTTGTACCCAAAAGAGCATGGCGAGACAGAGTCCGCTTGCACAATGTCAAGTTTTTTGCAGACAGAAGCAATATAGTGACAATCTGGGAGAGAAAAAAAACTTCTGCAGCTTAATCCAATATTTCACAAATATTCTCTTTATTTCCTTCTTTGTCTGTGTCCTGTAGGATTAGCATATCAGGATTAGATTCTGGGAGTAGGAGAAGAGGAGTACTGTTTTTGAGGTCTGGATGGAGATGGCTATATTAAGGTCACAATCTACAGTGCCTTTGCAAAAGTATTCACTCCCCTTGGCATTTTTTGTGTTTTGTTGCCTCACAACCTAGAATTAACATGGATTGTTTAAGGATTTGCATCATTTAATTTACAGAACATGCCCACAACTTTGAAGATGTTTTTTTTTTATTGTGAAGCAAACAAATAGGACAAAATAACAGAAAAAGTCAATGTGCATAACTATTTACCCCCCTAAAGTCAATACTTTGTAGAGCCACCTTTTGCAGCTATCACAGCTCCAAGTCGCTTTGGATAAGTCTCTATGAGCTTGCCACATCTTACCACTGGGATTTTTGCCCATTCCTCCTTGCAAAACTGCTCCAGCTCCTTCAAGTTGGATGGTTTGCACTTGTGAACAGCAATCTTTAAGTCTGAACACAGATTTTCTATTGGATTGGGGTCTGGGCCTTGACTAGGCCATTCCAACACATTTACATGTTTCCTCTTAAACCACTCAAGTGTTGCTTTAGCAGTGTGTTTGGGGTCATTGTCCTGCTGGAAGGTGAACCTCCATCCTAGCCTCAAATCACACACAGAGTGGTACAGGTTTTTATATTAAGAATATCCCTGTATTTAGCACCATCCATCTTTCCCTCAACTCTGACCAGTTTTCCAGTCCTGACTGCTGAAAAACATCCCCACAGCATGATGCTGCCACCACCATGTTTCACTGTGGGGATGGTGTTCTTTGGGTGATGTGATGTGTTGGGTTTGCGCCAGACATAGCGTTTTCTTTGATGGGCAAAAAGTAAAATTTTAGCCTCATCAGACCAGAGCACCTTCCTCCATACATTTTGGGAGTCTCCCACATGCCTTTTTCACAAACTCAAAATGTGCCATTTTGTTTTTTGCTGAAAGTAATGGCTTTCTTCTGGCCACTTTGCCATAAAGCCCAACTCTTATACCTAATAGCCTGTTTCGAGTCTGTTAAAATTGTTTGGGCGTCTATTCCTGATGAAGCCTAATAGGCGAAACTGTAGAAAATCTATGGACGCTTCACTTCAACTGTATATATCTGCGTGACCATCTTGATATTGGTATTAGGTGTATACCTGTGATGGTCACAGGCGTGTATATGTATCAGTTTTTTTATGTATATCGTAATAAATATTTTTCTATTTTTATAAAATCCTTCCTTTCTTGGAATTTGTTTTTCAATTGTTGCAAGCACCTTCAAAGTCCCATATTCTACCTCTTTGTTATATGTTTACACAGGGATGGTGGTGCCTTTAGATTTATATTTTACATGCTGACATCTGCTCATGTTTCATATACTATCCTACCTCGGGTGGAAAATACACCCATGAGCATTTTTTCATATGGTCAGACCTCAGTATCAAAAAATAGTTTTTTTTAAAATCTATGACCTTTGAATATTTTTGTTTTTCATGAATGTATATTTTTTGTATATGTATTAATCATTTAATTAATCATCATTAACTTTTTTGTTACATGTTATATGGCATCTGGTTTGGGACGACTCTTGGGTGTGATTCCAACCTTAGCCACCAGGGTCTATTTCTTTTCCTCATCTTACAGCACATAAGATTGGGTGAGTGTTTACCAACATGACGGCATATTGTGGGGAAGCCTGGGAGGGCTTTATAACAGAAGTGAGACAGGTGCGCTCACAGGGTGACATTACAGAAGCTGATTTAGATCTTTATTTTTTGAGCCTTCAACGCCTGGTTGAAAGGAAAACTCGTTTATTTTGGCACAAATAATTTTTTGACAGATATATTTCCAATCAAATAGTACCGTGGGGTTTGAGGATTCAAATCTTCCCAAATATCCGTAAAGTGGAACCTGGCATTAAAAAAGCTTGGGAAGGAAATTTACAAAGCTGCTCGCTACAAATGATGCAGATCCTCAGTGGCCAATATGAGGCAGACATAGCCCAATTGGACACTGAGATTCTCAAATGGCAAGAAGATCATGCCAATTTAGCGACACATAAATCATTTGCAGATAAGGACAAAGCTTTAAAGGAGTTATTAACTAAATATGCGATGAGCTTAATCAAGACTAAGGAAAGCAAGTACTTTAGAGACAAGAAAGCATATGATTATGATCAGGCATATAAATGGACACCCCTCAAAATGTCTTCACGTCGTAGGGGTCCTCTTAACCAAGAACCTCTAGCTACCAATCTAGATGTGGTTGACTCTGATTCATCTTCAATGTCTTCGACATCGTATGTCCCCATAGTACCTAGGTTTAATGACCCCAGTGGGGCTACAAGAAAGCGTAAACCTAATAGTGAAACTAGCTCACAGGGCCAACCAAGATCAAGTAAAACTTTCAATAAAGAAAATAAATTACGATCTCAAAAGGCACCCAATTCAACTACATCAATCACTCTCTCTTTAGGGGATGCATTAAATCATTCTATGATGACGTTAACTACACCCACATTGAAATTGAATGCAGTGTCTTTACCTGCAGGCCCTATGTCACATCAACCCATTGGTAGCGAACATACCCTGATGGGATCATCTGGGGATATACATATGGCCCCTATTTTCACCACAAATTCAAATGAGAATAGGAGAAATCCACAGGTAACTCCCATTCCAGTACGTAAGTCTAGTCAGCTTTTAAATTAGTAGGTCCCGACTCTATTAATCCTAGCAGTCGGGATTCATTGGACATCATTAATTTGTCTTCCTACCCTCTTTCCACGGATGAAACCGAGGTCCTGAGGCTAGGACTAACATTTTGTCCGGATGAAAATGCAGACAAATTTGTGCTAGTCAAAGATCTTCATCTATTTGCGAGACGCCTCATGTACAAGGTACTATTTGACAAAGATACTAATATCACCCAAAGTAAAGAGTCACTCCATCCCATAATTGAATCGGTCACGTTTGAGGACCTTAGGGCCTTACAGGACCTGATGGACTTATGGGATGAAAGTAACCCAGAAGAGGAGGGGTGGGTATTCAATTCATCTGGAACAAATGTTGGGACGGTTTTATCTCAACCCCTTGTTCCTCCCACCCCTGGTTCATCTGCTTCCGGTGTTATCTTTGGTGCACCAAAACTATATAAGCCCCGCTCCAGATCCTTTCCGGTCCTACAGGGCAATTCCAACATATGGGCCTTTGTAATTCAGGTCACCAAATGGATAGAAGCCATTAACTGGAAAACTGGACCGCAGAACAATCTGTCCCCATGTCTAAAGAAAGCTATTAAAACTCTCAGATGCAACAAATCTATAGTGATCAAGCCATCTGATAAAGGTGGGAATCTGGTGGTTATGAACGTGGGACAATATGAGGACATGTGTTACGATATCATTCGCAATCGCGAGTGGTATCGTCCGGTCCCTGGGTCCCACGTCCAGTACTACTCCAGAAAATATAAGGATATCATCCTTAGGGCACAACATACTGGCACTATAGATCAGAACACCTACAAATATCTGGATATGGAAAACTTCACAGTACCCACCTTTTATGCACTTCCGAAAGTGCACAAAAGCCTAACAAAACCCCCAGGCAGACCGATTATTTCAGGATGTGGATCACTAACGGAACGTGCTAGTGAATTAATTGACGAATATCTATATCCCCATGTTAAGGGTCTTTTTTCTTATGTAAGGGATACAATAGAACTATTGAAAGTCATTGATGGTCTACAAATACCTCCAGGGGCATGGCTTGTGGCCATCGACATTGAGGCCCTGTACAACTCTATACCCCGCGCCAGGGGTATAGAGGTTGTACGGGGTTTCCTTGGAGAACGGGAATTAGATTCCCGCAAATATAATGACTTCGTTGTTGAACTACTAAATTTTGTATTGACACACAACATTTTTGTGTTTGGAGGTTCCCACTACCTCCAGATGCAGGGGGTCGCTATGGGCGCCAAGTGCGCACCATCATATGCGAACCTGTATCTGGGGGGGTGGGAACGTGACCTCTTCGCCGATGACTCCAAACAAATTGACATAGGCAATATAATATCATGGCATCGTTATATTGACAATGTGTTTATGGTTTGGGCAGGATCTAGGAGCAATCTGATTAATTTTCTGGAAGGTCTGCAAGTGAACACATACAATTTGAAATTCACGTACTCGTTTGATTTGTCTAAAATTACCTTTTTAGATGTGGAAATCTTCACCAATGAAAAGGGAGAATTATGTTCCACTCTTTACAGGAAACCATCGGCAGGCAATAGTTTATTGCACGCCGTTAGTTCTCACCCTGAACCATTAAAGCGAAGCATACCATATAGTCAATTCCTAAGAATTAAACGGAATTGTACTCTGGATGCAGACTTTCAGCGGGAATCTGATTCTCTAAACATGCGTCTCCAAGCCAGAGGCTATAGCAAAACTTGCTTAAGAAAAGCGTTTAATAGAGTTAAATGTCTTAACAGACAATCATTAATTTACAAATCTAGACAGATCAAGTCGTGTTCGTCAACTAGAATTATTACAAAATTTAATCAACAGCATTTGAAGGTCCGGAATGTTTACAACAAATTCTGGTACCTACTTACGGCGGACCAAAGAATAGCGAGATTCATTAAACCTTTCCCGGAAATCACTTACAGGAGATCACAATCACTAAGGGACATTTTGGTTTCTAGTCATCATACCCAAAATGTTACAGTTCAAAAATTAGTTCCAGGTACATATCCCTGTGGGAAATGCAATTATTGCATTTTCATCTTGACGGGCAAAACCGTAGCTCTTCCCAATGATACTATTTGGACACCTAAACACAGGTGTAACTGCCAATCCATTGGGGCTGTCTACATCATGAAATGTCTATGCGGCGCCTTTTATGTGGGCAAAACAAAGCAACCATTCTTTTGTCGCATCAGGGACCATGTGTCCCTTATTGCCAAACATAAAATGAAGACACCAATCAGCCGCCATGTAGGCTTAAGTTCTTTGTTTTAGAACATATACCACAACACGAAAGAGGGGGAGAAATTGATCAAAAGCTTCTCCAGCTTGAGAGTAGGTGGATCTATCTCTTACAAGCCACCCGATTCCCTGGCCTGAATGAAGGAATCAGCTTTAAACCATTCTTATGATGACCTTTGTTCAGACGCAGGACCATTCAGTTCTTGATTTGCCCATTTATACAACCTATGGGCACCCGGTACTGACATGTCCCCCAAATTTTCGTTATCCCCTATTATGCTTTATTCCATCATTTGAGGTTAGGGGTATGACCTATGGGTGGGGTGAGAAAGAGTATCACATTACCCGGGAGCAGACTCCACAAACCATTTGCCAACATTTCTTCCTTCATTTTGAAGGTCGAAATATATAATAGGCTTTTATTTATTAATTTATGTTGCTTTATAATGTCATTTTGTATCTTTATTATGTTTAGGCAAGATGTATGTAATTGCCTACATAATTTATTGATGTAATTATCTTATATATATCTTCTGTTTCTTGGATTCATTTAGGCTTGGCGCACGTATGCATTAAAACACACTTTTTTCCATCTTTTTGTTATCTCATGGGTGCACGTTGGAGCAGACAATCGGGGAGGGCGTCTATGCCTTGGTTTCTCCTTCCCTCCCCTTTCTATCTGGTTCCCTTTGCCTACGTTTGTCTATGGATTGGTCATTGGTTTGGTTAGCTTTGTCCCGGCCGGCTCTCACCACATACGGACACTCGAGGGTGTGGGCTGGACTGGATGAGTCCGGCCCGGCCTCCGCTCATATTGAATGCTCTTTGTTACATGGCATTCTTAGCGATTCACCATCTCGAGATCTTTTAGATCTGACACGCCCATCAGCTTTGGTGAGGATGGGCAGTGTCAGCACAGAATATATCTGTGCTCGATCTCTTACAGGAAGTGATGTCACTTCCTGTCAAGCGGAAGTCAGTCCGTGCATCTGCGTGTTCTTTTTTGTTGTCCGTGAGCCGATCATTCGCGGCGAGGCGTCGCACACCATGCGGTGTGACGTCACACGCCGCTTTTTGGCGGGTCGGGGGAGGATATAAAAACTCCAGACAGTCTCATAGCTGTCTGGAACATTGGTGGAAGCTGAGGCTGGCGGCATAGGATATGGAAGGTAAATTCTTTGGCTTTCATGTCATTCATGGTATGTAAGGAGAGGTGCTACATTGAACTTACGGTTATTACTTTATTCATACAGTTTCTGGCGGTTTATTCTGATTTGGAAGATACTTTACCAATGTGGAATGTTCACTTCAGATTTCTCTACATTAATGCAAGAGGGGACCCTGCCTCCATGTTCAACTAGGAGGGTTTGGGATTTGTAACTCTGCAATTTTTTGGAAACTCTTATTCAATTTTACTTTTATTGTCGGTGAGTAGTTTTGGATACTATAAAACACAATTTTTTTATTACTTTCATTGTTAATTTCTAATTTATGGGTTCCTGTGGATAATATCAGTTGCTCTCTTTTTTCTCTTAGACGGGTCTCTATTTTGAAACTTGTCTTCTTGAGAGCCAGTTACTTCTATTGCCGCCATATATGAGCTTCCGCAGTTTGGTTAGTTGGCTAATGGACAGTGGGGAGGTGAGTGTGGCCCTTTTGGTAATAGGACCACGGCATACTCTTACCACTGTCTGTACCATGTCTGTACCATGTACTAAAGTATGACTTTTTCTTTCAATATTTATAGATACCTACTGAAAATATATGATATTTTGAAATTCCAAAATCTGTCCTCCCTTATGGGATTGTGATCGCTGGAGTCAGGATTGGTTGGCTCTTCCCTTTGGCAATCCATGACGGTGGTCTGGACCATTCTTTGACTAAGCATAGGTATGAAGGGTTGTGGGGATCCCCTGGTTGTCTGCTCCATATGTGACCTATATTGGGAATGCATTGGAGGTGCCATTTTTGAATGTTTTCAAGTGTTTATTTTGTTTTTGTATTTTATTAATATGTTTTTCTTTTCTTATACCTAATAGCCTGTTTCGAGTCTGTTAAAATTGTTTGGGCGTCTATTCCTGATGAAGCCTAATAGGCGAAACTGTAGAAAATCTATGGACGCTTTACTTCAACTGTATATATCTGCGTGACCATCTTGATATTGGTATTAGGTGTATACCTGTGATGGTCACAGGTGTGTATATGTATCAGTTTTTTTATGTATATCGTAATAAATATTTTTCTATTTTTATAAAATCCTTCCTTTCTTGGAACTTGTTTTTCAATTGTTGCAAGCACCTTCAAAGTCCCATATTCTACCTCTTTGTTATATGTTTACACAGGGATGGTGGTGCCTTTAGATTTATATTTTACATGCTGACATCTGCTCATGTTTCATATACTACCCAACTCTATATAGCGCACGGCTTATTGCCGTCTTATGTACAGATACTCCAGTCTCTGCTGTGGAACTCTGCAGCTCCTCCAGGGTTACCTTAGGTCTCTGGGCTGCCTCTCTGATTAATGCCCTCCTTGCCCGGTCCGTGAGTTTTGGTGTGCGGCGGTCTCTTGGCAGGTTTGCTGTTGTGCCATGTTCTTTCCATTTGGTTATGATAGATTTCATGGTGCTCCTAGGGATCATCAAAGATTTGGATATTTTTTATAACCTAACCCTGACATTTACTTCTCAACAACATTGTCCCTTACTTGTTTGGAGAGTTCCTGGGTCTTCATTGCAGTGTTTGGTTAGTGGTGCCTCTTGCTTAGGTGTTGCAGCCTCTGGGGCCTTTTAAAAAGGTGCGTATATGTACTAATGACAGATCATGTGACACTTAGATTGCACACAGGTGGACATCATTTTACTAATTATGGGACTTCTGAAGGTAATTGGTTGCACCAGAGCGTTTTATGGGCTTCATAACAAAGGGGGTGAATACATACGCACATGCCAATTAGCAGTTTTTTATTTCTGAAAAATAGTTTTATGTATATATTTTTCTAATTTTACTTCACCAACTTAGACTATTGTGTTCTGATCCATCACATATAATCAAATAAGCTGCTTGTGGCATGCCAGAAATAGAGCTAGAATTGGATGCTGAAACTGGTGTTAAAACCTATTTTTTTCCAGCGTTGAGAGTTGTAAGGGCCTTCAATAGAGTGAATGTTTGCCTGTGATTTTGTATTGAATCCCATTCACCTGGTCTCCGCCATAGCTACAAGTGAGAGTATTCTCCTGTGGGGTACTCAATGAATAGGGTGCAGAGCATAGGGCAAGTGTGTCTGTAAGGTGTATGCGGTAGATCAGGTGTAGACTGTCCTGTAACAAATCCTTGTGGTGAAAGGACAGGAAGAAGCACCTGAGTACCTTATAAGTGCTCAAGGCAGAAGTGGCATTAAAGTGGTTGTAAACCTTTAAGGTTCTATTCATTAAGGTGAAAAACCTTCTGTGCTGCAGCCCCCCCAAGCCCCCCCCCCTTTTTCTTACCTGAGCCCGATCCGATCCAGCGATGTGCACGAGCGCATCGGCTATAGCCACTGTCTCTCTCCTCATTGGACAGATTGATGAGGAGAGAGGTGAGGGGTGTACTCACTTTTGTGAGATACTGTATATATTATTTTATTTATTTTATCCATTTCAAATAAACATGGGCAGGGACAACAAGGCTGCAACGAAAATACATACAAGTAATCCTATTCATTCACTGCTATGTGTCAAGGATATACCACTGGCTGGAGGTGACCCAATATGCTCTTGAGGTACTAGCCAGCCCTGTTTAGACATGTGCACACTGAAATATTTCGTTTCGGAATTTGTTTTTATTTATTTTGTTTTTCGTTAAAAAATGCATTCGTCCGAAAATCCAAATTAATTAAGGTCCAATCTGTCATTGAAGGCTTATGGTGTCTGTCGAATGTTCTAAGAAGATTTGACGGAGCAGCAAAACTGTACGACGCCGCAATCGTACATTTCCAGTCGAATGTTCCGCCTACAAGCTATAGTAGAATTCTAATGTTGTATGACACTAGTAATAATTATATTTATTAATTATTATTACTAGTCAACCAACATTAGAATTCTTCTATAGCCTATGGGCAGAGCATTTCACCATAAATGTCTGCTCACTGCGATCGTATGTTTTTAACTACTTTGTTGAATCTTCATGTCTCTATAATGTTGAATCTTTTGTCTCTATGTCGAATCTTTTCTCTCTATGTCAAATCTTTTCTCTCTATGTAGAATAATATTGGACTAATAGAGTTAAAGCGGAGGTTCACCCAAAAAATTGACATTAGCCCATCCTGATCTTTGTACCATATCATGCTACATAAGTATAATATTTTTATTTGTGCGGGTGTCATTACCGAGATTCAGCCGTATTGGTCAGAACTTCCGGGTATTCCTCCCGCGGGAGTGGGCGTATCACTTGCTCTCCACGAAGCCCCAGTGTTTGCTGGGAGGTGACTGCAATGTCTCCTGGGAGCACAGTGTCACGCTTCCCAGGAGACAGAGTAACGCTGACGATCGTAATCTCGCGAGATTTCCCTGCTGGGAGACTAGCATTCGCCTCTTCCCGGAAATCTGTGCTTGTGGGCTTCACATTGCCCACAAGCAAAATGGAAAATAATAGAATCGTTATATAAGTTTATATTTACTACGAAAACGGACGGGGGATGGATCATATTGCCGAACAAGTGAGTACTAACTATGTATGTGTAACCCCGTTAGATGCACTTAAAAAAAAAAAAATCGAGGGACCGCGGAACCTCCGCTTTTTAGGTTAGGCACAATCAACCGCAGGTTTGATAGACACAGATTGTTATTGTCATCGTCATGTCGAATCTCCTATCTATATCGAACTGTTGTCGCAACGAAAACGAAAATAAAGCATTTGTTTATGTCTGATCTTTCGGATTTCGGATTCTGCGCTTTCGTTATCGTTTGTTAAAATGATAACGAAAATACCTGAAATTCTGACGAAAATGCATTCGGAAGAAAACGAATGCACATGTCTAGCCCTGTTATACCTATGAGAGAGTCAGAGAGGGTCTTCAGCATAGTGGGGGAATTAGTGACTGAGAAGCTGACTTTTAACAAATCTGACCTGGATCTCAGAAAACGAGCAAATACCCACTTCAGATAAACGTATTTATATTTGTACAATTATATAACTTTTTATAACTATAAAAAACTATAACTAACTATAATAAAAGACCAGCCACATTTGGGAAATATGTGGATAATAATAAATAATAGAAAAAAGTAGCTAAGGTGTTTTCAATTGAAGGGATAGCTATCAATCAGCAGTTGTGGACAGATAATGGTTTTGAGCCCTGGTTCACATTGATGCGATTTTGGCATGCGTCTGACATGTTAAATCACATGCCAAATCAGCAGCCATTGCCAGCAATGGCACCATCCTTATTGGTGTGACGCCGCATTTGAGGCGCCGCACCGATTCCCAAAAGTAGTTTCTGTAGTACTTTTGCCGATTTGGGAATTTCCATTGACATCTGTGCAGCAACCCGCACAGATGTCTCTGAAATCGCCCCCGAAGTCGGGACTGACATGCGGGAATGAAATTGTGTGAGTTAAGCTGAACTCGCACGATTTAGTTCCCGCAGACAGTGTGAACCAGGGCTTAACGGGATTTTTGGATATACAGATCAGTGCACACAGGCAGGGCACAAAAGAGAATGTACTCTAGCACTGCAGGTCGAAGAACAGCATAGTTTGTTAAAGTTGTAAACCCGAGCACTAAAATCTCATATAAGCATTAATATTATTATTCAGGATTTATATAGCACCAACAGTTTTCACAGCGATTTACAATATAAAAGGAGACAGTACAATTACAATACATATAGTCACAAAAAAAGTGCAGCGCTCTCCTTCAATATAGTGCTTTCAAACTATAGTGCATAAATAAAAAAACTGTAAAAATCATCTATATATAATAAATGTACATAAGTTCATCTTTTTTTTTAAACTTTATATACAGTCATGATTCAATGTCTGTAAAAAAAAAAAAAAAAAAAAAAAAGGTTGCAGTCCCCTACACCAACAACTCTTCAGTAATTGCCTCTGATCACCACAGTGCCCTTCAGCCCTTCAGCCCACCTATGGGTGTCTTCTCGCCTGCTTGAATGGACCTCACTAATTAAAGGAGGTCTACAGTGGCTTGAAAAAGTATTCATACCCCTTGAAATTTTCCACATTTTGTCATGTTACACCCAAAAGCGTAACGTTGCGATTTTATGTGATAGACCAACACAAAGTGGCACATAATTGTGAAGTGGAAGTAAAATCATAAAACAAATAAATATCTGAAAAGTGTGACGTGCATTTGTATTCGGGCCCCCTTTACTCTGATACCCCTAACTAAAATCTAGTGGAACCAATTGCCTTCAGAAGTCACCTAATTAGTAAATAGAGTCCACCTGTGTGTAATTTAATCTCAGTATAAATACAGCTGTTCTGTGAAGCCCTCAAAAGGTTTGTTAGAGAACCTTAGTGAACAAACAGCATCATGAAGGCCAAGGAACACACCAGACAGGTCAGGGATAAAGTTGTGAAGAAGTTTAAAGCAGTGTTAGGCTATAAAACAATATCCCAAGCTTTGAACATCTCACTGAGCACTTTTTAATCCATCATCCAAAAATGGAAAGATTATGGCACAACTGCAAACCTACCAAGACATGGCCGTCCACCTAAACTGGCAGGCCAGACAAGAAGAGCATTAATCAGAGAAGCAGCCAAGAGGCCCATGGTAACTCTGGAGGAGCTGCAGAGATCCACAGCTCAGGAGGGAGAATCTGTCCACAGGACAACTATTAGTCGTGCACTCCACAAATCTGGCCTTTATGGAAGAGTGGAAAGAAGAAAGCAATTGTTGAAAGAAAGCCATAAGAATTTCCGGTTGCAGTTTGCGAGAAAAAACGTGGGGGACACAGCAAACATGTGGAAGAAGGTGCTGTGATCAGATGAGATCAAATTTTTTGGCCTAAAAGCAAAGCACTATGTGTGGCGGAAAACTAACACTTCACATGACCCTAAACACACCATCCTGGTGGTGGCAGCATCATGTTGTGGGGATGCTTTTCTTCAGCAGGGACATGGAAGCTGTAGTTGATGGGAAGATGGATGGAGCCAAATACAGGGCAATCTTAGAAGAAAACCTGTTAGGGTCTGCAAAAGACTTGAGACTGGGGCAGAGGTTCACCTTCCAGCAGGAGTCAGGACAACAACCCTAAACATACAGCCAGAACTACAATGGAATGGTTTAGATCAAAGCATATTCATGTGTTAGAATGGCCCAGTCAAAGTCCAGACCTAAATCCAATTGAGAATCTGTGGTAAGACTTGAAAATTGCTGTTCACAGATGCTCTCCATCCAATCTGACAGAGCTTGAGCTGTTTTGCAAAGAAGAATAGGCAAAAATGTCACTCTCTAGATGTGCAAAGCTGGTAGAGACATCCCCAAAAAGACTTTCAGCTGTGATTGCAGAGAAAGGTGGTTCTACAAGGGGGGGCTGAATACAAATGCATGCCACACTTTTCACATTTATTTGTAAAAAAAATGAAAACCAATTATCACTTTCCTTCCACTTGACAATTGTGTGCCACTTTGTGTTGGTCTATCACATTAAATCCCAATAAAATACATTTACGGTACTTACGAGCTTTTATAAAAGTCCTGGAGGAGGGCATGGGAGAAGGTAACAAGGGAGCTAGAGAGCAGAATGTCTTGGGAGTAGCGCAAATAATGATTTGGGTGATATCTGCAGATCAGGTTGGTCATGTAGCTGGGGGTAGTTGTGTATGGCTTTGTATGTTGTGGTTGGTATTTTTAATTTTATATGTTGGGCTATTGGAAGTCATTAAAGGGATTAGCAAAGAGGGGGCAGCAGCCACAGATTGGTTAGTAATGTGTATAAGTCTAGCAGTAGCATTCATAATAAACCGGGAAAAGGTGTTGAGAGAGTAAAGGAGGGGTCCAACGACAGAGCCATGGGGTACCTCAACAGAAAGAGGAGCGGAGAAGATGTATGTATGTGTAGCGCTACCCCCAGTTAAGAAAGCTGCTGGATTTGTTTTCGGGCCCTGTGTACAGCACCACCAACCCCCGGCAATCCTACTCGACCCACTCTGGCACAGTTAGTCTAGGGGTTATTTTTGTATCAAATATAATAGTATTGCAAGGGGTAATCTCTAGCAGTAAGACAACACACTGAGGCGAGAGATTAAATATAACAGTTTACTATTATCTCAAAAGGTAGCATAGACAGAATACAACACATGCAACTGGCCTGCAGAGCCCAGCAGAAATCAATACAGCACACAATAATGGCGCTGCGCGGTACTCCACCACGCATAGCTATTATGGTATGCGCGCCCTGTGGCGCACTAACAATAACTTAACTCCCCACCCCGGTTAGGCCTGACATGGAGTAAATCTCAGTCACCTCCTATAGGGATTTCTTTGCATGCCAGCTTTCGGTGGTGCACTTAATGAATAGTAATTTGTAATCCACAACCAGGCAATAAACTCGAAACACTATTCTGGGGGGGGGGGGGGGGCACTTCAACTCTGTCCTGCTACCGATTCCCCCCCGGGGAACAGCAGATAAATGGAACTGTAGGCCTATGCAGTCTATAGGCCTGAACACGGCACAGTGTATTGGTTTGGGCAGGTGCCCGCTCACCACTCCGGGCGCGATCCCTGTTCGGGACTTCCACCTTCCTGTGTATCCGCACACAGCGTCTGCAACGATCGGGTGCCCGATGCAACTGGTGTCCTCGCTCGACAAGTCAGATGCCACCCAGGCTCCGCAGTGGGATGGAAGTCTCTTCGGAAGTTGCGCAAGGCCCTGGCTTCAGGCCTTGCACTGCAGCAGATCCGCACAGGAAGAAAACTCTTGCTTGCAGCGCGGTGTCCAAAGAGGCCGAGCTCCGCCTCGCCTCCTCCTTAAATAACCCTTCCCATGAGTCTCTGCGGTGGCTACTTGCACTCTGGGTGCCGAACGGGGTTCTGGGTAATGTAGTCCCGGGGCCTTAAAGGGGACCCCGCTACACACTCCCCCCACTTAAACTCTTTGGTCCCCAAAGATAACATAAACTTAAATCACAGAACGTACAACATCAATCAAAGTTTTGTATGATGTTGGCAGAGGAAATTCACACCAAAACCGAGGAGGTGAACTCCCCTGCCCACAGATCACACCATCACTAGTGTCCTGCCTAACTGTGCCAGAGAGTGAGCTGGGGTTGCCCCCCCACTAAATGAACAGTGGGAGGGTCAGGCTGTTCCATACTCCTTCTGGCAGTAACCACAGTGTCTTCCGCACTTCTCCCCATCTGTGGGTAAGTTAATCTTCTAGGAGGCTTTATGGCTCTTCGCTTCCTCTGTCCTCTTGGGCTCTCTGTTAGAACAGGCTCCTCCTCTGGAACCAACTCAGGAATCACTTCTGGTTCGGGAGCACTGGACTCCGGGGCAGGGAGATACAGAGACTCCCTTGGATCTTCTTCTGGGGGTAAGTCACAAGCACTCTCCCAAGAATCCGACCAAGGACTGGATGGAATGAACTCAGTAGCTTCTGCATTCAGCGTCTGATCTATGGTGTCTTCTTCAGGTGGAACATCAATAGCAGAAGTTCCTGGGGCCTGTGAAGGCCAAAGCCAGTCAAGTTCTTCTCCCTCATCTTCACTCATCTCCGAGGTCTCTGTATCCCCAATCTTCAGAATCATCTTATGCAGGATCTTGTCCAGGCGCCTCATGAACTCTGAGAGCTTCTCTCCTGTCTTTTGGTAGCAGTGCTCCAGCTGATAGGTGAGCTCAGTGATTTTCTCTATTCCACCGAACACATTCTGCAGAATGTCCAGATAGTCCTGAGCATTACAGTCTGTCTTACTCATCTTGAGTTTGCTTATGGCCTCTAGAGCAGGCCCCTTCAAGCTCTCAGCAATTCTCTGCTTCTTTCTGTGGTCTGGGACTTCCCATTCTTCTAGGGCCTGCGTGGCACTGTCTAACCACTCCTCAAACCCCTCTTCCCTGGAGGGTACAGGTTTCCTTCCTGAGAATATTCTAAGTTTTCTGTATCCTGACATCTGGTAATCTGTAGGATCTTTCTTACACTGTGCCACAAGTTCCCCCAGGACCGCGCACAACTCTGCACCGAGAGTAGCAGATGGCGACCCGGGACTTTCCCTTTTCACCTGTCTTTCTACTTTTGGGGTGGGTGATGGAGATAGTTTCGGTGTCTGAGACCGTCCTCCTGGCTTAAGCGGCAGCGCGTGTATTAGGCTATAAGTCTGATCATCTATAGCTTCTACACTTGGATTCTTGAAATGTTCTGGGACTCCGTCCTTCCATTCCACTAATGCGTGGGTCAGTGAGGAATTCGTCCTGACATCCACCACCCATGCTTTCTGATACGGTGACAGTGACATCACTAGCTGCTTCACCGCTTCCTCTTGCCAGATCCCTGGGAGTTCTATGACTACTACCCCGGCTGGATCTGTGCCGACCGTTTTACACCACTGTCCTACTTCTAGTGGGTCCATGCTGGTACTTTTGGAGCGTTACTTGCTGCAACAGGATCCCGGACTTGAGAGCCCCCACGTGTAGCGCTACCCCCAGTTAAGAGAGCCGCTGGATTTGTTTTCGGGCCCTGTGTACAGCACCACCAACCCCCGGCAATCCTACTCGACCCACTCTGGCACAGTTAGTCTAGGGGTTATTTTTGTATCAAATATAATAGTATTGCAAGGGGTAATCTCTAGCAGTAAGACAACACACTGAGGCGAGAGATTAAATATAACAGTTTACTATTATCTCAAAGGTAGCATAGACAGAATACAACACATGCAACTGGCCTGCAGAGCCCTGCAGAAATCAATACAGCACACAATAATGGCGCTGCGCGGTACTCCACCACGCGTAGCTATTATGGTATGCGCGCCCTGTGGCGCACTAACAATAACTTAACTCCCCACCCCGGTCAGGCCTGACATGGAGTAAATCTCAGTCTCCTCCTATAGGGATTTCTTTGCATGCCAGCTTTTGGTGGTGCACTTGATGAATAGTAATTTGTAATCCACAACCAGGCAATAAACTTGAAACACTATTCTGGGGGGGGGGGCACTTCAACTCTGTCCTGCTACCGATTCCCCCCCCCACCGGGGAACAGCAGATAAACGGAACTGTGGGCCTATGCAGTCTATAGGCCTGAACACGGCACAGTCTATTGGTTTGGGCAGGTGCCCGCTCACCACTCCGGACGCGATCCCAGTCCGGGACTTCCACCGTCCTGTGTATCCGCACACAGCATCTGCAACGATCGGGTCCCCGATCCAACTGGTGTCCTCGCTCGACAAGTCAGATGCCTCCCAGGCTCCGCAGTGGGGTGGAAGGCTCTTTGGAAGTTGCGCAAGGCCCAGGCTTCAGGCCTTGCACTGCAGCAGATCCACATAGGAAGAAAACTCTTGCTTGCAGTGCGGTGTCCAAAGAGGCCGAGCTCCGCCTCGCCTCCTCCTTAAATAACCCCTCCCATGAGTCTCTGCGGTGGCTACTTGCACTCTGGGTGCCGAACGGGGTTCTGGGTAACGTAGTCCCGGGGCCTTAAAGGGGACCCCGCTACATATGTTATATGTGACACTAAAGGTGTACTGAGATAGGTAGGAGGAGAAGCAGGAAAGAGCAGATTCGTGGAGGCAAAGGGCGTGGAGTTTTTTGAGAAGGAGTGGGTGGTCGACTGTTCAAAGGCAGTGGGAAGATCTAATGCCCCATACACACGATCGTTTTTCATGCCGTTAAAAATGCCATTAAAAAAATGGCCATTAAAAATGATCGTGTGTAGGCTCCAGAGCATTTTTAACGACGTGAAAAACGGCCATTAAAAATTTCGAACATGCTCTCTTTTTTCACGTCGTTTTTCATGTCGTTTTTTTTAACGACGTGAAAAACGATAGTGTGTATGCTTTAACGACGTGAAAAAAACGCGCATGCTCAGAATCAAGTATGAGACAGGAGCGCTCGTTCTGGTAAAACTAGCGTTCGTAATGGAGATAGCACATTCGTCACGCAGTCACGGACTGAAAAGCACGAGACTGAAAAGAGCGAATCTTCGCTCAACAAACTTTACTAACATGAAGGGTGGCGCCATTCGAACGGAACTTCCCCTTTATAGTGCCGTCGTACGTGTTGTACGTCACTGCGCTTTGCTTGATCGTTTTTTTAAATGATCGTGTGTACGCAAGACAGGCTTGAGAGGAAACATGAAAAAAAACGACGTGAAAAACGGCAAGAAAAAAAATGGCAAGAAAAACGATCGTGTGTATGGGGCATAAGAGTATAAGATGTTTTCCGCAGTTAGTAGGTCATCAGTAAGTTGTAATAGAGCAGTTTCAGTGGAATGTTGCAGGCAGAAGCCAGACTCCAGGGAGTTGAGAAGGTTGTTATCAGTGAGGCATTTTGTACAAGGTGTTCAAGATGCTTGGAGGCAAATGGGAGCAGAGGCCTTGGGTTGTTCAAAAGGTGGGGTCCAGTGAGGGTTTTTTGAGTATGGAGCTAACTGATGTGTTTGAGAGGGAAAAAAAGGTGCCAGTGGAGAGGGAGAAACTGAAGAAGTCAAATTATTATTATCAATTGAAAAGCCTATTTTTATTTATTTGCTAGCTTTTATGAAAATTACAGTTGGTGATACTGATATAAAGGTCCTTGTTGGGCACTTTGTGTTATGAGGGGACAATGTTCTGGCCACAGTCTCCTATCTGAAAGCAATATCAGGAAGTCAGTGTAGTGCTACCCCATGGAGGAGCCACTGGATTTTGTTTGGGTTCCCCTGCCTGCCTTACCCACCCTGTACCTTGACCCAAGTAACACCAATACACCTGGAACATTTAAATGGGCTTTATTAAAGGCAAAAGCCATGGAAAGGAAATTATGTTAGACAATCAATCAATACAAACAACCTGAACACAATATAGTATACCACTATGGGCACGTACAGATAGCAGAACAAGAATCAGACTTTGCATAGAATTGATCTATCTGGCAATACCACCCTCTACCAAGCTCACTGGCCAGGATGAAACTAGTTACATAGCTCATTGGGGCCCTTGTTTACTTGCCATGTTTGAGGTGTGTTCTCCTCAAAGAATATTTGTGATCCACTGAGTAATCACCACAGTTTCTTCCTGGCAAAAAGACTTGCAAACAGTAAAGCCTCGTACACACGGCCGAGATTCTCGTCAGGAAAAAAACGACCTCTCCAAGGCTCAGGCTTGCAGTCTCCAGTAGCACACACAGCCTACTGCAGCTCTCACTAGTGGGGTCACAGCAGGTCCTTTTCCCTGGGCTCACAGTTGTTCCAAGTGCCCTGCTCAGCTTGCAGGTCCCAGCCACTCTGATCTTCTTTCTTTCTCGTACATCACGGGACACAGAGCGACATAGTCATTACTAATGGGTTATATAGATACCTTCAGGTGCTGGCACTGGCAACTTCCAAAACCGGAAGTACCCTCCCCTATATAAGCCAGCACCTCAGTTTTTTGCCAGTGTCTAAGGTGTTGGCCAAGAAGAAACATGTGTTTTCACTGAGCTTGCGTACAGGTTCTGTTGGGCCTCAGTAAGCTATTCCGGATCCGACCAAAAAAGCTTCATAGCTAAACGGTCGGTACCCGGGCCTTGCAGAGAAGAGCAAGGTTTTGCCTGTAATGCCTCTCTTAGGAGGGCTGGACCCTGGGATCCAGAGCTCTGGTCATACCCACGACCAAGATGTTTTCTGTGCAGGGTGCTATACAGGTCCAGGGGAGTGGAATCCTTGGGAACCCGGTCCCTGAAGGTTTGATTACAATGCCTGCTGTGATAGGTGAAGTTTGGGCTTCTGTGGACCAAACAAAGTCCTGCGGCGAGGAAAAGGTAAGTGGGGGCCCTCGGGAACTTGGTTCTATTGAGGGACCCCCAAGCCTATTTTGTCTTTCTGCCTGTTACCTAAGGTATTCCCGCTAATATTCTGTGTATGCCTGTTACTACTGAGAAAATTTAAAAATTTTAATAGTAGGCAAGAAAAAAAAAAAAAAAAATGTAAGACCGCGGTACCTGTGTTAGACACTAGAGGCCGCTATGGTTCTTTTTCTTGTAATGTGGATTTTTTTTTTCTTCCAGAATCAAATCCAGGCAGTTGGTATGTTCTCTCCTGGGAAGCTGTCTCCTCTTGCTGCGCTCATCCATCCCCGGGCCCTGCGGCAAAGGGGGCCCTGGCTCCCATCTAGCTCCTTATTGTTTTCAAAAAAGGCGCCGAAGGCGCACGTGCCCGCGCGCGTGCACGTGCGCGTGCACGCGCCTCTATTCATAGAGGCGATCTGAAAAAAGGGGCGGAGCGGGTGGATGACGCTCAGGTGTGCGCCGCGGCGCTACTGCGCATGTGCGGGCGTCCAGCGTGTTTTAAAGCACATTATAGCTGGCTATTGAAGTGCACAGACAGAGCTAGCAACAGTATAAAGGCACACAGAGGCGGTTGATGCAGGCATCCCCTAGAAAGGCACTTTAGTAGACACCAACTGTGATATAGCAGCAATTGTGCTAGACTATTCTCAGTAAAAGTGGTGTATTACGGCTGGAATACCTCAGCTTTAGGCTTAGGAATATGCCGTCCAGAAGCTCCGGAACTGAATCTTCCAGGAAGCGAAGGGGGTCTCATCGGGCTCTGAGGATCTTGGGCATGCTTCTGCTGCACCAGTCTCCCCTGAAGTTCAGAGGTAAGTGACCGTAGAGACCCCGCAGGGGTACTTGGTACTGTGGCTGTCCTCAGTTCACCTGCTCCTGTGTATGTAACAGAGGAGGTTTTTTCCTCAGCTCTGGGAGGATTAGAGAGAGATTGTCAACATTGATCGCTGCCTCCCTGTCAGGGAAAGCACGCCGATCTCCGTCTCGTCCTTCAGAGTGCCTGTTAGCAGAGCAACAGTCCCATACAGGGATCGACCTGCCTGAAGGGGATCAGGATGAGGTTGATTCTGTTATAGAGGAATCAACAGTGGGGAAACCTTTTCTCAGCATCTCAAGCTGAAAGACTATGGGTTCAGTCTCTGACTAACATGGTCCGATCGGCATTTAAAAATGCACCTTGCGGAACCATCAACCACTACTGTATCCTCGTTGGGGTCGCTAGAAGCCCCCAGACTGTCTGTTCTTTTCCACTTCACCCTTTACTGAAATGGCTTATTTACCAGGATTGGGAACGTCCTGAGAAAATATTTATTCCCCCAAGAGATTTCCGGTGGTCTATCCCATGGAGGATAAGTTCATCAAAAAAATGGAAGGTCCCTACAGTGGACGCAGCCATCCCTTGTATGTATAAATCACTGACATGTCCAGTGGATAATGTTCAAATGTTCAAGAACCCAATAGATAAAAGATTGGAGTCCTTATGAAAGTCTGCTTCTTTCTACAGCAAGCTTGGTGACACAACCAGCAGTAGCAGCTATTGGGGTCTGCTAAGCAGTGAAGGATCAGTTAAAACAGGTCTTGAGGGACTTGACAGATCAGCAGGCCTTGCCCTAGCTGATCTACCTAGAGCCTTAAGCTTTGCGGTTGACGCCATAAAGGATTCAGTCCATCAGGCCTCCCGCCTTACGCTGTCTATAGTACATATGCGTAGGCTTCTATGGCTCAAAAACTGGTCTGCTGAAGCTCCCTGTAAAGAATGGCTGGTTAGCGTCCCATTTCATGGTGAACGCTTATTCAGGGAAAACCTGGACAAATATATCCAGAAAATTTCCAGCGGTAAAAATACGCTCTTGCCGGTTAAAAACAGAGTTAGAGGTCCCTCTTTAAGAGGCCTGCTTCTCCAGTCCCTGGGGCATCGGCTGTGTAACAGTTCCGACGGCCTCCTCGGTCAATTCCCGGGGGTAAAAAACAGGGACAATAGCAGGGTAATGAGAAACCCTGGGTCAGGGGAGGTACAAAACCTCCCCCAAAGTTAAATTCATTGAAGGGTTGCCCCCACTCAGTCGGGTGGGGGGAGGACTCCAGTTGTTCACAAGAGACCTGGCGGGACACGATCAAGACAGATAGGTGCTCTCCGCAGTATGTTTGGGATACAGTTTGGAGTTAAAAGACTCTCCTCCTTCCCATTTTTGAGGTCAAACATGCCAAGGGATCCCCGGAAGAGAGAGTCCCTCCTGTTGGCACTAGAACAACTATTGCTCCAAGGAGTAATTATGGAGGTTCCCCTGGAAGAATGAGGGTTCGGGTTTTACTCAAACCTCTTTACAGTCCCGAAGCAAACGCGGACGGGAGGCCCATATTAATTCTAAAAGGGCTATACAAATTCCTGTATATCAGGACTTTCCAATGGAGTCGATCCGATCGGTGGCCACTGCCCTACAAGGGGAGGATTGGTTAGCCGCGATCGACATCAAAGATGCTTATTTGCACATTCCCATCTTCCCAGTCCACCAAAAATTTCTACGCTTTGCAGTAGAAGGGCGCCATTTTCAGTTCAGAGCCTTACCCTTCAGTTTGGCCACAGCACCACGAGTGTTTACAAAAATTCTGGCCCTTATTGGCCAATCTAAGAACACAAGGTGTAATGATAATGGCATATCTAGATGACTTCTTGCTGATAGACCACTCAGTGAAAAAACTAGACGTGGTCGTTCACAAGACAATCAAGTATCTGGAATCTCATGGTTGGATTATCAACCGAGACAAGTCAGCCCTAAAAAACAGTCAAAAGTCTGGAATACTTGGGGCTAAGGTTGGATTCAGGCCAGAGAAAAATATTCTTGCCTCGAGGAAAGGTGTTGTCTTTGAAAGATTTGATCCACTTAGTGGGTACAAAAAAAAAAAAAAAAGACAGCCGTCCATACGCCTGTGCATGAGGCTGCTGGGAAAAATGGTGGCATCATTCGAAGCAGTACCCTACGGTCAATTCCATTCAAGGAATTTGCAAGGGGCCATACTGTCAGCCTGGAACAAAAAAGTTCAGGCCCTAGACTTACAATGTCCTTGTCCCCTTCCGTTCGCAAGAGCCTCCGTTGGTGGTTGGTTCCCCAGAATCTGGAAAAAGGGAAATCCTTCAGTCTGATTTCTTGGAAGGTGGTCACTACAGATGCCAGCCTTATAGGCTGGGGAGCAGTACTGGAGCAATAGTCTCTCCAGGGCAGATGGTCGGATGCAGAAAAGGCCCTGCCCATCAATCTCTTAGAGATACGAGCAGCCCGGTATGCCCTAGTAGCATGGACATCCAAACTCCAAGGGTCCCCTGTCAGAATTCAATCAGACAATGCCACAGCAGTGGCATATATCAATCATCAGGGGGGCACCAGGAGTCGTGCAGCCCAGAGGGAAGTAAATTACATCCTGAAATGGGCAGAAAGATATGTCCCAGCCATATGTGCGGTATTCATTCCAGGAGTGGAGAATTGGAAGGCGGACTTTCTAAGTCGCCAGCAATTATGCCCAGAGGAAGGGTCCCTTCACCCCGAGGTTTTCTGGACAATAAAGGGATTTTTATAACAGCTTACCTGTAAAATCCTTTTCTTGGAGTACATCACGGGACACAGAGCGACTTAGTCATTACTAATGGGTTATATAGATTACCTTCAGGTGTTGGCACTGGCCAATTCCAAACCGGAAGTACCCTCCCCTATATAAGCCCCTCCCATCCGGGAGCACCTCAGTTTTGTAGCCAAGCAATAAGTGTCCCAAAAAGAGGGGTGGGAGCTCTGTGTCCCGTGATGTACTCCAAGAAAAGGATTTTACAGGTAAGCTGTTATAAAAATCCCTTTTTCTTTTTCGTACATCATGGGACACAGAGCGACTTAGTCATTACTAATGGGACGTCCCAAAGCAATGCCAAATGAGGGGAGGGATACATAAGCTGGGCGCCATCAGGCATGAGGCTCTTTTGCGGCCTGCAACACACTGCGCCCAAAGGCGACATCCTCCTGACTTCTAACGTCCACCTGGTAGAACCTAGTAAACGTGTGTACTGAAGACCATGTTGCAGCCTTACAGACTTGAGCCAGGGAGGCCTGGTGATGCACTGCCCATGAAGTTCCAACTGCTCTTGTGGAGTGCGCCCTAACTTTGAACGGAGGCGGTCTCCTTTTCAAGCCATAGGCTTGCATTATGACCTGTCGAATCCACTTGGCTAAAGTAGATTTTTGATGCTGCCTGACCCTTTCTGGGGCCTTCCGGCAGAACAAACAAAGTATCCGTTCTACGAATCTGAGCAGTGGCTTTAAGATAAGCTTTAACTGCTCTTACTACATCCAAAGAATGCAATAACTTTTCCTCTACCGAACTAGGTTTGGGGAAAAAGGAAGGAAGAACCACATCTTGGTTCAAATGGAACCTCGATACCACCTTAGGAAGAAGGCTGGATGAGGACGTAATACTACTCTGTCCTTATGGACAACCAAATATGGCTCCTTACAGGACAAGGCAGCTAATTCCGATACTCTTTTAGCCGAACAAATGGCTACTAAGAAAATCAATTTCCTGGTGAAAAGAACCAAGGAAATGTGCTGTAATGGTTCAAATGGTTGTTTCTGTAGAACCGACAGAACCAGGTTTAAGTCCCATGGACATATGGGAATACTAACCGGAGGGCTAATACGCATCACTCCTTGTATGAAAGCTTTGACTAATGAATGCAAAGCCAAGGGCCTTTGAAAAAAATATTGACAAGGCCGTCTGACCCTTGATAGTACTCAAGGCAAGCTTCCTATGTACAGCCCACTGTAGGAAGTCCAGAATCCTACCTATTACGTACTTACGTGGATGCCATTTCCTGGCCTCACCCCACGTGATGTACGCCTTCTAGATCCTATAATAGATCTGCCTGGATACCGGCTTCCTGGCATTGATCATGGTAGATACCACAGGATTAGAGAGCCCTCTCTTTTTTAGAATGTGGGCTTCTATAGCCAGGCCGTCAAACCTAGGGCTGGTAAGGAAGGGTAGTATACCGGTCCTTGCGAAAGCAGGTCCGGACGATGTGGGAGGGTCCAAGGACTTCCCACTGACATTTTTACAATCTCCGCGTACCATGCCCTTCGGGGCCACACTGGAGCCACCAGAATCACTGGTTTCTTTTCTACCCTGATTCTGCGGATTAATCGCGGTGGGAATGCATATATCAGCTTGAACTGATCCCAAGGGAACACTAGGGCATCCGAACCGCAAGCTAGGGGATCCTTTGTGCGAGACACAAATCTGTCCACCTTTGCGTTGAATCTGGATGCTAGCAGATCTACATCCGGTGTTCCCCACCGCTGGCATATTGCCTGGAAAACCTCGGGGTGAAGAGACCATTCCCCCGGGCATAATTGCTGGTGACTTAAAATGTCCGCTCTCCAATTTTCCACTCCTGGGATGAAAACCGCGGATATGGCTGTGACATACCTTTCTGCCCATTCCAGGATGCAATTCGCTTCCCTCTGGGCTGCACGACTCCTGGTGCCACCCTGGAGATTGATATATGCCACTGCTGTGGCATTGTCTGATTGAATTCTGACAGGTGACCCTTGGAGTTTGGATGTCCATGCTACTAGGGCATACCGGGCTGCTCGTATCTCTAAGAGATTGGTGGGCAGGGCCTTCTCTGCTTCTGACCACTTGCCCTGGAGAGACCATTGCTCCAGTACTGCCCCCCAGCCTATGAGGCTGGCAACTGTAGTGACCACCTTCCAAGAAACCGCTGAAGGGTTTCCCTTCCCAGATTCTGGGGCACCAACCACCAATGGAGGCTCTTGCGAACGGAAGGGGACAGGGACATTGGTAAGTCTAAAGCCTGAACTTTTTTGTTCCAGGCTGACAGTATGGCCCTCTGCAAGTTCCTTGAATGGAATTGACCGTAGGGTACTGCTTCGAATGAAGCCACCATTTTTCCCAGCAGCCTTATACACAGGCGTATGGATGGTTTTCTTTTTTGTACCCACTAAGTGGGTCAAATCTTTCAAAGACGACACCTTCTCTGGAGGTAAGAAAATCTTTCTCTGATTTGAATCCAGTGTTAGCCCCCAAGTATTCCAGGCTTTTGACTGGTTTTAGGGCTGACTTGTCTCGGTTGATAATGCAACCGTGAGATTCCAGATACTTGATTATCTTGTGAACGACCACTTCTAGTTTTTTTCACTGAGTGGTCTATCCGCAACAAGTCGTCTAGATATGCCATTATCGTTACACCTTGTGTTCCTAGTTTGGCCAATCGTAGGGCCAGAATTTTTGTGAACACTCGTGGTGCCGTGGCCAGACCGAAAAGGTAAGGCTCTGAACTGAAAATGGCGCCCTTCTACTGCAAGGCGTAGAAATTTCTGGTGGGCCGGACAGATGGGCATATGCAAATAAGCATCCCTTATGTCGATCGAGGCTAACCATTCCTGCCCTTGTAGGGCGGTGGCCACCGATCGGATCGACCCCATCCGAAAAAGTCCTGATATGTAGGAACTTGTTTAGCCCTTTTATATTTAATATGGGCCTCATGTCCCCATTTGGTTTGGGGACTGTGACAAGGTTCGAGTAAAACCCGAACCCGTTTTCTTTCAAGGGAACCTTCATGATTACCCTTGGGGCAATAGTTGCTCTAGTGCCAGAAGGAGGGATCCACTCTTCTGGGGATCGCTTAGCACGTTTGACCTTATAAAAATGGGCAGGAGGAATGTCTTTTAACTCCAGCCTGTATCCCAGACTTACTGCGGAGATCACCCATCTCTGATGGTGTCCCGCCAGGTCTCTGTGAACAACTGAAGTCTTCCCCTCACCCGACTGAGTGGGGGCAACCCTTCATGACTTAGGGGGAGGTTTTGTACCTCTCTTGACCCAGGGTTTCTTGTTACCCTGTGATTGTCCCTGATTTCTGCCCCCTGGATTTGACCGCGGAGGCCGTCGGAACTGTTTCACAGCCGATGTGCCAGGGACTGGAGAAGTAGGCCTCTTAAAAGAAGGACTTCTACCCTTGTTCTTAACCGGTAAGAGTGAACTTTTACCGGCAGAAATTTTCTGGATTTATTTGTCCAGATCTTCTCCAAATAAGCGTTCTCCATGAAATGGGAAGCTAACCAGCAGTTTTTTACAGGGAGCTTCAGCAGACCAGTTTTTGAGCCACAGAAGCCTACGCATATGTCTACAGACAGCGTAAAGCGGGAGGCCTGTTGGATTGTATCCTTTATGGCGTCCACCGCAAGACACAAGGCTCTAGGCAGGTCAGCTAGGGCAAGAGTCTGCTGATCTGGTAAGTCCCTTAAGACTTGTTTCAACTGATCTTTCACTGCTTGGCAGACTCCAATCGCTGCTACCGCAGGTTGTGTCACCATGCTTGCTGTAGAGAAAGCAGATTTTAGTAAAGACTCCAATTTTTTATCTATTGGGTCTTTGAACATTGGAACATTATCTACTGGACATGTCAGTGATTTGTTAACAGAAGAGATGGCTGCGTCCACTGTAGGGACCCTCCATTTTTTTATGAACTTATCCTCCATGGGATAGATCACCGGAAATCTCTTGGGGGGAGCAAATATTTTATCAGGATGCTCCCAATCCTGGTAAATAAGCCCTTCTAATAAAGGGTGGATTGGGAAGGAACAGACAGCCTGGGGAGCTTTTAGCGACCCCAGCGAGGAAACCGTAGTGGATGGTGGTTCCGCCAGAGGCATTTTAAATGCTGATCGGACCATATTAGTCAGAGACTGAACCCATAATCTTTCAGCCTGAGATGCTGAGAAAGGTTCTTCCACTGTTGATTCCTCCATAACTGAATCAACCTCATCCTGATCCCCTTCAGGTAGGTCGATCTCTGTGTGGGGCTGTTCCTCCACTAACAGGCACTCTGAAGGAGGAGATGGAGATCGGACGCGCTTTTCCTGTGACAGGGAAGCAGCGATCAATGCTGTTAATCTCTCTTCCAATCCTCCCAGAGTTGAGGATAAAACCTCCTCTGTTATATATACAGGAGCAGGTGGACTGGGGCCAGCCGCAGCACCAGGCATTCCTGCGGGGTTCCTACGGCTACTGACCTCTGAATTCTCAGGGGAGATTGGTGCAGTACAAGCATGCCCAATATCCTCAGAGCCCGATGGAGACCCCTTTGGCTTCCTGGAAGACCTATTTCCGGAGCGTCTGGACGACATATCCTTTAAGCACAAAGCTGAGGTATTCCCGTCGTCATACACCAATTTTTGCTGGTAATAGTCTAACACAGTTGCTGCTATATACCAGCTGGTGTCCACTAAAGTGCCTTTCTATGGGGATGCCTGCATCAACCGCCTCTGTGTGCCACTGTTTGTTGCTAGCTCTGTTTGCATCCAGCTGACACTTGTACTGTGTCTTTTAACCATGCTGGGACGCCTGCACATGCGCAGAAGCGCCGCGGCGCGCATCGAGCGTCATCCACCCGCCCCGCCCCTTTTTTTCATAGGAGGCGCGTGCACGCGCCCGCGCGCGCGCCCGTGCGCCATTGGCGCCCTTTTCGAAATCAAACAGGGACTAGGAGCCAGGGCCCTTTTTGCCGGAGGGCCTGTGCGGTGGATGAGCGCAGCAACAGGGCAGAGGAAGTGGATTCCCACAGAGAAACTTACCAACTGCCTGGATCTTTTGACTTGAGAAAACCAAAGATCCACATGACAAGAAAAATGGACTACAGCGGCCTCTAGTGGTTTAACACAGGTACCGCGGTCCCCTTTTTTTTTTTTTTTCTTGACTACTATTAAAATTTTACATTTTCAGTAGTTACAGGCATACACAGATATTAGCGGGAATACCGTTAGGTAACAGACAGAAAGACAAATTAGGCTTGGGGGTCCCCCAATAGAACCAAGTTCCTGGGGGCCCCCACTTACCTGATCCCCGCCGCAGGACTTTGTTTGGTCCACAGAAGTCCAAACTTCACCTATCACGGCAGGCATTGTAATTAAACCTTCAGGGACCGGGTTTCCAAGGATTCCACTCCCCTGGACCTGTATAGCACCCTGCACAGACAACATCTTGGTCGTGGGTATGACCAGAGCTCTGGATCCCAGGGTCCAGCCCTCCTAAGAGAGGCATTACAGGCAAAACCTTGCTCTTCTGCTGCAAGGCCCGGGTACCGACCGTTTAGCTATGAAGCTTTTTTGGTGGGATCCGGAACAGCTTACTAAGGCCCAAAAGAACCTGTACGCAAGCCCAGTGAAAACACATGTTACTCTTTGGCCAACACCTTAGACACTGGCAAAAAACTGAGGTGCTCCCGGATGGGAGGGGCTTATATAGGGGAGGGTACTTCCGGTTTGGAATTGGCCAGTGCCAACACCTGAAGGTAATCTATATAACCCATTAGTAATGACTAAGTCGCTCTGTGTCCCGTGATGTACGAAAAAGAAATGTCAGCGGTGGGGAACATCGGATGTAGATCTTCTAGCATCCAGATTCAACGCAAAGGTGGACAGGTTTGTCTCTCGGACAAGGGATCCCCTAGCTTGCGGCTCGGATGCCCTAGTGTTCCCTTGGGATCAGTTCAAGCTGATATATGCATTCACACCGCCACAATGGTTACCTCGATTATTCCGCAGAATCAGGGTAGAAAAGAAACCAGTGATTCTGGTGGCTCCAGCGTGGCCCCGAAGAGCGTGGTACGCGGAGATTGTAAAATGTCAGTGGGGAGTCCTAGGACTCTCCCACGCCGTCCGGACCTGCTTTCGCAAGGACCGATATACCACCCTTCCTTACCAGCCCTAGGTTTGACGGCCTGGCTATTGAAGCCCACATTCTAAAAAAGAGAGGGCTCTCTAATTCTGTGGTATCTACCATGATCAATGCCAGGAAGCCGGTATCCAGGCAGATCTACTATAGAATCTGGAAGGCGTACATCGCCTGGTGTGAGGCCAAGAAATGGCATCCACGTAAATACGTAATAGGTAGGATTCTGGACTTCCTACAATGGGCTGTAGATAGGAAGCTTGCCTTGAGTACTATCAAGGGTCAGATTTCGGCCTTGTCAATATTTTTTCAAAGGCCCTTGGCTTCGCATTCACTAGTCAAAGCCTTTATACAAGGAGTGATGCGTATTAGTCCTCCGGTTAATATCCCCATATGTCCATGGGATCTAAACTTGGTTCTGTCGGTTCTACAGAAACAACCATTTGAACCATTACAGCATATTTCTTTGGTTCTTCTCACCAGGAAATAGATTTTTCTAGTAGCCATTTGTTCGGCTAAAAGAGTGTCGGAATTAGCAGCTATGTCCTGTAGGGAGCCATATCTGGTTATCCATAAGGACAGAGTAGTGTTACGCCCTCATCCAGCCTTTCTTCCTAAGGTGGTATTGAGGTTTCATTTGAACCAAGATGTGGTTCTTCCTTCTTTTTTCCCCAAACCTACTTCGGTAGAGGAAAAGTTATTGCATTCTTTGGATGTAGTAAGAGCAGTTAAAGCTTATCTAAAAGCCACTGCTCAGATTCGCAGAACGGATACTTTGTTTATTCTGCCGGAAGGCCCCAGAAAGGGTCAGGCAGCGTCAAAATCTACTTTAGCCAAGTGGATTCGACAGGTCATAATGCAAGCCTATGGCTTTAGAAGGAGACTGCCTCCTTTCAAAGTTAGAGCGCACTCCACGAGAGCAGTTGGAACTTCATGGGCAGTGCATCACCAGGCCTCCCTGGCTCAAATCTGTAAGGCCGCAACATGGTCTTCAGTACACACGTTTACTAGGTTCTACCAGGTGGACGTTAGAAGTCAGGAGGATGTCGCCTTTGGGCGCAGTGTGTTGCAGGCCGCAAAAGATCCTCATGTCTGATAGCGCTCAGCTTATGTATGGTGTATCCCCCCCCCTCGTTGGGCATTGCTTTAGGACATCCCATTAGTAATGACTATGTCGCTCTGTGTCCCGTGATGTACGAGAAAGAAAATAGGATTTTTATAACAGCTTACCTGTAAAATCCTTTTCTTGGAGTACATCACGGGACACAGAGCTCCCGCCCCTCTTTAGGGACACTTATTGCTTTGCTACAAAACTGAGGTGCTCCTGGATGGGAGGGGCTTATATAGGGGAGGGTACTTCCGGTTTTGGAAGTTGCCAGTGCCAGCACCTGAAGGTATCTATATATCCCATTAGTAATGACTATGTCGCTCTGTGTCCCGTGATGTACTCCAAGAAAAGGATTTTACAGGTAAGCTGTTATAAAAATCCTATTATTCTGGCAGTGGGCAGGCCTTAACCACTTGACCATTGGGCACTTAAACCCCCTTAATAACCAGACCAATTTTCAGCTTTCACATTTTGAATGACAATTACTCAGTCATACAACACTGTACCCATATGAAATTTTTGTCCTTCTTTTCACACAAATAGAGCTTTCTTTTGGTGGTATTTAATCACCGTTGTTTTTTTTTATTTTTTGCGCTATAAGAGAAAAAATACTGAAAATTCTGTAAAAGAAATGAATTTTTCTTCATTTCTGTTATAAAATGTAGCAAATTAGTAATTTTTCTTCATAAATTTTGGCCAAAATTTATACTGCTACATATCTTTGGTAAAAATAAGTACAAATTGGTGCATATTATTTGGTCTTTGTGAAAGTTTTAGGCTCCATGTACACAGAAGCTCAAAAACTGTCGTTTTGAACACCAGATTTCTGGCAGAAAAAGCTGCTTTAAAATATAGCTTTTATCAGCGTTTTTTACTAGCGTTTATTAGCGTTTTTCAGTGTAGAGTTTAGCTTTTTTTTTTTTCTCTCAATGGATCAAAAAACGCTAAAAAACGCTGGCGACCAGCGTTTTTGAGCGTTTATTAGCGTTTTTCAGCAATATGCATTTTTTCCCGCCGAAAAACGGCACTTTGAACGCAAATTTCTTGCGTTCAGAAAAAAGCCCATTAACTCCACTGCTCATTAACGCTAAAAAACGCTATGTGTACATGAACACATAGGCTAACATAGAGTGCAGTTAATGGGCTTTTAAAAAAAAATGCCAAAACGCCAATAAACTGCAGTTTATCAGCTTCAGTGTACATGGAGCCTTATGCCGCGTACACACGATCTATTTTTTTTGAAGGTGAAAACACCGTCGAGAAAATCGACGTTAAAAACGAGGAACAGCTTGTTCCCCCCACACACGGCCGTTTTAAATGTCATTTTTTTTTTTTTGGTCGAAGAAAAAGACCATGTGTGGGCTCCGCGGCAGTGTTTCCCTATTGGCACCCAGGCCAATTCTGACATTTCTCTCCCACATGTAAAAATCATCATTTGTTTGCTAGAAAATTATATAGAACCCCAAAACATTATATATGTTTTTTAAAGAAAAGACCTTAGAGAATACAATGGCGGTCGTTGCAACTTTTTTATCTTGCACGGTATTTGCGCAGCAATTTTTCAAACACGTTTTGTACGGAAAAGAACAGTGCTTAAACAACATAGTGCTTAAACAAAAAACAAAACAGTAAAGTTAGCCCAATGTTTTTGCATAATGTGAAAGATGAAGTTACGCCGAGTAAATAGATACCTAACATGTCACCCTTCAAAATTGCACACGCTCGTGGAATGGCGCCAAACTTTGCTACTTAAAAATCCCCATAGGCGACGTTTTAAATATCTTTACTGGTTACATGCTTTGAGTTACAGAGGAGGTCTAGGGCCCAAATTATTGCTCTCGCTCTAACGTTCACTAAGATACCTCACATGTGTAGTTTGAACACCGTTTTCATATGTGGGCGGGACTTACGCATGCATTCGCTTCTGTATGCGAGCTCACGGGGACAGGGGCGCTTTAAAAAAAAATATATATTTTATTGTTCATTTTACTTTATTTATTTTAGTTTGACAATTTTTTTCCGCCAAAATAAAATTTTTGATCACTTTTATTCCTATTACAAGGAACGTAAACATCCCTTGTAATAGGAATATGGCCTGACAGGTCCTCTTTACAGTGAGATATGGGGTCAATAAGACCCCACATCTCACCTCTAGGCTGGGAAGCCTGAAATAAAATAAAAAAAACAAAAAAACTATCCTGGCTTCGATCGTAGCGGTGAGTCGGTAGAAGCACCGGAAGGGCGGCGGGAGGGGGGGGACGTCCCCTATCGCCTCCCGTAAGAATGATCAAGCGGCGGAACAGCCGCTATGATTGTTCTTATGGTGTAGGGAATCGCCGGCTGAAAAAGCTGATATCTGAATGATGCCTGTAGCTGCACCCATCATTCAGATATCTCCGCACAAATTCAAGGACGTCATATGATGGCCGGCGGGCGGGAAGTGGTTATTGCAGGGTATTGCGGAGTATTGCGGAGTATTGCGGAGTATTTCAGGGTATTGCGAAGTATTGCAGAGTATTGTAGGGTATTGCAGGGTAATGCAGAGTATTGCGGAGTATTGCAGGGTAATGCGGAGTATTGCGGAGTATTGCAGGGTAATGCGGAGTATTGCGGAGTATTGCAGGGTAATGCGGAGTATTGCGGAGTATTGCAGGGTATTGCAGGGTATTGTGGGGTATTATTTAGAAAAGAAGAAACCCCCGCGCTAGCTGGGTATTTAACTAGTGAAGGGGAATGGGAATTGAAGGAAGTAAAATTGCTAGGGGAGTCTGATCCAAGCAGACAAAAGTGAATAAATGAAAAAAGGGTGATTGGTGGCTGCGCTGTGATTATAACTAGTGAAGGAAGTGAAGGGAAGGATCTGGAAAAGGAAACTACCTAATACTAACCAAATAAATTAAATCTAATATAAACCAACCAGATGCAGTACCGTGTTGACAACCAATGTGTAACATAAATGGTATGTGCATAAACTGAATGAATCACACCTATACACCTAAAAGGTGTGTAACCAACAGTGAACAATTATTGATATATGCAAAAACGTGTATCACTCTAAGTGATCAACCTGTGCATATAATAAAAGAAATGAAATATATAACAATATATATATAATAAAAATGTATAGCACAAAACTAAAAATAGTGAAATTCTCCAAGCGATTCCTGAAAATAATGGTGCCGGTATGTGATAAAGTGTATAACACAGCACTGTGAGCAATGGAATCCTCCAGCCACCATCACCCTTCTTTTATTGTGGGGTATTGCGGAGTATTGCGGGGTATTGTGGGGTATTGCGGAGTATTGCAGGGTATTGCAGAGTATGGCAGGGTATTGCACAGTATGGGCAGGGTATGGCAGAGTATTGCACAGTATGGGCAGAGTATTTCAGAGTATTGCACAGTATGGGCAGAGTATTGCAGAGTATTGCACAGTATGGGCAGGGTATTGCAGAGTATTGCACAGTATGGGCAGAGTATTGCACAGTATGCAAAAACAGTCTCCTGCGCTCGGATGTACAGTCTCTTAGTGGCACAACCAGAGTATTCCGTAGGGAAATGACCAAGAATCTTGCTGCCCTCCTCAGAACAATTGGTATTCTTTAAGACTTAAAAGTAAAGGAAAACAGAAGGCGCACCGACCTAGTGCATTACCAGTGGCTAGGTTTTATTTAAAAGGTTGGAAGAATTAAAAATACTCACAAAGCAAGTATAGTATTGAACACACAATCTTTCCATCAAAAGGAGATAGCCTCCTACTGGAACCGGACGACCAGAGAGTCCAGACAACAAAATTCACAGCCACGGCTGACGCGTTGCGAGGGCGCACCCTCTTCCTCAGAGCCAAAAAGTGATGGTGACTGGACCCCCCTCTCTCTCTGGGCTCCTTTTTATCCATGAGTAAATGGGCCTGAGTGGTCACCTGACTACAACTCCACCCACCACAGGCCACTCCTCCTCTCGCCTAAAAGGCAAACCCATATAGGCTTAACCCCTCACTATACACTCTCATATGTCTATCTAAATCTTACATAGGTATATAGTTGTAGTCAGGTGACCACTCAGGCCCATTTACACATGGATAAAAAGGAGTCTGGACTCTCTGGTCGTCCGGTTCCAGTAGGAGGCTATCTCCTTTTGATGGAAAGATTGTGTGTTCAATACTATACTTGCTTTGTGAGTATTTTTAATTCTTCCAACCTTTTAAATAAAACCTAGCCACTGGTAATGCACTAGGTCGGTGCGCCTTCTGTTTTCCTTTACTTTTATTGCACAGTATGGGCAGGGTATTGCAGAGTATTGCACAGTATGGGCAGGGTGTTGCAGAGTATTGCACAGTATGGGCACAGTATTGGCAGGGTATTGCAGAGTATGGGCAGGGATGGCTGAGCAGGGATGGATGGATGGCTGGATCTGTGACTGCAATTGTCACAGATCCAGCCCACAGTGCTGCTGCCATCCGCTCTCTCCCCCTCTTCTCTCACACTGTACCGATCGGTACAGAGAGGGGGGAGAGGAACCGGCATCATCACATGACGCCGGTCTGTTTACAAGTGATCGCTTCGTCATTTGACAGAGCGATCACATGGTAAACGGCCGCTATCAGCTGCGATTTACCGTGATCCATGATGCGCGTCCCAGGGGGCGCGCGATTCTGGGAGGACGTTATATAACGCCCTCCCAGAGTTAAGGAACCACCCTGCCGCCGTTATTCGGCGGTGGGCGGTGGTTAAGTGGTTAATGACTTGGCTGTATGGCTTCTAATCAAGTTCCTCCAAGCCCCATCGGGAGGAGTGGGCCACCTCTTCAGCAGCAGCGTCAACTAGTCTTTGTCCTCCCTGCTCTCCTCTTCCTGTAGCTGTCCATCAAAGCCTAGGAAAGAGATCAATGGGCTTCAACAAGAATAAGAAACATTCTGCTTGCCAGCGCCAGTAAAAACTACAATGGTTAAAGCGTAAAAAAACATTCCCCTCTGGATGATTTATGTACATTGCAAGGATTTTAACAAACTTTGTTGCAGATTCCTACCTTTTGTTATTCTGAAGAGATCCCTGTTTGTTCCTCTGTACCTCTGTGCTAAGTAGGTCTAATGGGAGTGGTTTCATAATTATCAGTCAGCTGTGCACCTGCACAGCACTAATGAGGAAATCTACTGGGCCTGCATCCCTTTAGAAATGTTCCTATTGCAAGTATCTCACCAAAAATGAAATTTTTGTTGCAGGGGATGCCTAAAATTTGACTTGTATCTTAGGCAGACTTCTGGGGAATTGGTGAGCCAGTCACACAAGCAGGAAATTATGTTTCTGGGGGGTGGTCAGTACACACTCTGTGTACAGAACAACTCCAGGTAGCCATATTGCGCTGCATTTACTGAAAAAGGTAATTTCTAATAACATTCAATTACAATATGACTTGTGTCGCAATTGTATACGCTATATTATTTTTTCTTTATTTGCTATTTTTTTTACCCATGAAAGTGGATTTACAATATGGGCAGCCTCTTCCTCAATGGATGATCATCTCCTGCAACATTTTTGTCTGCCTGGCATTTGATTATCTATTTATTACCTGTTTCTCTGAAATAGCCAAGTTCCTGACACTTGTGAACATAATGTAAAGTAAATTACAACCATTTTGTCACCTTGAAGTCATTTTCTTGACTTTCATGCATCTGCACAGTAATTAATTTTTATTTTCTTATTTCTACATTGTCCTTAACATGTGTCATATAATTAGATGGAAGAATAAGTTGGCCATAAAAAACTGCTCATTATTTAAGGAAGGCTGCACTCTCTCTCTCTCTAGATAGCTTTTTATTTTATATTTCCTTACAATTAATCTAACATACAGTGTTTTGCATTGGATTATTATTGACTATGCTTTTGAAGCAAATGTTACCTCACTTCATATCCTTCCCAGTCTCCTTTGTTCAGCAGCCAAAGTGGAACTTATTTATGTAGATGGTGGGATTCTCGCTAATTAGAGGTCAGAGACCTTCTCAAGAGAATACAGAAATAGAATCATCAACCTACCAAGTTATGTTCTGATAGAGGAAACACATATATACACTGACATTTCATGTAGCATTTGAATCAGGGGAAAACATTTGCAAAACTGCAAATGTAACATCAGTGTTTGCCATGTGTATGCATAATTTATTACAAATAAATAACGGAAGGTTTCTAAATATCAAATACCAGTATGCATGTTAAAATGATGTGATCAGAATTATTAAAAAAAAATGATAAAATTTAAAGAACACTAACCTGTAGAAGCTATTTTAAAACCAACACACTGTGCATTTATACAGTAGTTTTGTATATGTAGCGGCCTCCTCTCTCCCCTCTCTTCTATCAGCTCGTCTGTCTCTTGTCTAGGGGTACTTTAGAGGAGAGAGAGCGGGGTCACCACGCCAAGCCCTCACCGCAGATGTTTGTGTGGTGGAAGCAAAGTTCTTGTTTTACCTTCGGGTCAGTGTTCTGCACCTGGAACCTCCAATGAGAGTTACCTTGAACAATGTCTGCCAGAAAATGAGCCCCACACCATTAAAGTCCAACACTCCTTTATTCTTCCTGAATGAACACAATCAGTTAGACTCCCTTGTAGAACAGAACAGAAAAGGAGGTGTGGATGCGAGTAGGCCCAGACACAATGAACTCTCCACTTTCCCTCCCGAAAGTGGGCCGCGGTCTCCGAGCGAGGAGGGAATTTCCTTCCAGGCGGTCTCCGATGGGAGGCTCACCTGTCACTGGCAATATGCTGCACCGGGTCTTCAAGTAAGTATCTCCCACCGGTCCATTACGCCTTCCGGATTCGGGAACCCACTCCTGGGGTTCCCTAGGACCTCCTTCCCTCGCGGAACTCAGTGGTGGGCACTGAGCTCCAGACCTCCATCCGAGTACCTCACTCCAGGCTAAAGGTGCCTGGGATGGAACACGACCTCCGAACGTTCTCTAGGCCTAGGCCGCCTAGGGGACCGACACGAACCACCGCCCTCAGGCTGAAGGTGCCCGGGACTCGACTCCCGCCACTAAAAATGGCCGCCCCTTTATACCCCCTCCCAGCAAGCACGGTGGGTTCCCCGCCCCACCATACAACCGCTGAGAGAGACCAAAAGAGGTACGCCACCGCAACGATGGCTCAACCCCGGGCCCAAAGCGACAGTGCCACCTGGTGGGCCCCAGGGAACCATACATCACAGTTTCCCCACCAGATTAAAAAAATAGAAAGCATATACCCGCTACATATATATAAGACTTTATGGAAGGTATGGATCCAAAAATTCCAACATCATCTGGTGCTAATACTCAGCAACCAGTTATTACAAAGTAGAAAAGTGAAAGCTTATGCCGCGTACACACGATCCTGAAAAACGAGGAACAGCTTGTTCCCCCCACACACGGCCGTTTTAAATGACATTTTTTTTTTGGTCGAAAAAAACGACCATGTGTGGGCTCCGTGGCAGTGTTTCCTTATGGGAAAACTGCCGCCGAAAAAAATCTACGGGAATCACGAGGAGAAAAATTAGAGCATGTTCTAATTTTTCTCGTCGTGATTAATGCAGTTTTTCCCGTCGAGAAAAACGACAAAAAGTCCACAGACGATCGTTTTTCCCGTCCAAAGGGAAAAATTTCATTTTTCTCGACGGGAAAAACGGTCGTGTGTACGCGGCATTAGGTCTAATTTTAAAAGTGACATTTGCATTGACTTGATTACTACCACGTGGGAAGTCTGAATCACATCATTGTAGTATGAGTAGGGGCAAAAAAGGGACTCCTGAAAGTCCAGGATTGGGACTGAGATAAGTGGGTTCCATTTAACCATATTCTATCTACAGAAACAGTTTATAGATGTTTCAAGTGTGGTCGTGGTATGTGCTTATATGACTTGAAGGGCCCATGTTAGTTAGCTTGTGGTGCAGACAGGGCCGTCTTTAATATTGATTGGACCCTGGGCAAACATTTCCTTTGGGCCCCCCCAGCCCCCCCCCCCCCCACTCTGAGACATACAATAAGTTGCAGCTAGACTCAAAATCAGGTCAGGCAGCAATAGCGAGGTCACAACTAGGGATAAGCTTCGTGTTCGAGTCGAACATACGTTCGTCTCGAACATCGGCTGTTCGATCGTTCGACGAAGATCGAACGATTTGGGCCGTTCGCGCCAAATTCGAGTGACGCGAACGGCCCACAATGCACTACGCCATCGCAGTGTCATCCAGGCGCTGTGATTGGCCAAGCATGCACTGTGACCCCGCATGCTTGGCCAATCACAGCGCCGGCAGCGAGGAGAGCAATGATTGGCCACAGGCAGGATGCCTGTGGCCAATTATTGCTGAGGGGGTTTAGTACACGCCCCACACTATAAAAGGCCGCCAGCGCGGCGGCCTTGTGTAGTGTGTTCCGGAGCAGGGAAAGAGAAGCATAGGCAGGGACAGTGTCATTATTTTTCCTTTACTAATCCTGGATTCCTTGTGTTTAGGGACAAATAAGGATAGGTAGGGAGAGTGTCAGTGACAGTGTGCTATTCTGTGCTAATCCTTGTTTGTAGGGACAGAGAGGTACAGCGAGGGAAAGTGTCAGTGTGCTATTTTGTGCTAATCCTTGTTTGTAGGGACAGAGAGGTACAGTGAGGGAAAGTGTCAGTGTGTTCCATCTCTGTGCTAATCCTTGTTTGTAGGGACAGAGAGGTACAGTGAGGGAAAGTGTCAATGTGCTATTCTGTGCTAATCCTTGTTTGTAGGGACAGAGAGGGACAGTGAGGGAAAGTGTCAGTGTGTTCCATCTCTGTGCTAATCCTTGTTTGTAGGGACAGAGAGGTACAGTGAGGGAAAGTGTCAGTGTGCTATTCTGTGCTAATCCTTGTTTGTAGGGACAGAGAGGGACAGTGAGGGAAAGTGTCAGTGTGTTCCATCTCTGTGCTAATCCTTGTTTGTAGGGACAGAGAGGTACAGTGAGGGAAAGTGTCAGTGTGCTATTCTGTGCTAATCCTTGTTTGTAGGGACAGAGAGTTACAGTGAGGGAAAGTGTCAGTGTGCTATTCTGTTCTAAACCAATCTTGCTGAACCATATTTTCAATCCTTGAGTTTAGGGACAGAGAGGTACAGTGAGGGAAAGTGTCAGTGTGCTATTCTGTTCTAAAACTATTTTGCTGAACCATATTTTCAATCCTTGAGTTGAGGGACAGAGCGGTACAGTGAGTGAAACTGACAGTGTGCTATTCTGTTCTAAACCAATTTTGCTGTTCCATATTTTCAATCCTTGAGTTTAGGGACAGAGAAGGACACTCGTAGAAATTATCAGTGTGCTATTCTGTGCTAAATCTTGTTTGTAGGGAGGGACAGAGTAGGACAGTGAGAGAAAGTGTCAGTGTGCTATTCTGTTCTAAAACTATTTTTCTGAACCATATTTTCAATCCTTGAGTTGAGGGACAGAGAGGTACAGTGAGTGAAACTGACAGTGTGCTATTCTGTTCTAAACCAATTTTGCTGTTCCATATTTTCAATCCTTGAGTTTAGGGACAGAGAAGGACACTCGTAGAAATTATCAGTGTGCTATTCTGTGCTAAATCTTGTTTGTAGGGAGGGACAGAGTAGGACAGTGAGAGAAAGTGTCAGTGTGCTATTCTGTTCTAAAACTATTTTGCTGAACCATATTTTCAATCCTTGAGTTGAGGGACAGAGAGGTACAGTGAGTGAAACTGACAGTGTGCTATTCTGTTCTAAACCAATTTTGCTGTTCCATATTTTCAATCCTTGAGTTTAGGGACAGAGAAGGACACTCGTAGAAATTATCAGTGTGCTATTCTGTGCTAAATCTTGTTTGTAGGGAGGGACAGAGTAGGACAGTGAGAGAAAGTGTCAGTGTGCTATTCTGTTCTAAAACTATTTTGCTGAACCATATTTTCAATCCTTGAGTTGAGGGACAGAGAGGTACAGTGAGTGAAACTGACAGTGTGCTATTCTGTTCTAAACCAATTTTGCTGTTCCATATTTTCAATCCTTGAGTTTAGGGACAGAGAAGGACACTCGTAGAAATTATCAGTGTGCTATTCTGTGCTAAATCTTGTTTGTAGGGAGGGACAGAGAGGTACAGTGAGTGAAACTGACAGTGTGCTATTCTGTTCTAAACCAATTTTGCTGTTCCATATTTTCAATCCTTGAGTTTAGGGACAGAGAAGGACACTCGTAGAAATTATCAGTGTGCTATTCTGTGCTAAATCTTGTTTGTAGGGAGGGACAGAGTAGGACAGTGAGAGAAAGTGTCAGTGTGCTATTCTGTTCTAAAACTATTTTGCTGAACCATATTTTCAATCCTTGAGTTGAGGGACAGAGAGGTACAGTGAGTGAAACTGACAGTGTGCTATTCTGTTCTAAACCAATTTTGCTGTTCCATATTTTCAATCCTTGAGTTTAGGGACAGAGAAGGACTGGCTGTCTGATATACATGGTGCAGGAATACCTAGGGGCAAGGTCAGACTTGGACACCTTCCCCACCGAAAATCCTCTGGCTTACTGGGTCTTGAGGATGGATCACTGGCCAGAGCTTGCACAGTATGCAATTGAGCTACTGGCCTGTCCTGCATCCAGCGTTCTTTCAGAACGCACATTCAGTGCTGCTGGAGGATTTGTCACGGATCACAGGGTGCACCTGTCCACCGACTCGGTTGATCGACTGACTTTCATCAAGATGAACCAGTCTTGGATCACCACCAGCTACCACACACCAGATGCTGATATAACAGACTAATTGATTTTAAAATGTCACATCCCTTCAAGACTGATGCTGATGCTGAGTGCCTGTGCTGTTATGTTGACTGGCTATCCTCCTCCTCCACCTCAATGATACGATTAACGATGATAGCTTGGAAGATCATTTTGGTTTATGGGTGACGCCACCAGTGGCTAAGGCCCAATTTTTCAGCCCCTGTTTAACAGGGGCGTGTAATTAAAATTTTTGATGCAATACTTTGCAACAGGCCTCATTGCTGTGCTCCAAGTACAGCACCAGCACCACCATCAAAGGCCCAATTTTTACTACCACTGATCAACAATTATATGTTATTACAATTCCTGATATTATAGTTGACAGCAGGGCGTTCCAGCACCCACCAAGAATAACTGTGAGTGCTTTCAGTGTTGTGCCAACACCAACACCTAAGGGGCCAATTTCTGCAGAGTATATACGGAATGTCCCTACTTTCAAACATCCAACTTACAAACTACTACTACTTGCAAATGGAAGAAGACAACAGGAAGTGAGAGGAAATCTACCCCTTGGAAGGAAAATTCTCTCCTGTAAGAATTAATATGGGAGAAAGTTGTCTCCTCTCTACTGATGCTTTATCACCAATCCTTGTTTCAATAAAAACACCACATTTCGAAAACAGTTGTCATTGGGACGCAAAGTGAGGTGAAATGTTCTGAACAGGGGCACAGACAGCAAAAAAAATGTGACAGGGGTGATAACCGTTCCCTATGTTTTACAAAAAGCTAAAAAAAAGGAATTTGGCATGGAGCTCCACTTAAACAATGCAGCTGTTCAAAATTACAAACAGATTCTACATAAGAACAAACCTACAGTCCCTGTCTTGTATGCACCGCCTGTATACGGCTGTTCAGAGTATATAGGTCCTTTTTTATTTTGTGTGCGGGGTTCCCCTTAATATCCATACAAGACCCAAAGGGGCTGGTAATGGGCTGGGGTAGGGGGGGGGGGTTGATGGGGTAGCTATGCCATTTTTCCTAAAGATTTTCATCCATATTACCGGGACCAGACATTGCATTAAAGCCGCAAGCAGTTTTAAATGGCTTTTTTCCCTTTAGAAATGTTATTTTGTGCAGGGACAGTTCTAAACACGGGAAACACGTGGCACTTCACAGGCATACTTTAGACACCCCCCAGGTACAATATTTAAAGGAATATTTGACTTTTTTTTTTCACTTTATGCATCATTAAAATGACTGCTCCCGGAAAACGTCCGTTTTTAAAACTTCTTTTTGCATTGATACATGTCCCCTGGTGCAGAAGCCGGGTTCCCAAACTCTGTTTCGGACAATAACATGGATAATAGTCGTTATAATTAGCACTTTAGAATCCGAACATTCGCATCCATTGTATTTAATAGGGTTCTAATGTTCGTGCGAACTTTCGGTCCGTTCGCGGGTTCTGGTGCGAACCGAACCCGGGGGTGTTCGGCTCATCACTAGTCACAACATATCATTGTTGCTCATTGACTGGATACTAGAGGTTACAGTACACATTACGACTCATCGATTAGTTGATAGAAGTTACAACATATAATTTCTGCTACTAGGGGTGAGCTGTGTACGAAGTGCAGGATTTAGGGGTGAGCTGTGTACGAAGTGCAGGATTTAGGGGTGAGCTGTGTACAGAGTGCAGGATTTAGGGGTGAGCTGTGTACAGAGTGCAGGATTTAGGGGTGAGCTGTATACAGAGTGCAGGATTTAGGGGTGATCTGTGTACAGAGTGCAGGATTTAGGTGTGAGCTGTATATGGAGTGCAGGATTTAGGGGTGAGCTGTGTACGGAGTGCAGGATTGAGGGGTGAGCTGTGTACGGAGTGCAGGATTGAGGGGTGAGCTGTGTATGGAGTGCAGGATTGAGGGGTGAGCTGTGTACGGAGTGCAGGATTGAGGGGTGAGCTGTGAACGGAGTGCAGGATTGAGGGGTGAGCTGTGTACGGAGTGCAGGATTTAGGTGTAAGCTGTATACGGAGTGCAGGATTTAGGGGGGAGCTGTGTATGAAGTACAGGATTTAGGGGGGAGCTGTGTATGAAGTGCAGGATTTAGGGGTGAGCTATGTATGGAGTGCAGGATTGAGGGGTGATCTGTGCAAGGAGTGCAGGATTGAGGGGTGATCTGTGCAAGGAGTGCAGGATTGAGAGGGTGATCTGTGCAAGGAGTGCAGGAATGAGGGGTGATCTGTGCAAGGAGTGGATAGAGTGCAGGATTGAGGGGTGATCTGTGCATGGAGTGGATGGAGTGCAGGATTGAGGTGTGATCTGTGCATGGAGTCGATGGAGTGCAGGATTGAGGGGTTATCTGTGCATGGAGTGGATGGAATGCAGGATTGAGGGGTGATCTGTGCATGGAGTGGATGGTGTGCAGGATTGAGGGGTGATCTGTGCAGGATTGAGGGGTGATCTGTGCATGGAGTGGATGGAGTGTAGGATTGAGGGGTGATCTGTGCAGGATTGAGGAGTGATCTGTGCAGGATTGAGGGGTGATCTGTTTAGGATTGAGGGGTGGTCTGTGGAGGATTTAGGGGTGGTCTGTGAAGGATTGAGGGGTGATCTGTGCAGGATTTAGGGGTGGTCTGTGGAGGATTGAGGGGTGATCTGTGCAGGATTTAGGGGTGATCTGTGCAGGATTGAGGGGTGATCTGTGCAGGATTTAGGGGTGGTCTGTGGAGGATTAAGGGGTGATCTGTGCAGGATTTAGGGGTGATCTGTGCAGGATTGAGGGGTGATCTGTGCAGGATTTAGGGGTGGTCTTTGGAGGATTGAGGGGTGATCTGTGCAGGATTGAGGGGTGATCTGTGGAGGATTGAGGGGTGATCTGTGCAGGATTGAGGGGTGATCTGTGCAGGATTTAGGGGTGGTCTGTGGAGGATTGAGTGGTGATCTGTGCAGGATTTAGGGGTGGTCTGTGGAGGATTGAGGGGTGATCTGTGCAGGATTTAGGAGTGATCTGTGCAGGATTGAGGAGTGATCTGTGTAGGATTTAGGGGTGGTCTGTGGAGGATTGAGGGGTGATCTGTGTACATCCAAGTTGCTCCCCTTCCCAAATACAGAGCTCTCCTGACCCCAGATTAGTTTGGCGCCCACCCTCCATCAATACACATTCCTCTGACATCATCCCCCCTTTTTCCCCCTTTCAATAGTGAGCATTCCGATCACCTAACTAACATCAGAGATGGGCTACAGAAGAGAAGCTGTAACTCACCGCATGTCCGTGGAGCAGCTCCTGCCTGTGTACATCCCCCGCCCCTTCCCCCCTCCCCTCTCTGCTTTCACATAGAGACATATAGACAGTGTGTTTTGTAGAGCAGAGAGGGTTCCAAACGGCCATTGGGAGGAGAGCGCTGTCACTTATAAATACAAAAGCAAGCAGCGCATCTGTATTTACAAGTGACAGAAGAGAGTTGCGAGCAGCCGTCACCAGATCACGGAGGTGGAAGCATCAGGGGCAGCTGCTTTGGGCCCCCAACAATGGCGGGGCCCTGGGCAGATGCCCTGTTTGCCCTGCGGTAAAGACGGCCCTGGGTGCAGAGAGTTCTCATAAAATTTGGCAATGGATTTTTTAATAGACATAAAATGCACAGTACCAAATAAGAGCAATAAAAAAAAAAAAAAAAACGTGGTGGAGAATATATTTTGGTCATACAGTAACTGGTATTGCAATACAATAGAATTAAAGGCTTATTCTACCTTTCTGGCCATGTTTCATGTTACACCCATATTGAGGGTGTAACATGAAACATGGCCACATTTCACAGTCCTCCACTCTCAGACTGTCCCTCCTTATTTGAAATTTGGGGTTCTTCCCCCTGCATCATCTTTGCCTGCACAGACGTGTCATCCATTCATAGATTCATTAACATGGATCTGTGAATGAAAGACTACAAATCCCATCTCCCACTGTGGGACTCTTAGCTCTCAATGGAGCACAAGTGTGGTGAAGTCACCGAACTCATAAACCATTGATTACTTCCTCCAGCTCCATAGCAATGTAGCACCCCCTGTACCCAGTGGAGCTAGGGTTAATTGGTTTGTGTACAGTTAGCTGGCAGGCTCTGAAGCCTGGGTCTCAGTCACCTTCCCCTGGCTTCTGGAAGATTCTAGAAGGTTCCAGAACTTAGTGGGCAGAGGAGTGGAAACTTCAGTTTGAATATTCATGGGGATTCTTCCAATCCCTGGGGGAGGACCGCCCAGTAGGTGGAGAGTGCTCTATAAGTATTTGGGAGCCTGGCCATGTGGGAGCAGAGTCCAGGATCCAGGGACCCCTGTGCTTGGGGGGGGGGGATGGGGCTCTGCCTCCAGGCAGAAGGTGTGCTGTTGCAGTGGATGGTGTGCAGAGAGAGGAGAAGGAATCAGCCTTCAGTTTCATCCAGGAGACACCCTGCCAAGCAAGTGGGACCTGTACAGCAGGAGGCCTGGAAGGAAGTCGCTACCGTGCTGCATAATTTAAAGAGACTAAGTGAGTAACCTCTACCTATTTTTCCCCCAAAGCCAAAAAGGGAGAAAGCAGCGGGGTGCAAGATCTAGCTATCATTCAGAAGGGTCAGTGTATAGCTCACCTTTATCCCTGCTTGGGGAAAGTGCAAGTGAAGCCAGGTGCACTGGCATTTTGCTTAAATTAAGAGAATATCGGCAGTCTGTTTAGATTTGGTCTTTAGGATCTAGTAAGGACTCATGATTATTTTTGCTGGAGTACAGTCTAGGATCTATTCTCAAAGTTAGGAGCAGTTCAAGTTGTTCTCAGGATTCTTAGGTAACAACAGCTCTGGGCATCCCATATCACCCTAACCCCACCCAAGTTAACCACCCTAATAAAACAACAAAAACAAAGTCCTGGGATTGGTTTATTGACTGTCGGATGTTTGTGAAACAATGCTGGTTGCCTGACTGTGCAAGACAAAGGGGGGACCCAAAATCCAGTAGCCCTTTAAGGGTTAGCACTACAGCTAAATGGCTGTACCTCTGGAGGAATAGTCAGCAGGATAAGGTACTGTACAATGAACCAGCAATCCAATAAACGCAGTTGCAATACTTTCCATTCTTTAATGACAAAATAAATAATGAATACACATTTTTTTTCAATATGGGCGCATTTGGTAATATTTTACAGGTGGAATATGCCTTTTACATGTTAATTTAAAAGTAAAGCCATAGAAAAATGAAAAATAGGTGTTGAAAAATATATAAATCCTTTCTATGGATAATCATAAAATCATATACTCAATATGCTGACAGGTTAAGATTACAGTGCTGTGTCGAAGATTATATTAGAAAGAAGCCAGGGGAATCGCTCTATGAAGTAAAACAAGGTGATAACAGCATCAGATTAATAAACCAATATTTGTGAGAAAAAAAAGTAAAGTGCAACAGATCAACAGATTTAGGACTTAATGCCTCATACCCACGACCGGTTTTCCCGTCGGGAAAACTGCCATGACAGCTTTTGGCCGGGAAGACCGGCCGTGTGTATGCTCCATCGCAGTTTTCCCGACAGGAAAACCACGGGAAAAAAGAGAACATGTTTTCTTTTTTCCTGGCAGGATTCCCGGCGGTCTTTTTCCCAGCAGTTTTCCTATGGGAAACACTGCGATGGAGCATACACATGATCGGGATTCCCGGCCAAAGCTCTCATGGCAGTTTTCCTGCCAGGAAAACCGGCCGTGTGTAGGGGGAAAATGCTGCCGAGCAGGTTCTCGGGTTTCCCCTCGGTTTTCCAGGTGGACTTTTTACCGCCGGGAAAACCGATCGTGTGTACAAGGCATCACAGATAAAATGCAGATTTTAAATAGGGGTTATGGAAAAAAATGTATATGGTCTGTGAACTAAGGGTAATTACCTGTGGGTCTACAGGTATTTGATTGCCCTGTTTTTGATTTTGAATAATAAGCTTAATCAACTGGAAAATAATGTTCTAACTAATGTTTTATAGCTTGGTGCTTAACCTTTCACTTTTAGCAACTAACTGATTGACAGAAGTATAGAATTTGGGGTGCACATCAGCACCTATGCCTTGAGAGCTGGAAGACCTTGCCCTGCTGTTGGTTGCGTGGCACAACCAACAAAAAAACCATAGGTGGAACAACTTAAAATACAGGCGGCACCCCGGGTTACAAACATCAGACTTACAAATGACTCCTACTTACAAATGGAGGGAGACATCAGGTTCTGAGAGGAAATCTACTCATAGGAAGGGAAATTCACTCCTGAAAGAGTTATCATGGGAAAAAAGTGCCTCCACTGAAGCTTTATCACCAATCCTTGTTTCAGAAACAACACAAAAAATTAAAAATCCAATCGTCACAGGGACAGAGAGTGAGATGAAATCTTCTGAACACGGGCACAGACAGCAAAACAAATGTCATAGGAGTGGTAATCCTTCCCTATGCTATCCAAAAAGACTACTTTTTTTTTTTGGGCTTGTGCTTCACTTAAAAAATGTACCTGTTCCGACTTACAAACAAATTCAACTTAAGAACAAACCTACAGACAGTGGTGTAATTTGGTTTTGTGCTGCCCTAGGCTTGACTAAACTCAAGCAACCCCTAATTTAAATATGATCCACCCCTTCCTGTTAAAGACCTGCCCTGAAATTTTCCAGTAGGGACACTAGTTCTGAGGGCCTGGGGGGGGGGGGGAGGGATTCCATTAATCTGCAGAAATTTCCTCTCACTTCCTGTTTGGCTATGGGGCAGGAAATGAAGGGAAATGAACGGAAGGCAAACATTTTTTAACTGGGGCTATAACCATCCCTTACTCTATCCAAAATGGAAAAAAAGTGTTGCCTATAGTTCTACTTTAAGCACAAATTTCTGCTACATAAGAGGATATAACCATGCCAGTGGTGCAGCAGAAAACATGTAGCACAGTGATGAAGGTATGTGGTCCAGGCAGTGAGCAAAGGAAGGATTGGGGCAGGAACACATAAATCCATCTGTTTATTTTTCTCATCAGCAATCAACAGAAATAAAATTAAGATTCCTTAATATGTGCAACTGACACAAGCAAAGGATTGCAGGAGAGTCCTACTACCTACCTGCCAGGTATAGGTGACCATGTCAGTGTCCCTTGTGTCTGCACCATCCCTATCATACTGGCAGCAGTGCGGCCCCTTTATGGGGGCGCCAGACCGATTTGTCTTGCGGCCCCATCCACCTCAGAAGACTGGCGCTACACTAAAAGTGTAGCACAAGCCAGCGGGGACTCTTTTCATGCTGCCCCCCTTCAAAGTGCTGCCCTAGGTCTGAACCTTGTTGGCCTAGGCCAAGATACAGCGTTGCCTACAGACCCTATCTTGTTTGTAACCCGGGGACCGACTGTAATCTAATTTACAATTAGACACAATATTAAAAATAAAAAGTAATGTTTAACAAATGCTTAACAAATGACTAAAGCCCTGTACACACGATCGGATAACCTATGGATTTTCGTCCGATGGATTTGTCCATCGGAAATCCGATGAAACTGTTTTTCATCAGTCTTGGCCACACACCATCAGTCAAAAAACCGACCGTTCCAAACGCGGTGACGTAAAACACTCCGATGAGCTGAGAAAAATGAAGTTTAACCACTTCAATACCATGCACTTATACAGCTTCCTGCCCAAGCCAATTTTGAGCTTTCAGCGCTGTCGCAATTTGAATGACAATTGCGCGGTCATGCTACACTGTACCCAAACAAATTTTTTATCATTTTGTTCCCACAAATAGAGCTCTCTTTCGGTGGTATTTGATCGCCTCTGCGATTTTTATTTTTTGCGCAACAAATAAAAAAAGAGCGAAAATTTTTAAAAAAACTATGTTTTTCTTTGTTTCTGTTAATTTTTTTGTAAATAAGTACCTTTTCTACTTCAATGACGGGCACTGATAAGGCGGCACTGAAGGGCACTGATAAGGCGACACTGATGGGCACCGATGAGGTGGCACCAATGAGGTGGCACTGATGAGGTGGCACTGATGGGCACTGATGATGGGCACTGATAGGCGGCACTGATGGGCACTGATATGTGGCACTGGTATGCGGCACTGATGGGCACTCATAGGTGGCACTGATTGGCACTCATAGGCGGCACTGATTGGCACTCATAGGCGGCACTGATGGGCACTCATAGGCGGCACTAATGGGCACTTTTAGACGGCACTGATGGGCACTTATGGGTGGCACTGATAGGTGGCACGGACGGGCACTGATAGGTGGGCACTTATGGGCACTGATAGGTGGCACTGATGGACACTAGTAGGTGGCACTGGTGACACTGCTGCCTAGCAATGCCAGCCACCACACATTATTTTCTTGGCATGATAGTGCCAGTCAGTGCCCATTTGTGGGCACTGATTGGCATATTTTTTTATGTTTTTTTTTATATATTTTTTTTTTTTACTACATGTGGATGGCCATGGGGGCCATCCACATGCTTAGGGCTTCCCTGGTGGTCCTTGGGGGCTTCCCTGGTGGTCCAGTGTGGGTATCCAAGGGGGGGCTGCGCTGATAAACAATCAGCGTGAACCCCCCCTGTCAGGAGAGCCGCCGATCGGCTCTCCTCTACTCGCGTCTGTCAGACGCGAGTGAGGAAGAGCCGATCAACGGCTCTTCCTGTTTACTTCCTGATCAGCCGTGATTCGACACGGCTGATCACATGGTAAAAAGCCTCCGACGGAGGCTTTTTACCGAGATCAGTGTAGCGGTGGGTCAGACTGACCCACCGCTCCACCGATCGCCGCGATGCGCACCCCCCGGGCGCGCGGCGGCTGTTATCCCGCAGGACGTCATATGACGTCCAGTGTGGATAACAGAACCACTTCCCGGACTTCAATTTGCTATTGACTGGGCGGGAAGTGGTTAATGCTTCTGAGCATGCGTCGACTTGATTCTGAGCATGCGTGGGTTTTTTAACCGATGGACTTGCCCATAGACGATCGGAAATTCCCATCGGTTTTTTATCCATCGGAAAATTTTAAAACAAGTTCTATTTTTTACAACCGATGGAAAAAAGACCGATGGGTACCATACACGATCGGTTGGTCTGATGAAAACCATCCATCGGACGGTTTTCATCAGTCAAACCAATCGTGTGTACGGGGCTTAAGGGTCAGTATACTGACCCTTGCTCAAATAGTATCTAGGGCTAAAATCTCTTTTAGTCCTTAACTTTAGTTAGGGCTATTCTGCTCCTGTGGTTGGGGTATAACTTATTCATCTCTGTTCTTTAGACTTTTATTTTAAAGCATTTTTCATTATGGCAGCTCATGAAGTTGTATTTGGTTGTTTATTTTCTCTTGTTAATCATGTCATCTGACTGCCACTCATGCAAGTAAATGGCTAAGGAGAAGACATAAAAAAAAAAAATTTGATGGATGTGGATTTGAATTTTTTAAATTAAAGTTTGCAGAAATGTAGAGATGAGATGTGAGCCAAGTTCCTTTGTAAACAGTGAAGTATTGTGTGCAATTTCTTGAGATATATGAAAGTTTTCAAATGTATTATTACTGTTGGAAAGTTCTGTGATTTTTGTGTTTGTGTGAATGGATATGTCTCCAGCCCTATCTCTTTCTGTCTCTACCTTTTGTGTGCATATAGTGATATAGTGATATATATATATATATATATATATATATATATATATATATATATATATATATATATATATACACAGTACTGTATATATATATATATATATGTATATACAGTATCTCACAAAAGTGAGCACACCCCTCACATTTTTGTAAATATTTTATTATATCTTTTAATGTGACAACACTGAAGAAATGACACTTTGCTACAATGTAAAGTAATGAGTGTACAGTTTGTATAACAGTGTGACATTTCTGTCCCCTCAAAATAACTCAACACACAGCCATTAATGTCTAAACCACTGGCAACAACAGTGAGTACACCCCTAAGTGAAAATGTCCAAATTGGGCCCAATTAGCCATTTTCCCTCCCCGATTTTTAATGTGAATGGGGAGCAGGTGTGTTAAATTTGGTGTTATCGCTCTCAGACTCAATGATGTTGAGATCAGGGCTCTGTGGGGGCCAAACCATCACTTCCAGGACTCCAGGGTTCAGTGAAAACTGAGAGTTTTCAGGCAGCATGGTGCAAGAGCAATTGCGAATAGTGACCCAAAGTCCAAAATATATCAAACTCAAAAAGAAGTCCACTGGTAAACTTAATTTTGTAAACACCTTCACTGACTTCAGTGCTCCAGTCACCACCAAACAAATCTGATTACCAGGTTAGACCTCATCACACAGGTGGTCTCACATTGCTCTATACCAGGGTAGGCAACCTGGGGCCCTCCAGCTGTTGTGGAACTACATTTCCCATGAGGCATTGCAAGGCAGGCAGTTACAATTACTCCCAGAGGCATAATGGGACTTGTAGTTCTGCAACAGCTGGAGGGCCCAAGGTTGCCTACCCCTGCTATACTGATCACAGAAGGATGGATGGCTCTCTCCTGTATGTAAAATGAAAATGACCACATATAGCATATCCGGATTTAATATGCAGACAAAGTAAGAGGGAAGGTCCTTCTCCAAAAATTAGCATATTGTGATAAAGTTCATTATTTTCTGTAATGTACTGATAAACATTAGACTTTCATATATTTTAGATTCATTACACACAACTGAAGTAGTTCAAGCCTTTTCTTGTTTTAATATTGATGATTTTGGCATACAGCTCATGAAAACCCAAAAATCCTATCTCAAAAAATTAGCATATTTCATCCGACCAATAAAAGAAAAGTGTTTTTAATACAAAAAAAGTCAACCTTTAAATAATTATGTTCAGTTATGCACTCAATACTTGGTCGGGAATCCTTTTGCAGAAATGACTGCTTCAATGCGGCGTGGCATGGAGGCAACCAGCCTGTGGCACTGCTGAGGTGTTATGGAGGCCCAGGATGCTTCGATAGCGGCCTTAAGCTCATCCAGAGTGTTGGGTCTTGCGTCTCTCAACTTTCTCTTCCCAATATCCCACAGATTCTCTATGGGGTTCAGGTCAGGAGAGTTGGCAGGCCAATTGAGCACAGTAATACCATGGTCAGTAAACCATTTACCAGTGGTTTTGGCACTGTGAGCAGGTGCCAGGTCGTGCTGAAAAATGAAATCTTCATCTCCATAAAGCTTTTCAGCAGATGGAAGCCTGAAGTAATCCAAAATCTCCTGATAGCTAGCTGCATTGACCCTGCCCTTGATAAAACACAGTGGACCAACACCAGCAGCTGACATGGCACCCCAGACCATCACTGACTGTGGGTACTTGACACTGGACTTCAGGCATTTTGGCATTTCCCTCTCCCCAGTCTTCCTCCAGACTCTGGCACCTTGATTTCCGAATGACATGCAAAATTTGCTTTCATCCGAAAAAAGTACTTTGGACCACTGAGCAACAGTCCAGTGCTGCTTCTCTGTAGCCCAGGTCAGGCGCTTCTGCCGCTGTTTCTGGTTCAAAAGTGGCTTGACCTGGGGAATGCGGCACCTGTAGCCCATTTCCTGCACACGCCTGTTCACGGTGGCTCTGGATGTTTCTACTCCAGACTCAGTCCACTGCTTCCGCAGGTCCTCCAAGGTCTGGAATCGGTCCTTCTCCACAATCTTCTTCAGGGTCCGGTCACCTCTTCTCGTTGTGCAGCGTTTTCTGCCACACTTTTTCCTTCCCACAGACTTCCCACTGAGGTGCCTTGATACAGAACTCTGGGAACAGCCTATTCGTTCAGAAATTTCTTTCTGTGGCCTCGTACACACGACCGATTTTCTCGTCCAAAACAGTCAAGAAAAGTGCCGCGAGAGTTTTTTTGTCTAGAAAAACGTTCGTGTGTATGGTTTTACGACGAGAAACTTGACGAGAATCTCGACGAGAAAATGGAGAACCTGCTCTCTATTTTCTCGTCAGGATTCCAGATTTCCTTGTCGTGTTTCTCGTCGGCCTGTTTTGTGACGAGAAAATGGTTCGTGTGTATGCTTTTACGACTCTTCAAAAAGCGCGCATGCTCAGAATCAAGTATGAGACGGGAGCGCATCTTCTGGTAAAACAAGCCTTCGTAATGGAAATAGCACATTCGTCACGCTAAAACGAACTGAAAGCACGAAGACTGAAAAGCGCGAATCGTCTCTTCCCAAACTTTTACTTCACACGCGGTAACACGAGATCAGCAAAAGCAGCCCAAGGGGTGGCGCCAAGAAAAAAGATCTTCCCCTTTATAGTGCCGTCGTACGTGCTAGACGTGAGCGCAGAGAACCACGAGGAAATTGGAAAATGACAGTGTGTACGCATAGAAAGCTTGACGAGAAAATCGACAAGCTTAACAAGAATCTCGTCGAAAAAAACGACGTGTTTTTTACGACGAGAAAATCGGTCGTGTGTACGAGGCCTAAGTCTTACCCTCTTGCTTGAGGGTGTCAATGATGGCCTTCTGGACAGCAGTCAGGTCGGCAGTCTTACCCATGATTGCGGTTTTGAGTAATGAACCAGGCTGGGAGTTTTTAAAAGCCTCAGGAATCTTTTGCAGGTGTTTAGAGTTAATTAGTTGATTCAGATGATTAGGTTAATAGCTCGTTTAGAGAACCTTTTCATGATATGCAAATTTTTTGAGATAGGAATTTTGGGTTGTCATGAGCTGTATGCCAAAATCATCAATATTAAAACAAGAAAAGGCTTGAACTACTTCAGTTGTGTGTAATGAATCTAAAATATATGAAAGTCTAATGTTTATCAGTACATTACAGAAAATAATGAACTTTATCACAATATGCTAATTTTTTGAGAAGGACCTGTAGTGTAGCAGTTTTCCAATCGATTTATTAAATAGATAAGTATTCCCAATTGGTCTTGCTGGTTATTTAAATGCAATATACAAGTTGAAATTTATTTCTAACAGCACAACACATTGTTTGTATATATTGAATCTAGAAAAAAAGAAAGCCTAAAATAAATAAATGAATAATGCAGTCATCACATCCAAGAAAAGGTAAACTGCAATATACTGCATGCTTGCTTTTAGGTTTAATACAGCTTTAAAATTAGCATAAAAGGGGAAAGGTGTACATTGGCAGGAAAATATACAGAATGATGTAAAGGTTTCCAGCTCCCTAACTAAGATGTTTTACTAATTGAGGCTGGGTTCACACTGATGTGATGTGTCACATCACATGTGATTCGCACAGGAATCGCACCGCATTCCTGTGCAAATCACATGCAAGTCTGTGAAGTGCGATTTGAGCCCATCATTTTGTATGGCTCAAATCGCACCGCATCTGCATGAAAAAGATGCAGGCACCTTCTTTTTTATTTTATTTGCTGCACTGGAATCGGATTGCATGGGTGTTCATACCGATGCAATCTGATTCAGGCAAACACACTGCGTTCTGCAACCTGCTTTTGGTTTGTCGTTAACTTTTAATGGACACCCGCAGCAGATCGCATGAACACTGTGTGTTTGTTATACGGTTCATCAGTGTAAACCGAGCTTTATTCAAATTAAAGACAGAAGTCTTTGTTGCATACATTTGCAAATACATGTAAAACCACACTGACGCATCACGGTACCTCTGTAATGTGTGGCCCTAACTCAAATCTATGGCACAAATATAGCAATGCTTAATTGAAGATCAGGTTACTTGAGAAAAGAGGAGAGCTAAAATCTATATCAGAGTTGTAGATGAACACAGACCACTGCCTTGTATGGTGAAAATAGAATTTGGGTTTATTAAATGTATATATTTGACACTTTGACTATTTATGAAAATAGGCTGATTAACGTTTGACATACGCCTCAATAAAACCAGCCAAATGCATTTACTGAGAATGTGGGTTTCCAGAAGAATCTCTTGGTATTGTACACCCATCGTACCATAACAACATACCTAAATTATGAAGTAAACACACGACAAGGATTGTGGAAAAGTTTTGGTTGTGGCTCTCTTTATCAGGTTTAAATCTATTTTAATTATGACCTGAACTTTAACTTTTAATACAAAACAGAACCACTGTTAACCATTAAAAGGCCAACAAGCCTAGCCACTAAGACCCAAGCCACAATATGTTATACCAACCAAATAACAGCTTACCAACCCACAAAGTGGGTGACATTACCCCACAAAGATGGACCTTTAATCAGGGGCGTACGTAGAGCATTTGGCACCCGGGGCGGATCCTATATCTGGCACCCCCCCACCTTAAAATGTAAAAACACCCCACTGTGCCCCCTGCATATCTCTGCATCCTTCAGTATCTTTTTGTCAATTCTGTGTATCCCCTCTTCACAACTGCACCTCTGGACCCCTTTACATTACACTGCACCCTGCACCTCTGGACCCCTTTACATTACACAGCCCTTGTACCTCTGGACCCCTTTACATTACACAGCACCCTGCACCTCTTGACCCCTTTACATTACACAGCATCCTGCACCTCTAAACCCCATTACATTACACAGCCCCCTACAGCTCTGGACCCCTTTACATTACACAGTACCCTGCACCTCTAGACGCCTGTATGTTACACAGACACCCCCTTAACAGTTCTGGACCCCCTGCATGTTACACAGACCCCCCTACAGTGCAGACCCCCTCCCTACAGTGCAAACTCCCTCCCTACAGTGCAGACCCCCCCTACAGTACAGACCCCCGCTACAGTACAGGCCCCCTACAGTGCAGACCCCCTAAAGTGCAGACCCCCTCTACAGTACAGGCCCCCCGCTACAGTACAAACCCCTGCTACAGCAGCTGTCAGCTGAGCAGAGTGAAGCCGCCTCCCCCTCCTCCTGCATGCACAGCACTGTATAGACATAGAGGAGGAGGGGGAGGCGGCTTCACTCTGCTCGGCTGACAGCCGCTGCCCGAGACTGATCAGAGCCGTGAGAGAAGGGGATCGTTGCGCCGGTCCCAGATGTGCCGTCTGGCTCGGGTGCGGCTCGCACCCCCCCTCCCTGCAAAGCCACTACCTGCTCGGGCACTCCATGTCTGTCACCGCGCAATGCCGATGTTAAACCCGCAGCGCTGTCTCCTTTCATTTGCGGAGGGCGGGGGGAGCGCTGGCCTGACACCCCCCCCAGTGTGTGGCACCTGGTGCGGCACGCCCTCCCCTTAGTACGCCACTACCTTTAGTACCAACAAGAACCGCTGTTAAAGGAACACCTGGGTAGTAGTGACCATAACATGATTTCATTTGATGTTAGCTGTAAGCAAGAAATACATGCAGGAAGGATAAAAACACTTAATTTCAATAAAGCAAATTTTCCAAGGATGAGGGCTGCTCTCCAGGACTTAGACTGGGAGGGAAAATTGGCATCAATGGGCACAGAACAGAAATGGGAATTCTTCAAAAAGACTGTTTGTGAACTCACTGCAAAGTATATTCCCATGGGCAATAAGTTTAAAAGGCTAAAAATAAAACCTATGTGGCTCACAGTTAAAGTTAAAAAAGCTATAAACAATAAGAAAAGCGCTTTTAAAAAATATAAAAATGAAGGAACACTAGTGTCGTTTAAATGTTACAAAGAATATAACAGGATATGTAAAAAGGAAATCAAGGATGCAAAAATTCAAAACGAACGACAGATTGCAAAAGATAGTAGGACAAACCCCAAAAAATTCTTCAAATATATTAATAGTAAAAAGGTCAAGTCTGAGCATGTAGGCCCTTTACAAAATAATCTAGAGTGGGTGACTGGGGACAAAGAAAAGGCTAATTTATTAAATACTTTCTTCAGCTCTGTGTATACAATGGAGCATGGGGGAGTTCATGTCCATAATGGGGGTGGTAGTGACACAGCCCCAAATCCACAATGGCTCAAAAGTGATATGGTCCAGAAATATTTAGACAGAGTAAAGGCGGATAAAGCACCTGGACCAGATGGCATCCACCCACGGATCCTAAAAGAATTGAGCTCTGTAATTTCAAAGCCATTGTATCTAATTTTTAGGGACTCATTAATGACAGGAATAGTACCACTGGATTGGCGCAGGGCCAATGTGGTGCCTATATTTAAAAAGGGAACAAAGTCTTTACCAAGTAACTATAGACCTGTTAGTTTAACTTCCATAGTTGGGAAGATACTGGAGAGATTAATAAAAGACCACATAGATGAGTTCTTGCTGGAAAAAAACTATTTCAGCAACAGACAGCATGGATTCATGAAAGACAGAAGTTGTCAGACAAACCTGATTTCTTTTTATGAAGAGGTAAGTAAAACCTTGGACAGAGGCGTGGCTGTGGACGTGGTATACTTGGATTTTGCAAAAGCGTTTGATACAGTTCCCCACACACGGCTCATGTGTAAGGTAAAGTCTACAGGATTGGAAATATCAGTTTGTAAATGGATAGAAAACTGGCTAAAAGACAGAATTCAGAGAGTAGTAGTTAATGATTCTTACTCTGAATGGTCTAAGGTTATCAGTGGTGTACCCCAAGGTTCAGTGCTGGGACCCTTACTTTTTAATATCTTTATAAATGATATTGGGTCTGAGATCAAAAGTAACATTTCTGTCTTTGCAGATGACACCAAGCTATGCAGTGGAATGACGTCCTTGCAGGATGTCTCCAATTTACAAGCCGACCTCGATGCCCTGTCTAATTGGGCGACTATGTGGCAGATGAGGTTTAATGTTGATAAATGTAAAGTTATGCACTTGGGGGCTAAGAATATGAATGCATCATACATACTAGGGGGAATACAACTGGGGGGATCCGTAGTGGAAAAGGATCTGGGGGTTTTGGTAGATCATAAGCTCAATAATGGCATGCAATGCCAAGCTGTGGTTTCCAAAGCGAGCAAAGTCCTTTCTTGTATTAAGAGAGGTATGGACTCCAGAGAGAGAGACATCATTTTGCCCCTGTTCAAATCATTAGTAAGACCTCATCTGGAATACGCAGTTCAGTTTTGGGCACCAGTTCTCAAAAAGCATATCGGGGAACTGGAGAAAGTGCAGAGAAGGGCAACCAAACTGATAAGAGGCATGGAGGAGCTCAGCTATGAAGAAAGATTAGAGGAGCTGAATTTATTCACTCTTGAGAAGAGGAGAATAAGGGGGGATATGATTAACATGTACAAATATATAAGGGGTCCATATATTGATCTTGGTGATGAGTTATTCACTTTACGGTCAACACAGAGAACAAGGGGGCACTCTTTACGTCTAGAAGAAAAAAGATTTCATCTCCAAATGCGGAAAGGTTTCTTCACAGTAAGAGCTGTGAAAATGTGGAACAGACTCCCTGCAGAGGTGGTTCTGGCCAGCTCAGTAGATTGCTTTAAGAAAGGCATGGATACTTTCCTAAATGTACATAATATAACTGAGTACTAACAGTTCTAGGTAAAGTTGATCCAGGGTAAATCCGATTGCCTCTCGGGGGATCAGGAAGGAATTTTTTCCCCTGCTGTAGCAAATTGGATCATGCTCTGCTGGGGTTTTTTGCCTTCCTCTGGATCAACTGTGGGTATAGAATTGGGTATATGGGATTGCACAATATTTTTTTTATTTTTATGGTTGAACTGGATGGACTTTGTCTTTTTTCAACCTGACTAACTATGTAACTATGTAACTATGTAACTATGTAAACATTAATAGACCAATGTGCTTAGTCACTAAGACTTAAGCAGCAATATCTTATACCAACCAAATAAGAACCAGCAAAGCATCGTGATCATCTCTATAAAGAATATAATTTATTTATTAAACAAATGGGAGATGGGGTGACAATCCCATAGGGCCACTTTTCTATCGTTTTCTTTCATACTTGTTTAATAAAGCAGAGCTCCACTCAAAAGGGGAAGCTCCGATTGCCTGCCTCCTCACCCTCCGCTGCCACCTATGGCACCTTTTGGGGGGAGCGGGTACCTGGTTTTGACAGGTACCCACTCCCACTTCTGGGTGAGTTCACCATGGCAAACTCTACCGGAAGTTCAGCGCCCCTGCCGCCGGACCATTCACAGTGAGGACACTGCTGGATTTGTGGACAGGTAAGTGTCCTAATATTAAAGTGGTTGTAAACCCTCCCTTCTGACTTTTACCTATAGGTAAGCCTAGAATAAGTCTTACCTATAGGTAGTAGAAATATCTCCTAAACGTGCGCCGTTTAGGAGGTATTTCACTTGTAGTGCGCCGATGCATGCGCTGTAAAGAAACAGGCCTCCGTGCCGTTTCTTCCCTAGCGTGGGCCATTACTGAGAGCTCACGCGGCTCCAGCCAGTTACAGAGCTGGAGTCCGCGGCCCCAGAAGGAAGAGGGGCAAAGGTGGACGCAGCGATCACAGGGGACTGCGTGAGCTTCGTTTTCAGGTAAGTACTTTTCATTTGCAGGGTTTGCACAGAGCAAAAGAGGAAGTAAATCCCGTTGGGGTTTACTTCCTTTTTAAAAGTCAGCAGCTACAGTATTTGTAGCTGCTGACTTATTTTTTTCTGAAGGAGCCTGGAGCTCCTCTTTAACTCAAGGTTGGAGGAGCTGAGGGGAACAAGACCATAGCTATCAGGCCTTTACCTTGATTGATATTTAAAATTTCCCAATTTATTCCCCACAGAGCACTATATACAGGGGTCATTTCACAATAAACAGTGAAATGACAATTTGAATGCAAACTCTTTCTGTTTTTATGTAATAAAAAGGTTACACAATAACTATTTGCATTAGCATTACTACTGGGCTCTCAGGAATTTATTCTGCAGACCAGGCACAAGGTCAAGATGCTATTTGGTCCTGTTGTTAAGCTAAATTAAACATAGTGTGCTGACAGCATTTTTAAGAAAATATCTTTTAATAATGTGCCAAATTAAAAGAGTTCTCTTCTTTGGCCCCAAGGGCTAAAAATCATAAAATACTTGAAATTCTTTTTATCTATTTATTGAGTGAAATCTTATAACAGTCAGGGTCACTTCTCAGTTCCCTTTTACATTCCATAAAAATACAGCAACACTCCAGAAGCACAAAGTCAATCAATGAAGCTGAAAACCTCCCTGCGTATTTCTGCACCAAATGCAACAAAACAACAATGATCAATGATAAGAGCAATTAAAATTAGCAAAAAGGGGAAAGGTACAAATGGACATTCCCATCATACTTTCCAGCTTTGCACCTTAGCCTCTTTTTGCTAGTTTTAAAATGACCTAAGCAAGTGCATTGTTGCTTTGCCTGATTTGGTGCAGAAACGCACTGGGGTTATAAGCTGCCATTGAGCAATGATAGGCTTCTGGTGCATACTGTACTGGAGCCTTAAAGTGTTACTAAGCCCAGGACCCTGCATTCACTATATCTGGTCTCCCACAGTACACAGAACATGGAAATGCTATTATTTAAGTTAACTTCAACTGCTAAATAAAATACCTTTTCTCATCAACAGTATATAGCAGTCTTGTGACTTCTATCAGTGTCCGGCCGGGCACTGGTTAAAGCTTGTAGTTTTCATTATCCTCTTACTTTCCTATGAGGCTGCATGACCCCTGAACCTCTGTCTGGGCAGTGCTGATAGGCCTTGTACCGATCACAAGTGTAAGATGGGAAGCAGCTCTCATTGTCTGAACACTGTTTGTTTAAAATTTAATATTTAACTGTCATTCTGCTGTTTGGCCACAAGATGCCGCTGGTTTTTCCTGACACAGATAGCAGGTTGTAGCCATGGAGACGCTGTACACAAATCAGTGCTGTGCCACACAGGAAAGAAAGTGAGAGGAGAACTGTAGTATAACGGGCTGTTTGGACAGAGAGAGAGAGAGAGAGAGTGAGAGAAAGTGCGTAGCGAGCAGGCAGCCATTTTGAGAAGGAGTTTGTTGTGAGGACTGTGTGCAGATAATCCTACAACATCCAGGTGTGGAAACAGACTTCAGTGACCAGAACTGCAGCTGAGTGAAGTTACTTGTGTCCAAGATCCTGATCCTGTCCAGAGGAACGTGGAATTGCTTGCAGGAAGATGGGTGAGAGCTGAGGAACAAAACAATATACACTGCGGGACCACATACTTGTTGGAGAGACATTTTGTTACGGTCAAAGTCACCAGCGGATGCAGAGCAGACCCGGGTCAGTAAGATCGTGCACGCACCCAATTACTTTGTTGGTGCATAGAGACTGAGACCAGGCCTGTAGATAGTTAGTAGGGTCTCTGTTTGTGTCAGGCCACAAATGTTGCTACTGTTCACTACAAGGACTCCATAACCTAAAGTGACGCAGGATACAACACCAGTTAAGGGAGGTGGAAATACGGTAGAGCTTTGTAAGTTTGTAAACTGTTGTGCTGCACCGCAGGCTAGCCCGCACCACACACCCATACAGTTATTCTTGTGTTGTTTTTAGGGTATTAACAGGTAAGGTGTGGCGGTATGGTTGTGCCCACCAGTAGGCAAATTACTTTGTCTTTCTCCTGCATCCTACGTAGGGCGCCGCGCTGTGCAGCATAAGGGTCTCAGCTTTTGGGCTGGGTGTCTGTAAATTTATTGTATGTTCCCAGAATTGGCGGTTGGGTTCAATACCGCGTCTAAGTAAAATTCAGTTTTAACAAGAGCTGGTGGTGGAGTTGTTTTCCTTTTTCGTGACTTCGCTGTATCCTGGGGAGCCCACCCCGATACACGTTCTGCACATGCACCCCCCCCCCCAAAAAAAAGAAAAAACTCTCTAGATAAACACATCAAACTGAGCATGTGCAGAGTGCCCCCAAGGCTCTGCACTATCAGGGGATGGATTGTGGACTGTGGAAGAAGAGGTAGATCAGAGAAGACAGGATCAAACAGTCTTTTTACACAATGTGCAGGATTAACCCACAAACTGATATTACTATTGTGAGTTTAGTAATGCTTTGAGGGCATTTTACCCTTTCAAATATTTTTGTTGTTTAAACTAGGTATTAGTGTGGTTATATTCCCGTGTTTGCTTGCCTTACCTTGTAATGATGGCCTCACATGTTGTGGCAGTAGTTTGTAGTGTCATAACTGATCGATTCCCCTATGATCACATATTTATTCACCTAATTTGTTTCTAGGGACAGGCATCTTGTTTTGGGCCATACAGTGTTGTCTGGCAAAATGCAGCAACGTCACAAGGTTCTGATGTCCAGCGTCACGCTAGCCATGCCTAAGTTCCCCGGAAGTTTGGTGGTACCCCGGTGGCAGTGAACTGCTACAGCAGATTGGTAATCTTAGTGGCAGCTATGTTGAGTTATTAGTAGTAGATGGAGGATGAGCAGTCCAGTGGATATATCACTAGAATAGTGGACATCACATGGTGGAGAGGCCATCGCATTATGGTTAAAAATGTCATTTGTTGACCTATATATGGCTACTGCCTAAACCACCTTTATGATTTATATGAACTGCAGCTGCTTACTTGCCCTCAGCTTACAACCAGCTAATTTTGTTATCAGAACATGCTTGCTGGCTTGATGGGGAATATACCCTATTACTAGCACAGCCTACTGATGATGCTTTAGGACAACAGTGATGCTGTAATGCCTGTGTAGCGGGTATGTACTTTCCCGGGTGTATTTTTGAATCTGGCGGTGACACCAGTGGTGTGTGTTCCCGGCGGTCCACCAGGTGGCGCAGTCACCGTGGGCTGAGGGACGAACATCACTGTGTGCCGAGCCTCCTTTTTGTCCTCTCTCGGCAGCGGTATGGTGGGGCGGGGAACCCGCCATGCTTGCTGGGAGAGGGTATAAAGGGGCCGGCCATTTTTGTCACGGGGTTCGTAGTCCCAGGCACCTTCAGCTTGCGGACGGTGGTTCGTGTCGGTCCTCTAGGCGGCCTAGGCCTAGAGGACAATCGGAGATCGGGTTCCATCCCAGGCACCTTTGGCCTGGGGTGAGGTGCTTGGACGGAGGTCCGGAGCTCAGTGCCCAACACTGAGTTCCGCGAGGGAAGGATCCTAAGGTACTCCGGGGATGGATGCCTGAATCCAAGGTGGGCGCAATGGACCGGGGAGAGCGCCTCACCTGAAGACCCGGTGCAGCATACTGCCGGTGACGGGTGAGTCTCTTGTCGGAGACCGTCCGGAAGGAAAATTTCCCTTGTGCGGAGACCATAGCTTACTCTCCAGGAGGAGAGTGGAGGATCGAATTTTGTCTGGGCCTATTCACACCCACACCTCCTTTTCTGTTCTGTCTTCAAGGGAGTCCATGTTATGTTCTACAATAAAGGAGTGTTGGACTTTAATGGTGTGGGGCTCAATTCCTAGCAGACGAAGTTCACGGTGACTCTTGGAGGGAGGATCCCGATGCACAGCACAGACCCGAAGGTAAAGAAACAACAGAGACATTGCTAATACCACACGTACATCTGTGGTGGAAGCCAGGCGTAGCTCACCCGCTCCCTCCCCTATCAAATACCCCTAGACCAGAGACATTGTGAGCCAAAGCCAAAAGGGGAGTGGAGAGAGGTGTCCGCTACACGTGGGGGCTCGTCCGGGATTGTGTTGTGCATCACAGTATTGAATGTGTCTGCTGGAAGAGTTAAACGAATAGGCCAAAGTGCAGCCCTGCTTGAAGTCGTGGACATGACCCCAAGAAGAGAAAGGCCCGCGCAGGAAGAGCGGAGAACGGGGGGAAACTCAGCCGTGTGAAGTAGTACACGTGGGGGTTTCTAATTGCACTGCGCCATCAGACACAACCCCCACCGCTTAGTTCGTGGACGTGACTCAACCAAAGGAAAGTGAAAAGCCCGCGAACTGGAGCAAAGGGGAGGAGTCCAATACGTGTGAAGGACTACACGTGGGACATTGGCGCGAAAACTCTGCAGTGTGCGATGGATCAGCAACAGGTCGCCATGTTCGGACACGCCTCGTGGATTCCGGTTCATCCTTCCACCACGACATTGACTGCTGATGCTCCTATAACAGACACAGGGATTCGACTGAAGCCAAGGGGTCGATTCGCCCTGTACTCGTGCATGGACGTTGAGGCCCTGGGTGTGATTTGTCCCGGGTGTTCAGGACTGGTGTGCCTGTTGAAGCCGATCGGATGCTGTGAGGCCTGTGGGGAGTTCCTGTTCAAAGTGGATCCGGCGGTTGAAAGGCCGAGAACCATTTACCCAGGCCGGGCTTCAGGTACCACCACTCAGAGAGGAGGAATCACTGCTGTGAGAGTCACCCCTGCACACACTGCAGCGACCTCGGAGGAGGTCGTTAAAACTCAACGGGAGAAATCTGAGGATGCTGACTCAGTCGCCACTGTCTCGCAGCGTCCGCCACCGAAGAAAAGAACCAGTGTGGTAGCCCCGACCAGCGGTGGTGGTGGACCGTCTCGCACGCTTACGCCAGGCCTGGATGGATCAGTTGACGAGGGTTCCGGACGTCCCGCTTCAAGGAAAGGCCAAGGTAAGCCGGACGAAGAGACTTGGTGTGTGGGAGGAGGTGTCGGGAAGGCATGGCCTAGCAAGTCCGCGGAGTGTGGAGGCTCCGTTTCTACACAGGGCTACATACCCGCGGAGGAGTGTGACACCTCCGACCTGGAATCGCTCTCAGACCTGGGAGACGATGCTGTCATAGACGATTTGTTTGCCAAGAAGGGTTGGGACAAAGTGCCGCTTGCTTCGTTCTGCAGAACCCGGAGTTCACCCATGTCTACAGGGAAAAGTAGACCCCGGGTGGAGGCGTCAGCGCCTGAAGAGGGGTCCCATTCCCAGCCTGCTTCTACGTTCCCGGTGCCACCTGCATCTGATAACGGGGAAAAGAGACTGTTGCTGCGGGTGCCTATGCCCAGATTGGAGGTGGTCAGAGTGCCTCGCCACCTGGACAGTATAGTATTGCCTGGAGAAGGGGACAGAGCTACCATGCCTCCTTTGGCGAGACTACAGCACCTATTTGGCCAAAAGGTTGCAGCGGAGAACGGATGGGAGTATCCCTACTTATCAAAGGAACTGTTGTATGAGGTGGAAGTGTGTCAGGAGCGTTGGTACGATGACTTCGTATGGACTCATATTCAAGTTCCAAATGCTCGAAGATACCTGGCGTGCTCTCCCAAGGTCACTCAACGTTTTAAAGACTGCAAGGCAGAGTGGATGTTGGGACGACACATCCATGCAGATAAGGTGTTGATCCGGCGCAAGGAAGGAGAAGATGCAGAGTATCGTTTGGAGACTATGGATCAGCACTTAAAACCGCTTGTTCTGCCGCATCCCCGGTTTTACTTATGAGAAGAGATAGAGACTCTGTTTTGTTATGTCACTGAACTTTCTGGGGCAGTTGCCTTGGTACCCAGAATGGTGGAGAACTGTTCCTGTTTTTCTTTAAAGCTTCTGGCAAAGAGATCATAGACTCTGGGGTAGTTAGGGTCAAAGACAAGAAGAAGAGAAACAGTTTCACGAGTACAGTACCGCCAGGCTGTCACCAGGAGGCAGTCTTGCGCAACGTTTAAACACTTTTCACACACTCACACTGGAGAAAAAGGGATTTCTTCTAGGAGAAGTTTCTTTTCCTCTCACACGGATATATGTGTCAGGGTTTTGTGTGTTAATTTTATTTCTTTTCCCTCTGCAGGAGAGCATCCAGACAAGATTACAGACTCTGGGGAGGTTCTTAGTCAGAATGGGGGGGGGGGAGTATAATGTTGAAATGTGATTTTCAAGTTTGATATGTTGTCTTTTACTCCTCTTTTGTTACAGGGGCCCAGACACAATTGCTTCACTAGGATAGTTTTTTCCTAAAAGTTTTGTTTTTCGAATTGTTAGTTGGTTTCTGGATTGGATTATGTCAGCCGTTGAGGGCATGATTTACTCCAGACACTGGGGACCAGTGTCAAATGACCGGGGGGAGAGTGTAGCGGGTATGTACTTTCCCGGGTGTATTTTTTAATCTGGCGGTGACACCAGTGGTGTGTGTTCCCGGCGGTCCACCAGGTGGCGCAGTCACCGTGGGCTGAGGGACGAACATCACTGTGTGCCGAGCCTCCTTTTTGTCCTCTCTCGGCAGCGGTATGGTGGGGCGGGGAACCCGCCATGCTTGCTGGGAGAGGGTATAAAGGGGCCGGCCATTTTTGTCACGGGGTTCATAGTCCCAGGCACCTTCAGCTTGCGGACGGTGGTTCGTGTCGGTCCTCTAGGCGGCCTAGGCCTAGAGGACAATCGGAGATCGGGTTCCATCCCAGGCACCATTGGCCTGGGGTGAGGTGCTTGGACGGAGGTCCGGAGCTCAGTGCCCAACACTGAGTTCCGCGAGGGAAGGATCCTAAGGTACTCCGGGGATGGATGCCTGAATCCAAGGTGGGCGCAATGGACCGGGGAGAGCTCCTCACCTGAAGACCCGGTGCAGCATACTGCCGGTGACGGGTGAGTCTCTTGTCGGAGACCGTCCGGAAGGAAAATTTCCCTTGTGCGGAGACCATAGCTTACTCTCCAGGAGGAGAGTGGAGGATCGAATTGTGTCTGGGCCTATTCGCACCCACACCTCCTTTTCTGTTCTGTCTTCAAGGGAGTCCATGTTATGTTCTACAATAAAGGAGTGTTGGACTTTAATGGTGTGGGGCTCAATTCCTAGCAGACGAAGTTCACGCTGCATAGTTTGAAGCTAGATGTCCAGTTGGTGGACTATATTAGTTACTAGACTTGTGCACAACGGAAAAATTCGTTCCGTTTCGGTTCGTTTCTTTCCGGTCCTGTTGATTCGTAATCATTCGTAATTTTGCTAGACGGGATTTTTCGTGTTCGGACTCATTCGTATTTTTGCAAGCGACATTTTTCGTTGAATTTTTTGTTGCTTTATAATTCGTACTTTCGGTAGAGTACGTTGTTTTTCGTTGATTCTGGACACAACTCCTACTTTCGTAACTTTTTTTGGGTTCGTTGATTCGTAATTTTCCGTGTCTCTCTCACAACGATGCTGCCTATTATGCCTAATGTGCTTCGAATGGATTTGTACTTTTCTAAATACATAGCGGTTATTTGTAACGATTCGAAATCTCGTATTTTACTTTCGTTTTTTACATGCGGCTATAGGCTCCGCCCCTGTACACCATTTTGAGAGGGTTCAGCATGGTGAGGGAGAAGCAGAGAGCAGAGCAGAGTGAGTGTTATTGTGCTTCGAATGGATTCGAAATCTCGTATTTTACTTTCGTTTTTTCATGCGGCTATAGCCTCCGCCCCCTGTACACCATTTTGAGAGGGAGTTCAGCATGGTGAGGGAGAAGCAGAGAGCAGAGTGAGTGTTATTGTGCTTCGAATGGATTCGTACATTCGTAACTTTTTTCATAACGAATTATGCCGAAGACCTTCGGGCATTCGCTATTTTGCGGTATAATTTATTTCGGATTCGGTTTTATTCGTAATTGCTCTGTTCGGAAATTCGAATGCTTCCGAATGTCCGAAAGTTGCTAAATTCGGACGAATTTCGATTCGTTACGAAACAAATTGCACAAGCCTATTAGTTACCCATTTTATTATTACCCATCTACACTGAGCAAAATTATAAACACAACACTTTGTGTTTGCCCCTATTTATCATGAGCTGAACGCAAAGATCTACAACTTTTTCTATGTACACAAAAGGCCTATTTCTCTTAAATATTGTTTACAAATCTGTCTAAATCTGTTAGTGAGCACTTCTCCTTTGCAGAGATAATACATCCACCTCACAGGTGTGGCATAAAAAGATGATGATTAGACAGCATGATTATTGCATAGGTGTGCCTTAGGCTGGCCTCTTTAAAAGGCCACTCTAAAATGTGCAGTTTTACTGTATTGGGGTGGTCCGGGGGGTCTGAAAACCAGTCAGTATTATGTGTGACCACCATTTGTCTCACGCAGTGCAGCACATCTCCTTCACATAGAGTTGATCCATTCCTCCTCAATGGCTGTGCGAAGTTGCTGGATATTGGCAAGAACTGGAACACGCTGTCGTATACGCCGATCCAGAACATCCCAAACATGCTGAATGGGTGACATGTCTGGTGAATATGCTGGCCATGCAAGAACTGGGATGTTTTCAGCTTCCAGGAATTGTTTACAGATCCTTGCAGCATGGGCCCGTGCATTATCATGCTGCAACATGAGGTGATGGTCGTGGATGAATGGCAAAATAATTGGCCTCAGGATGTCGTCACGGTATCTCTGTGCATTCAAAATGCCATCAATAAAATGCACTTGTGTTCATTTTCCATAGCATATAAATACGTTTTCTACTGGTAGTTTGAGGAAGGAACACTGTGATCAAATTGTGGAAATTTTACCCATTTTGTGTTGTATTTATAAGCTAGGTTTCCAGCATCAGGTTGCCTGATATATTTACAGTGGATTGGTGTGAGGTCCAGGCCTGTTGATGTGTTTAACCAATTCCCTACCCAGCCATAGTCAAATGACATCCACCATCGGGATCTCCCATCCTGGGTGGACGTCATAAGATGTCCTCGGCTTTGTGGGGGGATATCTGAATGATGCCTGCAGCTAGAGGTATCATTCAGATATCCTTTTGTTGTGCCGGCGATTCTGTGCACCATAAGAACAATCTCATGCTTTCCAGCCTGGAGGAGAGATGCGGGGTCTTATTGACCCCGCATCTCTCAATAAAGAGGACCTGTCACACACATTCCTATTACAAGGGATGTTTACATTCCTTGTAATAGGAATAAAAGTGATAAAAAAAAAGTAAAATAAGTGTAAAAATAAAAAAAATAATAATAAAAAAAAATAATAAAAAAAAAATTAAAACGCCCCTGTCCCCGGTAGCTCGCGATCAGAAGCTAACACACACGTAAGTCCCGCCCACATATGTAAACGCCGTTCAAACCACATATGTGAGGTATCGCCACGTGCGTTAGAGCGCGTGCAACAATTCTAGCACTAGACCTCCTCTGTAACTCTAACCTGGTAACCTGTAAAAAAAAATTAAAGCGTCGGCTATGGAGATTTTTAAGTACCGAAGTCTGGCGCCATTCCATGAGTGTGCGCAATTTTAAAGCGTGACATGTTAGGTATCTATTTACTCGGCATAACATCATCTTTCATATTTTCCCAAAAAATTGGGCCAACTTTACTGTTTTTTTATTTTTTAATTCATGAAACCATTTTTTTTCCAAAAAAAAGGCGTTTAAAAAATGATTGTGCAAATACCGTGCAAGAAAAAAAGTTGCAATGACTGTCATTTTATTACCTAGGGTGTCTGCTAAAAAAAACATGTATAATGTTTGGGGGTTCTGAGTAATTTTCTAGCAAAAGAATGATGATTTGTACATGTAGGAGAGAAGTGCCAGAATAGGCCCGGTATTGAGGTGGTAAAAAAAGCCCGGGGTTCAAGTGGTTAAAGACAGCATTGTGTTTTATAAGGTTATGGTGAAGGGATTGTTGTTGTTTTTTTTTTCATTTGTATTTTTATGAATTTATATAAATTTTCTATGTTCCAATAAAGCTTTATGTTTTTATAAACAATTTTCTAATTTAATTTTGGTTGGATAAAAGCTATGTGGTAAGTAAGTTTCGCCCTAGCTGCTCTTCTCTCTAGAGTTTCTTTTTGTATTTGTTATGCTTGATCGTCTTTGCCGCACCTGTTTAAGTTACAGTTAGCATCCAACTTTCTCTAGAAGCCCCTATTTTGCGATTTTTTTACTTTAATTCTTAGGCCCATAGTGCATGCCTTGCCATTTCCTCTGTGTCGCATCACCAATGTAAAAGTGTTAATTTGAAGAAGGAAACTTGTCACTTCCAGTATGGTGAGGTCTGTTAATTGCTCTGCCTGTTTATGTCAGTTTCAGGTCTAATTACTGTTTAGCTGTCATCTGTAGATCACTAGACTGAGCGACCCAAGGATTGTGAGCTATATGGTTTATGCACAGGAAATATTAATTCTCAAACTACAGACAGAGGTCATGCATTAATCTGTGCTGTTCCATGCAGCATGCCTCATGTTTTAACACAAATAGAAACTTCTGGCAATGGATAATGAAGATATAATTGGCTATAGGCTGTGTATATAGGGCAACAAACGACACCATGACACTTACCATCTTGCAGGTGCAGGTAGGAAGATTTATAATGCATTTAAAGAAGCCTTGAAGCCCGTGTTCTGCTTTCATATTATACATTACTATAAATGCCCCATAGTTGGGAGTTAGGGTTGAGTTGAGTTAGGGACTGCACTTACAGAGGTGTCTTCACACCGCAGAGGGGATTTATTTCTTATTTGAAAATATATGCAGAAAAAAATCTTTTTATAACCTGATTAGCTGAAACGTTATTTTTTTTAAACTGGCTAATTAGATACGGTGCTGGGGAACATTGCTATAGCTTTATTGAGAAGCTCCCTCCAAGTGCTGTTTCTGAGAATAAGGCTCACTTTTTTTATCACCCTTGACACAAGGTTGAGTGGCATTTTTACTGCCCCCCAACTCCTCCCCCTTAAGTTGCAAAGGCAGTGGAGGTGGGGGGGGGGTTGTACATATGCCGCTGCTGCAATGATGTGCATAGTGTTGCAGCAACAAATATGCTTACCGTCATGTTCAGCAGATAGTACTGGCCGCCAAATGTGACTTATTCAACTGAATGGGGCAACCCCACACCCTGCAAATGGCTGCATACTCAGATAAGGGGCTGTTATGGATTTTAGGGGGCACAATGCTTTTTTTGAATAATGTATCCCCTAAAAATCCATATCAGACCCCAAGGTTTTTTTTTTTGTGTGGGGGTCCTACCATAACTACCAACAACTGTGTGGCCACCGGCAACCTAGCAACCAATAATGTAATCAGTTGCTAGGTTGCAGGGGGCCAGCCAACACAGCGTCCTTAATTACTAACCAGCAGGCAACTTCCAGTGTCCTGGCAGCCAAAGAGAAGGAAATCATGTATTTAGGTGCAGCAGCAGTGATACAGCTGGAGCATATGGAGGTTCAGCAGGTGAGTGAACTGGCCATTTAGTTGGCCCTTTCAGCAAACTGTGAACATTTACAGTTTGGGTCAAATGCTACATGGCCACACACACTGAAATCTCATCCCTAGAGGTATATTAATTGCATGGGAAACGGTTTAGATAGGCTTTGCACCTCTCTAGTCTGTTTGTTTTTCTACCTTTTCAAAAAGGCATCAAAAGTTATTTTTCACCTGTAAATCAAAGTGACAGTCTTAAGGCCCGTACACACGATCGGATATTCCGACAATAATTGTCCGACGGACGTGTTTTTTCGGCAATCCGACCGTCTGTATGCTCCATCGGACAATTATTGTCGGAATTTCCAATAACAAATGTTGGCTGTGCATGCTCTCAAATTGTCCGACAACAAATGTGTTCCGTTGGATTATCCGATCGTGTGTACACAAATCCGTCGGACTAAAATCCAAAGTACAAACACGCATCACCCGAACCAATGCTAAACATCAGACAACAATAGCATAAGTTGCCCAAAGGGTGACGGTAAAGAGCTGAAAAACCACGTAGTTTGGTGTATGTTGGCTGAAAATTTTCTGCCGTCTGTATGCAGAACAAGTTCACGGACAACGCCCTTCGGACAAAAATCCACGGATTTGTCCGATTGAAGTCTGATCGTGTGTACGAGGCTTTAGAGTATTTTTGGTACTTTCTGTTTAAAGCCTCATACACACGATCAGACTTCCATCGGACTTTTCCGTGGATTTTGGTCTGAAGGGAGGTTGGCCATGAACTTGTTCTGCATACACACGGCAGAAGTTTTTCAGCCAACTTTCATCCAATCATGTGGTTTTTCAGCTCTTTACCGCCACCCTTTGGGCAACTTCTGCTATTGTTGCCTGATGTTTAGCATTGGTTCTAAACATGTGTGTTTGTACTTTGGACTTTAGTCCGATGGACTTGTGTACACACGATCGCTTTATCCTCCATCGGACATTTGTTGCCAAAAAGTTTGAGAGCATTCACAGCGAACATTTATCCGTTGAAAAACAGATGGAGCATACACACGGTCGGATTGTCCGATAAAACACGTCCATCGGACCGTTGTTGTCAAAAGATCCTATCGTGTTTATGGGCCTTAATTTGTGGAAGCCATGATACTTCCCTGTGTCTAACCACTGCAGATTTAAACTGGCCTCACCCACAAAAAGTTAAATATTACATTAAAACATTATTAATCTGGACATGGATGACTTTTGTGAAAACATAGAACTGTTGCATGTTAAAGAGCCCAATTCTTCTTGAAAGATTGCCTCTAAAGTAGTGTAGCGGGTACTTGAATTATGTGAGGACTCTGGTGGTGTGAGGTTCCTTGGGGCCCCTGGGTGGCACTGTTGCCTGGGGCCGGAGTTGAACTCACACTGCGAACCGTGCCTTTTTGTCCTCCCCTGGAGCTGGTACAGCGAGGCGGGGAACCCGCTGGGACGCAAAGGGAGAGGTCATAAAAGGGGCGGACGCCTTTTTTGGTGGGGAGTCGGAGGACGTGGCCGCACCCAGGCACCTTGAGCTTGGGTGCTGGCGTTCCGGTGTTTCAGGCCTAGGCGCCCTTGGCCTAGCTGGAGCAGGGATGGAGTCCATCTCAGGCACCTTTAGCCTGGGGTGAGGTACTATGGCGGATGCCTGGGGCTCAGTACCTTCGACTGAGTTCCGCGAGGGTGGAGGAATCCGAGGGGGCCCTAACTCCTTGGGTGCCCGTGTCTGAGTTCGTGAGGACTGGTGTGCAGTAACTTCTCTGAAGAGTCCGGCGCAGCATCGCTGGTGACGGAGAGGCCTCCATTTCTCCCTTGGACGGATTTCTTCCTCTGACAGGGGCAAAGTGAGCGAAGGTAATTCACGTTCTATATCACCTAGTCAGTGGCAGTGACTATTCACCACTGGTGACAGCACAGTGGGCAGCAACAAAAGGGAAAGGATTGTGCCTCGATCTGTCCCCCTCATTTTCCAAAGGAGAAAGATTGTTTTATTGCTTGGCAAGAACAATAAAACTGAGTTGTACCTATTCACTGTGTGGAACTTGGGTTACTAAAGCAAAGGAGTCAGGGACGAAGGACTGGACTTGACTCTAGGACACCTACACAAAAGCCCAATCTCTGGCCTTCACCCACCAGTCACGGAGGACATGGGCCGTGGTGTGTTTTCTCTCTCTCTCCTAGGTACCGCTAGACAAGAGCCATATAACCGATAAAGAATGAGAGAGAGGTGAGGCCGCTACAGTTGGTTTCAGGTAAATCATTTGAAATATAATTTTAATAAATAATATCGATGAGGAAAGGGGGTGAAATTATATGAAATTAAAAAATTGCAATTGTAAGTGATCCTGCATTATCATTACTTGTTCTGTAGGATTTTGGTAACTGGATAAAGGGCGTTAAAAATAAATAACTAGAGTTCAAGCTCAATGGACCTATATAATGGGCTGGTATTCTCAAAATGTTCATTGCTTGCTAAACACAGAAAGAAAATCCTTCATGTCATGAAAAGGAGAATGTTGTGATATAATATTTTCTACAAATGTAGTATTCAGTGAAAGACAAACATTTTTACAGAACTACCTGCAGCAATGTATGAGAAATATGTTGACGTTTTGAGGTCTGCACCTCTTAGCCAGGACAAGCAATCAAATTTCTCCCTATCAGGAAGGTAACCAGCTCCCGTAATTGCTTCTTTTCGCTATTATTGAAATTTTAAACACACATTGATCATTTTGACATATTTTCTATTTGAGTGTGGTGAGGCTCATTTTGTTTTGGATGCAACTCAATTTGTAATATGTATTATATCATAATTTATGGATGGCTGGATATTTTGGATTTTAATAGTACTGCAGAGTAATACCACTGGGAAAATATTCAAGCCTGCAACTGGAGAAAACAAGTGCAGGGTGATTTTGTGTGTGCATTTGTGTTTGATGAGGAACAAAAAAATATATATTTCTCTTATTGGGTATGTGGTAATTATTAAAAAAAACTTTATTTATTGTTACTTGGCTGAAAAAATGTTTACCTAAAAGGTTGTCCAGTTATTTGCGAGCACACAAGCCTTCTATCAAATATTGCTTGTTTTATCAATAGCAACCTTTCAGAGGGTGTTTCCACTTTTGCAGCCAAATTGCTTTATTATCTACATTAACTTCATTACATGTCTCCATTCATATTTAAAAATGTCAGCTTACTTTTTTGGATGCTCTTTTCTGGAACTTCCAGCAAGGAAAAGTTCTACTTAGATCTCTTTGTTGTAAGGGGGCTAAGAGGCTGTTTTCGCCATAATTAACCCTGTCTGTACTGTGCAGGCAGATATAATCTAATCCATTCTGCTGGATTTGAACTCTGTCTGTTTTAAGAAAGGTTATTTGTTTGGGAGCTAGACCTCTCTAATTGCATGTTAATGAGTATAGTCAATCCTCAGCCCAGCTACTGGGACAGATCACGCTGAGATAACCATGGAAATCCTACAGTCAGCTATGACAGCTTCTTCTCAGAAACATCAAAAAGTTGTTAAATTTTTTTTGTAGATTTGCTTTGTGAATAGGAACACAAGAAATATATAGTGATATTTCCTCAAATTTGACTGCAAAAGTAGAAACACCCTTTAAGTTTTTCCCTTTTAATTTCCCATGCAAATAATAGAGACCATCTGTATCTGGTTCTGTGTGAAGATTTTGGAGACGTACTACCAGTGGCGGTGCGTCCATAGTGGGCGCAGGAGCGCCTCCCCCTCTCTCCCCTGCATTTGTCACTCAAGTCAACAATACATAGATTCATGCATTGCATGAATCTATGTATTGTCGCCAGCGCCGCTGCCGCCCACTATTCAGATGGCCGGCGCCCTGGTGAACGCCGGCCATCTGAAGAACAGCGGCGGGTGGGTTTTGGAAGTGCCTATCAGAGCCAGCGGCTCTGAAAGGCTTCCCAATTACATCCTGTGGGCTCTAATGGGCTTCCAAATAGTTAACCAGAGGGCGTACAGGGTGTGCGTTCCCTGGTTAACACTGACACGCGTCTCAGCCAATCAGGTTCACCAGGTCTGGTTACCGGTAACCTGATTGGCTGAAGTGACATCGAGGGCGGGAGAAGACATTGAGGGAGCATGGAGGAGGATGGCTGACCCGAAAAAGGTAAGTGCTGAGCGGGGGGGGGGCAATCTGGTGGTATTTGAGGGGGCAATCTGGTGGCATTTTACGGGACAAACTGGCGGTTTTTGAGGGAGCAAACTGGCGGCCATTGATGGCCCAGTGGCGACAATTGATGGGCACAGTGGCGACAATTGATGGCACAGTGGCGACTATTGATAGCACAGTGGCTGTGTTTGATGGCATGGCACAGTGGCGACAATTGATGGGCACAGTGGCTGCATTTGATGGCACAGTGGCGACAATTTATGGCACAGTGGCGACAATTGATGGGCACAGTGGCTGCATTTGATGGCACAGTGGCTACAATTGATGGCACAGTGGTGACAATTGATGAGCACAGTGGCTGCGTTTGATGGCACAGTGGCGACAATTGATGGCACAGTGGTGACAATTGATGGGCACAGTGGCTGCGTTTGATGGCACAGTGGCGACAATTGATGGCACAGTGGCGACAATTGATGGGCACAGTGGTTGCGTTTGATGGCACAGTGGCGACAATTGATGGCACAGTGGTGACAATTGATGGGCACAGTGGCGACAATTGATGGCATAGTGGTGACAATTGATGGGCACAGTGGCTGCGTTTGATGGCACAGTGGCGACAATTGATGGCACAGTGGCGACAATTGATGGGCACAATGGCTGCGTTTGATGGGCACAGTGGCGGCAATTGATGGGCACAATGGCTGCGTTTGATGGGCACAGTGGCGGCAATTGATGGGCACAGTAGCTGCGTTTGATGGGCACAGTGAGGCTGCAATTGATGTTTTTTTTTTTTCGTTTGTTTTTGAGCACCAGCCGCCACTGAGTACTACTAGTGCTGGAAATTTGTTTCTTGCTTTTCTGGATTTATGCCTTGAGAGAAGGCTGCTGTTTTTATGCACAGACCATCCCTATTGCAGCACAATAATTAGGAGTATTATGTGGGTACAGGAACTGTGGCAGTGCATACAGCAACTTGACTCAGCTTCTGTTTAATCATCCCCCTTTAAGCCACTCCCACTGTTACGCACAACCTGACCTTCACCATTATTTGCCATGGCACGCTAAAGGCACCATAGGTCTTGTTTTCAGCTCCATCCCAGGGTTCCCCAGGTCCTTTATAATCTTATGCCGCGTACACACGACCGTTTTTAATGTCATTGAAAAAAACTGCATTTTTCTCGAGGTGATTCTTCTCAAGCCTGCCTTGCCTACACACTATCGTGGAAAAAAATGTTCGAGTAAAGCGCGGTGACGTACCATACGTACGACGGCACTATAAAGGGGAAGTTCCATTCGGATGGCGCCACACTTCATGTTAGTAAAGTTTGTTGAGAGACGATTCACGCTTTTCAGCCTCGTGCTTTTCAGTCCGTTGCAGCGTGACGAATGTGCTATCTCCATTACGAACGCTAGTTTTACCAGAACGAGTGCTTGATTCTGAGCATGCGCATTTTTTTTCACGTCGTTAAAGCCTACACACGGCCGTTTTTTATGACGAGAAAAACGACGATGTGAAAAACGATGAGAAAAATAAGAGCACGTTCCAATTTTTTCTTGGCCATTTTTCACGTCGTGAAAAATGCTTGGAAGCCCACACACGATCATTTTTAATTTTTAATGACCATTTAAAAAAATTGCATTTTTCTCGTCATTAAAAACGGTCGTGTGTATGCGGCATTTGTCATGCTCATATTTTGTCTTGCTGTTTTGATTTTTCATGGTAAGGCCTAGCAGATTATTTGTGACAGGCATTGTTAATATTTACAAATTGTTTATTGCTTAAAGCGGGTGTTCTCCAAACTGCGACCCGGGGGCCGGACGATGCCCTTTGCTTGCCTTTATCTGACCCTTGGGACACTTTTCCTCCACTGTCAAAATACACTATTCCTCCCACTGACACCAACATGGGGGCATAATTCCTGCTACTAACATCAACAATGGGGCACTATTCCTCAAACTGACACCAACAATGGGGCACTATTCCTTAAACTGACACCAACGATGGGGCACTATTTCTTCCACTAACACCAGTGAAGGAGCACTATTCCTCCCCCTAATACTAAAGATACATTGTTTACTCCTACTGACGCCAGGACAATTTTTGCTCACAATGGCCACAGTCTGACCTCCCTAAGTTTTGAAGGACCGTAAACTGGCTCTTTGTTTAGAAGGTTTGGAGCCCACTGGCTTGAAGTATAACTAAAGGCAAAACTTTTTTTTGTTTTGGATAGAGGGGAGATGGATTAAAACACTTTCAGTTTTTTTTTTGCTGCCTGTGACCCCCTTACGGAGATTCACCATCTCTATTTGTCCTGTTTACAATTATCATGGAAAGTGGAAGTAATAAAAACAAAATGTTTGGGTCATCCCCAGAAAAGTAAGAGGGGAAATCTTCCAATGGGGACACTAGTTCTGGTGACCTGGTCCCCAAGAGATTCCTTTAATTTGCTGGGATTCCCTCTCACTTCCTGTTTGGCTATGGGACAGGAAGTGAAGGCAAGTCTCCCTAATTGGACACAGATGGCAAAAATAAATCTTACAGGGGTTATAACCATTACTTATTCTATCCAAAATGAAAAAAAAAAAAAACATTTAGCCTATAACTCTACTTTAAATATCAATTATTTTCATTTCTAATATGAGTTTCTGTCATATTTCAGGTTGGAAGTAAAAAATGAGCTCTGTCGGTAATTTTTCTATGTTTTGTCAGTAAAAAAAAAAAATAGTTCAGGGGCGTTGGCTTTCCTGGAGTGCTTTCACTGATCCACTAGGCAGTCTGATGGGAACACTTGAAGTAAGGTGGCACTCTGATGGGGACATTAGATGTATGGGGGTTCTAATAGGGACATTTCATGTAAAGGGGCACTTTGATGTAAGGGGGCCTCTGATACGGGTCATGATGTAAGGGGAGACTCTAATGGGACCCTGATGTAAGGAGGAGTGTGATAGGGACACCTCATATAAGAGGGCACAGGTTTTGTTTATTCATCCCATTCTAATGATAACCCAACAAGTGTTCCCTGTTCCATCCTGCACCGCCTCTGCACTGCCTGTCAGATGTTAATTTCAGGTCATGATCCGTGGTACAGAAGCTCATTGAGTGAACAGGGATAACTACATCTGTGACAGACTGTCAGTGACTGACATGCAGTGTTGACATTATGCCCCCTGGCTTTTTTTTTTTACTGCACCCCCAGATCAGATCCGGCCCTGAAGTTAGGGGCTAGGGGAAGGTGAGCTGTATGCTTCTTTGATATGGACCTCCCTGTACATGCCTTCTTTCCTGGGGTCTCCTGGCACATGACATCCTGGAGTCTTCTTTCTCTTCACCTTGTGATGGCAGGGGACATTCTGGTGTCAGTACAGCTTTCTGTAGTATTGTGCTGTGAGCCCAGACTAATGTGGTGACACATGCCCAGGAGGTGTGTCCATGAGAACCTGGGCTCAAAGGAAGTAGGTTTAATGACACTGCCCATCATTCAAACTGGAAGATGGCTGGCAGTGGAACAGAGTTTCTGCCAGGGACAGCACTGGAGACAAGGTGAATAATGCAGCAAAAATCTCTTTTGTTTATTTTTAAAAGGTCTGGACAAGTTAATAAAACAATGAATTTGAAAAACTGATTTAAATGTGAAAATTTCTGTGGTGTAAAATGAGTAAACAGCTGAAAATGCAGAAATAATGAAGAATATACTTATATTATTATTGCTACTTTCAAATATGTTTACAGTGCACACTAAAATAACCTCCATTTATGTGTCTCACTGACAAGTACACCACTTATCAATGTAAAACAACATAATGTTATATTATGTTTTAACATTAGTGTGCTACTTCTATAAATCCTCCTCCTGATCAAAGGTTATGCAGCGTGGTGACAATAATATGTAGAAAGCTGGTCATAAAGCTGTGACCTTGTTAATGGAAATTGTCGTTGTGCTAATAAATGGACAATATATGCTGTGTGAACTGGATGCCATGTCTCCCTTTTTAATAAAATTTGCTCTTCTGTACACGTTCTGTGATTTTTAGAAGTATAGACAAGAAACTACCAGCTCTCACCAAATTCACAACAATAACTCAAATTCATACTATAAAATTGTATTTAAAGTGATTGTTAAGCCTTTTTTTGGTAACATAAAAAAGAGGTTTATACTTACCTACTCTGTGCATTAGTATTACACAACGTGGCCCCTTACCTCCCCTTCTGAAGTTCCCCATCTGTTCCCTCCGCTCTTCCTCTCCTGCAAGCTGTGTACGCTCTGCTCCCGAGCTGGGCTGTGTACATCCATGGACACACACAGTACAGCTCAGCTATACCCCCCAATGCCTCCCACCGCTACCTGAGTCTCCTGTGAGACTAGGAAGTGGGAAGAGAAGAGCTGCAGCAAGGCACAATGCTGGACCAAGAGAAATGTTTGGGGGGGCACAACAAGTGTTAAAACATTTTTTAACCTAATGCAAGGAATGCAATTAAAGTAAAAACTGTTTTACCTTTAGAACCTCTTTAACTGCACTGTCAATTAAAAGGTGACAGCTCTTAAATTAACATTTTCCAAATATTTAACTGTGTAGCCAGGTGCTGGGCTACAGCAATATGGAGAAGGAAACATTGGGGCTGATTTACGAAACATTTGCGCCATGAATATCGGCGCATCTGCGTGCGCAACGGCAGTTTTGGTATTTACGAAACATTAGCGCCGGTAACGCAGCGCTATTCCCCATTTACTATAGTGTTCTCGGTGCACGGGAGGAGGCGCTCAGTGCACCACTATGGACCTGGCGCACGGCATCTTCAAATTAAGATATAAAGAAGCTGGAAATGCCAATATAATGGGGGTGATGTGAGGAAGTTTAGTGACAACTGCCCAAGTAACAAACATGCCCAAAATAGAATGAGAAAGTAACTTTTTCTGAACCAGCCCGCTGCGCCGGCAATTATGTTTATAACTGCGAGGGATCTTTTTGTGCTCTGCGCGGCAATTTTACTCGTTCAAATACGCCGGTTCACTGCGCCGGCAAAATCTTAGTAAATGTCAAGTCACGTAAATCAATTTGCATAAGTTGAACAGGCGCACCTCCTAAACTTGCCGTTATATAACAGTCCGACAGCAAAATGACATTTCTAAAGGAAAAAAAAAGGCATTTAAAAGCACTCGCGGCTATAATGAATTGTCGGCTCTCGTCAATATAGAGAAAAGTCATTGAAAGTCTTTGAAAAAAAAAAAATGCGTGGGGTCCCCCCAAATTCCATTACCAGGCCCTTCAGGTCTGGTATGGATATTAAGGGGAACTCCACGCCAATTTTTTTTTTAAAAATTACGTGCGGGTCCCCCTCAAAATCCATACCAGGCCCTTCAGGTCTGGTATGGATTTTAAAGGGAACCCCCACGCCAAACTTAAAAAAAAATGGCGTGGAGTCCCCCTAAAAATCCACACCAGACCCTTATCCGAGCACACAACCTGACAGTCCGCAGGAAAAGAGGGGGGGACGAGAGAGCGCCCCCCCCCTCCTGAACCGTACCAGGCCACATGCCCTCAACATGGGGAGGATGTCCTCATGTTGATGGGGACAAGGGCATCATCCCCACAACCCTTGCCAGTGGTTGTGGGGGTCTGCGGGCGGGGGGCCTATCGGAATCTGTAAGCCCCCTTTAACAAAGGGGACCCCCAGATCCCGCCCCCCTGTGTGAAATGGTAATGGGGTACCCCTACCATTTCACAAAAAAAAGTGTCAAAAATGTTGAAAATTACAATAGCAGGTTTTTGACAATTCCTTTATTAAAGTCTTCACCTTTCTTCCATCTTCTTCCATCTTCTTCCTTCTTCTTCTTCCACCTTCTTCTTTTCTCCATTCGGGGTTCTTCCTCCATCTTCACAGGGCCGTCTTTACCGCAGGGCAGAAAGGGGCAGCTGCCCAGGGCCCAGTCATTGTTGGGGGCCCAAAGTAGCTGCTCCTACAGACCGTGCTGCCCATACCCTCGAACTGTCAGAAAGCTCCCAGAAATCAAAGCCGCAGCGCGGCGGGACAGCACATCGCAGATCACTGTACTGGGGATTGCTGTCCACTGTCCGCACAGACTGGAATCTCCGCCCCCTGTACCACCCCCTTCCTTGCTCCCCCTTGCTTTGCGGGCACTCTCCTGAACGAAGGGACATCCCTAAGACAGAGCCTCCTGTTGGTTGTAGGAGCGGGCGGGCGGAGATGTGACTGACCTATGAGAACTCCTGCTGGAAAGTGCGCTGAGGAGATAAGCCGAGACCGGACTGCGGAGGTAAACTCATTTGCAGGCACCTCTATGCTAACTAAGTCTGAGTTACTGCAGCTTAGCATAGAAGTGCTGCATGTTTGCTGATGGCCTCTTTTTAAATGTAGCGCTGGGAGAAATGAATGGATTTATTACAGGTTGTCACTGCCTCCGGGTTTTTACTGCCCCCTAGCTAGTGTGTGCCTTCCTGACCCTGTGTGTTTTCTTTACAGCCCCATACTGTGCCCTCCCCACCCCTGTATTGTGCCCTCTTGACCTCCGTAGTGTGCCCTCCTCACCCCTGTACTGTGCCCCCCACCCCAGTACTGTGCCCTTCTGACCTCTGTACTGTGCCCACCTGATGCCAGTACTGTGCCCTCCTTTCACCTGTACTGTGCCTCCCCACCTCTGTACTGTGCCCACCTGATGCCCGTACTGTGCCCTCCTCACCCCTGTACTGTGCCCCCCACCCCTGTACTGTGCCCACCTCATGCCCATACTGTGCCCTCCTCACCCCTGTACTGTGCCCCCCCACCCTTGTACTGTGCCCTTCTGACCTCTGTACTGTGCCCATCTGATGCCCGTACTGTGCCCTCCTCACCCCTGTACTGTGCCCCCCCCACCCCTGTACTGTGCCCACCTCATGCCCGTACTGTGCCCTCCTCACTCCTGTACTGTGCCCCCCACCCCTGTACTGTGCCCTCCTCACCCCTGTACTGTGCCCTCCTCACCCCTGTACTGTGCCCTCCTCACCCCTGTACTGTGCCCTCCTGACCTCTGTACTGTGCCCACCTGATGCCCGTACTGTGCCCCCCACCTCTGTACTGTGCCCTTCTTACCTCTGTACTGTGCCCACCTGATGCCCGTAGTGTGCCCTCCTCACCCCTGTACTGTGCCCTCCTTACCTCTGTACTGTGCCCTCCTTACCTCTGTACTGTGCCCTCCTTACCTCTGTACTGTGCCCTCCTTACCTCTGTACTGTGCCCTCCTCACGCCCGTACTGTGCCCTTCTGACCCCCGTACTGTGCTCTCCTGACCCCCCTACTGTGCTCTCCTGACCCCTGTACTGTGCTCTCCTGACCCCCGTACTGTGCTCTCCTGACCCCCGTACTGTGCTCTCCTGACCCCCGTACTGTGCTCTCCTGACCCCCGTACTGTGCTCTCCTGACCCCCGTACTGTGCTCTCCTGACCCCTGTACTGTGCTCTCCTGACGCCTGTACTGTGCCCTTCTGACCCCTGTACTGTGCTCTCCTGACCTCTGTACTGTGCTCTCCTAACGCCCGTAATGTGCCCTTCTGACCTCTGTACTGTGCACTCCTGACACCCATAGTGTGCCCTTCTGACCTCTGTACTGTGCTCTCCTAACGTTCGTACTGTGCCCTTCTGACCCCTGTACTGTGCCCTTCTGACCCCTGTACTGTGCTCTCCTGACCTCTGTACTGTGCTCTCCTGACCCCTGTACTGTGCTCTCCTGACCTCTGTACTGTTCCCTCCTGACGCCCGTACTGTACCCTCCTGACGCCCGTACTGTACCCTCCTGACGCCCGTACGGTACCCTCCTGACGCCCATACTGTACCCTCCTGACGCCTGTACTGTGCCCTCCCAGCCCCTGGTGTGTGCCCTTCCAGCCCCTGTACTGTGCCCTCCCATCCCCATACGCTTACCTCCTGACCCCCCTGTACTTTGCCCTCACTCTCCTGACCCCTTTTACTGTGCCATGCTGACCCCCCCTGTCCTATTCCCTCTAGACCCCCTGTATTCTGCCCTTGTGATGCTCAGTCTTTTGCCCTGGTGTCTCCCAGTCCTCTGCCCTGCTAAACCCTGCAAACTGCCCTTTGCTCTAATGAACTCCATACACTGCTCTACATCCCACTTACATCTGTACACTGTCTTGTTGCCCCCTGTCCTCTGCCCTACTGACCCCCTATCCTCTGTCCTGTCATCTCCTGTCCTCTTCTCTACTGACTCCCTATCCTCTGTCCTGTCATCTCCTGTCCTCTGCCCTACTTTTCTCTGTACAGTGCCCTACCTACTACTGACATGTGTACACTGCTCTGAATCACAAGGCTGATGCCGCGTACACACGATCATTATTCACGGCGGTTAAAAAACCGCCGTGAATAATGACAGGAAAAACGAGGGAACCGCTTGGTTCCCTACACACGGTCGTTTTTCCCGTCATTTTTTCTCTTGACTAGAAAAACGACCGTCTGTGGGCTCCGCGGCAGTGTCTCCCTATGGGAAAACTGCAGCGGAAAAAAATGCTGGAAAAAACGATGAGAAAATTTAGAACATGTTCTAATTTTTCTCGTCGTTTTTTATGCCGTTTTTCTCAACGAGAAAAACGACATAAAGCCCACAGACGATCGTTTTTCTCGGCGAAAAAAAAAATGCAGTTTTTCTCGTCGAGAAAAGCGGTCGTGTGTACGCGGCCTCACACTTGAGTGGGTTTGAGGCCCGCATCTGCCGGGGACGACAGCCCATTTATGTGTATGGGGAGCTGTGCCTACATTTTCAGGGGAAAAAAAGGAGCCTGCACCTTTTTTTAAATGTAGCCACAGGGAAGTTGCATGGTGCTTTTGCGGTTCCTGTACCCACACACCCGCTACGTGTTTTGTGTTCTGACTGTGGGTGGTTGCCAGTGTGGGAATGGCTGCAATTTCTTTAATTAATATTATATATATTTTGTGTCTGTTGACGTGTTTTTGGTGCGTAAGTATGGCACTTATTGTTTCTCTGCTGGCATGTGTTTTAAATAAATGGATGCTAAAAGGATAAAAATGGATAAAAGGCTGAAACTTTCAGCAACCAATCAGTGAGCAGTAATAATGTTCAGTAACCTCTAGCAACCCATGGGTGAGCAGTATTAATGTGCAGTAACCTCTAGTAACCGAATCAGTGAGCAGTAAGGATGTACAGCAACCAATTAGTGAGCCTGGACCAGTTTTTGGGATGGAGAGCGAAAGTGCATGGGGGGGGGGGCCCAAAAAAATGTTTGCCCAGGGTCCAATCAATGTTAAAGACGGCCCTGCATCTTCATCTTCATATTCATCTTCCTTCTTCATTCGGTGTTCTCGTCTGCATCTTGCTCCGGCTTCTTGTTTTCTTCTTCTTTCTCCGGCCGCTCCGCTTAAATTCGAGGTTCCCGCTGTGTGACGCTACAGTTCTTCAGTTCTCCTCTGGGTCCGCTGCCACCCGGTGACCCCACCCCCCTCTGACACCACGGGGAAAGTCCCTGTGAAATCCATGTGCGTCAGAGGGGGGCGGGGTCACCGGGTGGCAGCGGACCCAGAGGAGAACTGATGAACTGAAGCATCACACAGCAGGAACCTCAAATTCAAGTGGAGCGGCCGGAGAAAGAAGAAGGAAACAAGAAGCTGGAGCAAGATGCGGACGAGAACACCGAAGGAAGAAGGAAGAAGGAAGATGAAGATGAAGAACAAGACGGAGGAAGAAACCCGAATGGAGAAAAGAAGAAGATGGAAGAGGAAGGTGGAAGAAGAAGATGGAAGAAGATGGAAGAAAGGAGAAGACATTAATAAAGGAATTGTCAAAAACCGGCTATTGTAATTCTTAACATTTTTGACACTTTTTTTGTGAAATGGTAGGGGTACATTTGTACAACATTACCATTTCACACAGGGGGGGCCGGGATCTGGGGGTCCCCTTTGTTAAAGGGGGCTTCCAGATTCCAATAAGCCCCCCGCCCGCAGACCCCCACAACCACCGGGCAAGGGTTGTGGGCATGAGGCCCTTGTCCCCATCAACATGGTGCTTTGAGGGGTCACAGACCCCCAAATCATCCTCCCCATGTTGAGGGCATGTGGCCTGGTACGGTTCAGGAGGGGGGGCGCTCTCTCGTCCCCCCCCTCTTTTCCTGCGGCCTGCCAGGTTGCGTGCTCGGATAAGGGTCTGGTGTGGATTTTTAGGTGGACCCCCACGCCATTTTCTTTTTAAGTTTGGCGCGGGGGTCCCCTTAAAATCTATACCAGACCTGAAGGGCCTGGTATGGATTTTGAAGGGAACCCCCACGCCATTTTTTTAAAAATTTGGTGCGGAGTTCCCCTTAATATCCATACCAGACCTGAAGGGCCTGGTAATGGAATTTGGGGGAACCCCCACGCATTTTTTTTTTTCAAAGACTTTCAATGACTTTTATCTGTATTGACGGGAACCAGCAATTCATTACAGCCACTAGTACTTTTAAATGACTATTATTTTACTTTAGAAATGTCATTACACCCCCCAGGTATGATATTTAGGGCCAGTTCACACCGGATGCAGTGCAGTGCATTTTTTTTATGCATGAAAACGCAAAGAAAGTTGATCACATTAATGCCAATGGCATAGTTCACACCACTGCAGTCCGTTCCAGTGCGTTTCAGAAAGGAAAAAAAAAATTGGTCATGCTGCATTTTTTATGTACAGAACTGTACTGGACCACAGTAAAACACATCGAAAAAAGCTACGGAACGTACCAAAAACGCACTGGAATGCACCGGAACGCACCTAAATGCACCAAAGACGCACTGCAACATACTTTTCCTAAGTAAAAAGAGGGGAAAGAAACCACTGGACTGCATCAAAAACGCACCAAAAACGCATCAAAAATGCACTGGAACACGTCAAAAACGTGCATGCAGAAAAGCACCTGGAAAGCATCCAGACTGCGTTTCTATGGTGTGAACTAGGGCTTCTTCCAACTTCGGGTCTTCTTCCAACTTCGGGGGTCTTCTTCCGACTTCGGGGGTCTCTTCTTCTGCTCTCCGGTGTCGTCTCTGTGCTCTCTGGTTCTTCTCCACGATCTCCGGTTCTTTCTGCCTTCTGCCGGGCGCCCCGCTATCTTCTTCCAGCTCTTTTGCTCGTCGCTGTCTACCGCTACAATGCTGTGTGTGCGGAGCGCAACGAATTATATTGACATGGGGCGTGGTCACCGGTGACCCGCCCCCATATGACGTCACGGTCCCATCATTCCCCGGGACTGTGACGGCATAAGGGGGCGGGGTCACCGGGTGGCATCACCCGGTGACCACGCCCCATGCCAATATAAGTCGTTGCGCTCCGCGCACATAGCATTGTAGCGCCAGACAGCGACGAGGCAACATCGGGCGGAGAGAAGAGGGAAGAAGACAACGATGAAGACCTGGACCCCGCTAGCAAAAGAGCTGGAAGAAGATAGCGGGGCGCCCGGCAGAAGGCAGAAAGAACCGGAGATCGTGGAGAAGGCACCGGAGAGCGGGAGAAGAACCGGAGAGCGCAGAGAAGGCACCGGAGAGCGGGAGAATAGGCCGGAGAGTCGGAAGAAGACCCCCGAAGTCGGAAGAAGACCCCCAAAGTCGGAAGAAGACCCCGAAGCTGTCTAATAATTTACTGTTGTGTTTTTTTATAAAAAAATTTTTGTCACCAGGTGAATGGGTAGGGGTACGATGTACCCCATACTCACTCACATAGGGTGGGGGGGCCCGGGATCTGGGGGCCCCCTTATTAAAGGGGGCTCACGGATTCCGATAAGCCCCCCGCCCGCAGACCCCGACAACCAACGGCCAGGCTTGTCGGGAAGAGACCCTTGTCCCCATCAACATGGGGGAGGGTGCTTTGGGGTGGGGGGGCCGCAGGTCGCCCCCCTGCCCCAAAGCACTAAACCCCCCATGTTGAGGGCGTGCGGCCTGGTACAGTTCAGGAGGGAGGGGGGCCGTTTGCCCCCACCTTTCCTGACCTGCCGGGCTGCGTGCTCGGATAAGGGTCTGGTATGGAATAATGAATAATGACAGGAAAAACGAGGGAACCGCTTGGTTCCCTACACAAGGTCGTTTTTCGCGTCATTTTTTCTCTTGACTAGAAAAACGACCGTCTGTGGGCTCCGCGGCAGTGTCTCCCTATGGGAAAACTGCAGCGGAAAAAAAATGCTGGAAAAAACGATGAGAAAATTTAGAACATGTTCTAATTTTTCTCGTCGTTTTTTATGCCGTTTTTCTCAACGAGAAAAACGACATAAAGCCCACAGACGATCGTTTTTCTCGGCGAAAAAAAAAATGCAGTTTTTCTCGTCGAGAAAAGCGGTCGTGTGTACGCGGCCTCACACTTGAGTGGGTTTGAGGCCCGCATCTGCCGGGGACGACAGCCCATTTATGTGTATGGGGAGCTGTGCCTACATTTTCAGGGGAAAAAAAGGAGCCTGCACCTTTTTTTAAATGTAGCCACAGGGAAGTTGCATGGTGCTTTTGCGGTTCCTGTACCCACACACCCGCTACGTGTTTTGTGTTCTGACTGTGGGTGGTTGCCAGTGTGGGAATGGCTGCAATTTCTTTAATTAATATTATATATATTTTGTGTCTGTTGACGTGTTTTTGGTGCGTAAGTATGGCACTTATTGTTTCTCTGCTGGCATGTGTTTTAAATAAATGGATGCTAAAAGGATAAAAATGGATAAAAGGCTGAAACTTTCAGCAACCAATCAGTGAGCAGTAGTAATGTTCAGTAACCTCTAGCAACCCATGGGTGAGCAGTATTAATGTGCAGTAACCTCTAGTAACCGAATCAGTGAGCAGTAAGGATGTACAGCAACCAATTAGTGAGCCTGGACCAGTTTTTGGGATGGAGAGCGAAAGTGCATGGGGGGGGGGGGCCCAAAAAAATGTTTGCCCAGGGTCCAATCAATGTTAAAGACGGCCCTGCATCTTCATCTTCATATTCATCTTCCTTCTTCATTCGGTGTTCTCGTCTGCATCTTGCTCCGGCTTCTTGTTTTCTTCTTCTTTCTCCGGCCGCTCCGCTTAAATTCGAGGTTCCCGCTGTGTGACGCTACAGTTCTTCAGTTCTCCTCTGGGTCCGCTGCCACCCGGTGACCCCACCCCCCTCTGACACCACGGGGAAAGTCCCTGTGAAATCCATGTGCGTCAGAGGGGGGCGGGGTCACCGGGTGGCAGCGGACCCAGAGGAGAACTGATGAACTGAAGCATCACACAGCGGGAACCTCGAATTCAAGTGGAGCGGCCGGAGAAAGAAGAAGGAAACAAGAAGCTGGAGCAAGATGCGGACGAGAACACCGAAGGAAGAAGAAAGATGAAGATGAAGATGAAGAACAAGACGGAGGAAGAAACCCGAATGGAGAAAAGAAGAAGATGGAAGAGGAAGGTGGAAGAAGAAGATGGAAGAAGATGGAAGAAAGGAGAAGACATTAATAAAGGAATTGTCAAAAACCGGCTATTGTAATTCTTAACATTTTTGACACTTTTTTTGTGAAATGGTAGGGGTACATTTGTACAACATTACCATTTCACACAGGGGGGGCCGGGATCTGGGGGTCCCCTTTGTTAAAGGGGGCTTCCAGATTCCAATAAGCCCCCCGCCCGCAGACCCCCACAACCACCGGGCAAGGGTTGTGGGCATGAGGCCCTTGTCCCCATCAACATGGTGCTTTGAGGGGTCACAGACCCCCAAATCATCCTCCCCATGTTGAGGGCATGTGGCCTGGTACGGTTCAGGAGGGGGGGCGCTCTCTCATCCCCCCCTCTTTTCCTGCGGCCTGCCAGGTTGCGTGCTCGGATAAGGGTCTGGTGTGGATTTTTAGGTGGACCCCCACGCCATTTTCTTTTTAAGTTTGGCGCGGGGGTCCCCTTAAAATCTATACCAGACCTGAAGGGCCTGGTATGGATTTTGAAGGGAACCCCCACACCATTTTTTTAAAAATTTGGTGCGGAGTTCCCCTTAATATCCATACCAGACCTGAAGGGCCTGGTAATGGAATTTGGGGGAACCCCCACGCATTTTTTTTTTCAAAGACTTTCAATGACTTTTATCTGTATTGACGGGAACCAGCAATTCATTACAGCCACTAGTACTTTTAAATGACTATTATTTTACTTTAGAAATGTCATTACACCCCCCAGGTATGATATTTAGGGCCAGTTCACTCCGGATGCAGTGCAGTGCATTTTTTTTATGCATGAAAACGCAAAGAAAGTTGATCACATTAATGCCAATGGCATAGTTCACACCACTGCAGTCCGTTCCAGTGCGTTTCAGAAAGGAAAAAAAAAATTGGTCATGCTGCATTTTTTATGTACAGAACTGTACTGGACCACAGTAAAACACATAGAAAAAAGCTACGGAACGTACCAAAAACGCACTGGAATGCACCAGAACGCACCTAAATGCACCAAAGACGCACTGCAACATACTTTTCCTAAGTAAAAAGAGGGGAAAGAAACCACTGGACTGCATCAAAAACGCACCAAAAACGCATCAAAAATGCACTGGAACACGTCAAAAACGTGCATGCAGAAAAGCACCTGGAAAGCATCCAGACTGCGTTTCTATGGTGTGAACTAGGGCCAGTTCACACCAGAGAAATGTAATCCGGATGCATTCCAGGTGCTTTTTTGGTACGTTTTTGATGCAGTCCAGTGCTTTTTTTTCACCCCTCTTTCTTTATTAACCATAGATAAGGACAAGTGTGTTCCAGTGCATTTTTGGAGCATTTAGGTGTGTTACGGTGAGTTCCAGTGCGTTTTTGTTGCGTTTTGCAGCGTTCCAGTCCAGTCCAGTGCAGGTAAAATGCAGCATGTTCTACTTTTTTTGTGGAACTGGAACGCACTGGAACAAACACTGCCATTTAGAACCATATAACCAACTTTCCATGCATTTTTGATGCATAAAAAACACAATGCACTGCATGTGGTGTGAAATGGCCCTTAAGCAATTTGGCATATTTAAAGGCACTTCTCCTTGTTTTGTTTTTGGTGTTGTCCAAATTGGTGACATTGATATATGTCCCTTATGCCGCGTACACACGATCGATTTTCTCGACGGTGAAAACACAGTCGAGAAAATCTACAGGAAAAACGAGGAACGGCTTGTTCCCCTACACACGGCCGTTTTTCCCGACATTTTTTCTCTTGGTCGAGAAAAACGACCGTGTATAGGCTCCCCGGCAGTGTTTCCCTATGGGAAAACTGCAGCGGAAAAAAATGCAGTGAATCACGATGAGAAAAATTAGAGCATGTTCTAATTTTTCTCGTCGTGATTCATGATGTTTTTCTCGTTGGGAAAAATGACCAAAAGCCCACACACGGTCGTTTTTCTCGTCAAAGAGAAAAAATGTAATTTTTCCCAACGAGAAAAATGGTCGTGTGTACGCGGCATTAGAGTGGGACCTGGGCCCCCATTTTAAGGCCAATAACTAGAAGATAAGCCAGCCAAGTGGTGACTAGCAAAATTAACAAGTCAGTTCCCATAGACTGCAATGGTATTTGTTGTATAATTTTTGCCCATGTTAGGCTCTTTGTTTGCCCCCCGGACCGACGGGTGCTTGTCCCATCTCTAATTTTGTAGCATGCTGGATGATGTGCTTAATTTTGGATTTTGGTGGGCTTATTTTCTGCTAGCTGCATTTGTGTTGGTCTCAGCATGGTCAGGAACTTAGGTTTTTTTTGGTGCTTTTTGTGTGTGTACAGTACCTGGATGTTTCTGGGCATGCTCAGAGAGAGTGTGTTTTTTGGGTTAGTAATTGAAGGACATCCTTAACAGGTGTACCCACTTTGAAGTTCAGTCTCTACATTGGGTGAACTTGCATTTTGGGTGTTTCATGGACTGTGCATGTGTTTTCAATTGCCTCATTAGCACACAAACCTATGTTATATAAAGCTTGCAGATAGCATTCTCTCCCTTGACCTGAAAAGAGGCAAGATTGTGTGTGAATGTGGCCTCAAAATGTACATTTTGGTGCCCTTATCAAGTTTGTAACACATGCATTTTATTTGTTATGTCTTTGCAAAACAGATGTTTGCTTTACTTTTGTTGATTGTTTTTTTGTGTGTGGGGGATATGTTTCCCTGAAATATTTTTGATGTTGTTAATGTGTGTTGTTTGTTCACTTTGATTTAATTGTCGGTGCTGCATTATTTTGCTAAATCTTTCTCAAGATGTGACTAATGTTTCAAATCTACCTTCATGCCTTGACCAATAAAATTTGATGCAAAGTTTGATGTTTGTTTTTGTTTTCTATGCAACAAATGTGACAGCTGTAGCTTAACTATGCTTATTGGCATGTCAAAACAAAACAGGTGTGATTTGTCTACCCTGGTACCTTCATGGAAGCATATGCATGTATTGTGTGCTGCCATGGATAGTCACCAGGAAATAAAAAATACAGAGCGGTAAGTATTCAATTTTCCTTTTTACTGCAGTGGTTTTCAGCCTCAGTCCTCAAGTATCCCCAACAGGACATGTTTTGTGAATTTAACTTATCGAGAATTGCTGTCCAAAATACCAAACCATTGACTGTGATTTAAAGCACATGTGCAAGATGAAGGAAAACCTGCAAACGTGGCCTGTTGGGGGTACTTGAGAAGCACTGATTTAGAGCACTGCACTTAAAAATAGCTCAAGGCAATACGATTCTAATTGTGGGCATTTTGAGGGAAACCAAGTAAGTGTTAGAACCCCTACTTGTTTTTTTTTTTGGGTTGGGCTTTGTGTCCCTTTTAGTAAAATTGGCTTCACTTCCTGTCACACAGCTAAACAGGAAGTGAAGATAAAACCCTACCAATGTCTTTTCTTGGGGACACACAGATCAATCTAACTAGTGTCCCCATTAAGCAAATTGCACTCTAGCACTTTGTGTACACCCCAAATCATTAGGTAGTTTGGGGTTTAGTAAAGGCAAATCCACTCTGCAGTACAAGTGTAGTTGCTGAAATTCTGAGGGGAAGCACTGGTGATTGTAACATCCAATCATGTAAAAGCAAAGATGGTGTTTTTTTTGTTTCCTTGCATGTCCCCATCAGATATCCAGCAAGTGCACTTGTAGTGCAAAGCGCCCCCCCCCCTCTCCTGAACCGTACCAGGCCACATGCCCTCAACATGAGGAGGATGTCCCCATGCTGATGGGGACGAGGGCCTCATCCCCGCAACCCTTGCCCGGTGGTTGTGGGGGTCTGCGGGCAGGGGGCTTATCGGAATATGGAAGAGTCCTTTAACAAAGGGGACCCCCATATCCCGGCCCCCAACCCTATGTGAATGAGTATGGGGTACATCGTACCCCTACCCATTCACCTGGTGGCAAAAAAAGTAAATAAAAAAAACACAACACAGGTTTTTAAAGTAATTTATTAGGCAGCTCCGGGGGTCTTCTTCCAACTTTGTGGGTCTTCTTCCAACTTCGGGGGTCTTCTTCCGACTTCGGGGGTCTCTTCTTCTGCTCTCCGGTGTCGTCTCTGTGCTCTCTGGTTCTTCTCCACGATCTCCGGTTCTTTCTGCCTTCTGCCGGGCGCCCCGCTATCTTCTTCCAGCTCTTTTGCTCGTCGCTGTCTACCGCTACAATGCTGTGTGTGCGGAGCGCAACGAATTATATTGACATGGGGCGTGGTCACCGGTGACCCGCCCCCATATGACGTCACGGTCCCATCATTCCCCGGGACTGTGACGGCATAAGGGGGCGGGGTCACCGGGTGGCATCACCCGGTGACCACGCCCCATGCCAATATAAGTCGTTGCGCTCCGCGCACATAGCATTGTAGCGCCAGACAGTGACGAGGCAACATCGGGCGGAGAGAAGAGGGAAGAAGACAACGATGAAGACCTGGACCCCGCTAGCAAAAGAGCTGGAAGAAGATAGCGGGGCGCCCGGCAGAAGGCAGAAAGAACCGGAGATCGTGGAGAAGGCACCGGAGAGCGGGAGAAGAACCGGAGAGCGCAGAGAAGGCACCGGAGAGCGGGAGAATAGGCCGGAGAGTCGGAAGAAGACCCCCGAAGTCGGAAGAAGACCCCCAAAGTCGGAAGAAGACCCCGAAGCTGTCTAATAATTTACTGTTGTGTTTTTTTATAAAAAAAATTTTGTCACCAGGTGAATGGGTAGGGGTACGATGTACCCCATACTCACTCACATAGGGTGGGGGGGCCCGGGATCTGGGGGCCCCCTTATTAAAGGGGGCTCACGGATTCCGATAAGCCCCCCGCCCGCAGACCCCGACAACCAACGGCCAGGCTTGTCGGGAAGAGACCCTTGTCCCCATCAACATGGGGGAGGGTGCTTTGGGGTGGGGGGGCCGCAGGTCGCCCCCCTGCCCCAAAGCACCAAACCCCCCATGTTGAGGGCGTGCGGCCTGGTACAGTTCAGGAGGGAGGGGGGCCGTTTGCCCCCACCTTTCCTGACCTGCCGGGCTGCGTGCTCGGATAAGGGTCTGGTATGGATTTTGGGGGGACCCCCACGCCGTTTTTTCGGCGTAGGGGGGTTTCCCTTAAAATCCATACCAGACCTAAGGACCTGTGTCAACCGGCACATGAGTCGCCCCGCAAGTCGGATCGTCTTGATCCGACTTCCCGGGTGACCTCTATTCAAATCAATGGGCTCCCATAGGGAACCATTCATTTTGAATAGAGATACAAGCGCCGCTGACATTTTTATTTACTATCACAGTGCGCCGCCGGTTCATGCGCCCAATTAAGGATTTATCCGGCGCACCAATTAAGGGATGAACCGGCGCAGTGCACTGTTGATAGTAAATCACCCCCATTGCTTTTTATACTTCTTTCCCTCTACCGAGATACTAATGTTATGCTGCACCCTTCTCCTCCGGCCAGCAGAGGGAGAGCTAAGGCCAAGTAAGCCCATAGATTTCTTGAGAATTGTGGGAGTTGTATTTTGTGACGGCAGCCGTATAATGTACCAAAGAGACTCCTTATGCCACGTACACACGAGCGGTTTTCCCGTTGAAAAAAAAAACGATGGTTTTCCCGACGGAATTACTCTCAAGCCTGCCTTGCATTCACACAGTCACACAAAAGTCCGGTGAACTTTTGACTGCCAAGAACGCGGTGACGTAAAAGACTACGACGAGCCGAAAAAATTAAGTCCTATGCTTCCGAGCATGCGTGTTTTTTTCCCGTCGGAAAAGCATACAGACTAACGGTTTTCCCGCTATGATTTTTTCCTGACGGGAAAAAAGAGATCCTGCTCTCTTTTTTTTTCTGATGGAGCATACACATGGTCAGGATTCCCGGCCAAAAGCTCTCATCGGACTTTTTCCAACTGGAAAAACGGTCGTGTGTATGGGGCATAACGCTACAGATCCCAATACGGACTGTAAAGTGGAGAGATGATTTTTATTAAACTGCCCATGAAAGTTCTTACCAAAGAGAGAAAGAAAGAGAAAGAAAGAGAGAGTGAGCATGGTAGGAGACCATACCAATGGAGATCTGTGCCTGAGAGTCAGGGGGCAATGAAGCACTGCCCACAATACAGCACCTGCTGCACCGCAGAGAGAATGGATTGTCCACTTACCGTCTGCTTCCCACCACTGATAAATATTGACAACAACCATTTTATGGCTTGACAGTCTGGTTGAGAGCACAAGCAATTGTGACAGTTATCATTCATGCATGCCTTGGATGTAAATGTTTTGAGAAACAGATAAAAGGGGTTTAGTTCCGCTTTAATTAAACCCCAATGTGGATTTATTTAGAACAGGGAAGTCTCTTGCAGAGAATATAATATTCCGTAAAGCTTAAGTGGTTGTAAAGGCTCAAGGTCTTTTTTACCTTTGCGCATTCTATGCATGAAGGTAAAAAAATCTTCTCTGTGCAGCAGCCCCTTAACTCCTTCAGATCAGCGCTATAGCCGAATGACGGCTACAGCGCGGACCTACTTTGCCGGGAGGCGGTCAATAGACGTCCTCCCCTTCGCACGCTCCCGGCGCGCCCCCTGCAGGGCGCACGCGGTGCGTGCTGTGATTACCAAGTCAATGAGACTTGGGTGATCACAGATCGCAGTAAGGGGCCGATCCCGGCCCCTTACCACGTGCTCAGCTGTCAGCCAATGACAGCTGATCGCGTGATGTAAATAGAAGCTCGGTAATCGTTTTTTTTTTCTCCTAATGCGGACAGTTTGAGGAGAAAACAAAAATGATCACCAGCTTTTGTGCAAGGGACATTGGTCCCGAAGAGGAAGAGACACAGGCACCTCATCTGTGCCTGCCAGTACCGCCTGCCAGTGCCACTTGCTAGTGCCACTTGCCAGTGCCCACAGTGCCACAAATCAGTGCCCACCAGTGCATAATCGTGCCACCTATCAATGCCCACGAGTGCCACCTATCAATGCTCACCAGTGGTACCAATCAGTGCCTTATCAGTGCCACCTATCAGTGTCACCTACCAGTATTGATCAGTGCCCATCACTGCCAGCTATCAGTGCCACCTGATAGTGCCACTTCTCAGTGCCCACCAGTGGCACCTATCAATGTCCTTCAGTGCCACCTCTCAGTGTCACCTCTCGGTGCCCACCAGTGCAGCCTATCAGTGCCCATCAGTGCAGCCTATCAGTGCCCATCAATACAGCCTCATCAGCGTACATCAATGAAGGAGAAAAATATTGTTTGCAAAAAGTTTTAACAAAATATAATACGGTTTTGTATTTTTTTTTTTTTAATTGTTCTTTTTATTTTTTTTTACCAAAAATAAAAACCACAGAGGTGATCAAATCCCACCAGAAGAAAGCTCTATTTGTGGAAAAAAATATATAAAAATTTCATTTGGGTACAGTGTTGTATGACCGCACAATTGACGTTCAAAGAGTGAGAGCGCTGAAAGCTGAAAATCGGTCTGGGCAGGAGGGGGGTTTAAGTGCCCAGTAAGCAAGTGGTTAATACTTACCTGAGCACCATTGCGATCCAGCGATGTGCATGATAGCCTTGGCTCTCTGGGGACTCTCCCTCTTTATTTGCTGAGGCAGCAGCAGGATTGTCAATTACAGCCAGTGAGCCAATGAGGAGAGAGAGGGGTGGGGCTGAACTATGGCTCTGTGTGTGAATGGACATGCAGAGCAGTGACTCGGGAGAATGTCTGCACTCGATAAGAGGGAGGGGCCTGGAGCCCCACCAGGGGACCCGAGAAGAGGAGGATCCAGGCTGCAAAAAGCCTTTACTATTGTCATGTTTTACATGCTTTGTGATATGCCTTTAAATGTTATATGTATTATTCTGTCCCTACAGTGGGACCAAGGAAATTGAACATCACCCTCTATCACAGCAGCAAAAAAATAGATACGTTTGGAGAGTTGGAGGAGGCTGGGAGCAATAGATGGTACTTTTTGAGTTAAGGATACATATTTGAATATCATTTTTTTTTTTAACCAGAGTTTAATGGTAATTAAGGAATTAAGCCATCCATTTGTTTACAGAAAGAGTATAAATACTGTAAATATGTATGTAAATATATATATATATATATATATATATATATGTGTAGCGATACCCCCAGCTAAGAGGGGGTATAATTTTTGGGCCCTGTAGTGCACCGCTGTCAACCCCAGGCAATTTGCTCTAACCTCCCTTGGCACAGTTAGTAGGGGAGAGTAGGATTGCGTGGCCTGTAACTCCCTGGGACACAATCCTATAATAGCACACACACACAGCAATAAAGCACAGCTATTCTTACCCATCTCCTCTGCAAAGTAAATGACACAAACACCAATACTGTATACTAAACCTTGGCACTTTTACTTAGATTTGTTAAGTGAGCAGGTAATCAACAGTGTACATATATGTGCAGAGCCCTGCAATAAAAGATTATCTCAACAAACAGACAGATATACAGTACTGTGCATAATATTAACGGTCCCCGCTGCAGCTATTCTCCCTCGTGGGCAAAAATGGCGCCCAGCAATGTCTACGCTAAGTCAGGCCTGACTGTACTGTGTAGAAGTTGTGTAGGGGAAGATCTTCGCTAGCAAAACGGTGGTGCACTTTTGAAGAAAACAACTGTAATCCACAGGGTAAAAGGGGTTGGAATAACTTGGTGAATTAAAGGCAATCTCTAAAGTTGCTCCGATGCGCTGTCTCTCCGGTGCGCAGCGCAACACTATTGATAGCTCCGGATAACAGTTATTGGGCCTAGAGATCCTATATAGTTCTCTGAGCAGGTGCTCTCTCACCTAACCGGACCAGTCCGTGTCCGTATCTTCTGCTGCTGTAACTCGGTACACAGGTCTCACGACATCCAAGTCTTCGGTCCTCCTGGCAACGATGCAGCAACAGTATGGAGAGACGTCCCTCAGGTTCCTCGGTGAGAGCAGAAGGCTCTTTGGAGAAAGGCCCAGGCTTCAGGCCTTGTATCTCAGCAGGCTCGGAAAAGAGTTCCACTTGCTGGGCGGGCGGTGTCCAAAGAGACCGAACTCAGCCCTGCCCTACGGTTAAATAACCCGCCCCAGCAGTCTCTGTGCGGGCAATACCCCGCTACACACTCCCCCACTTAAAATCTTTGGTCCCCAAAGATAACATAAGCATTATCTACAAGCAATGCAGTATATTGTAGCAAAAGAACTTGGCAGGGGAACCTCCCACCAAACTGGGTATGGGGGATTGCCCTGCCCACAGGTCATTTTAGCAGAAGTGACCTGCCTAACTGTGCCAGAGAGAGAGCTGGGGTTGCCCTCCACCAAATGAACAGTGGAGGGACCAGGTTTTTGTATTGTCCTTCTTGCAGTTGTCACAGTGTCCTCAGAGCATTCTCCCATCTGAGTGTATGTCAACTTTCGAGGAGGGTGGATAGTTCTCTTCACTCTTTGTTCTCGAGGAGTTATGACCTCTGGTATTAAGGGTGCTTCCATTAAGGCAGGTGTGGTGGGACTTGCTGCTTCGAGGGCATCTGACTCAGGTGCAGGGAGGTACATTGAGTTCCTTGGGTCTTCATCTGGGACTGATTCCAATGCATCTTCCCATTCTTCACTCTGGACATTGGACGGGATGAACTTAGCAGCTTCAGCATTCAAGGTGTCACTCATGGGGGATTCAGAGGGCGGAGGATCCATCGCTAGGGATTTAGGTGCCTGAGACGGCCATAGCCAGGTGAGTTCCAGCTCTTCCTCTTCACTTTGATCTGAAGTATCCTCCTCTCTTGATAGTGTTGTTTGAGACCTGGTATTGGGTCTAGGAGTACAGGGAGTTGAAGGCAGCTCCGGAGAATCCAGAGTAGGGGGCATCCTGACTGCTTCAGAAAGGGGTAGCAGATGGTTCCTGTGCCAGGTCTTCAACGGCCCGCTCTTCCTTCATTCTTCAGCTGGTACACTGGTAGACCAGGCAGTTTTTTACAGATCACATAGGGCTCTGACTTCCACCTGTCTGCCAGCTTGTGCTTTCCTGGAACCCCTAAATTTCTTAGTAACACTCTGTCCCCGGGTTGCAAATCTTGAATCCGGACCCTAGGGTCAAAGCTCAGTTGATTCCGGGCCCCTCTCTGGTCAGAAGTTAATTGGGCCTTCTCATAGGCCAGCCTTAAGATCTTTTTTCGTAGTCTGTCCACGCATCCCTTGTGTGAGGCAGCTGTTGTGTGGTTCACTGAGGTGCCAAAGGCCAAGTCTACTGGTAGTCTTGCTTCCCTTCCAAACAAGTCTATAAGGGGAATACCCTGTGACATCACTGGTGGTACTATTGTAGGCGTGCACTATGGCAGCTATGTGCTTGCCCCAATGTTGCTTTTCCTCACTGCTCAGAGTCCCCAACATGTTTAGCAAAGTCCTGTTGAATCTTTCTGGTTGGGCATCACCCTGGGGGTGATAAGGAGTAGTGCAAGTTTTCTTTATGCCCAAAGAGTCCAGTAGCTTCCGGATCAGTCGGCTTTCAAAGTCTCTCCCTTGATCCGAGTGAAGGCGTTGGGGTAACCCGTAGTGCACAAAGTACTTCTCCATAAGTATTTTGGCTACAGTGGAGGCCTTCTGGTCTTTAGTTGGAAAGGCCTGGGCATAACGGGTGAAATGGTCGGTTATCACCAGAACATTTCCATGTCCACTCAAGTCAGGTTCCAGACAAACAAAGTCAATGCATACCAAGTCCAAGGGTCCTTGACTCTGCAGGTGGCCCATTGGGGCAGCTTGATGTGGCAATGTCTTCATCTATATGCAGCGAGCACATGAGTGACAATACTCCTCCACTTCAGCTCGCATACAAGGCCAGTAGAATCTACTCCTGACGAGCTGAAAGGTTCATTCGGCCCCTAAGTGGCCATGGTTGTCATGTAGGGCAGCTAAGACAGTCTTTCGGTGTTTTTCCGGCAAGAACAGTTGCCACTTATCCTCCAGGTCATCAGAGGGGCCCCTTCGGTAGACCACCCCTTGATGCACCTGTAACTTGTCCCACTCTTTGTGGATTAATCGGGCCTCCTTTGAGGGATCATGCAAGAGCATGTCCGGATCCTGATCGTCCAGTGTTTCCAGGGCTAATCTTCCCCAGTGGTCTTCCAACTGATCCCGTCTTATATCTTTCTTAGACAGTTTTGGCAAGTCGTCTTCACCAATCTGAGTCACATCACAATAGTATTTGGGCACTCCCACCAGCGAAACTCCAATTTCTTCTGCCCTGGATCCGCCGCTAGCTTGAAGCTGTGCTCCCTAACACAAGGCCCGTACTCCGTCAGGGTTCACCTGGGTCCAGTCTTCTGTATGAAAAGTGGAAGCATGAGACCTTCTGGACAAAGCATCGGCATCTCGGTTTCCAGTTCCATGTCTATACTTAAAACTAAAGTTGAATCCAGAGAGGGCTGCCAACCAACGGTGGCCGGTGGCATCCAGCTTGGCTGTGGTGAAAAGGTAAGTGAGGGGGTTATTGACTGTCTTCACTACAAAATCAGCTCCATACTAGTAATGAGCCGAACACCCCCGGGTTCGGTTCGCACCAGAACCCGCGAACGGACCGAACGTTAAATACAATGGATGCGAACGTTCGAAATCTAAAGTGCTAATTATAACGACTATTATGCATGTTATTGTCCTAAAAAGAGTTTGGGAACCCGGGTTCTGCACCAGGGGACATGTATCAATGCAAAAATAAGTTTTTCGGGAGCAGTCATTTTAACCGCTTCAGCCCCGGAAGAATTTACCCCCTTCCTGACCAGAGCACTTTTTGCGATGCAGCACTGCGTCGCTTTAACTGACAATTGCGCGGTCATGCGACGTTGAACCTAACCAAAATTGACGTCCTTTTTTCCCCACAAATAGAGCTTTCTTTTGGTGGTATTTGATCACCTCTGCGTTTTTATTTTTTACGCTATAAACAAAAGAAGAGCGACATATTTGAAAAAAATTCAATATTTTTTACTTTTTGATTTAATAAACATCACAATTTTTTTTTTTTTAAAAATTTTTTCCTAAGTTTAGACCGATACGTATTCTACATATTTTTGGTATTTTGTTTTTTCAATAAGTGTATATTGATTGGTTTGCGCAAAAGTTATAGCGTCTACATAATAGGGGATAGATTTATGGCATTTTAATTTTTTTAATTTTTTTTACTAGTAATGGCGGCGATCTGCGATTTTTATTGTGACCGTGACATTGCGGCGGACACATCGGACACTTTTGACACGTTTTTGGGACCATTCACATTTATACAGCGATTAGTGCTATAAAACTGCACTGATTACTGTGTAAATGTGACTGGCAGGGAAGGGGTTAACACTAGGGGGCGATCAAGGGGTTAATATGTTCCCTAGTGAGTGATTATAACTGTAGGGGGAGGGGACTCACAAGGTGAGGAGACCGATCTGTGTTCCTCTGTACTGGGAACACACATCGGTCTCCTCACCGCTGACAGGAGGTGGATCTGTGTGTTTACACACACAGATCCACACTCCTGCCGTGATCGCGGGCAATCGCGGGTGCCCGGCGGACATCGCGGCCGCCGGGCACGCGCACTGGGTCACGAGCGGTGCTGCGGGTACGCGCGCGCTTCGCCGGCGGCGCGCGCCCGCCCCATAGACGGTCGGGAAAAAAGGACGTCATATGACGCCCGCCCGGAGGGAGGGAGGGTTCCTGCCGGCGTCATATGACTATGACCCGGTAGGAATTGGTTAATGATGCATAAAGTGAAAAAAAAAAGTCAAATATTCCTTTAAATATCGTACCTGGGGGGTGTCTAAAGTATGCCTGTGAAGTGCCACGTGTTTCCCGTGTTTAGAACTGTCCCTGCACAAAATTACATTTCTAAAGGAAAAAAAGCCATTTAAAACTGCTTGCGGCTTTAATGTAATGTCTGGTCCCGGTAATATGGATGAAAATCTTTAAGAAAAATGGCATAGCTACCCCATCACACCCCCCCCCCTACCCCAGCCCATTACCAGCCCCTTTGGGTCTTGTATGGATATTAAGGGGAACCCCGCACACAAAATAAAAAAGGCCCTATATACTCTGAACAGCCGTATACAGGCGGTGCATACAAGACAGGGACTGTAGGTTTGTTCTTATGTAGAATCTGTTTGTAATTTTGAACAGGTACATTGTTTAAGTGTAGCTCCAGCCAAAAAAATCTATTTTTAAGCTTTTTGGAAAACATAGGGAAGGGTTATCACCCCTGTAACATTTGTTTTGCTGTCTGTGCAGTGTGCACCTGTTCAGAACAGTTCACCTCACTTTCCGTCCTAATGACAAATGTTTTTTGAAAATGTGGGGTTTTTATTGAAACAAGAATTGGTGATAAAGCATCAGTGGAGAGGAGACACTTTTTTTCCCATATTAACTCTTACAGGAGAGAATTTGCCTTCCTAGGGGTAGATTTCCTCTCACTTCCTGTTGTATCCTTCCGTTTGCAAGGAGGAGTCGTTTGTAAGTTGGATGTTTGAAAGTAGGGGCCTGCCGTATATACTCTGCTGAAATTTTCCCCTTACATGTTGGTGTTGCCACAACACTGTGAGCCCTCACAGTTACTCTTGGTGGGCGCATGAATGGGCCCTGCTGTGAATTATTAGATCAAGAATTGTAATTGCATGCCCCTGTTGAACAGGGGCTGAAAAATTGGGCCTTTGGTGGTGGTGGTGGTGTTGACACAACACTGTAAGACCTCACAGTTACTCTTGGTGGGCGCAGGAATGGGCCCTGCTGTGAATTATTAGATCAAGGATTGTAATTACATGCCCCTGTTAAACAGGGGCAGAAAAATTGGGCCTTAGGCACTGGTGCCACAACACTGCAACCCCTCACAGATACTGTACTTGGAGCACAGCAATGAGCCCTGTTGCAAAGTATTGCATCAAAAATTGTAATTACACGCCCCTGTTAAACAGGGGCTGAAAAATTGGGCCTTAGGCACTGGTGCTGGTGCCACGACACTGCAACCTCTCCCAGATACTCTAGTTGGAGTGCAGGAATGAGCCCTGCTGCAAAGCATTGCATAAAAAATTGTAATAACACGCCCCTGTTAAACAGGGGCTGAAAAATTGGGCCTTAGCCACTGGTGCTGGTGCCACGACACTGCAACCTCTCCCAGATACTCTAGTTGGAGTGCAGGAATGAGCCCTGCTGCAAAGCATTGCATAAAAAATTGTAATTACATGCCCCTGTTAAACAGGGGCTGAAAAATTGGGCCTTAGCCACTGGTGGCGGCACCCAGAAACAAAAATGTTCTTCCAAGCTATCATCATCAATCGGATCATTGAGGAGGAGGAGGAGGATAGTCAGTCAACATCACAGGACAGTCTCTCAGCATCAGCATCAGTCTTGAAGGGATGTGACATTTGAAAATAAATTAGTCTGTTATATCAGCTTCAGGTGTTTGGTAGCTGGTGGTGATCCAAGACTGGTTCATCTTTATGAAGGTCAGTCGATCAACCGAGTCGGTGGACAGGCGCACCCTGTGATCCGTGACAAATCCTCCAGCAGCACTGAATGTGCGTTCTGAAAGAACGCTGGATGCAGGACAGGCCAGTAGCTCAATTGCATACTGTGCAAGCTCTGGCCAGTGATCCATCCTCAAGACCCAGTAAGCCAGAGGATTTTCGGTGGGGAAGGTGTCCAAGTCTGACCTTGCCCCTAGGTATTCCTGCACCATGTATATCAGACGCTGGCTACCTTGGGGCTGCGGACTAAAGAATTGTCTGAACGCATCGGTCAGACGGCCACCTTCCCCACCGCTCCTTCTTTGACTGACCGAAGCCTCAGCAACTCGTTGTCCAGGATCAGGAGTTTGTAACCTCCCAGTCTCTGGTAACGCGTTGCACAGACCTTTCTGCAAGGCCTCCCGGAGTTGTCTCATCCTCTGCTCCCTCTACGACGGTAAGATAAGGTCTGCAACCTTAGCCTTGTACCGTGGATCAAGGAGAGTGGCCAGCCAGTAATGGTCCCTCTCCTTGATCCGAAGAATACGAGGATCCTTCCGCAGACTTTGCAGGATCAGGGAGGCCATGCAGCGTAGGTTAGCTGAGGCATTCGGTCCGGAGTCCTCTGGGTCACTAAGGACGACATGATCCGCAGCCACCTCCTCCCAGCCACGTACAAGTCCACGGGGTTCTTGGGACTGTAAATCATCCCTAAAAGACTGCTTCTGATGATGCTGAGTGCCAGGCTCCACCTCCATGCTGACACAATCCTCCTCCTCCTCCTCCTCCTCTTCCTGTGCGATGGGTGGGACAGAAGGAACACTGTCTGGGTAAAGGGGGCCTTGAGAGGCAAGGAAGTCCTCCTCTTCCTGCCTCTGTTCTGCCTCAAGTGGCCTGTCCATTATTCCACGCAGCGTATGTTCCAACAGATGGACAAGAGGTACAGTGTCACTGATGCATGCACTGTCACTGCTCACCATCCTCGTGGCCTCCTCAAATGGTGCCAGGACAGTGCATGCATCCCTGATCATGCCCCACTGGCGTGGTGAAAAAAACCCGAGCTCCCCTGACCCTGTCCTGGTGCCGTAGTCGCACAGGTACTCATTGATGGCCCTCTGCTGCGTGTGCAGCCGCTGCAGCATGGCCAACGTTGAGTTCCACCTGGTGGGCATGTCACATATAAGGCGGTTCTTGGGCAGGTTCAACTCCTTTTGCAGCTCAGCCAGGCGAGCACTGGCATTATAAGATCTGCGGAAATGCACACAGACTTTCCTGGCCTGCCTCAGGACATCCTGTAAGCCCGGGTACCTGCCCAAGAACCGCTGCACCACCAGGTTAAGGACGTGAGCCACACAGGGCACATGGGTCAGTTGTCCCTGTCGGAGGGCGGAGAGGAGGTTGGTGCCATTGTCGCAAACCACCATTCCTGGCTTAAGCTGGCGTGGCGTCAACCACCTCTCGGCCTGCCCCTGCAGAGCAGACAGAACCTCTGCCCCAGTGTGGCTCCTGTCCCCCAAACACACCAGCGCAAGCACGGCATGGCATCTTTTTGCCTGCGTACTTGCGTAGCCCCTTGAACGCCTACGGAGCACCGCTGGTTCCGAGGACAAAGCACAGGAAGAGGCCATGGAGGAAGAAGAAGAGGAGGGGGGAGGAGAGAGGTGTGTCACAACCAGTAGTAGCATTTTGGAGGCGTGGCAGCGGAACAACCTCCAACACTACTGCACCTTGTCCTGCATCCTTCCCAGCTGCCAAAAGAGTGACCCAATGGGCCGTGAAAGAAAGGTAACGTCCCTGTCCATGCCTGCTGGACCATGAGTCAGCGGTAATATGCACCTTACCGCTGACCGCCCTGTCCAGTGAGGCCATGACATTGCCTTCCACATGCCGGTAGAGAGCCGGAATCGCCTTCCGTGAGAAAAAGTGGCGTTTGGGAACCTGCCACTGAGGAACCGCACATTGCACAAACTCACGGAAGGGGGCCGAGTCTACCAACTGAAAAGGCAGCAGTTGAAGCGCTAGCAATTTAGCCAAGCTAGCATTCAACCACTGGGCATGTGGATGGCTGGGAGTGAACTTCTTTCAACGGTCCAGCAGCTGGGGCAGGGAAATTTGCCTGCTAGAATCGGACGTCGGTGTACTGCTAGCAGAGTGCCCGCAAGTACTTGGCTGTGACACACCTAATTCTACACCTTCATTCCTCTCAGTGCAGGATTCAGAGAGGACTGAAGGTATAGTGGGGTTGGAGATCCCAGCTGATGCGGTGCAAGGAGAGGTCCGCTTTGTTCTTTGGTGTGGGTCTTTAAGGTAGGCTTGCCAACGAGCTGTGCGATCTGATGCACTCGACTCAAAAAAGGCCCACACCAAAGAACTTTTTGAATAACGGGCAGAGGCAGCCCCCTGCACAGGCGGAGCTCTGCGGTGTGATTCCGTCAGTGTGCTGCCCTTACGCTGGCCCCCTGAGGGCATCCTGCCTCGTTGGAGATGTGCCTCCTCCTCATCCTTCTCCTCCTCCTCCTCTCTCCTATTAGGCACCCACGTGGAGTCAGTGACCTCATCATCCCCTCCCTCCTCATCACTGGAGCCAATCTGGCAGTATGCTGCAGCTGCTGGAACATGACTGCCAGATTGGTGTCCTTCTTGAGCATCCCCTCTCTCTGCTCTCACACTACTGCCTTCCTCTAGCTGGGTATCATCATCAGACCCTTCGAAACGCTGGGCATCCTCCTGGAGCATGTAGCCAACACTGTGCTCAAACAGTTAGGGGGACTCCTCAGGAGGACATGGTTGGTCTAGGGAAGGAGTGACTGATGATGACATTGATACCAGGGAAGATGACGCTTTGGCAGCTGCTTTGCCAGTACCCTGAGCCTGGGTGAGTGAGGATGAGGAGGGCTTGGTCATCCACTCTACCAAGTCTTCGGCATGATGCGGCTCAACACGTCCAGCTGCCGAAAAGAAGGACAAGCGTGTCCCATGGCCACGTGCTGATGGCGATGCACCGCGTCCACGACCAGCACTCTTGTCTCTAGACACAGAGCCTGCTTGCCCTCTTTTATTGGCTCCTGACTGTCTGCCTCTCCTTGTTTGCCTTCCAGACATTCTAATGGCCTGCAGGAAGATGGGAAAACCAGCAATAAGGCCTAGCTTCAGGAGTATATTTTGCAGGAATCACACTACGCCTGCTGTAAGTGCTGCAAATGCCTCTTGGTGTAACACACTAGGAAAACACAGCAATAAGGCCTAGCTTCAGGAGTATATTTTTGTCACAACGGGTACTTACCGAGGCCAAGATGCCGAGAGCGGTTCACCCTTGCAACTTGACGCACTCCGCCCCCTGGAAGTGAGACAGGGAGAGACAGGGAGAGAATGGCGAGAAGAGGCACTGGTGACCAGCAGGTGGAGAAGAGGCACTGGTGACCAGCAGGTGGAGAGGACTTGCAAGGCTGGCTGGAATAGCTGAGTAGTCCCTGAAGATGCTGGAGGTTAATCACCAGGCGGTAGCAGGGATAAACAGGAACTGAAGATAATATCTCCGACAGTCAGGTTCAGCAGGGATTGACGGAAACCAGCTGCAGCTGGTAGTGCAGATCGCGGGTTTAAAGTTGTTGATAGCAAAGTCCAGATAGGTATAGGAATCAGATCAGGAGCACTGTCCCGCGCACGCGCATGCGCCAAAGCGCCGACCCACCGCGCACGCGTACTGGGTGCTGGTTGGTTTGGAAGTTTCCCTGACAGTGCCCCCCCCCCAAGGGGCAGGCTCTGGACGCCCAAACTAGACATCAATTCGGGATGTTCTAATTGAAAAATTCGGATTAAACGGGGAGCATGGAGGTTTACAGATGGTTCTCAAGAATTGTCTTCAGGGGGATACCCCTTCCACTTGACTAAATACTGCAGTTGCCTACCTCTTTTCCTGCACCCCAGAATAGATTCCACTTCGTACTCGCACTCACCATCTACCTCGACTGGTGGAGGAGGTGGAGCTTCTCTTCCTGGGAAGGAGTTAGGGACAACAGGCTTCAGCAAGGATGTGTGAAAGACCGGGTGTATCCTGTAAGATTCGGGTAATGCCAATTCGAAAGCCACAGGGTTGATTGCCCGCTTGATCTTGAAAGGCCCAATGAATTTTGGTCCCAGCTTCCGTGAGGGAATTGGTAGTTTGAGGTTGGTGGCGGCAAGCCACACTTCTTCCCCGGCTTTGAAAACAGGATTCTCCTTCCTTCCTTTATCGTAATGTTTTTTATAGGCTTCCTGAGCGGTCTGCATCATTTCTTGTAATTTTAGGAAGTTAGATTGGACAGAGGCTATCCGATCCTGAACGGCAGGGACGGGACTTTCAGGAATGTCATCAGGGAGGAAAGAAGGGTGAAAACCGAAGTTGGCCCAAAAGGGAGTCTGGCTGGTGGTAGAATGGATAGAGTTATTGTACGCAAATTCAGCGTAAGGAAGCAAGGAAGACCAGTCGTCCTGGGAAGCAGAGCAGAAGCAACGGAGATATTGTTCCAGGGTCTGGTTGGTTCTCTCTGTCTGGCCGTTGCTCTGAGGATGGTACGCGGAGGAAAGACAGATCTTGACTTCCAGGGATTTGCAAAGTTCCCTCTAGAATTTGGATGTAAACTGGGTGCCTCTATCAGAGGTGATGCTCTTGGGTACCCCATGGAGCCTGATTACTTCTTTAAAAAAAAAATTGGCAGTATCAGCAGCAGAGGGAGTACCGATCATTGGCAAGAAGTGGGCCATCTTGGAGAGTCGATCAATTACGACTAGAATTGTAGTAAAACCCCCAGAGGTAGGTAAATCAACAATGAGGTCCATTGAAACTTCTGCCCATGGGCGTTCAGGAACGGGTAGGGGTTTGAGCAAACCCCAACTCTTGATGTTCGGGCCCTTATTGCGTTGGCAGTGGGTACAAGAGGTAACGTAGTTTTTGCAATCCTGTCTCCAACCGGGCCACCAGAAGGAGCGAGAGACTAATTCTGTGGTTTTCCGAGTTCCAAAGTGGCCTGCTAATTTGTGATCATGAAAAGTCTTTAGGACCAGTTGTCTGGTTTCTAGAGGAACGAAAATTTTACCTCGGAACCAAAACAAATCATTACGTCTTTCTAAAGAGGAGGTTTCATGGTCAGAGCTGCGCCTGGAGGAGATCTTAATGGCGGTTAGTAGGTCGGTCTGAGAGACCAATAGAAAGTTTTGTGCTGATAGAATGGTACTAGGTTCCCCTGTCTGAGATGCTTCAGGAAACATCCTGAAGAGCGCATCCGCCTTTCCATTTTTGGAGCCGGGCCTGTAAGCGATGTGGAAATTAAACCTGGTGAAGAAAAGTGCCCAACGGGCTTGTCGGGGTCTTAGACGTTTCGCAGTCCTCAAGTACTCCAGGTTTTTATGATCCGTGAAGATCATGACCGGATGCGACGCGCCTTCCAGAAGGTACCGCCACTCTTCTAGAGCAAATTTGATGGCCAGTAGCTCTCTGTCTCCCACATCATAATTTTGCTCCGGAGGGGTTAGTTTCCTCTAGGCAAAGGCAACTGGGTGTAGAAGGGATTTTGGGCCCTGCCTTTGGGAGAGGATGGCCCCGGTGGCTGTTTCGGAAGCATCTACTTCCAATGTGAATGGAAGTGAAGGATCTGGATGCCGTAGCACAGGTGCTGAGGTAAAAATGTATTTTAATTTGGCGAAGGCTTCCTGAGCCTCTTGTGTCCAATGGAACCGGTTGCCCTGACGGGTTAATTGAGTGATAGGGGCTACCACAGAAGAGAAACCAATGATGAATCTTCTATAGAAATTGGCGAAGCCAATGAACCATTGTACCCCTTTCTTGTCTGTTGGAGCCGGCCATTCTTGAATGGCTTTAACCTTCTGCAGATCCATTGCGACCCCATCGGTAGAGATGATGAATCCCAGGAATTGTACCGTGGTTCTCTCAAAGTCACATTTCTCAACCTTGAGATAGAGTCTGTGTTTCCTGAGGATGGTAAGGACCTTTGTGACGTGGACCCGGTGTATTTCAACAGAGGCAGAAAAAATGAGAATGTCATCCAGGTATACCACCATAAAGTCGTCCAGATGTTCACGAAAGATATCGTTGACCAGGTGTTGGAAGGTGGCTGGGGCATTACAGAGCCCGAATGGCATGACTAGATACTCGTAGTGACCGAATCTAGATCTGAAAGCAGTCTTCCACTCGTCTCCAGCCCTGATCCGGACAAGGTTATAGGCACCCCGAAGATCTAGTTTGGAGAAGATCCGGGCGGATCGGAACCTCTGGAACAACTCCGGGATAAGAGGCAACGGGTATCTGTTTTTGATTGTAATTTTGTTTAACTCCCTATAGTCGATGCAGAGTTTCAGGGATCCGTCTTTTTTTTCGACAAAAAAGATCCCTGCATCGGCTGGGGAAGAGGAGGGACGGATACATTTCTTTTTCAGGTTTTCATCTACGTATATAGTCCTTGAGGGCCTTTTAACTCAGTCTCTGACAAGGGAAAAATTCGGCCAAAAGGAACTTCAGAACCAGGCAGAAGATCGATGGGGCAATCATATGGCCGATGAGGAGGCAGTTGGTCGGCCTGTTGTTTGTCAAAAACGTCCCGGAATTCCAAATATGCAGGGGGAACGTGTTGTAGATGGTCCGGGAGGGTTGCTATGGTGGCACAAGTGGTAGGAGCTGAGAGGAGACAGTGCTGGGAACAGTATGATGAGGTGAAGTTGATTTCCTTCTTGGCCCAATTTATAAGGGGCTCATGTGCCTGTAGCCAGGGGAGGCCCAAAATGATGGGGAACATAGGAGAGGGAATGAGGTCCAAGCGCAGGAACTCTTTGTGGCCTGAGTCCGTAACAGCAAGGAGGGGCTTGGTTTCTTGTGTGATTAGTCCTGAACGGGGTAGCGAGCCATCTGCCAGGTGTACTTGAAGGCAGTGGTCCTTGGGTTGCAAGGGGAAGTGCAGTTTAGAAGCTAGTGCAGAGTCCAGGAAGCAGCTGCAGGCTCCGGAGTCAATAATCGCCGGTAGGCGGGTTGTCCCTCCCGGTAGCTGTAAAGAGAGAAAGAGGACAACATAAGCTTGTGGGAAGCCAGAAACCTGGTAATGCAGAATGTCTTTAGGAGGAGACTTACTAGGTCTCACTGGACAGCTGCGGAGGAAGTGGCCGGTGCTCCCACAGTAAAGGCATAAGTTGGCTTGACGTCTGCGCTGCTTTTCTTCGGAAGAGAGAGGAGGTCGGACTAATCCGAGTTGCATAGGCTCTGGTTCAGGAGGGGATGAAACTGCAGGAGTCTGAACGGGTGGATGAGCAGGGGCTAATCTGGGAAGAGTCCAGCTAGGACGGATGGCCTGAAAACTTTCGGAGCGTCGCTCACGCAAGCGTCTGTCAAGTTGGGTAACAGATTGGATCAATTCTTCCAAGGAAGTGGGGGTACCGATCCTGGCCAACTCGTCCTTGAGGGCTTCGGATAGTCCTTGGCGGTACTGGTATTTGAGGGCTGCCTCATTCCAACCGGTATCAGCTGACCACTTCCGGAATTCTGCCGTGTAGTCCTCCACTGGTCTTCTTCCCTGGAGAAGGCTGTGAATAACAGACTCAGCTGTGGCGGTGCGTTGCGGGTCGTCATATAACTGTGCCATATTCTCGAAGAAAGTGTCCACAGAGTTTAATACAGGGCTACTTTGTTCCATCAAACCATGGGCCCAGGCTTGTGGTTCGTCAGTTAAGAGAGAGATGACGAACCCCACCTTTACCACCTCAGACGAGAAGGTCCCGGGCTGAAGCGCGAGGTAAAGGGAGCGTTTTTGAATGCCCGATACTTTTTGCGGACGCCCGAGAACCGTTCAGGCATGGGAACCCTGGGTTCAGGGGTGGCCATCACCACAGTGGGGCTCGCTGAAGCTTGGGAGGTGGTGGCACTATTGGAGGTGGAAGCGACTGGGGATGCTAGTCCTAAAGGTCCGGTGAGTTGCTGCAGGCGACCATCCATCTGGGTATATCCCTCTTGCAATTTTTGGACTGCGTCGGTCAGTGCGGACACCTGCTGGCAGAGGGTATCGAACGGGGAACGCGCTCTGTCGGCCTCAGACATCTGGCTGATTTGTACTGTCACAACGGGTACTTACCCAGGCCGAGATGCCGAGAGCGGTTCACCCTTGCAACTTGACGCACTCCGGCCCCTGGAAGTGAGACAGGGAGAGAATGGCGAGAAGAGGCACTGGTGACCAGCAGGTGGAGAGGACTTGCAAGGCTGGCTGGAATAGCTGAGTAGTCCGTGAAGATGCTGGAGGTTAATCACCAGGCGGTAGCAAGGATAAACAGGAACTGAAGATAATATCTCCGACAGTCAGGTTCAGCAGGGATTGACGGAAACCAGCTGCGGCTGGTAGTGCAGATCGAGGGTTTAAAGTTGCTGATAGCAAAGTCCAGATAGGTATAGGAATCAGATCAGGGCTGAAGATCACAAGGAAGATCCGAGGTACAGTCAGGAAGTCAAGGGCTGGAGAAAACAGCAGATCCGGGTCACAGGCCAAGGGTCAAGCACAGGCAGAAGGCAGAAGTCCGTAAAACAAGCAGAAGGTCAGGTCCAGGAGAGATGAAAGAGGTAATCAAGCCGGTCCGGGTCACAACTGGGTTTTCAAGCAGGATTCAGGAAACTGGATACACAGGAAAGCTGACAACAAACCAGCAACCTGTCAGTGAGCTAGGCCTCTTTATATATGCCTGCATGTATTCTGATTGGCGCAGCCGCGCGTGCGCCGTTGCGTCGGTGCGCGCACCTGCGAACGCCGGAGCACTGTCCCGCGCACGCGCATGCGCCAAAGCGCCGACCCACCGTGCGCGCGTACTGGGTGCTGGTTGGTTTGGAAGTTTCCCTGACAATTTTGCATGCAGGAATCACACTACGCCTGCTGTAAGTGCTGCAAATGCCTGTTGGTGTAACACACCAGGAAAACACAGCTATACGGGCTAACTTCAGGTGTATAATGTGCAGGAGGCACACTCCGCCCGCTGTAAGTGCTGCAAATGCCTGTTGGTGTAACACACCAGGAAAAAACAGCAATACGGGCTAACTTCAGGTGTATAATGTGCAGGAGGCACACTCCGCCCGCTGTAAGTGCTGCAAATGCCTGTTGGTGTAACACACTAGGAAAACACAGCAATAAGGCCTAGTTTCAGGAGTATATTTTGCAGGAATCACACTACGCCTGCTGTAAGTGCTGCAAATGCCTGTTGGTGTAACACACTAGGAAAACACAGCAATAAGGCCTAACTTCAGGAGTATATTTTGCAGGAATCACACTACGCCTGCTGTAAGTGTTGCAAATGCCTGTTGGTGTAACACACCAGGAAAACACAGCAATACGGGCTAACTTCCAGTGTATAATGTGCAGGAGGCACACTCCGCCCGCTGTAAGTGCTGCAAATGCCTGTTGGTGTAACACACCAGGAAAACACAGCAATACGGGCTAACTTCAGGTGTATAATGTGCAGGAGGCACACTCCGCCCGCTGTAAGTGCTGCAAATGCCTGTTGGTGTAACACACCAGGAAAACACAGCAATACGGGCTAACTTCAGGTGTATAATGTGCAGGAGGCACACTCCGCCCGCTGTAAGTGCTGCAAATGCCTGTTGGTGTAACACACTAGGAAAACACAGCAATAAGGCCTAGCTTCAGGAGTATATTTTGCAGGAATCACACTACGCCTGCTGTAAGTGCTGCAAATGCCTGTTGGTGTAACACACCAGGAAAACACAGCAATACGGGCTAGCTTCAGGTGTATAATGTGCAGGAGGCACACTCCGCCCGCTGTAAGTGCTGCAAATGCCCGTTGGTGTAACACACCAGGAAAACACAGCAATACGGGCTAACTTCATGTGTATAATGTGCAGGAGGCACACTCCGCCCGCTGTAAGTGCTGCAAATGCCTGTTGGTGTAACACACTAGGAAAACACAGCAATAAGGCCTAGCTTCAGGAGTATATTTTGCAGGAATCACACTACGCCTGCTGTAAGTGCTGCAAATGCCTGTTGGTGTAACACACCAGGAAAACACAGCAATACGGGCTAGCTTCAGGTGTATAATGTGCAGGAGGCACACTCCGCCCGCTGTAAGTGCTGCAAATGCCTGTTGGTGTAACACACCAGGAAAACACAGCAATACGGGCTAACTTCAGGTGTATAATGTGCAGGAGGCACACTCCGCCCGCTGTAAGTGCTGCAAATGCCTGTTGGTGTAACACACTAGGAAAACACAGCAATAAGGCCTAGCTTCAGGAGTATATTTTGCAGGAATCACACTACGCCTGCTGTAAGTGCTGCAAATGCCTGTTGGTGTAACACACTAGGAAAACACAGCAATAAGGCCTAGCTTCAGGAGTATATTTTGCAGGAATCACACTACGCCTGCTGTAAGTGCTGCAAATGCCTGTTGGTGTAACACACTAGGAAAACACAGCAATAAGGCCTAGCTTCAGGAGTATATTTTGCAGGAATCACACTACGCCTGCTGTAAGTGTTGCAAATGCCTGTTGGTGTAACACACCAGGAAAACACAGCAATACGGGCTAACTTCCGGTGTATAATGTGCAGGAGGCACACTCCGCCCGCTGTAAGTGCTGCAAATGCCTGTTGGTGTAACACACCAGGAAAACACAGCAATACGGCTAACTTCAGGTGTATAATGTGCAGGAGGCACACTCCGCCCGCTGTAAGTGCTGCAAATGCCTGTTGGTGTAACACACCAGGAAAACACAGCAATACGGGCTAACTTCAGGTGTATAATGTGCAGGAGGTACACTCCACCCGCTGTAAGTGCTGCAAATGCCTGTTGGTGTAACACACCAGGAAAACACAGCAATACGGGCTAACGTCAGGTGTATAATGTGCAGGAGGCACACTCCACCCGCTGTAAGTGCTGCAAATGCCTGTTGGTGTAACACACTAGGAAAACACAGCAATAAGGCCTAGCTCCAGGAGTATATTTTACAGGAATCGCACTACGCCTGCTGTAAGTGCTGCAAATGCCTGTTGGTGTAACACACCAGGAAAACACAGCAATACGGGCTAGCTTCAGGTGTATAATGTGCAGGAGGCACACTCCGCCCGCTGTAAGTGCTGCAAATGCCCGTTGGTGTAACACACCAGGAAAACACAGCAATACGGGCTAACTTCATGTGTATAATGTGCAGGAGGCACACTCCGCCCGCTGTAAGTGCTGCAAATGCCTGTTGGTGTAACACACTAGGAAAACACAGCAATAAGGCCTAGCTTCAGGAGTATATTTTGCAGGAATCACACTACGCCTGCTGTAAGTGCTGCAAATGCCTGTTGGTGTAACACACCAGGAAAACACAGCAATACGGGCTAGCTTCAGGTGTATAATGTGCAGGAGGCACACTCCGCCCGCTGTAAGTGCTGCAAATGCCTGTTGGTGTAACACACCAGGAAAACACAGCAATACGGGCTAACTTCAGGTGTATAATGTGCAGGAGGCACACTCCGCCCGCTGTAAGTGCTGCAAATGCCTGTTGGTGTAACACACTAGGAAAACACAGCAATAAGGCCTAGCTTCAGGAGTATATTTTGCAGGAATCACACTACGCCTGCTGTAAGTGCTGCAAATACCTGTTGGTGTAACACACTAGGAAAACACAGCAATAAGGCCTAGCTTCAGGAGTATATTTTGCAGGAATCACACTACGCCTGCTGTAAGTGCTGCAAATGCCTGTTGGTGTAACACACTAGGAAAACACAGCAATAAGGCCTAGCTTCAGGAGTATATTTTGCAGGAATCACACTACGCCTGCTGTAAGTGTTGCAAATGCCTGTTGGTGTAACACACTAGGAAAACACAGCAATACGGGCTAACTTCAGGTGTATAATGTGCAGGAGGTACACTCCACCCGCTGTAAGTGCTGCAAATGCCTGTTGGTGTAACACACCAGGAAAACACAGCAATACGGGCTAACGTCAGGTGTATAATGTGCAGGAGGCACACTCCACCCGCTGTAAGTGCTGCAAATGCCTGTTGGTGTAACACACTAGGAAAACACAGCAATAAGGCCTAGCTCCAGGAGTATATTTTACAGGAATCTTACTACGCCTGCTGTAAGTGCTGCAAATGCCTGTTGGTGTAACACACCAGGAAAACACAGCAATACGGGCTAACTTCCAGTGTATAATGTGCAGGAGGCACACTCCGCCCGCTGTAAGTGCTGCAAATGCCTGTTGGTGTAACACACCAGGAAAACACAGCAATACGGGCTAACTTCAGGTGTATAATGTGCAGGAGGCACACTCCGCCCGCTGTAAGTGCTGCAAATGCCTGTTGGTGTAACACACCAGGAAAACACAGCAATACGGGCTAACTTCAGGTGTATAATGTGCAGGAGGCACACTCCGCCCGCTGTAAGTGCTGCAAATGCCTGTTGGTGTAACACACTAGGAAAACACAGCAATAAGGCCTAGCTTCAGGAGTATATTTTGCAGGAATCACACTACGCCTGCTGTAAGTGCTGCAAATGCCTGTTGGTGTAACACACCAGGAAAACACAGCAATACGGGCTAGCTTCAGGTGTATAATGTGCAGGAGGCACACTCCGCCCGCTGTAAGTGCTGCAAATGCCCGTTGGTGTAACACACCAGGAAAACACAGCAATACGGGCTAACTTCATGTGTATAATGTGCAGGAGGCACACTCCGCCCGCTGTAAGTGCTGCAAATGCCTGTTGGTGTAACACACTAGGAAAACACAGCAATAAGGCCTAGCTTCAGGAGTATATTTTGCAGGAATCACACTACGCCTGCTGTAAGTGCTGCAAATGCCTGTTGGTGTAACACACCAGGAAAACACAGCAATACGGGCTAGCTTCAGGTGTATAATGTGCAGGAGGCACACTCCGCCCGCTGTAAGTGCTGCAAATGCCTGTTGGTGTAACACACCAGGAAAACACAGCAATACGGGCTAACTTCAGGTGTATAATGTGCAGGAGGCACACTCCGCCCGCTGTAAGTGCTGCAAATGCCTGTTGGTGTAACACACTAGGAAAACACAGCAATAAGGCCTAGCTTCAGGAGTATATTTTGCAGGAATCACACTACGCCTGCTGTAAGTGCTGCAAATGCCTGTTGGTGTAACACACTAGGAAAACACAGCAATAAGGCCTAGCTTCAGGAGTATATTTTGCAGGAATCACACTACGCCTGCTGTAAGTGCTGCAAATGCCTGTTGGTGTAACACACCAGGAAAACACAGCAATAAGGCCTAGCTTCAGGAGTATATTTTGCAGGAATCACACTACGCCTGCTGTAAGTGCTGCAAATGCCTGTTGGTGTAACACACTAGGAAAACACAGCAATAAGGCCTAGCTCCAGGAGTATATTTTACAGGAATCACACTACACCTGCTGTAAGTGCTGCAAATGCCTGTTGGTGTAACACACCAGGAAAACACAGCAATACGGCTAGCTTCAGGTGTATAATGTGCAGGAGGCACACTCCGCCCGCTGTAAGTGCTGCAAATGCCTGTTGGTGTAACACACCAGGAAAACACAGAAATACGGGCTAACTTCAGGTGTATAATGTGCAGGAGGCACACTCCGCCCGCTGTAAGTGCTGCAAATGCCTGTTGGTGTAACACACTAGGAAAACACAGCAATAAGGCCTAGCTTCAGGAGTATATTTTGCAGGAATCACACTACGCCTGCTGTAAGTGCTGCAAATGCCTGTTGGTGTAACACATCAAGAAAACACAGCAATACGGGCTAGCTTCAGGTGTATAATGTGCAGGAGGCACACTCCGCCCGCTGTAAGTGCTGCAAATGCCTGTTGGTGTAACACACCAGGAAAACACAGCAATACGGGCTAACTTCAGGTGTATAATGTGCAGGAGGCACACTCCGCCCGCTGTAAGTGCTGCAAATGCCTGTTGGTGTAACACACTAGGAAAACACAGCAATAAGGCCTAGCTTCAGGAGTATATTTTGCAGGAATCACACTACGCCTGCTGTAAGTGCTGCAAATGCCTGTTGGTGTAACACACTAGGAAAACACAGCAATAAGGCCTAGCTTCAGGAGTATATTTTGCAGGAATCACACTACGCCTGCTGTAAGTGCTGCAAATGCCTGTTGGTGTAACACACCAGGAAAACACAGCAATACGGGCTAGCTTCAGGAGAATAATGTGCAGGAGGCACACTCCACCCGCTGTAAGTGCTGCAAATGCCTGTTGGTGTAACACACCAGGAAAACACAGCAATACGGGCTAACTTCAGGTGTATAATGTGCAAGAGGCACACTCCGCCCGCTGTAAGTTCTGCAAATGCCTGTTGGTGTAACACACTAGGAAAACACAGCAATAAGGCCTAGCTTCAGGAGTATATTTTGCAGGAATCACACTACGCCTGCTGTAAGTGCTGCAAATGCCTGTTGGTGTAACACACTAGGAAAACACAGCAATAAGGCCTAGCTTCAGGAGTATATTTTGCAGGAATCACACTACGCCTGCTGTAAGTGTTGCAAATGCCTGTTGGTGTAACACACCAGGAAAACACAGCAATACGGGCTAACTTCCGGTGTATAATGTGCAGGAGGCACACTCCGCCCGCTGTAAGTGCTGCAAATGCCTGTTGGTGTAACACACCAGGAAAACACAGCAATACGGGCTAACTTCAGGTGTATAATGTGCAGGAGGCACACTCCACCCGCTGTAAGTGCTGCAAATGCCTGTTGGTGTAACACACCAGGAAAACACAGCAATACAGGCTAACTTCAGGTGTATAATGTGCAGGAGGCACACTCCGCCCGCTGTAAGTGCTGCAAATGCCTGTTGGTGTAACACACCAGGAAAACACAGCAATACGGGCTAACTTCAGGTGTATAATGTGCAGGAGGCACACTCCACCCACTGTAAGTGCTGCAAATGCCTGTTGGTGTAACACACTAGGAAAACACAGCAATAAGGCCTAGCTCCAGGAGTATATTTTGCAGGAATCACACTACGCCTGCTGTAAGTGCTTCAAATGCCTGTTGGTGTAACACACCAGGAAAACACAGCAATACGGGCTAGCTTCAGGTGTATAATGTGCAGGAGGCACACTCCGCCCGCTGTAAGTGCTGCAAATGCCTGTTAGTGTAACACACCAGGAAAACACAGCAATAAGGGCTAGCTTCAGGTGTATACTGTGCAGGAGGCTTAGCAACAATGACACTGACACTGTCCCCTGCCTATCCTTCTCTCTCCCTGCACACAAGGTTTATCAAAGAATATGACACTGACACTCTCCCTGCCTATCCTTCTCTCTCACTGCACACAAGGTTTAGTAAAGAATATGACACTGACACTGTCCACTGCCTATCCTTCTCTCTCCCTGCACACAAGGTTTATCAAAGAATATGACACTGACACTCTTCCTGCCTATCCTTCTCTCTCCCTGCACACAAGGTTTAGCAAAGAATATGACACTGACACTGTCCCCTGCCTATCCTTCTCTCTCCCTGCACACAAGGTTTAGCAAAGAATATGACACTGACACTCTCCCTGCCTATCCTTCTCTCTCCCTGCACACAAGGTTTAGCAAAGAATATGACACTGACACAACGGCCCAAATCGTTCGATGTTCGCCAAACGGTCGAACAGCCGATGTTCGAGTCGAACGTACGTTCGACTCGAACACCGAGCTCATCCCTACTCCATACAAATAGTCTTTGAGTTTGTCTACAACAGCCCACTTTAGGGCCAAGAATTCCAATTTATGGGTGGGGTAGTTCTTTTCTGCTGGTGTTAAACTCCTCCTCACATAGGCGACTGGTCTTAACTGTTCTTCATACTCCTGGTACAGCACACCTCCCAGACCATCATGGCTTGCATCCATATGCAGTTCATATGGTTTCTTGGTGTCGGCATAGGCCAAGACAGGGGCAGTGGTCAAACTATTTTTCAGCATTGTGAAGGCCTCCTCACACTTTTCCGTCCACTGATCTTCCACAGACTCTCCGGGCTTCCTGGGGCCAGTGTCATCCTCCTCTCCTTCTGTCTTCAGAGGTTTGGCAATTCTTGCAAACCCTTCCACAAGGGAGCAGAACCCGAGGAAGTGTCTGAGCTCAGTCACTGTAGTTGATCAGGGCCAGGAGGTAACTGCCTCCAGTTTGTCAGGATCTGTAGATACCCCCTCTTCAGACACTATGTGTCCCAGGTAATGGACTGAGGACTGGTAGAACTGACACTTCTCCCTGTAGAGTTTAAGTCCCTCTTCACTGAGTCTCTTCAGGACTTTCTCCAGCCTTTCCTCGTGCTCTTCCAGAGTCTTCCCGAAGACAATGATGTCGTTTAGGTACACCAGGACTTCAATGAGATTCATGTCCCCCACTGTCTTCTCCATCAGTCGCTGGAAAGTGGCAGGAGCCCCCGACAGGCCTTGAGGCATCTGGTTAAACTCGTAGAACCCCACTGGGGTGATGAATGCTGTCTTCTCTCTGTCATCTGGATGCATTGGGATTTGATAATACCCGCTCTTCAGGTCCATTACGCTGAACCACTTAGCTCCAGACAGACTCCGTAGAGCATCCTCTATCCTAGGAGTGGTGTATTGGTCAGGTATTGTCCTCCTATTGAGAGTCCTGTAGTCTATGCAGAGTCTCAGCGACCCGTTCTTCTTCCTGACTACTACAATAGGGGAGGCATATGGGCTTCTGGACTCTCCGATAACTCCAGTTCTCTTGAGCTTTGCCAGTTGCTCACGCAAGTCTTCCAGATCAGCCAGGGGGACTTGCCGGACCCTTTCCCGGAAAGGTTTGTCTTCTTGCAGGCGGATCTTGTGGGTGGCACTCCTCGCACACCCTAAGTTAAATTCATCTTTTGAGAAGATTTTTCTCCACCTGGTCAGCTGGGCTCTCTCTTTCCACACCGGTGGTAGGGTCGTGTTCTCCAAGCAGAGCTTCTCCAGGGTGGGTTGCCCTCCTTCTGTCTTCTCCAGATCAGACAGGGTCACTGGGGTAGCAGGGTTTACTCTGCCCAGCAACATCCGGCCCGGAATCTTCACAGGGGAGCCAGTGATATTCCTGATGCTCACTGGGATCCGGTCGTTCGCCTTCTTCAATGCCCATTAGCAGGACCACTTCGGGGATCACTTCCAATCCTGGGTGGGAATCTAAAGGGTCTGGTTCCAGAACCACAAAGGAGCCGGGTTGCTCCCACGAGAGTTTCACCGTAGCCTTCAGACAGGTCATTTCACCAGGCTGCAACATCCTCTCTTTCTTGGACAGTCTCCAGACTTTCCCTACCCCCTCTTCTGGGGCCTTCTGTACCTAGGACCAATCTCCGGTAGGCTAACTGCAACATTGGGTGGATCCTGGCTGCTGAAGTTCCCTGCTCCTGTGCTAGGGGAGCCAGTAATCTTCTGACCAGGTCAGTATTGGTCCCTATAATCAGGGAACTCTTGTTGGCTCCTGGTGTACGAGGGAAAACCACTGCCAGGGTGTCAAAGACCTCAGATTTTCCTGCTACAGAGGGGTCAATGGCCAGTCTGATGGAAACATAACCGTCGTAGGGAAAGCTTTGGGTGCCAATTCCCCATATTTCTAGATCTTCCAGTTTCTGTAGGGGCAAGTGACTCAAATGTCTTTGATAAAAGTCTCTGTATAAGAGGGTTACTTGGGCCCCTGTGTCTAGGATAGCCCTCGTGTAGACTCTCTCCACTTGAATGGGAACCACAGGGGAGGGTCCCACTAAATTGGCTGGAAACCTCCTCGGGGAGGCTTCTTTCTTTGGACTCATGGACTTCCCTTTTTGGGTTTTCTTCTTCTTCCATCTTTTTCTGGATCTTAATCCCTGTTGGGCCTGGTATGCATTGATTTCTCGCAGACTTTGGGGTTTTAACTTCTGATAAGTGGCATTGAGTATCTTGGGAGGGGCATTGTTTCCCTTCTCCCTTGTCTCTTCTGGCTTTAGGATGTTTGTGGAGCTTTGTGTAAATAGTGGGCGCCCGGCTGTCTCCTTCACCGGGGCCCTCTGAAGTTTTCCGCCGGCTGGTGATAGGCGCCTCGGTTCTTCCTCGGACTGGGGCACACTCTTCCAAAGTGGCCGACTCCTCCACAGTTGAAGCAGACAGTTTCTCCTCTTTTCTGCAGGGAGGTTGGTGCTGAGGCGCTCTGGTTCTTTCCTGCTTTCTTCTTTTTCACTGATTCCTGAGTTCTTTGCCATTAAAGAGGTCAAAAGATCCAGCACTTGAGTCATCTGAGACTTTAAGATCTCCACTTCTGAGTCCCGTTCAGTGGCTATAGCTGATCTGACTCCCACTGAGGGGGGAAACGTGGTTCTCTCGACCGCCTGTTGGTCCTTCAACAAAGCTTCTTCATCCCTTATGATCCGCACAAGGTCTGGGTAGCTCAGGGACATGACTCCTTCAGAGGTCTTCAAGTGGAGCTAAACTGGATCCGAACGCAATGCTCCCCTCAGGATCTGCTTCATCCTAGTTGCGTCTATGACTTGTGGTAGCATCCCCTTTTTAAGGACAATTTGGCACAGCATCTTATTTAACCTCCGGACATATTCGGATAATCTTTCTCCCGGCTGTTGAAGGGTATGTTCAAACTGGTATACTAGTTCAGCCACCTTTTCCAGCTGGCCAAATTCTTCCTGTAACATAGCCAGATAATCATAAGCAGTACAAGCAGCATTGCTAAACCTGAGATTCTTCACAGCTTCCGCAGCAGCACCCTTCAAACTTTCGCTTATGCGCTGCTTCTTCTGGCCCTCTGGTACTTCCCATCCCTCTACAGCCTGCATCACTTGCTCAATCCAGGTGTCAAAGTCTTCTTCTCCGAGAGGGACCGGTTGTTTCCCGGAGAAAATCCTAAGCTTCCGGTACTCGGCTTCCACATGTACCGTACTGCTCTTCTGGCACTTCGTGAAAAAGTCTCCCAGAGCATTCAACAGTTCAGGCCCTATAGCGGCCAGGGGTGTTCCCGGGGTTTTCGTCCCCTGAGACTTCTCTGCTTTAGGGGATAGTGGTGGAGATAATGGCGGGGGTGATGACAGGGGGGTCTGTAGAGGTTCCCCCTTCACTGCTTCCGTATGCGCCAAGCGGTATATATGGTTATCTATGGCGTGTATGTTCTGACCTCTAAAGTCTTCTGGTATTCTGCTTCTCCACTCCACTAATGCGTAAGTAAACAAGGTCTCTGGATCTGGCTTTAAATCCATCACCCATGCCTTCTGACTCAGGGACAGCGACTGTACAAGCTGCTTTACCTCGTCTTCCGGCCAGTTTTCCCCTGGGAGTTGGATAACTACCGCCATGGTTGAATCGGCGCCAACTGTTGCGCACCACCGTGTCACTGCTAGCGAGTCCATGCCAGTGCTTCTGGCTGGCTTGATTGCAGCATGCATTATACAGAAATCCCGGACTCGAGCCCCCACGTGTAGCGATACCCCCAGCTAAGAGGGCCGCTGGTATATTTTTGGGCCCTGTAGTGCACCGCTGTCAACCCCAGGCAATTTGCTCTAACCTCCCTTGGCACAGTTAGTAGGGGAGAGAAGGATTACGTGGCCTGTAACTCCCTGGGACACAATCCTATAATAGCACACACACACAGCAATAAAGCACAGCTATTCTTACCCGTCTCCTCTGCAAATTAAATGACACAAACACCAATATACTAAACCTTGGCACTTTTACTTAGATTTGTTAAGTGAGCAGGTAATAAACAGTGTACATATATGTGCAGAGCCCTGCAATAAAAGATTATCTCAACAAACAGATAGATATACAGTACTGTGCATAATATTAACGGTCCCCGCTGCAGCTATTCTCCCTCATGGGCAAAAATGGTGGCCAGCAATGTCTACGCTAAGTCAGGCCTGACTGTACTGTGTAGAAGTTCTGTAGGGGAAGATCTTCGCTAGCAAAACGGTGGTGCACTCTTGAAGAAAACAACTGTAATCCACAGGGTAAAAGGGGTTTGAATAACTTGGTGAATTAAAGGCAATCTCTAAAGTTGCTCCGATGCGCTGTCTCTCCGGTGCGCAGCGCAACACAATTGATAGCTCCGGATAACAGTAATTGGGCCTAGAGATCCTATATAGTTCTCTGAGCAGGTGCTCTCTCACCCAACCGGACCAGTCCGTGTCCGTATCTTCCGCTGCTGTGTCTCGGTACACAGGTCTCACGACATCCAAGTCTTCGGTCCTCCTGGCAACGATGCAGCAACAGTATAGAGAGGCGTCCCTCAGGTTCCTCGGTGAGAGCGGAAGGCTCTTTGGAGAAAGGCCCAGGCTTTAGGCCTTGTATCTCAGCAGGCTCGGAAAAGAGTTCCACTTGCTGGGCGGGCGGTGTCCAAAGAGACCGAACTCAGCACCACCCTACGGTTAAATAACCCGCCCCAGCAGTCTCTGCGCGGGGCAATGCACCCTGGGTGTCCCGTTGCGCACTGGGTACTGTAGTCTCTGGGGTTTTAAAAGGCAATACCCCGCTACATATATATATACAGTTTCTCACAAAAGGGAGTACACCCCTCACATTTTTGTAAATATTTTATTACATCTTTTCATGTGACAACACTGAAGAAATTACACTTTGCTGTAATTGTGAGTATACAGCTTGTATAACAGTGTAAATTTGCTGTCCCCTCAAAATTACTCAACACACAGCCATTAATGTCTAAACTGCTGGCAACAAAAGTGAGTGCACCCCTAAGTGAAAATGTCCAAATTGGGCCCAATTAGCCATTTTCCCTCCCAAGGTGTAATGTAACTTGTTAGTGTCACACGGTCCTAGGTGTGAATGGGGTGCAGGTGTGTTAAATTTGGTGTTATCACTCTCACTCTCTCATACTGGTTACTGGAAGTTCAACATGGTACCTCATGGCAAAGAACTGTCTGAGGATTTTAAAAAAAATGGTTTCTCTACATAAAGATGGCCTAGGCAGCCCTCCAGCTGTGTTGAAACTACAAATCCCATCATGCCTCTGCCTCTAGTCATGCCTGTGATTGTCAGGGTATTGCAATGTCTCATGGGACTTGTAGTTTCAAAACAGCTGGAGGGCTGAGGTTGGCTACCCCTGGCCTAGGCTATAAGAGGTTTGCCAAGACCCTGAAACTGAACTGCAGCATGGTGGCCAAGACCATACAGCGGTCTAACAGGATAGGTTCCACTCAGAACAGGCCTTGCCATGGTCTACCAAAGAAGTTGAGTGCACATGCTCAGCATCATATCCAGAGGTTGTCTTTGGGAAATAGACGTATGAGTGCTGCCAGCATTGCTACAGAGGTTGAAGGGGAAGGGGTCAGCCTGTAAGTGCTCAGATGCAAGATACGTCGCATCTTGCATCTTTACATGAGCTTAGTGTTATGGTTTATTGTTGGAATGTTCAACCAGCAGATGACAGTGTTTATAAGTAGGGATGAGCTTTATGTTCGAGTCGAGCATGAGTTCGACTCGAACATTGGTTGTTCGCCCGTTCGGCGAACAGCGAACAATTTGGGGTGTTCGCGGCAAATTCGAAAAGCCGCGGAACACCGTTAAAAGTCTATGGGAGAAATCAAAAGTGCCAATTTTAAAGGTTAATATGCAAGGTATTGTCATAAAAAGTGTTTGGGGACCCGGGTCCTGCCCCAGGGGACATGAATCAATGCAAAAAAAGTTTTAAAAACTGACGTTTTTTCGGGAGCAGTGATTTTAATAATACTTAAAGTGAAACAATAAAAGTGAAATATTCCTTTAAATTTCGTACCTGGGAGGTGTCTAAAGTATGCCTGTAAAGTCACGCATGTTTCCCGTGTTTAGAATTGTCCCTGCACAAAATGTAATATCTGAAGGAAAAAAAGTCATTTAAAACCACTTGCGGCTATAATGAATTGTCGTCTCCCCGGCAATACAGATCAAACATCAGAGGTTCCCCCCACAGTCCATTACCAGGCTCTTTGGGTCTGGTATGAATATTAATATTAAGGGGAACCCCGAACCAAAAAAAAACAAAACGTGGGGGTCCCCCCAAATTCCATATCAGGCCCTTCAGATTTGGTATGGATATTAAGGGGAACCCCGCACCAAATAAAAAAAAAATGGCATGGCCCTCCCCCCAAAAATCCATACCAGAACCTTCAGGTCTGGTATGGATTTTAAGCGGAGCCCCGCACCAAATTTAAAAACAAAATGGCGTGGGGTCCCCCCAAAAATCCATACCAGACCCTTATCCGAGCACGCAACCTGGCAGGCCACAGGAAAAGAGGGGGGGTGAGAGAGCGGCCCTCCTCCTGAACCGTACCAGGCCACATGCCCTCAACATGGGAAGGCTGTCCCCATGTTGATGAGGACAAGGGCCTCATCCCCACAACCCTTGCCCTGTGGTTGTGCGGGTCTGCGGGCAGGGGGCTTATCGAAATATGGAAGCCCCCTTTAACAAAGGGGAACTCCAGATCCCGCCCCCCATGTGAATTGGTAACGGGGTACAGTGTACCCCTACCATTTCACAAAGAAAGTGTAAAAATTAGTAAAAAACACAGACACAGTTGGACAAGTCCTTTATTTAATCACCTCGCGCCCGCCGTACGACTATATACGGCCGCAAGGTGGCTCTACAATGCCGGGAGGCCGTCTTTTTACGTGCCCGGCGCGTCACTGTGATGCCGATGCGCGTGCCTGGCAGGCGCGATGTCCGCCAGGTACCCGCGATCGGCCGTTACACAGACAAGAACGTGGATCTCTGTGTGTAAACACAGAGATCCACATCCTGTCAGGGAGAGGAGACCGATTCTGTGTCCCTTGTACATAGGGACACAGACCGGTCACCTCCCTCAGTCAGTCCCCTCCCACCACAGTAGTAATTACTCCCAGGGCACACATTTAACCCCTTCCTCGCCCCTAGTGTTAACCCTTCCCTGCCAGTCACATTTATACAGTAATCAGTGCATATTTATAGCACTGTTCGTTGTATAAATGTGAATGGTCCCAAAATAGTGTCAAAAGTGTCCGCTGTGTCTGCTGTAATGTCGCAGTCACAAAAAAAATCACTGATTGCCGCCATTACTAGTAAAAAAAAAACAAATTAATAAAAATGCCATAAAACTACCCCCTATATTGTAAACGCTATAACTTTTGCGCAAAGCAATCAATAAACGGCAATTGCGATTTTTTTTACCAAAAATATGTAGAAGAATACGTATCGGCCTAAACTGAGGATTTTTTTTTTTTTCTTAATTGGGATATTTATTATAGCAAAAATCTAAAAATATTGTGTTTTTTTCAAAATTGTTGCTCTTTCTTTGTTTATAGCTCAAAAAAAAAAAAAAACGCAGAGGTGATCAAATACCACCAAAAGAAAGCTCTATTTGTGGGAAAAAAAGGACGTCAATTTTGTTTGGGAGCCACGTCGCACGACCGCGCAATTGTCATTCAAAGCGTGACAGTGCCGAAAGCTGAAATTTTGCCTAGGCAGGAAGGGGGTATATGTGCCCAGTAAGCAAGGGGTTAAAAATAAAAAATAAACAGCCCCCGAGCTGCTGTCTCCGCTTTGTTTCTACAGCATCTGTTATCAATAAATTGTTTTTTATCTATGCATTTTTTGTGAATATGTGCCCAACTGTAGTACCTCACTCAAAGTCCCAGGGCGACCTGCACTTTTGTGCTTCTTCTGTTCTCTTTTAGGGATGGAGGTGCCTGAGTGGCTGCATCAGACCAGACCCCCTTTTTTTCCTGACCCTGTCTGTAGGGGGTGAGTTCCCGGGGGTCCGATCCCGGGAGTGTGTTGTTCTGTTCGTGGCCACCCCAGGCACCTTTAGCCCTGGGGTGGAGTTCCAGGCTCGGTATACTGGCGGATCAGTCCCAGGCACCTTTAGCCCTGGAGCTGCAACTGAAGGCCTTGGGTCCAGCACCTTCGGCTTGAGCCCATGGAGGGAGGAGGAATCCCAGGGTGCTGCCTTGCGAGGAGACCCGTATCTGGAAGAGGAGGCTGGGGGAGGACCGTTCCGAGGGACTGGTGAGAGATCACAGTGAAGGAAGGGGCCCGGTAACTCTCTGGAGGGATGTCATCTCCCTGAAAGAGGCCTTATACCAGAACCAAAGTTCACCAGGTCTGTGGCAGAGACCTAATGTTCACCAGGTCTGTGGCAGAGACACAACGTTCACCAGATCTGTGGCAGAGTTTGTGCAGAGACTGTGTGTAATCTAATTTGAGCATCACTCCGGCTGCTAGGATCCACTCTAATGGGAGACTATCTGGGTGAGCTGAGACTACCTGAAGATATAGGTAGTGAATATGTATTTGTTTGTGCCTGGACCTACTCCAACACCTCTTGCTGTCCTGTTCTCCATCCATCCTTTCCTATTTAATGACTAAGCATATGAGAAAATAAACTCTACGTTGGAGTTGCAATTGGTGTGGACTTTGGAGTTATTGGGGAATAGAGACTTGTCTTTATTGCAGTGAAGACGGGAACCATTCTCTGGAGAACCTAGCCATAGGGACCCAGGTACATTGCACCGCTCAAACTCTTCACACAGGAGGGTACGGGCATGTGGCATTGGTGTGCCCCTTTTCCTACAAGTGAGCCAAAGGTAAGGAAAAGGGGTGTGTGTGCTACATGTGTATATATATATATATATATATATATATATACAAGCATATTAGAAAAAGTACACCAGGAACAGCCTGCAGTCAGGTCTAGCTACAATGGATACAGTGGATATATATATACAAGACTGTATATATATATATATATATATATATATATATATTAAATGCACTGCTGCTCACTAAGTCACCTGCCTGCCTGAAGTATATTAGGTAAAAGTACACCAGGAACGGCCTGCACTCAGATCTAGCCAAACTGGATACAGTGTGTATATATATATATATATATATATATATATATATATATATATATATATATACAAGCCTGGATGTATATATATATATACTAAATACACTGCAGCTCACTGGATAATCTGCCTGCCTGCTCAATCTAAATGACACTCTCTCTCCTTTAACGCCAGCAACACACTACACAGGGTCGACGTGCAGGCGGCCTTATATAGTGTGGGGCGTGGACTTAAACCCCTGAGCCATAATTGGCCAAAGGCACCCTGCCTTTGGCCAATTATGGCTCTCTCTGCTTACGGCGCTGTGATTGGCCAAAGCATGTGGGTCATAGTACGTGCTTGGCCAATCATCAGACAGCAATGCACTGCGATGTCGCAGTGCAATATGGGCCGTGATGCGCTGCTCGAATTTGGCGCGAACGCCCCATAATGTTCGAATTTCAACAAACGGGCTAACAGCCAATGTTCAAGTCGAACACAAGTTCAACCCGAACAGAAAGCTCATCCCTAGTGATCAGTGCTAGCAGCTGGTCTTTTGAATACCTTTCACACACACTATGTTTCTAGTACATATATAATTTGTTTCGTTTTTTTGGGTAGCTCGCAAGACTATATCACATATAAAACCACAGCTGGAACCAAAGCTAGTTGTGAACAAAAAGCACACTTACTTACTGGTAAGCACTATATACCCCATTTACTGGGATACTCCCATGCACATTTTTACACTTTGCACTTTAGGTAATGTTTTATGGGTTTTTTCTATGCCATAGGTTTCCTATCGGTATCACTTTTTCACTCCTACTCTACATTCAAGCACCTTTCCTTGCAACTCACAGCACTCCCCTTCTATTTATGTCCACGATATTGAGGTATTCCTCTGCATAATATGTAATTTATCCATTACTGTTTACAGTCTGCTATAGCAGTATTTATGAGAGTACTTAGATACATATATATACCTACATTGCAGTTGTCTATCTTGAACATTGAGGTACATCAATGGACACGCCTTGAGCAATGCCTGCCCCCCACGTGTTACCCAGGTAGTTTGTCGACTCCATCCCTTCAGCTCCCAGGCCAGACATATCCCGTGGACGCCTCCTGAGGGATCACTTTTTGGAACCTCGGCGTAGCCAATTTGTAAGTATGGGGCTCTTTTAGGGCTTCTATTTGCAAAAAGATATTTTTTGTGATATATATGTAGCAGGGTCCCCTTTTAGACTCCCAGGACTACCTTACCCAGAACCCCTTTCGGCAATGTTTCCACCCCAGAGACTCATGGGAGGGGTTATATAAGGAGGAGGCGAGGCGGAGCTCGGCCTCTTTGGGACACGAGACTTCAGTGGAGAGATCTTCCTGTGCGGATCCGCTGTGGTGCAAGGCTTGAAGCCTGGGGCCTTGCGCTGCTACCCAAAAGAGCCTTCCACCCCATCTCGAGCCTGGGTGGCACCTGACTCGGTTTCTTCAACTGCTGCTGAGCCGGAGACCCGACCGCTGTGGACGCTGTGTGTGGAGACACAGCGGGTGGAATTTCCCGGACTGGGATCGCGTCCGGAGGGGTGAGCGAGCACATGCTCAATCCACAAATACTGTATACCATTGTTAGGCCTACAGACTGCCGTGGCCCACCAGTTCCTATTTCAGTTCTTTTCCCTCACTGGAGATCCATAGCAGAACTGAATCAACGGATCTCTAGTGGAGTGTACTGTGTTGGCATTTTTACCCCCCCTTGGATTACAAATGTGTTCCTGAAATGTGCACCACCGTTTAAAGACTTGCATGCGAAGAATTTTACCCCCCTAGAGACAAAGTTATATGGTCAGGCCTGGCCATCTAGATAGTTTATTTAGTTACTGCGCCATAGGGTGCATAGTGAGGTGCTGTTACACGTGGTGCGTGTGTGCCATATCTTACTAGTTATAGTGTGACTATTGCTGCAGGGCTCTGCAGATAGATTCATGTGATCTGTTACAACTGTTGATTTTATTGCCAGTAGAAAGTAAATTCATTATTCTTCTATCACTGCATTGGTGTCTGAATTTAACCATAGAGCATAAGATATATATATATTACCTTAGACTAACTGTGCCAGAAGGGGGTCGAGTAAATTTCCGGGGGTTGGCGGAGCTGTCTTCAGGGCCCAAACTAAATCTGCGGCCCTCTTAACTGAAGGTATCGCTACACGTGGGGGCTCGTCCGGGATTTGAATCCGGGACCTCTCGCATTGACGCTACGCACCCGACGGGATGCGAAAAGCCTGGAATATCCTGATTTGATCCGAACGATCAGAGAGGAAGAGGCCATGCTGGAAGAGAAAAAGAGGAGCAACTAGTCGAGCCAACCAACCCTCCAGTGGTGATGGTCAGGTCGGCCATGACTTCTGAAAGAGACTCAGAAGTAGACACTTTAAAATCACAGATGTCTCAGGTGTTAGAGATGCTGACCTCTCTGATAGAAAAAGATTTGGAGAATCCAAAGAGAGAAGTGCCAAGGAAGGAACTGTTCCCAATTGCCTCAGCACCCGCATCTCCACAAGAATGGGGAGATATAGTCTGTTTTAACTGTGGGGGAGTTGGCCATATTGCAGCTATATTTTCCAGTCCCAAGAAGAAGAAAACAGATAACCGCAAGCCAGCGGGAAACTCCAGAGGGCCCCGGTGAAGGAGTCAACCGGGGGCCCATCATCTTCAGTGAGCTCCAAGCTGAATGCGAAGCAGAAGAAAAGAGGAGACAAAACCCTTCAGAAGAAACACAACATTCCTCAACAGAGATACACCCCAGAGAAAGGGGGCAAGACCCCTCAGAAGGGGCACAGCATTCCCCAGAGGGGATGCACACCTAAGAAAAACAATAATATCCCTCAGCGGGTCTGTACAGCCATTGAAAGGAGGGAAATCAATGCATACCAGGCTCAAGAAAGACTAAAGTCCAAAGGGAGTTGGACGAGAGAGAGTCCGAAGGGAAAGGACCAGAAGAAGGTGACCCCTGCCAGGCCATATCCGGAGAAGCTGGTAGGCCCATCTCCTATAGTGCCCATTCAAGTGGAGGGAGTCTACACCAGAGCCATCTTGGATACTGGGGCACAAGTGACCCTATTATACCGGGATTTCTACGATAAGCACTTGAGTCATCTGCCCAGCAAGATGACCTTTGACCCATCTGTGGCTGGGAAGGCCGAAGTGTTTGACACCCTGACAGTTGTGTGCCCTCGACCGCCAGGAGCCAACAAGAGTTCCCTTATAGTAGGGACAAACACGGACCTGGTCCGAAGACTCCTGACCCCTCTAGTGAAAGAGAAGGGGCAAGCGGCCACCAAGATCCACCCCATGCTGAAGACGGCCTACCAATGGCTGGTCCTAGAGCAGAAGACCCCTGGAGAGGGGATAGGGAAGGTGTGGAGACTTGGAAGAGAAGGGGTAGTGTTGCAACCCGGCGAAGTAACCTGTCTCAGGGCCACTGTGAAGCTTACTTGGGAACAACCCGGACCCTTTGTCATGCTGGAGTCTGACCCAAGGGAAGAGCCCTCCGGTCTGGAAGTGATACCAGAAGTGATTCCGCTGAAGGCCCTGAAGAAGGCCCATTGTAGAGTTCCGGTGAGTGTTAGGAACACTACAGGTGGCCCCATGGAAATCCCAGCCAGAATGCTGCTGGGCCAGGTGAGCCCTGCTGCCCCGGTTACCCTGTCAGAAGTCAAGGGGACGGGTGAAGGAGGAGATGTTTAGGAGAAACTGTCCATGGAAAACCCGAATCTGCCCAGGGCTTGGAAAGAGAGAGCCAAGGCCCAGTTGACCAGATGGGAGAAGATCTTCTCCAAAGATGAGTTCGATGTGGGGTGTGCAAGGAGTGCCACCCATCGAATCCGCCTCCAGGAAGACAAGCCCTTCAGAGAGAGGGTCAGGCGGGTCCCACTAGCAGATCTGGAGGATCTAAGGGAACAACTCACAGAACTCAAGAGGACTGGTGTGATCCGGGAGTCTAGAAGCCCCTATGCCTCCCCGATAGTGGTGGTCAGGAAGAAGAATGGGTCGTTGAGGCTCTGTATAGACTACAAGACCCTCAACAGGAGAACCATCCCCGACCAGTACACCACTCCGAGGATAGAGGACGCTTTACAGAGTTTGTCTGGAGCCAAGTGGTTCAGCGTTATGGATCTCAAGAGTGGATACTACCAGATCCCTATGCATCCAGAAGACAAGGAGAAGACAGCCTTCATAACCCCAGTGGGGTTCTTCGAGTTTGATCGAATGCCTCAGGGACTGTCTGGAGCTCCTGCTACCTTCCAACGTCTCATGGAGAAGACTGTAGGAGACATGAACCTTATTGAAGTCCTTGTATACCTGGACGATGTCATTGTCTTTGGGAGAACCCTGGAAGAACATGAAGAGAGGCTGGAAAAAGTGTTGAGAAGACTCAGTGAGGAGGGACTCAAGCTTTCGCCTGAAAAGTGTCGGTTCTACCAGTCTTCTGTGAACTATCTGGGGCACATAGTGTCTGAAGAAGGGGTGGCCACAGACCCTGAGAAATTGGAGGCAGTTACCTCCTGGCCAAGACCCACCACAGTAACAGAACTCAGATCCTTCTTGGGGTTCTGCTCCTATTACAGGAGATTTGTGGAAGGATTCACCCGAATTGCCAGACCATTGAATGAACTACTCAAGACCGAGGGGGAAGAGGACGACTCAGGGCCCAGGAAGCCGGGAGAGTCAGTCAGAGATCAGTGGAACCAAAAGTGTGAAGAGGCCTTCCAGGCGTTGAAGAAGAGCCTAACCACTGCCCCAGTCTTGGCCTACGCAGACCCAACCAAACCCTATGAACTACATGTAGATGCTAGTCATGACGGTCTGGGAGGAGTACTTTACCAAGAACACGAAGGACAACTGCGGCCTGTTGCCTACGTGAGCAGGAGCCTGACCCCCTCTGAGAAGAACTACCCCACTCACAAGCTGGAGTTCCTGGCCCTTAAGTGGGCGGTAGTAGACAAGCTCAAAGACTACCTGTATGGGGCGGAGTTCACTGTGAAGACCGACAACAACCCCCTTACCTACCTTTTCACCACAGCAAAGCTGGACACCACTGGACACAGGTGGCTGGCCGCACTGTCTGGATTCAATTTCAGCCTAAAGTACAGGCCAGGGGCTGGAAATCGAGATGCAGACGCTCTGTCCAGGAGATCTCATGCCCCCACCAGTGACACAGAAGACTGGACTCAAGTGGCACCTGACGGGGTGCGGGCCCTTTGTCAAGGGGCTGAGTTACAAGCCAGAGGAGGCTCAAGGGCGGAAGAGATAGGAGTTACCATGGTAGGAGTCCCCAAACAATACTGTGGAGTAACCCAACTGGAGGAAGACCATCTGCCGAAACTGTCCAAGAAGGAACTGAGATGCGACCAATTAGAAGACCCCATATGGAAATTGGTTCTGGAAGCCCTGGAGAATCAGGATCCAAATAGACTCCTGTGCCACTCTTCAAAGGAAGCTCGCCTGTTGAGGAAAGAGTGGGACAGGTTGCAGGTGCATCAGGGAGTGGTCTACCGAAGGGGTCCCTCTGATGACCTGGAAGATAAATGGCAATTGTTTCTTCTGGAAAAACATTGAGAGACTGTTCTGATTGCCCTACATGACAATCACGGCCACCTAGGGGCGGAAAGGACCTTTCAACTCGTCAGAAGTTGGTTCTATTGGCCCTGCATGAGGGCAGAAGTAGAAGAGTACTGCCATTCATGTGCACGCTGCATCCAGAGGAAGACTTTACCCCATCAAGCTGCCCCAATGGGCCATCTACAAAGTCAAGGCCCAATGGATCTGGTATGCATTGATTTTCTCTGCCTCAAACCCGACCTGAGTGGACTAGGAAATGTTCTGGTGATAACCGATCATTTCACCCGGTATGCCCAAGCTTTCCCAACCAAAGACCAGAAGGCTTCCACAGTAGCCAAGGTACTCATGGAGAAGTATTTTGTCCATTATGGGCTGCCACAGCGACTCCATTCAGATCAAGGAAGGGACTTTGAGAGTCAGCAGATCCGGAAACTCCTGGATTCGTTAGGAATCAAGAAAACCCGAACCACACCTTACCACCCACAGGGAGATGCTCAGCCGGAGAGGTTTAACCGAACCCTGCTCAACATGTTGGGAACTCTGGATAGTGAGAAGAAACAACATTGGAGCAAACACATAGCAGCTATAGTACACGCTTACAACTGCACCACCAGTGATGCTACAGGCTACTCCCCATATCGACTCATGTTTGGGAGAGAAGCAAGGTTACCTGTGGACCTGGCCTTTGGCACCTCTTTAGACCATTCCTCAGCCACATCCCACAAAGGATATGTGGACAGGCTCAGACACAGCCTGAAAGTAGCCTGTGAACAAGCTCAAGCGGCCTCAGATCAAAGGGGAGCTCGAAACAAAAGAAACTTCGACTTGAAGGTCCGGGTGCAAGACCTTCAGCCCAGGGACCGAGTACTGCTACGCAATCTGGGGGTCCCTGGAAAACACAAACTTGCAGACAGATGGAGATCTGAACCCTATGTCATCTGTAGGAAGCTGCCGGGCCTACCTGTCTACAAGTTGAAGCCAGAAGGAAAGGTAGGGCCACTGAAGACGTGGCATCAAAACCACCTGCTTCCACTTGCTGAAGCAGTCAGGATACCTCCAGTGAGGGACTCCCCTGAACCAGTCTCTATTCTGGATACTCCCAGGCCAAACACTCGGTCCCAGACCTCTCGGGCTGAAGATGGAGAGGCCTCTGAACTTAGTGGAGATGAAGGAAGAGAACTTGACTGGCTGTGGCCTTCCCCAACTCCAGGAACTTCTGCTATAGATCTTCCAACCACTGAAGACACTATAGATGGACAACTGAATGCAGAAGCCACTGAGTTCATCCCATCTAGTCCTTCATCAGATTACTGGGAAGATGCCTGTGATACTTACTCTGAAAAGGACCCTAGAGACTCTATGTATCCCTCGGCTCCTGAAGCAGATGTTCCAGAGCCCGCCGTGTTGCCCGAACCTGCTACAGAAGAAGAGCCTGTGGCGCCAGAGCCAGAAACCCCAAGAGAGCAAAGGGCTCGAAGAGTCATAAGGCCTCCCAAAAAGTTGACTTACCCACAAATGGGGAGGAGCTCAGAAGATTCTGTGGTCACTGCCAGGAGGAGTGCAGAGAATCCGGATCCCTCCACTGTTCATTTGGTGGAGGGCAACCCCCCACTCACTCTCTGGCACAGTTAGGCAGGCCACTCATGATAGTGTGACCTGTGGGCAAGGGAATTCAACCCCTCGGTTTTGGTGGGAATTCCCTATGCCAACATCTTACGCATTGTTGTCTAGGGTTGTACGCAATGTATGCTAGAATTATCTTTGGGGACCAAAGAGTTTAAGTGGGGGGAGTGTGTAGCGGGGTCCCCTTTAGGACTCCCAGGACTACCTTACCCAGAACCCCTTTCGGCAATGTTTCCACCCCAGAGACTCATGGGAGGGGTTATATAAGGAGGAGGTGAGGCGGAGCTCGGCCTCTTTGGGACACGAGACTTCAGTGGAGAGATCTTCCTGTGCGGATCCGCTGTGGTGCAAGGCCTGAAGCCTGGGGCCTTGCGCTGCTACCCAAAAGAGCCTTCCACCCCATCTCGAGCCTGGGTGGCACCTGACTCGGTTTCTTCAACTGCTGCTGAGCCGGAGACCCGACCGCTGCGGACGCTGTGTGTGGAGACACAGCGGGTGGAAGTTCCTGGACTGGGATCGCGTCCGGAGGGGTGAGCGAGCACATGCTCAATCCACAAATACTGTATACCATTGTTAGGCCTACAGACTGCCGTGGCCCACCAGTTCCTATTTCAGTTCTTTTCCCTCACTGGAGATCCATAGCAGAACTGAATCAACGGATTTCTAGTGGAGTGTACTGTGTTGGCATTTTTACCCCCCCCTTGGATTACAAATGTGTTCCTGAAATGTGCACCACCGTTTAAAGACTTGTATGCAAAGAATTTTACCCCCACTAGTGTCAGGGAAGCATTCAACCCAGCCGTACCAGCCAGCGCCCAGTGCGCACGCGCGGTGTAACGATGCTTCGGCGCATGCGCGCGCACGGGTCAGTACTCCGGCATTCACGGGTGCGCGTGCCGACGCAACGCCGCGTGCACGTGCGCGCTGCGGCGCCAATCAGATTACAGGCGGGTATATTTAAAGAGGCATAAATCCACTGACAGGTTGCTGGTTTGTTGTCAGCTTTCCTGTGAATCCTGTTTCCTGAAAACCTGTTTGAAGACCCTGTTGTGACCCGGATCGGCCTGACTACCTCTCTCATCTCTCCTGGACCCGACCTTCTGCTTGTTTTACGGACCTCTGCCTTCTACCTGTGTTTGACCCTTGGCTTGTGACCCGGATCTGCTGTCTTCTCCAGACCTTGACCCCCCTCTGCTTGCACTTGGATCCTCCTTGTAAATCCTCAACTCTGATCTGATCCCTGTACCTATCTGGACTCGGCATGGCATCTTTTTGCCTGCGTACTTGCGTAGCCCCTTGAACGCCTACGGAGCACCGCTGGTTCCGAGGACAAACCACAGGAAGAGGCCATGGAGGAAGAAGAAGAGGAGGGGGTGGAGGAGAGAGGTGTGTCACAACCAGTAGTAGCATTTTGGAGGCGTGGCGGTGGAACAACCTCCAACACTACTGCACCTTGTCCTGCATCCTTCCCAGCTGCCAAAAGAGTGACCCAATGGGCCGTGAAAGAAAGGTAACGTCCCTGTCCATGCCTGCTGGACCATGAGTCAGCGGTAATATGCACCTTACCGCTGACCGCCCTGTCCAGCGAGGCCAAGACATTGCCTTCCACATGCCTGTAGAGAGCCGGAATCGCCTTCCGTGAGAAAAAGTGGCGTTTGGGAACCTGCCACTGAGGAACCGCACATTGCACAAACTCACGGAAGGGGGCCGAGTCTACCAACTGAAAAGGCAGCAGTTGAAGCGCTAGCAATTTAGCCAAGCTAGCATTCAACCGCTGGGCATGTGGATGGCTGGGAGTGAACTTCTTTCGACGGTCCAGCAGCTGGGGCAGGGAAATTTGCCTGCTAGAATCGGACGTCGGTGTACTGCTAGCAGAGTGGCCGCAAGTACTTGGCTGTGACACACCTAATTCTACACCTTCATTCCTCTCAGTGCAGGTTTCAGAGAGGACTGAAGGTATAGTGGGGTTGGAGATCCCAGCTGATGCGGTGCAAGGAGAGGTCCGCTTTGTTCTTTGGTGTGGGTCTTTAAGGTAGGCTTGCCAACGAGCTGCATGGCAGGTCAACATATGTCTGATCAAGCATGTGGTGCCCAAGCGGCTGATGTTTTGGCCACGCGATATACGTTTGAGACATACGTTGCAAACAGCAGCTGTGCGATCTGATGCACTCGCCTCAAAAAAGGCCCACACCAAAGAACTTTTTGAATGACAGGCAGAGGCAGCGCCCTGCACAGGCGGAGCTCTGCGGTGTGATTCCGTCGGTGTGCTGCCCATACGCTGACCACCCAAGGGCATCCTGCCTCGTTGGAGATGTGCCTCCTCCTCATCCTCCTCCTCTTCCTCTCTCCTATTAGGCACCCTCGTGGAGTCAGTGACCTCATCATCCCCTCCCTCCTCATCACTGGAGCCAATCTGGCAGTATGCTGCAGCTGCTGGAGCATGACTGGCAGGTTGTTGTCCTTCTTGAGCATCCCCTCTCTCTGCTCTCACGCTACTGCCTTCCTCTAGCTGGGTATCATCATCAGATCCTTCGAAACGCTGGGCATCCTCCTGGAGCATGTACCCAACACTGTGCTCAAACAGTTCGGGTGACTCCTCAGGAGGAGGACATGGTGGGTCTAGGGAAGGAGTGACTAATGATGACATTGATACCAGAGAAGAGGACGCTTTGGCAGCTGCTTTGCCAGTACCCTGAGCCTGGGTGAGAGAGGATGAGGAGGATGAGGTGGGCTTGGTCATCCACTCTACCAAGTCTTCGGCATGATGTGGCTCAACATGTCCAGCTGCCGAAAAGAAGGACAAGCGTGTCCCATGGCCATGTGCTGATGACAATGCACCGCGTCCACGACCAGCACTGTTGCCCCCAGACACAGAGCCTGCTTGCCCTCTTTTTTTGCCTCCTGACTGTCTGCCTCTCCTTGTTTGCCTTCCAGACATTTTAATGGATGGCCTGCAGGGAGATGGGAAAAACAGCAATAAGGGCTACCTTCAGGTGTATACTGTGCAGGAGGCTTAGCAACAAAGACACTGACACTGTCCCCTGCCTATCCTTCTCTGTCCCTAAACACAAGGATTTGCAATATGCTTCAGCAAGATTGGTTTAGCACAGAATAGCACACTGACAGTTTCCCTCACTGTCCTTCTCTGTCCCTACAAACAAGGTTTAGCACAGAATAGCACACTGATAGTTTCCCCGCGTGTCCTTCTCTGTCCCTAAACTCAAGGATTTAAAATATGGTTCAGCAAGATTGGTTTAGCACAGAATAGCACACTGACACTTTCCCTCACTGTCCTTCTCTGTCCCTAAACTCAAGGATTTCAAATATGGTTCAGCAAGATTGATTTAGCACAGAATTGCACACTGATAGTTTCCCTGCGTGTCCTTCTCTGTCCCTAAACTCAAGGATTTCAAATATGGTTCAGCAAGATTGGTTTAGCACAGAATAGCACACTGATAGTTTCCCCGAGTGTCCTTCTCTGTCCCTAAACTCAAGGATTTCAAATATGGTTCAGCAAGATTGATTTAGCACAGAATTGCACACTGATAGTTTCCCTGCGTGTCCTTCTCTGTCCCTAAACTCAAGGATTTCAAATATGGTTCAGCAAGATTGGTTTAGCACAGAATAGCACACTGATAGTTTCCCTCACTGTCCTTCTCTGTCCCTACAAACAAGATTTAGCACAGAATAGCACACTGATAGTTTCCCCGAGTGTCCTCCTCTGTCCCTAAACTCAAGGATTTCAAATATGGTTCAGCAAGATTGGTTTAGAACAGAATAGCACACTGACAGTTTCCCCGAGTGCCCTTCTCTGTCCCTAAACTCAAGGTTTTCAAATATGGTTCAGCAAGATTGGTTTAGAACAGAATAGCACACTGACAGTTTCCCCGAGTGTCCTTCTCTGTCCCTAAACTCAAGGATTTCAAATATGGTTCAGAAAGATTGGTTTAGGACAGAATAGCACACTGATAGTTTCCCTCACTGTCCTTCTCTGTCCCTACAAACAAGATTTAGCACAGAATAGCACACTGATAGTTTCCCCGAGTGTCCTTCTCTGTCCCTAAACTCAAGGATTTCAAATATGGTTCAGCAAGATTGGTTTAGAACAGAATAGCACACTGATAGTTTCCACGAGTGTCCTTCTCTGTCCCTAAACTCAAGGATTTCAAATATGGTTCAGCAAGATTGGTTTAGCACAGAATAGCACACTGATAGTTTCCCTCACTGTCCTTCTCTGTCCCTACAAACAAGATTTAGCACAGAATAGCACACTGATAGTTTCCCCGAGTGTCCTTCTCTGTCCCTAAACTCAAGGATTTCAAATATGGTTCAGCAAGATTGGTTTAGAACAGAATAGCACACTGACAGTTTCCCCGAGTGTCCTTCTCTGTCCCTAAACTCAAGGATTTCAAATATGGTTCAGAAAGATTGGTTTAGGACAGAATAGCACACTGACACTTTCCCTCACCGTCCTTCTCTGTCCCTACAAACAAGATTTAGCACAGAATAGCACACTGATAGTTTCCCAGAGTGTCCTTCTCTGTCCCTAAACTCAAGGATTTCAAATATGTTTCAGCAAGATTGGTTTAGAACAGAATAGCACACTGACAGTTTCCCCGAGTGTCCTTCTCTGTCCCTAAACTCAAGGATTTCAAATATGGTTCAGAAAGATTGGTTTAGGGCAGAATAGCACACTGACACTTTCCCTCACTGTCCTTCTCTGTCCCTACAAACAAGATTTAGCACAGAATAGCACACTGATAGTTTCCACGAGTGTCCTTCTCTGTCCCTAAACTCAAGGATTTCAAATATGGTTCAGCAAGATTGGTTTAGAACAGAATAGCACACAGACAGTTTCCCTGAGTGTCCTTCTCTGTCCCTAAACTGAAGGATTTCAAATATGGTTCAGAAAGATTGGTTTAGGACAGAATAGCACACTGACACTTTCCCTCACTGTCATTCTCTGTCCCTACAAACAAGATTTAGCACAGAATAGCACACTGATAGTTTCCCCGAGTGTCCTTCTCTGTCCCTAAACTCAAGGATTTCAAATATGGTTCAGCAAGATTGGTTTAGAACAGAATAGCACACTGACAGTTTCCCCGAGTGTCCTTCTCTGTCCCTAAACTCAAGGATTTCAAATATGGTTCAGAAAGATTGGTTTAGGACAGAATAGCACACTGACACTTTCCCTCACTGTCCTTCTCTGTCCCTACAAACAAGATTTAGCACAGAATAGCACACTGATAGTTTCCCCGAGTGTCCTTCTCTGTCCCTAAACTCAAGGATTTCAAATATGGTTCAGCAAGATTGGTTTAGAACAGAATAGCACACTGACAGTTTCCCCGAGTGTCCTTCTCTGTCCCTAAACTCAAGGATTTCAAATATGGTTCAGAAAGATTGGTTTAGGACAGAATAGCACACTGACAGTTTCCCCGAGTGTCCTTCTCTGTCCCATAACTCAAGGATTTCAAATATGGTTCAGAAAGATTGGTTTAGGACAGAATAGCACACTGACACTTTCCCTCACTGTCCTTCTCTGTCCCTACAAACAAGATTTAGCACAGAATAGCACACTGATAGTGTTGCGGACTCCAAAGTCCGCTGGGAAATACTTGAAGCTGAGGAAGTACTGACTTATCCAAGGCAACCGTTTATCCCAGTAACTGGACGACACACAGTTCTGGGAGTAAATCCACGCTTTATTTTGCCCAGGCTGGCTTTTTATATCATTTCCCATGCAAGGGTTTTCTTAACTCATTTTACAGGGGCATTGCCTTCAACAATTAACAGATGACAGCGATTTAATTACCTGGGATGTGTGAGACGTTGGTCTCTGCATGTTTACCCATAACAATGAAACCGTGCCAGACACATTACTAGGAGTGTAATTACATCCCGTAGCAGATAATAGATGGTCATTAACATACTGACAATAGATGAATGGAACACTACCTCAGACCCCCAATTAACCCAATTTACTTATTCAGACATCAGTAGACATTCTGTCTCTACATTTCCTGGAATTAATCTTTGCTGTCACCTCTGAAGTGATCCAAACCATATTCTCAGTTTCAGCATTTTGCTACACTGCTCCCCCTTACCCACAAGCCGGCATACACAGTCTGATCCTTAACGGATCGGCTTGGGGATGTCCGGGGAGTACTCACGGATCATTTTTCCAGTTCAGTTTGCCGCGATAATCAGTCAGCATTGCCGTTCTGTTTCCTGGGGCGGTAGTGGATAGTAAAGTCATACGGTTGTAACGCCAGACTCCAGCGCAACAACCGGGCATTGTCCCCTGCCACTCGATTTAGCCATACCAACGGGTTGTGGTCTGTGAGTAGGGTGAACTGTTGTCCGTACAAGTAGGGCTGAAGCTTCTTTAAGGCCCACACCACAGCCAGGCATTATTTTTCTATGGCGGCGTAGCTCACTTCCCTGGGGAGAAGCTTCCTGCTCAAGTAAACTACGGGGTGTTCTCCGCCATCTGCTCCAACCTGGCTCAATACCGCACCCAATCCAAACATTGAAGCATCCGAGCCTCAGAGGATGCGCTGTTTTCCGTGGTGGGGGCCTGGGACCGGGTGGTAACGGGGTAGATCTCGTTGGTAACCGGGGCTGATGCAAAAGCAGAAGTCAACTGGCCAAGATCGTTCCCCAGCAGGACATCAGCGGGAAGTTCCTGGATCAACCCCACCTTAATTAATCCGGAGCCGGCACCCCAGTTCAGGTGTACTCTTGCCGTGGGTAGCCTGTGTACTGCTCCCCCTGCAACCCGCACAACTACGGAACTCCCGGTGTGGTCGGCCTCTGGAACCAGGTGACGTTTGACCAGTGTGAGGGTGGCGCCGGAATCTCGTAGACCTTGAGCAGTCTTCCCGTTCAGCTGTACTGACTGGCGATGGTGTTGCCTGTTGTCGGTAGCCGCCTGTACTGGGTCAGCCTCGTGTAGGATACTACAGTGTTCCTCCAATTCTCCTGCTCCTCGGTTGACCGGGGCCGCTTCCGTGTGATAGCAATGAGCGGCAGCCCGTGCTGGAGGGGGTGGCCCTGGTCGAATCCATGCAGCTTGGTCCTGGTTCTGAGTGCAGTCTCTCTGATAGTGCCCAAATTGCTTGCATGAATAGCACTGCACTCCCTTGCGCCCGAGGTATCGATTTGCAGGGGAGTTAGGGATTAGCCCGGGTCGTTGTGTAGCTGGGGGCCCTGGGTTATGGTTCAGTGGTCTAGTGCTTGGTCGGAAGCTAGTCTGTGATGGCCGGCGGGCATCTTGATATTCATCAGCTTGCCTGGCCGCTTCCGAGAGAGTGGTAGGTTTGCGATCCCTTACCCACTCCTGTACCTCTGGGTTTAGTCCATTAAAGAATTGCTCCAGTAAAATCAGCTGGGTGATCGCGTCTGCTGTGGTTGCCTGACTGGCTTGCAGCCAAGCTAGGGCTGCCCTCTGCATTCGGCAAGCCCATTCGGTGTGGGAGTCCTTCTCCTGTTTCTTTGTGTCCCGGAAGCGTCTCCTGTATGCTTCTGGGGTGATGGCATACCTTGCCAAAATAACTTCCTTTACCTGGCTATAGCTTGCGATTTCCTCCTCTGGCACGGCTCTGTAGGCTTCTGCTGCACGGCCTGACAGCTTACCAGCTAAGATCTGTACCCAGTCTGTCTGGGGTACCTGGTTCAGCTTGCATTGCCGTTCAAAATCTTGCAGGAAGCTATCGATCTCTTCCTCTGCTTCCATAAACTTTTTAAAGGCATCATGGGGTACTTTTAGTTTTGTCTCTGGTGCCGGTGTAGTCGTTAGCAGTCTCTCAAAGGCATGCTGTTCCGCCAGCCGGAGTTGGGTCTCCCTTTCTTCTCTCGCCGTGATAAAGGCATCCACTTGGGCTAACGTTGCCTGTACCAGCTCGGTGGAGGGGTTTTCTCCATAAAACGCTAGCCTGCGTTTCACTTCTTGGTTAAACTCGGTCTCCATGGCTTCTGTAGCCATACTGTGTGCCCGATCTCCCTCAGTCAGTTCTGCAATCAGCTCTGCTTTGGTTTTAGTGCTGGCGCTCTTCCCTCTTGCTTCCAGCAAATCCTTTAACGTTGCTCGTTTTCATCCAGCATAGTTTTTCTCCATTCACACTTCCATTCGTGTAGCCGAATTTGCACGAACGCTGCTTCCTCTTGCTGCAAGGCTTTAATCCCACTGCTGCCACCAGTGTTGCGGACTCCAAAGTCCGCTGGGAAATCCTTGAAGCTGAGGAAGTACTGACTTATCCAAGGCAACCGTTTATCCCAGTAACTGGATGACACACAGTTCTGGGAGTAAATCCACGCTTTATTTTGCCCAGGCTGGCTTTTTATATCATTTCCCATGCAAGGATTTTCTTAACTCATTTTACAGGGGCATTCCCTTCAACAATTAACAGATGACAGCGATTTAATTACCTGGGATGTGTGAGACGTTGGTCTCTGCATATTTACCCATAACAATGAAACCGTGCCAGACACATTACTAGGAGTGTAATTACATCCCGTAGCAGATAATAGATGGTCATTAACATACTGACAATAGATGAATGGAACACTACCTCAGACCCCCAATTAACCCAATTTACTTATTCAGACATCAGTAGACATTCTGTCTCTACATTTCCTGGAATGAATCTTTGCTGTCACCTCTGAAGTGATCCAAACCATATTCTCAGTTTCAGCATTTTGCTACAGATAGTTTCCCCGAGTGTCCTTCTCTGTCCCTAAACTCAAGGATTTCAAATATGGTTCAGAAAGATTGGTTTAGGACAGAATAGCACACTGACACTTTCCCTCACTGTCCTTCTCTGTCCCTACAAACAAGATTTAGCACAGAATAGCACACTGATAGTTTCCCCGAGTGTCTTTCTCTGTCCCTAAACTCAAGGATTTCAAATATGGTTCAGCAAGATTGGTTTAGAACAGAATAGCACACTGACAGTTTCCCCGAGTGTCCTTCTCTGTCCCTAAACTCAAGGATTTCAAATATGGTTCAGAAAGATTGGTTTAGGACAGAATAGCACACTGACACTTTCCCTCACTGTCCTTCTCTGTCCCTACAAACAAGATTTAGCACAGAATAGCACACTGATAGCTTCCACGAGTGTCCTTCTCTGTCCCTAAACTCAAGGATTTCAAATATGGTTCAGCAAGATTGGTTTAGAACAGAATAGCACACTGACAGTTTCCCCGAGTGTCCTTCTCTGTCCCTAAACTCAAGGATTTCAAATATGGTTCAGAAAGATTGGTTTAGGACAGAATAGCACACTGACACTTTCCCTCACTGTCCTTCTCTGTCCCTACAAACAAGATTTAGCACAGAATAGCACACTGATAGTTTCCCCGAGTGTCCTTCTCTGTCCCTAAACTCAAGGATTTCAAATATGGTTCAGCAAGATTGGTTTAGAACAGAATAGCACACTGACAGTTTCCCCGAGTGTCCTTCTCTGTCCCTAAACTCAAGGATTTCAAATATGGTTCAGAAAGATTGGTTTAGGACAGAATAGCACACTGACACTTTCCCTCACTGTCCTTCTCTGTCCCTACAAACAAGATTTAGCACAGAATAGCACACTGATAGTTTCCCCGAGTGTCCTTCTCTGTCCCTAAACTCAAGGATTTCAAATATGGTTCAGAAACATTGGTTTAGCACAGAATAGCACACTGACAGTTTCCCTCACTGTCCTTCTCTGTCCCTACAAACAAGGATTAGCACAGAATAGCACACTGACACTTTCCCTCACTGTCCTTTTCTGTCCCTACAAACAAGGTTTAGCACAGAATGACACACTGACACTCTCCCTACCTATCCTTCTCTGTCCCTAAACACAAGGAATCCAGGATTAGTAAAGGAAAAAAATAACACTGTCCCTGCCTATGCTTCTCTTTCCCTGCTCCGGAACACACTACACAAGGCCGCCGCGCTGGCGGCCTTTTATAGTGTGGGGCGTGTACTAAACCCCCTCAGCAATAATTGGTCACAGGCATCCTGCCTGTGGCCAATCATTGCTCTCCTCGCTGCCGGCGCTGTGATTGGCCAAGCATGCGGGGTCACAGTGCATGCTTGGCCAATCACAGCGCCTGGATGACACTGCGATGGCGTAGTGCATTGTGGGCCGTTCGCGTCACTCGAATTTGGCGCGAACGGCCCAAATCGTTCGATCTTCGTCGAACGATCGAACAGCCGATGTTCGAGTCGAACGCGAAGCTCATCCCTAGTCAGGGTAAACGGTTCCATTGGACACAAGAGGCTCAGGAAGCCTTCACCAAATTGAAAGACATTTTCACCTCAGCACCTGTGCTACGGCATCCAGATCCTTCACTACCTTTCACATTGGAAGTAGACGCTTCCGAAACAGCCACTGGGGCCATTCTCTCTCAAAGGCTGGGTCCCAAATCCCTTCTACATCCAGTAGCCTTTGCCTCCCGGAAATTAACCCCTCCGGAACGAAATTACGACGTGGGAGACAGAGAACTACTGGCCATCAAATTTGCTCTGGAAGAATGGCGGTACCTTCTGGAGGGCGCATCGCATCCGGTCATGATCTTCACTGATCATAAAAACCTGGAATATTTGAGGACGGCGAAACGTCTAAGACCCCGACAGGCCCGCTGGGCGCTCTTCTTTACCAGGTTTAATTTCCACATCACTTATAGACCCGGCTCCAAGAATGGAAAAGCGGATGCACTCTCCAGGATGTTTTCTGAAGAGTCTCAAACAGGGGAACCCAGTTCCATTCTATCAGCACAAAACTTTCTATTGGTTTCTCAGACCGATCTATTAACCTCCATTAAGATCACCTCCAGACGCTGCTCTGACCAAGAAACCTCCTCTTTAGAAAAACTTAATGATTTGTTTTGGTCTCGAGGTAAAATCTTCGTTCCTCGAGAAACCAGACAACTGGTTCTAAAGACTTTTCACGATCACAAATTAGCAGGCCACTTCGGAACTCGGAAAACCACAGCGTTAGTTTCTCGCTCCTTTTGGTGGCCCGGTTGGAGACAGGATTGCAAAACCTATGTTACCTCTTGTACCCATTGCCAACGCAATAAGGGCCCGAACACCAAAAGCTGGGGTTTGCTCAAACCCTTACCCATCCCTGAACGTCCATGGGCAGACGTTTCAATGGACTTCATTGTTGATCTACCTGCCTCTGGGGGTTTTACTACAATCCTGGTCGTTATTGACTGACTCTCCAAGATGGCCCACTTCCTGCCAATGATGATACTCCCTTGGCTGCTGACACTGCTAAGATTTTTTTTAAAGAAGTAATCAGGCTCCATGGGGTACCCAAGAGCATCACCTCTGATAGAGGCACCCAGTTTACATCCAAATTCTGGAGAGAACTTTGCAAATCCCTGGAAGTTAAGATCTGTTTTTCCTCCGCGTACCATCCTCGGAGCAACGGCCAGACAGAGAGCAATATCTCCGTTGTTTCTGCTCTGCTTCCCAGGACGACTGGTCTTCTTTGCTTCCATACGCTGAATTTGCGCACAATAACTCCATCCATTCGACCACCAGCCAGACTCCTTTCTGGGCCAACTTCGGTTTCCACCCTCCTTTCCTCCCTGATGACATTCCTGAAAGTCCCGTCCCTGCCGTTCAGGACCGGATAGCCTCTGTCCAATCTAACTTCCTAAAGTTGCAAGAAATGATGCGGAGCGCTCAGAATGCCTATAAAAAATACTATGATAAAGGAAGGAAAGAAAATCCTGTTTTCAAAACTGGGGAAGAAGTGTGGCTTTCCGCTACCAACCTCAAACTACCAATCCCCTCACTGAAGTTGGGACCAAAATTCATTGGCCCTTTCAAGATCAAGCGGGCAATCAACCCTGTGGCCTTCGAATTGGCACTACCCGAATCTTACAGGATACACCCGGTCTTCCACACATCCTTGTTGAAGCCTGTTGTCCCCAATTCTTTTCCAGGAAGAGAGGCTCCACCTCCTCTACCAGTAGAGGTAGATGGTGAATGTGAGTATGAAGTGGAATCTATTCTGGGGTGTAGAAAAAGAGGTAGGCAACTGCAGTATTTGGTCAAGTGGAAGGGGTATCCTCCTGAAGACAATTCTTGGGAACCATCTGTAAATCTCCATGCTCCCCGTTTAATCCGAACTTTTCACTTAGAGCATCCCGAATTGATGTCTAGTTTGGGCGTCCGGAGCCCGCCCCTCGGGGGGGGCACTGTCAGGGAAACATTCAACCCAGCCGTAACAGCCAGCGCCCAGTGCGCACGCGCGGTGTAACGATGCTTCGGCGCATGCGCGCGCACGGGTCAGTACTCCGGCATTCATGGGTGCGCGCGCCGACGCAACGCCACGTGCACGTGCGCGCTGCGGCGCCAATCAGATTACAGGCGGGTATATTTAAAGAGGCATAAATCCACTGACAGGTTGCTGGTTTGTTGTCAGCTTTCCTGTGAATCCTGTTTCCTGAAAACCTGTTTGAAGACCCTGTTGTGACCCGGATCGGCCTGACTACCTCTCTCATCTCTCCTGGACCCGACCTTCTGCTTGTTTTACGGACCTCTGCCTTCTACCTGTGTTTGACCCTTGGCTTGTGACCCGGATCTGCTGTCTTCTCCAGCCCTTGACCCCCCTCTGCTTGCACTTGGATCCTCCTTGTAAATCCTCAACTCTGATCTGATCCCTGTACCTATCTGGACTCTTCCATCAGCAGCTTTAAAACCCTGGATCTGCATCTCCAGCCGCGACGGGTTTCCAACAATCCCTGCTGGACCTGATTATCTGGACTATTACCACTAAGTTCCGGTTTAACCCTGCCACCGCCTGGTGTCTAACCTCCAGCACCTTCACGGACTTCTCAAGCTATCTCAGCCTGCTTTTTCAAGTCTACTCCACCTGCTGGTCACCAGTGCCTCTTCTCGCCATTCTCTCCCTGTCTCACTTCCAGGGGGCGGAGTGCGTCAAGTTGCAAGGGTGAACCGCTCTCGGCATCTCGGCCTCGATAAGTACCTAACGTGACACCTAGAGACTGAGTTATATGGTCAGGCCTGGCCATCTAGATAGTTTATTTAGTTACTGCGCCATAGGGTGCATAGTGAGGTACTGTTACACGTGGCGCGTGTGCGCCATATCTTACTAGTTATAGTGTGACTATTGCTGCAGGGCTCTGCAGATAGATTCATGTGATCTGTTACAACTGTTGATTTTATTGCCAGTAGAAAGTAAATTCATTATTCTTCTATCACTGCATTGGTGTCTGAATTTAACCATAGAGCATAAGATATATATATATTACCCTAGATTAACTGTGCCAGAAGGGGGTCGAGTAAATTGCCGGGGGTTGGCGGAGCTGTCTTCAGGGCCCAAACTAAATCTGCGGCCCTCTTAACTGAAGGTATCGCTACATATACTTTCAATTGATACTTTGTTTTTTAGATATATTGCATACAAAGATCTACTCCTGAAGAAGCGAGCAGTGGCTCACGAAATGCACCGAGTTTTAGATGCTTGTACAACTCTTTATATTAAATACAACAACACACATGAATGTTTTTAAGCAATTTGTCATTCTGCTACCTCAATAGTTTAGTTTTTATGTCCAAGTATTTACTCATGTTTTCAATAAACTATGTAACCATGTTTATTTCTACTTTTTTTGGCCACAGTGCTTGCCTCACTCAAAGTCCCATGGGCCATTTTTGCTTTGTTGTATTGTATAGGGATGGAGGTGTGTCATGGGCAGTACCAGACCTTTCTCTTCTTTTGTAATTTTTCATATTTACCTGTCTAAAAGAATAAGGTATTTCTAAAATGTTTAATCTTTACTTGTAAAAGTGTGCAAAACACTCATCATCTCCTTTAAACTTTCTGCTAGGGGCCTCACAATTTTTTGGTATACTATTTGAAACAAGAGTCGAGCAATTATTTCATAATAGGGGGTGTATAAAAAGTGAGCTACAGTGTGTTATGCACTTTGACTGCTTTTTAGTCTTCTCCCAACCTTTTCGTATGCTGTGGGTTTTCCTACATTTTACTCGTTTATTGACACTCATTAACAGTACTGACCATAAAGCCTTTACAAAACATACTCCTCCTGATCTCCATGATAACCACACATTTAATTAAATTCACATCTCTGGTCCCTTGGGCTACAGGTTTTCAAAGGAAAGATTCTATTATTTCTCTATCGATCCACAATGTAATGCATATAGTGTATCGCTGTACACCAATTGCTGTGAATATTGTGCAGTTATGTCTTCAGTAACTATCTGTGTTCCCAGCCCAGTGAACTAAATTGTACATGGAGATCCCTTTCCAAGTTATTTTGGCTGTAGATATGTGCTTCATCCCTAGTAACAATTACATATGCTGTTTTACACATTTACCTAACTGTGAAATGCACATTGCGGACATTTGCCTGCATACCATTATCCATTCATCATGTAATTATCACCATGTTTTATTTTGTTCATAGCAATGTTAATTTCAGTGCTGGTAGTCTGTGCACTGTATGTTAGATCAAAACATTGGTGGGCAATTATAATTTAATTACGCATGAAAGTATAATTTACCCTTTAAAATAAACACACGTTCATTATAGCTCTGCGTTTTATTGGATCTAAAATAGGTAAACACACATTTCAGGCTAATTCTGAAACATACATTTTAAGCTATTTTTTCCTTTCCAAAAGAAAAATCAGATGGATATATTAGAGTGTTCCAGAAGTATTGTGCAGATTTAGTGATTTTATTTTAATAGTTTGTGGAAACTATCCAAGCATCTTTGTTTTATTTCTTTCCTAGGGCAAACTGCTACCCAGTAGACTAAACTTCATTTGCCTAAATTCAGTAATCTAAGCAAGTCACTGTTACTATGGTTACGATTCCCAATTCTCTGTAGTTACTTGGGAATGGTGGCATAACAATGCTTTTTTTTTTGTCTTCTGTATCTAAGCATATTTTTAAGCTTAGATAAAAGGAGTATTCCCGTCAAGACCATCTGTTTCATTGTTACACTGAATTCTACGTTTGACTGACGCATTGTCCATTGTGGTGGATGAATGGTACTACCCATGCATTGGTATTTTCTAATTAAAAATATATTAACAAAGAAACAACCTCACCTTAAACATCTTTTGTTTTCTTTTTGTGGTAAGTCATACAGTGAAGTATGGCTATTACTATCAAAATCTAAAACAACTATGACACATAGGTACAAGTAATGCCCTGTACACACGATCGGATTTCCGATGGAATAAAATCCGATTGAATTTTCTGTCGGAATTCCGATGAAGCTGACTTTCATCAGTCTTGCCTACACACCATCAGACAAAATTCCGATCATCCAAAACGCTGTGACGTAAAACACTCCAAAGAGCCGAGAAAAATTAAGTTCAATGCTTCTGAGCATGCGTCGACTTGATTCTGAGCATGCGTGGGTTTTTTCTGTGTTGGAGTTCCACACAGACGATCATAATTTCCTATTGTTTTTTTTCCATCTGAAAAATTTAAAACGTTCTATTTTTTAACACCGATGGAAAAAAGTCAGATGGGGCCCACACACGATCATTTTTTCAGATGAAAAATGTCCATCAGACTTTTTTCATCGGAAAAACCGACCGTGTGTACAGGGCATAATAGAGCAAAATGTATGTCTTGATCAAAGTTGTAGACAAAACTGACTTACCGTATATACTCGAGTATAAGCCGACCCGAATATAAGCCGAGGCACCCAGTTTTACCACAAAAAACTGGGAAAACTTATTGACTCGAGTATAAGCCTAGGGTGTCCATCTGCATGCCTCACTGTGGCTTCACTTTGCCTCACTGTGTCCATGTGCATGCCTCACTGTGTATATGCCTCACTGTGCCCATGCCTCACTGTGCCCAATCTCCCTACCTGATTTCCGGCGCTGTGTGACTAGACTGACGTTTAACTGGGTCCCCAAAATCACCAGAGAAATTACCATTTAACATGGGAGTCTATGGAAGGGGTGCCCGGGTTTGAAAAATCGGTGCCACCCGGCCGTAGGTCCCCCAGACAACAAACTTTGCAAATTTGTAGGGGAAGAGTGCGGCCACATGTGTGCCAAGTTTGGGGTCCAGGGGACCTACGGTTGGCCGGGATCAGGCGCGCAAATTTGAAGATGGACACAGACTCGAGTATAAGACGAGGGGGGCATTTTCAGCACAAAAAAATGTGACGAAAAACTCGGCTTATACTCGAGTATATACGGTATGTCTTACTATTAAATGAATAATGTCACAATAAATATATAAATATAGGATCATGCTTAAATGTTTTGGTTTGGGTGAAAAGCTGGTAATTTAGATCTGGTAAATGCTGTTTATAGAGGGTTAATTAGACTGTAAAATACTACATTAAGAAAGGGATAAACAAGGATTATTAATTTTTTGTGCCAGCTGTTCCTTGGCATGTACAACTAACATGTCATGGCAGTTCCAACATCCTAAATAAGACGATGTGACAGACTGCCTCGATGATCACATGCCAATAGGCAAATGTATGCCAGCTCATCTGTTCGTAATACTTAACAGGGTTACACAGAGTATATTCTGCCTTACACTGCAGCCTTCAGAATCACATTCTGCATCCCATGGGTTTTATGCCTTGCAAATTCTCTACGGAAAACTGGGTGGTCAGCCTAATGAAAACCAATGTCATTCTGGAACTGTTTTTGACACATCTGTCATCAGCTGTTATACACAATTCTGTAAATATATAGTACTGTTTTAGTATTTTAAAGCATTGTATCCTGACCTGTTTAAAATAATCTTACAGTTTTGGGTTTATGCATTTTTTTTTATGTAGGTCTGTATTAGTCTTTAAAAGTTAAGGTTAAAAAAAGTTAAGGTTAAAAAAACATAAACACAACTTCTAGTACATAGATAGTGTCCTAAGTGTATGCAGCACTCCTTTCTCTCTGCTTGCACTGCTTTAGGTGTCACCAACACACATGTAAACCAGTTTTGAATGTAACAATGCTTATATGGGATCTTTTTCCACACCGTCCACCGCTCACTTCATGTAAAGAGGGTCACTTACCAGATAATATTGACTTTATAGGTAAATATTTAAGTCACTACACATGTATTCCTCTCATAAACCTCCTATCAGTTGCAGTAGATTGTCTACTCCTTACTCCCTTACATAGATGTCCCGATGCCCCATGGGGGGTGGGGGACACAACTGAGGCATTTTTCTTGTGCAATAATATTAAATAAAATATTTTGTTTAAATCAGATATATATATATTTTTTGTGTTTGTTCAAATCTTTTCAGAAAAAAAAAGAAACAAAGAATATAGGAATATGCAGCATTTACAAAATGCAATCAGAATGAAAATAACCAACAGCAAACATTTACAATGCAAAATGTCTGATACAGGTATTGCACAATCATCCAATGAACATGTAAATTCTACAGATACAACCTCATCATCAGTTCTTGTGTATTGATAAACAGTAAACAATAGTCCACAATATATTGTCTACCGAGTCCTTATTTTCTTGTCAATTTTGTTTATTAAATTTGAAAAGGAAATAATTACATACATATCCATAGCTGACATTTGTATTAACAAAAGTATTAGTAGCATGTATAAAAAACAAAGATGTGTTCACTATAGTTGAGTTGAGTACCAATGTTAAAAGAAGGAGGTTTAAATTGATAAACATTAAGTTATAGGTAATATTTAATTAAATTAAATTAAAATATGTTTGAAATTGAATATAATAATCTATACTACAGATATATACATAGTATAAAACAGTATACGAGTATATATCATTAACAAAATTAAAAGTAATAGAGATTCCTAACATTATGTAACCATAAATAAAAATATATAGAATGAGGAAAGAAATGTATAAACAGATATTTACTGCATATCTAGGAAATGTGTATTAATAGTATGGTACTCAATAGCTATTATATGAAAATAATGAGCTTTGATTTAAGAACCTCGCTACTAAATTTATAAACAACAGTGGATATCAGAGAAAAAAAAACAGACTTGCAAAGGATAATAGGACAGGAAGAAAAAGAAAGGTAAGACAAGTAAAGATAAGGAAGGTAGAAGGAAGAAGAATAAGTCCACAGGGTTTCTATAATATTAGACATTTGTATATGTATACCAGGTATTAATTTGCGTCTGTGTTAACAAGGTCTCAATAAAGTAGTGTCAAAATTGAGGGGGGAGGAAATGTGTCACCCAAGGGTTTCAGATTTTCAAAAAATTTTCAATTTTATCATTGGATATAGCTTCTGATTTGGAGTGAGCCATAGCTTGGTAAATTCTATTTTTGGTTTCAGAAATTGTTAATGTAGTTGTCTTCCAAGCTTTGGTGATTGTCTGCTTTGCAGCTGTGGTGATTTGTAGTAAAAGGATAAATTGGGTATGAGAAATATTGGCTGGCTTCAAGTTTAAGAGCGCCATTAGCAGATCTGCTTCGATCCTTGTATTAAATAAAGCTGAGAGCATGAGAAAAATCTCTTTCCAAAATTGTTTTGCAATTGGGCATTCCCAAAAAATGTGTATATGGGATCCTAATTCACCACAGCCACGAAAGCAGAGCAGAGAGAACTGGGGACCAAATTTTGCAACTCTAATAGGGACCAGGTACCAATGCATGAGTACTTTATAATTTGTCTCTTGAGCTATAATATTTTGCGAAGATGTTTTGGTTGCAGTCCATATTTTATCCCAGGTAGACGCCTCTAAGTGAAGTCCAATGTCTCTTTTCCATTTAATCATATATGATGGTGGATCTGTGTTTGGCAAAGTCATAAGAGAGTTATATAATAGTGATATGAGACATTTTGAATGGGGGTCTCTTTTCCAAATGCATTCAAAGTGTGTTAATTTGTTTATATTACCTTGTATATTTGGTGCAATTTTTTTTTTGATCTGTAGATATCGAAAGAGTTCTGAGTTGGGAGTTTATGTTTATCACAAAGTTCAGGGAATTAAAGGAGGTAGATGTTGTTAGATCAGACAGTTGAGTTAGATTTGAGGAGATCCATTGTTTAAAAGACTTTGGGAATATACTAGCTGGGTAGAACAGTGGTTTTCTGAGAAATGACAAGAGGGGAGCATGTGAAGATTGTAGTCCAGATAATAATTTGAATTTATCCCAAATGGATATTGTATGTTTGGTGATCTTGTTTTTGATAATTTTATGATCGGATGGGTCAGTCCATAATAGGTTTGTTAATGAAAATGGGTCACAATCAATTGATTCAAGTGCTACCCAATGTGGAATCTCGCTGTTTGCATGGTATTTAGGAATATGTGCTATTTGAGCTGCATGGTAGTATGTAGCAAAGTTAGGAAATCCTAGCCCACCTTTTAATTTGGGAAGGTGCAGAGTTTGTTTAGATAGACAAGACTTCTGGGAGCCCCAGATAAACGCTAAGGTTTTTCGTTGGAGATTCCTAAGAAAGTATGCCGGAACTGGAATGGGTAACACACAAAACAAATATAGAACCTTAGGTAAGATAATCATTTCAATTACAGTTATTTTACCGATCCATGAAATTGGCAAAGATGACCATAGTTTAAGATAGTTTATGATTTGACGCATCAGTGGAGGAAAGTTGGCCGAGAAAATATCAGATAAGTTGGGAGTTAGATTGATTCCTAAATAGGCCAGGTTATTTGTGGACCAAGAGATGTTTGTGTTTGTTGTAGGATGTGAGGAGGTAAGGAGATATTTAAAGCTGTGGATTTTTGAGGGTTAATTTTAAGTCCAGAAATGTGGGCAAAATGTTCTAGCTTATTTATAAGATTGGGGGCCGAAATATGGGGGGAAGACATAAAGATTAAGATATCGTCAGCAAATAGACACAGCTTGTGATGATGACCAGCCAAGTCTAGTCCTTTTATTGAGGGATCTAAACATATGGTCTGAGCAAGGGGTTCTATAACAAGGGCAAATAAAATTGGGGATGAAGGGCAACCCTGACGTGTTCCTCTATGTATGTCAAACAGAGGTGATTTGTATCCAGCGTATTTGACATATGCCTTAGGAGTATTATACAGTGAGAAAACCCAATTTAGGATGTGGGGTCCGAAGCCCCATTGTTGTAATGTGAAATGCAAGTAGGGCCACGACACCGTGTTGAAAGATTTCATAATATCTAATTAGTCTGACAAAAGACACATGGGTATTTGTCGTGTTTTAGCTGCTTGAATCAGTAACGTTGCCCTACGTACATTATCTGCTGATTGGCGGAAAGGCATGAACCCAACTTGGCCCTATTAATTAGTGAGCCTATAATATTGTTTAAAGGGGTCGCTAGAATTTTAGCTAGCAGTTTTATGTCAAGGTTGAGTAAAGAAATGGGCCTATAGTTAGCACAGAATGTGTCGTCAGATTGGGGTTTGGGTATCATTGTGATTATAGCTGTTAAGGTTTCAGGGCGGAAGGATTGACTATTAAGAATCGAATTGAAAGCGTTTTAGAGCATTGGAGCAAGGAGATGGGAACATTTTTTGTATTAAAGGGCTGAAAAACTGTCAGGGCCTGGTCTTTTGTTTAGTTTAAGTGATTTGATAGCTTGTTCAACTTCTATAGTTGTAATAGGCCTTTCAAGATCTTCCTGTTGATTTGATTGGATAGTTGGGAGTGTAATTTGCGAGAAAAACGTTTCTGCGAAGGATTGGTCAAATGGTTCTCCTTTTTTTTATATAGTTGTAAGATGTTTGTGAAAGGTTTGCAGTATCTTTTCTGGATTGCTAGTATAGGTGTTATGTGGCATTTTCAGTCGGATCGGTTTGAATGGGCTATTTAACTTTTTAAGAGCTCGAGCCAGAAGAGTACCAGGTTTATTAGCTTTAAGATAAAGTTTATGTTTGGAATTGCGTAAAGTTTTGTCTACTGAGTCAGATAGAAAAAGATCGAGTTTTAGTCTGGCTTCGTCTAAATGGAATTTAGTTAAGGGAGTTGGATTCGTTTGGAAGTTTGTGCGGCAGGTATTAAAGTTTGCTTCTAATTTTAGTTGTAGCTTCTTCTTTTCTTTTTTAAGGTATGATGCTTGGCGTAAACAAGTTCTGCGTAGAACGGGTTTGTGAGCTTCCCATAGCGTTAATGGAGATATGTCAGGGGTATTATTATTTTTTAGATACTCTTTTATGGCTATTTCTAAGTCAATAGAATGTGACGGATGGGATAAGGTTGAGTCGTTAATATGTTGAAAAATGGAAAAATATGCTCAACCATATAATGATGCAAACAAAGTGCAATAAGTGAGTGCTGTAAAAATACAAAAACCTAACAAGGTAGTTATAAGTTCAAAAAAATAAAAAAATAAATAAAAAACACAGGCCAAAACAATGTCCATTTAAAATCAGCTACAGAGGTTTTGCTGTGATCAAAAGGGCAGTGATGCAAATCTTCATCCTATGCTTCCACCAGGCAGATGATAAATAATGGTAGGTATACAAAAAGGCCGCTTACAGGATCACTTGGATCTCTGTCACGGAGATCAAATGGGCTCAGCATGCAGGATCACTCAGCTGGTCATGTATTCATCCAAATCCTCTCCTCCACTAGCCGTCTGGGGACTGCAACTGATCTCCTTCAGAATAGTTGGTATGGATAGGATCGCTCATAGAGCATAATGGAGAGGCATGTTTGAAAGAGTAAAGAATAACTTCATGGTGCAGTAAGTTATTTTAAAACAAATACCCTTTATTCTGAGTACCGGGTAACTGACAACCAAATATTTTCAAAACGAACAAGCAAAGTAAAAAACGACCAGCCGCGGCTCAAGCCAGCCAGCTGGGGCGTGGTGACGTCAGGATCTTTGGCTCCGCCCCAACACTGCGTTTCTCCGTATGAGGCGTCTACTGGGAAAGGAGGCTGGATCAGGACATCACACACCACGCTATAAGTAGGCAGTGCAGGAGAGTGACACCGGAAACCTTAAGGAGCTAGCTTGTCCACGGGTTACCAGTGCACAAGGACTCAGACCCAATCGGCACACATTTAACAAAACAAGTAACAGAGAATTCTGATTGCTTGTGTCCTTCAATAAAAATGCTAATACATAAACATAAATGCAAAAACATTATTAATAAAAAACATTAATACCGATACAAGATATGATACAAATAAAAAAAAATATATATATTAAAATATATATGTATGTGTGTTTTTCTCAACACAAACCTGTACAGGCAATAACAGTTATCTGTCTTATATCAGTAGTAGAAGCCTACATATCCCTCAGGTGTCAGTAATTTAAACAGGCACCACAGGGATATATGTGGAGGGCAACATATACATACATAATTAGAAAATACATAGAATACCACTATTGTTAATAGCAATTAAAAAATTGTATATGTAAAAAAGGGTGTATGTAAAAAAAGTACAACTCTATTCAGAGGAGTTGACTGATGGATTTAAATGAATTAAAAATGAAAATGAATATGAAGGAAGCCCCCCCCTCCCACCTTATTAGCAGTGAACCCTATGCTACTATATGTTACAGATCAAATATATAACCTGGGGGTGTAAAGGAGAAGGAGGGGCAAAATAAAAGGGGGAAAAACAAAGAGGAAGAAATGGTGGGAACAGCCAACCACCACTAACATAAATATACATGAGTGATACTGAACAGAAAATCCTCAGCTGTTATTTATATAGCAGTTTATATCCCACTCTATATTGAGGCCCCAGGGGCTGTAACACTGCATGTCGAAAATCCATTGCGTTTCCCTACGTGATATATGGCGTTTTAAGTCATCTCCTCTCCAATGTGGGATATATCTCTCAATGCCTATAACTTCCAATAATGATGGATCACGGTTATGGTATTGGCCACGAAACACTGTGTTTAGTGAACCCCCTGCGTATATTGGAGAGATGTTCTCCTATCCTGATTTTTAACGCAACATATTTACTTTAGCTGATTATTCAAGCTACACCATAGTTGCAGCACCGTTTCACATTTCTTTAGGTCTAAGATACCCATTTCTCTTTATAGAAATAATATTTTTTTGCATGATTGCACTTTTTTGCACCATTGCACTTTTGTTTGTTTTTTGGGGTTAGCGCAGATTGTCCATATTACATATTACTATACATGAGTCATTAATATGCCATGTGGGGTCTTGTTTTTTGGGTAAGAGAGAAGCTAAAGAAGAAATTATTGCAGAGTGGTCAGCCCAAGTAAAGGGTAAAATAGATGATGTAATCAGTTCCGGGGACATACTTATTGAAATTAGAATATGGTCTATACGGGAAAAAGATTTGTGTGGATGGGAATAAAAGGAGTATTGACGTTTAGTAGGGTTGATTTCTCGCCACAAATCCAGTAGGAGGTGTTTTTGTAGGAGTCTTTGAAACATTCAGGATTGAGGGTTAGATGCGAAAGGAGTAGGTGATTTATCTATATAAGGATATAAAACTTGATTTGAATCTCCACAGATCAAAAGTGTGCCCATTTTATGTGAATCAATTACTTGAAACAGGTGGGAGAGAAAGGACGAAGGACTTCTGTTAGGTGCATAGTAGGAAACTACCCTGATCGAATATCACATAGATGTCCTGTAAGGATAAGATAACGACCATCAGGGTCTTTGATCTCAGTTTGTAGAGAAAAAGGTGTAGTTCTATGAAATGCAATAAGTACTCCTCTTTGCTTAGTTTTAGCGGAGGCGGTAAAAACTTGTGCATATAGTGTACCAAAATATTTAGGTGTTAAAGGGTCTGTAAAATGGATTTTCTGAAGGCACACTATGTGTGCTTTTGAGGAGGACAGTGATCGAAAGACTTTGGTTAGTTTTTGTGGGATATTTAGACCTTGAACATTTAAGGTAAGAACATTTAAACGAGCCATTACATTAGTTCAAAGAGGAAATGGCTGAATATATTAGTCAAAGTGTAGGTTAGAGATTAGATTAAAGTTGAATCTGGGAAGAAGAAAAAAAAGATGGAAAAATAGAAAAAGAGAATTGAAAAGAGAAGGAAAAGAGAGAATCATTATGAGAGAAATAACTTACAATAACTTTTAGTCAATCAAAGAATAAAACACTAGCTTTCCGGGCGTGCAAAAAAAAATGCAAGCTCGGAAGCGCAAAATCTATCCAAGGAGGCCCCTCACACAAAAAATGGAGGACGCAGTGACAAATTCTCGGGTCCCCCATGGCCCAAAAAGTATATTAGAAAACAGAAATTCAAATTTTAAACCCAAGCATGTCAAAAGTATATAAAAATATCCTTATAAATATAAAGAAGAGGAAAGAATAAAGGGTATAGGAGAAATTCAACAATGGAGCACATAAGATGACTATGGTCAAGTAGTCTAGTCAAAATATGTACAATATAGAATAAAGTAAACATTTTGTTGAGTTGTGTTGAGTACCTCAGGGTTGTCGGTTGAGGGTAAGACAGTGACATCTCACGTAGTTCGGATGGTAAGTGTAGAATATAGGTTAACACATGTATATAAAATAATTTACTTCCATTCAGTAAATATTTTTAAACAGATCAATATAATAAAATAATATAATATTTTTTTATTTTATTTTTTATAATTCAGATTTTATTTGAAATTTTCTTTACATATAATATTCATGACATTTAAACAAAACATATTACAATTCATATTCTCACATAAAACATAAAAAACATAAAGGGGGGAAATGTCTCTGCCTCCGCCATTTATTCTCCACCCTCTTACCAGACGCAAAAAAAAAAAGAACAAAAAAAAAACCCCCTCCCTCGTATCTGTAATATGTGAATATCATGTGCTCCTACCACTCGATCTAATTACTGTACTCTTTGTACTGTATTAGTTGTGTGTATTTATATCTATTTACTTTAGTGTATGGAGTGACCCATCCCTTCCTTCACCTTACTAAGAGAAAAAAAAAACACCCCTCGGCCCCCCCACCTTCCCTCACATTTATAATATGTGAATATAATATGTTCGGACCTTCAGTCCGATCACTATATTTAGTGTGTGTGTTTGGTCTACTTATTTTAGTGTGTGAGGTGACCCTTCTCTTAAAAAAAAAAAAACACCCCACCCCCAAGATGGGGTGGGGATTATTCCCAAAAATTCCGGGAGCCATTTTCCCCCTCCCCTCTTGTGTGCGAGATGGAATTCCTGCGTTCAGGGGGATGAGGGGGAGATGCCGGAGGAAGGGCCTATTCCACCAACATTCATCACAAAACTTTTACTCCACTACATATTCTTAAAAATATTGCAGTTTATCCTAAATACGTGAGATCGTGTTTCCCTTTGGGGAGGTCAAGGGATATTAGACTGTCTACACCTCTTATCTTCTTTCTCTTCCTCTCTTCCCCTACTCCTCTTTCCTTTTCAATTCTTAACCTCTTTCTATACCTGGGGCGTGAAGTTCCAATCCTGTACATATTTTCTTATATTCCTCCTGTTGATTTCTTATCTCAAACACCCACCTTTCTGCTTCCCTTATTACCTCTACTTCCCTTCTCCAATCTGCTAGAGTAGGACATGTTGCCTGCTTCCAATACTTGGGTATTAATTTCTTTGCTGCGTTTAGTAAATGCGGTGTTACACTTTTTTATATGATTTTATTGCGCCCGTGGTTCCGTGGAACAAGACATGCAGAGGTTTAGACTCTATAGGTGTACTAGATAGCTTCTTAATCCATTATTACCTTATCCCAGAATCCTCTTATCTTTGGGCAGGACCACCAGATATGAAGAAAAGTACCTCGCTCTTTACATCCTCTCCAGCAGAGACTATCTGCTGTCGGATATATCTGTGCTAATCGCGTCGGTGTTCGATACCATCTAGTCATAAATTTATATGACATCTCTTGAATAGATGAACATATAGTAGATGAATATGTTGCTTCTATAAATTTATTTTTTTGTATTGTTGTAAATATATGACCCAGTTCTTTTTCCCATTCTGGGATAAAATATGGGGTTGTGGTATTTTGTTCACTCAGGACCAGTTTATACATCTGGGACAACATGTTCCGGTTCCCATCCTCCCCCCATGCCATCCTCCCCGCACACATAGCCTTATAATATAATATAATAAAATATATCATAATATTTTATAGCATAACATAAGACCCTCAGTTATACTAATAAAGGGGTAGGGAGGTGGGTTAGCAGGGGGGGGGTAGAGGTAAAGGAAAGGGAGGGAGGGTAGGGGATGTGAAATAGGGCAGGGGAAGGATGGAAGGGGCTTAAAATAACTGGGAAATTTAGGGATTCAGCTATCTTAGTCTAGTCAAAAATAGCAGGTACAACATGAGGAAAAAATAAAAATGAGACAAAAATAAAAAAATACAAATAAAAATTTAAATAAAAATAATAAATAAAAAATAAAAGTATTTATATATATGAACAACATATATATATATATATATATATGTATGTATATAAAATTAGAAAAATGGAGAAGGGGAAAAGAAAAAAAATCAGAAGTTAGACTTTTAGATCAATGGAGAATCTATAGGACAAGTCATGAAAATCGGTAGTTAATAACTGGAGAATGGGCACTGGACCATTCTGCTGCAAAACCTGTAAAGGAAAGAGAAAAATGTAAAAATTAAAAATATCTTCAATCCATTGAGTCTGGAGAGTCTAGTTCTGGGGAATTGAAGCGGCCCCTCTTGGATGAGTTTTGTCTGTTTCCGTCATTTCCTACTTTGGAGGTATTTTGTGGAGAGCTGGATGCTGTTAGTCGCTGAGGACTAGGTGGTGGTCCATCGCAAAGTTGGAGTTTTTCCAGGGTGTTCAGTAGTTCATCATAGGATCTATGTGTATGCTTGTTGCTTTGATATGTGAACCGAATAGAAAATGGGAAACCCTATTGGTAAGGGATCTGATGTAATTGTAGTTTCTGTAGCAGAGGGTTCATCGCGCGCCTTTTGACGACAGTTATTGGGGATAGATCAGCAGGAATCTGATATGAGTGCCCTTGGAAACTGAGGTTTTCCTTACCTCTAGCAGCAAGCATAATTTGTTCTTTGGTGCGATTTTTTTTTAATTTCGCAATTATGTCGCGAGGGGGGCCTTCTGGTTTGCGGGGGATGCAAGGGCTCTGTGTATACTGTCCATTTACAATCTCTCAATTGGAATTGACGGTGTTAGTTCTTGCAAAAGGGCAGTAATAGTAGATGGACTCCGGAATACCTCTTATGCAAAGATTCTCAAAATCTTCCAAATGTGTTTGCAGCAAAAAAAAATTCCTCTTTGAGAGATTTTAATTCATTTTCATGAGTAATTACATTAGTTACCACTTCTTCCATTCTGTCTTCGAAGTTAGTGGTGCGTTGGCCTAAGTCACGGATTTCTTTGGTTAATTTCCCAGTAATATGGTCAGAGGTCTGCTTTTACATGAGGTGTCTGCTGCTGCTGCTTGTCAGTGTGAGGTGTGCCTGTGTGAGGAGAGCCAGGCTGCGCCATCTTACAGGCGCCTCTGAGGAGATTTTCTTTGATGGATTTAGCCCTGGCTATCCCCCAGGAAGCTCCAAGACCATACTAAAATGTTCCCCCGGCTTTAGTGTAAAGGTATGCAAGTTTTTTTTATAGTTTACCCTGACATACGGATGTATGTAATGACCGCGGGGTCCCGAGAATAGCGGAGCTTCAGCGGGACATGACCGTCGCTGTCAGCTCCGCACATGCGCCTCTTCCCGGGTCCTTATTTTCAACAGTTTACATCACCACTTGGGGTTGGTACATACAAGGGGTATTGCTCAGGTAAAGTAACAAAATAGAAATAGCTGTAGTCAAGGGGATAGGCTCAGCTCTTTCAAGCCATAGAGATCATCATTTTCTGAATTTTAGCAGGAATTCTCTATCTGTATTCGTCAACTTTCCAAAAAGGAGTGCATAGCACATCTCTCTGAAACATTTAATTGCGTATGTTTGAGGGGGGAGTAAGACCTGCTTTGTAACAATTATTTTCATGCAACATATAAGGCCCTGCCCATCACATCTATAGTATACTGATCTAAAGTGGATGTGTCATAACCAAATATACTTGTTAGGGGGTTGCACTCTAGATTATGACCAAATACTGTATTCAATGCAGAAAGCACATTGATTTAATTGTGGTTCAGTTTTGGGCATCCCCACAGAAGGTGTATTAGATATGCACCCTCCTTGCACCATCCAATTACCATCAGTACATAACCAAGTGTTAAATAAAAAATAGATATACAATACATCCTTAATTAAAATTATATGTAAAACCTTCACATCAAAAAGACACTGTGGAATATATTTTTTTTTCCTTCTATCTTGCCTTTAAGGTAAGGGTTAGAAAGAAATTGGAACATCACTTCTGGCTACATTTGTAAGATTTAGAAATGTCAGGTGTAGAGTGATAATTTATGTAGTACAAACTATACATCTATGTCAGCCTCTGGGACCCTAGTAACGTATGCAATCAGTAGCTGAATCAGTAGCTGAATGGCAGTGCTGTATATACAGGCTTATTGCAAATATTGGCCTTGGGGCCAGCTCTTACTAAGATGTTTCCCTTTTACTGGTGCAGGATAAAATTTCCAGATTTGCTGAGGCACGCTGCCTAAAAAGTGAACACAGCAGAACTGTAATGGGAAGTTACAGAGTGCAAGGACACTTTTTCATAGGTTTGATTACCTGACCAAGTGCCAAGGACCCATAAGGAAGCTTCTCTGTGGCAGACAGCATAGCTCAGTTTTGGGCCCTCTTCCTCCCCTATCTATTCTGGGCCCTCATTATACCTCCAAATTTTGCTCCAGGGAGATACATTGGGAGCAGGAACTTGTCATGGGTTGTGGCTTTGCCACAAATCCAAATTAGCATGCGTATAGTGCAATGACTGGGCTTTATGCTCATGTGCAGACACATTTTTCACTTTTCAAAAGAAACCCCATTTATTTTTACCTAGTGCCCTATATTTCCAAGGACTGTATCACCAGATATTATAACCTGGTTACTGCAGTATCATTCCTTCCAGTGATGATTAAATTCTGTATAAAACCAAATAAATATTCTCCAGAATTAAGTGGTTTATTGACATGTTCAATTCATATAAAACCTATTTCCTAATGATTCTAAATATAATGAGAACCAAGCTTGACTGATTATGATGTTTGAAGAAACAGAGTGTGACCATAATTCTAACTGTAATTATTATAAAAACTAATACTTATCTGATGTATATTTACTTCATTAACACAATGGGGTGAATTATAAAAAGTGGAGCAGACAGAATCTGGAGCAGCTGTGCATGGCAACCATCAGCTTCTACCTTCAGATTGTTCAGTTAAGCTTTAAAAATGAAAAATTGAAACTGGCTGGTTGCTATGTACAGCTGCCCAAGTTTTGATAATTTCCCTAAATTAATTTTATCTAGTTTTGCATGCTGACACTTTATTTTCTGCTGTTTTGAACCATTGTATACAGTATATATGATTTACTTTGTCAGAAATGGTCTTGGTGAACATTCCTATGCAAGGATTTTCTTTGGCTCTGCAGTAAAGCAGTTAACTTAACACAAATCTGAACTCCATTTTATAAGTTCTATTAACTTAAAAGAGCAAGTAAAGAGTAAAAATATGTAAGCAATGTTCAAAAAGATCAAAGGACTAAGAGTATAGGATAGAAGTCTATGGAAAAGAAATAAAAGTGAATGAACAAGGGGTCATGCTCTTAAGCAAGAAGGTGGCAGAATAAGAGGAAATATCATGAACTAATAGTTACATGAAAGATAGTAGATCCATGGAACAGCATTTCTATAGATGTAAAGGAAGATGACACAAAATTTGAAATTCAAGATTGTATTAGATTTACTTTAGCCAGCTGATTTCCAAGAATGGTTTATTTTCCCTTGATAAAATATATAACTTGTTATCTAGCTTTTTTTTTTCTGTCTCTGTATATTTGAAAATTATTACTGCAATGCCATAACTACTATAAGATACTAGTTAAAGGCCCACATTAAAAAGTCCTTTGTTTAACCTTGTTTCTGGTCTGGCTTCTACCTGCTCCCATATTAACTCTTTCAACAAAATCATTGGCTGCCAAAATGAGACATAGATAAGAGACACCCATATTTACCTAAAATGCATACTGATGTCTAATAGCATGTCTAGAAAACAACATACTTGTGTATTTTTGTGTAATCCTGGGATTTGACTTGGCTTATTGAATAAGGTAGTCAGTGATGATGTCTTAAGTGCTGGTTTACATACATTGACATGTGAGGGTTTACTACATTGCACACATTATCAATAAGCTTTGTGCCTCCTTACTGAATAAGCCTGAACTTCAGATCTAGCTGGTTTTGTGGCAATTGAAAAGAAATCAGGCTCTTAAAGAGGAAGTAAACCCTGATGGGTTTTACTTCCTCTTTGTTTCCCTGCAATGGTAAAGCATAATGGGCTACTATGCTTCGCATAGTAGCCCATTATGTGTCACTTACCTGAAACCGAACCCTGCAATGTCCCCGATTTCCTCTCCTCCACAAAGCGTCCATCATTCACCCTCTTCCTTCCAGGTATCGCGGCTCCGGCGCTGTGATTGGCCGGAGCCACAATGACGTCACTCCCGCACATGCACGCAGGAGCCGCCCGTCACGGCACGATCTCCCTTAGAAATGGCACAATCGCCATTTCTAAAGGTTTCTACAGTGCGCATGGGGACTGGGGACTGGGGACGCAACAACGCCACCTAAGGTCTGTCCCCTACAGGACCTCATGGTGTGGGCGTTTCCTGGATGGGTAGCACTTCAAAAAGTGACCTGCCTGGCCACAATAAAGCCACAATCTCTCTCTCCTCCGCAGATAGACATGTGAAGCCCAACTGCATGGGTTCTACTTCACTTGAGGACTCGGTACCAGGCGACATGGGAAGTAAGGAAGGCAAGGGTGGCAATGCAAAGCTCATGTACAGGAGGCTTCCATAAGCGCTCCTCAAAGGAAGGTCTCTCTCGGAGTCTGGAGTCAAAGAGAAAATGGCAAGCGTGATTAACTTTTTCAGATCCGTAGGCATGTCTCGGGCTGCTATCTCATCTTTATTGTTATCCAAGAGACCATGAGAAAAAGCAGCCACGAGGGCCTCTTTGTTCCAAGCAACCTCTGCTGCCAGAGTACAACATTCAATGGCGTAATCGGCAACAGTTCTTGTACTCTGTTTGATGGACATGAGGCTCTCGGCAGCAGAAGTGGAGCAAGCGGGAACGTCAAATACCTTTTTAAAGGACGCCACAAACTCAGGGTAACTCAGGACAATGGTTTTTTGCATCTCCCATAGAGGGTTTGCTCAGGCCAAGGCTCTATCAGAAAGCAAAGAAATAATGAAGCCTACTTTGCTTCGGTCCGTGCGGAACGCCTGGGGGAGCATCTCAAGTATATACCAACCTGGTTGAGAAACCCTCTGCATTTAAATGGATCACCCCAAAATCGCTGGGGAAGCAGGGCGGAACCAGACATACCTCTTACAGAGGTAATATTCGAGGCGGGTGCCTGCACAGAGACTGGAGCAGCAGCAGGGACGACCTGCAACACTGGTTGTACCGGAATAGTCACAGTGGGAGGATCCAGGTGAGCAGTGCGAATCAAGAGCGTCTGTAACACTATGGCATACTTATCCATGCGGTGGTCCTGTTCATTCAATCTGGAAAAAATAATACCACTAGGTGGATTGCCTGCATCTTCTAAATTCATGGCTTTCGCCTAATGTCAGGAACCATGAATCAGACTGAGACTGAAAATGCAGTAAGAATCACATCTTTTAATGCAATGGTAAAAATGACACAGAACAGTAAACATAGTCAAAACATAACCAGGGATCGGAAGCCAATGCAAGTTGTCAGACGAGTCAGAAATCAGGTAACCAGAGATCAGCATAATCGGAGGCAGAAGAACAGTATCAGAAACCAGATGGAGAGTCAATCGGGCAGTCTTTCACAGGAACACAACAGAGGATCTCCAGATATGTCGAAAGCACGAAAGGAATGAACAAGGCAGTTTAAATAGCCAGAAGGGGCTGGCTGTAGGCGGGACTGACAAGCAGGAAATGATCACTAGGTGAGCCACAGTTGAAACCATGTGTGATGACAATTAACCGACAGCTGAGCAGCCTGAGCACAGAGAAGAGAGCCACTGAGAACCCAGCCATGACATCTTTGCAACAAGGAGCACATGAAAGGGCTAAGCACATCAAAAACAAACACAAATTTCCAGCTCACTTACCAGCTAGCCTGCAACAAAAACCAAATTGACCCTATTAAACATCAGATAGGAGAATCTCTGCGTAGAGATATATATGTTTTAAAGACATTTACTTCTGTCCAAAAATAGTTGTTCACTTTTTGCTGACAGCACTAAATTCATCCTGAATTAAAAATTCGAAAGGGTTATGACTTTTAGGACTGCAATTAAAGTGGTTGTAAACCCAAAATAAAAAAAATTAAAAAACCCTGCAAGACAAAGGCATAATAAGCTAGTATGCATAGCATACTAGCTCATTATGAATTACTTACCTTAGATCGAAGCACCCGCAGCGGTCCTTGTCCCCCCTCCAGCGGCGACATCTCTCCCTGGGGTCACTTCCGGGTATCGCGGCTCCGGCGCTGTGATTGGCCAGAGCCGCAATGATGTCTCTCCGGTAACGGCACACGGACTGAAGCAACGGCACATAAGTGCCATTGCTTCAGTTTGCCCCACTGCGCATGTGCCGATGACATCGGCACATGCAGGTAACAGGGGATATCTCCTAAACCATGCAGGTTTATGAGATATCCTGGGTAGTTACAGGTAAGCCTTAATATAGGCTTACCTGTAGCATAAAGTGGTTGTAAAGGGTTTACAACCACTTTAATAGTGCTTAAAAGCACACACTAAAGCATACATTTTAATTCCACAGCACAAGAATATATTATCATGCATTGTTCACAAAGAGTGTACCTATGGATAATTACTAGAAGCATTATTTTTTTTCTTATAGAATATATGTAGAAATGTTGATATTTATTTGGAAGGATATATTTCAGTTACATTTTCTCCCTCTGGAGAAATGAGTATGGATACTGTGACATCAGCTTAAGGAAAATATATCTTCAGAGAGGGAAAACTACCATTTGTGACATATTTCAAAAGAGCTTTCCTTTAAATATGACAGCTAGTTGAGTTTCTATGTTTTTTTTTTTTAAATTGTAGAAATTTAAAAGACCTTTTTCCCTTGATGACCATCATCTGCTATACTCAATCTAGCACAACATAGACAATTTACAAGGACTCTTCTGATCAAATTTCTTCACTGCGCTAAAAAGAACTGCTGTATTTTTACAGATTTTCCAATGGGGTTGGTAATATACAATACTAGCATGACAGATCATTCAGCAAATTATTTGAGGGTAGATTAATAAAGAATTGCTAGATATAACTAAGTATCTATGGCACTTATATTACGTTACCAGTGATAATCACATTATACTTTACAATACAACTGATTACGTATTTAGCTTTGTACGCTCAGAGAGTCCAGAACAATGTATGAGGAGTTATGACTTATTTTTTAGGTGTCTTTACTTTGAACATAGATTTTTTCCCTATATAGTAAACATATTTGGGGGAATTCATTAAGCGTGTTGTAGACACCCTTTAGAATTCTGTTCGGGCACAAAGCCGAAAGTGTCTGTGCCTACGGCAGATTCATATCCGTCACTCCTTCCTCAGTGCATTCACTCCCATCCTCTCTCCCCAACCACTGCACCTGCCAAACTGGCAGGTGCATGGCCGAGGAGTTTTGTACTGGGGTGGGTGAAGCCTAATGGGGAATTAAGAAACAAGTTATTTTTGATTAACAGAGTACAACACTGGGCAGTGGGCAGGCCAAAGCCCAATAGTGGCTTTTGCCTACTCAGTGGCGAGTAATTTCTCCAAATTTGGCATTGCCAAATTTGGGTAATGACATCACTTCTATCCCCATTTACATTTATCTTTTGGCCAGGAATCTCTCACTTGACAGTTACATGGGGCCAGGGATACAGCCCTATGTGTGAAGCTGTCCCATACATGATAGATTCCAAGCACAGGCCTGGCCCATTCTGTGTTCTGGCACACCTCTGTATGTCAGCTCTTAGTTGGTCTTGATTATCGCCAGTTTCCTAATTTGACAAACTGATGAACCCCTTTCACACTGGAGCGCTTTTTAGGCATTTTAGGGCTAAAAATAGCGCCTGTAAAGCGCCTGAAAAGTGCCTCTCATGCCTCTCCAGTGTGAAACCTGGGGCAGTGCGCTTGCAGGATGGGAAAAAAAGTCCTGCAAGCAGCATCTTTGGGGCGGTGTATACAAAACGCCCTGCCCATTGAAATTAATGGGCACCGCTGCCGAAGCGCCGCAACACGGGCGCTTTTAACCCTTTCTTCAGCCGCCAGCGGTGGTTAAAAGTGCCCTGCTAGTGGCCGAAAAGCACCGCTGTTATAGCGGTGCTTTTCGGCCACTAGCAGGGCGCTTTTAACCACCGCTAGTGGCCAAAGAAAGGGTTAAAAGTGCCCGTGTTGCGGCGCTTCGGCAGCGGTGCCCATTCATTTCAATGGGCAGGACGTTTTGTAAAGCGCCACTAAAACTAGCGGCGCTTTATCGCTAACGTTGGCACCGCCCCAGTGTGAAAGTAGCCTTAAGAATTTGTTGCTGCTATAGCGACAGGTTCCTAAAGTTGTGTTAGTAGGATTTACCTGAATTTGCCGCAAATGTTGTTAATGTTACCAACACTGACACAAATCTTGCCAGAATTAGGCGCAGGTAGTCCTTAAGGGAAAAGTGTCATTAGGGATGTTTTGAATTCCCCAGATTGTGTTTTATTTAATAAGCAAAAGGGCAGTATTCAACGTACGGTGATCCATCCATAGCAGATAATCTTCCACTGATCTTAATACAATATAACTGGAATTTGATTAATGGCTATAATTGTATATTGCTACTGCTTTGCTATTTTCTATTTTTCAATCAATCAAGCTGTTTGTGTTCATGTGATGACACACTTTACAGTACATTACACATTTATATGTCTAATAGTGTTTTTTATAGGGTTTTAAAATATATATTTATATTATATTGATTAGGTAATAAAATTTAAATAAGGGAATAGGGATGGCATACAAGATAAATTAATTTACTGCCCAAAGCATATAATGTTTTAATTATAGGTGGAAGGTTGTCAGCTAAATCACTTGCTAACTTTATACTCCACTTAAGGATCTTCCTGCCATGTGCATTCTCCATTGTATTAAATAAATATAGAATGGGAATGTGAGTGAAAGGAATTGGTGTGATAATCCCTTGTAACTATCAAAGCAGGTATTCAGAGATCTCACTGCTGAGTAGCTCAAAAGCTAAAAAAAAAAAAAAAAGCAGCTTTAGCTGCAAAACTCACCTCATAATCCAGAGTTGCCAGCCCAAGTACCTCACCTTCGAAAACAAGATGTCCTCCGTTTCCCTTGAATCATGCAACCTGGAAAAAGAGGCAAAGGCTGTGAGTGCAGAGTGCCAAATGTGGCACCAGAAGGGGGGAGGAGGCAGATAACCGGAGCTTCAATTCTTTAGTGGAACTCTGCTTTAAAGTGATATTAAAGCCTGTTTTTTTTACAACAAACATGTCATACTTACCTGCTCTGTGCAGTGGTTTTGCACAGAGCAGCCCTGATCCTCTTCTTTTCGGGTCCCTCGCCTGCGCTCTTGGCTCCTCCCCTCATGCCACTTTCCCTGGGGGCACTGGTGCGTGCTCACTCCTGAGCCACGGCTCTATGCATCCTTAAGACACATAGAGCCGTGGCTCGACCCTGTCCCCCGCTCTTTTCCCATTGGCTCACTGGCTGTGATTGACAGCAGTGGGAGCCCATGGATGCCTGTTGCTGTCTCAGCCAACGTGGAGATTTTAGTATCACTTTAATGCAAGTCTAAATATGATTCATCAGACTCTGACACAGCTAAGGGTGGTCAGCAAGTCAGCAGTGTTTTTTTCAGTGTTTTTTGCCAAGCACTTCAGTTGTTTTGATATTCACTGCAAAATGGAGACTTACAGGGCCTGGGGGCACAATTTACATTTGGGTCAAAGTTAACACAAAACTTGAACTATTTTTAAAATGTAGGTAAAATTTCACTAACAAGGACACAGATCTTAATACAAATCCAACAGAGGGTCTTTCTCTCTCACTCCAATTCAGCTGGTATTTTGCTTTAATAACTGCTTCAATACTGGGCACTTTCACCCCCTTCCTGCCCAGGCCAATTTCAGTTTTCAGTGCTGTCGCACTTTGAATGACAATTACGTAGTCAGGCAACGCTGTACCCAAATAAAATTTTTATCATTTTATTTTAGATAGATTGTAATTTCTTTTGGTGGTATTTAATTGCCACTGGTTTATTTTTTGCTAAACAAACGAAAAAAGACTATTTAAAAAAAAAATGTTACTTATTTACAAAAGTTTGTAAACAAAACAAATTTGTAAACAATACAAATTTTGCTCCTTCACTGATGTGCGCTGATGAGGCTGCACAGATGAGCACTGATATGCTCCACTGATGGGTACTGATGTGGTGCACTTATGGGTACTGATAGGCTGCGCTAATGGGCACTGATGAGGAGGCACTGATGGGGCTGCACTGATATGCAGCACTGATGGGAACTGATGAGGAGGCACTGATGGGGCTGCACTGATATGCGGCACTGATGGGCACTGATGAGGAGGCACTGATGGGGATGCACTGATATGCGGCACTGATGAGACGGCACTCATGAAGAGGCACCGATGAGCACTGATGAGGAGGCACTGATATGTGGCACTGATATGTGGCACTGATGAGCAATGATGAGGCTGCACTGATATGTGGCACTGATGGGCACTGATATGCAGCAATGATGGGCACTGATGGGCAATGATGAGGCTGCACTGATAAGGTGGCACTGATGGACACTGATAGGCCGCATTGATATGCTGCACTGATGGGCACTGATATGCTGCACTGATGGGCACTGATGGGACTGTACTAATAATTAGGGCACTGATGATCAGTGCCCTGATTATCAGTGTAAACGTCCCCTGTAACTGAAAAGTAGATTATCGGCTTTCCTTTCCTCAGACACTGACAGCGCTGAAGAAAGGAAAGACCGATATCCGGAATTTGCTTACATGTGATTGGCTGTGATTGGACACAGCCGATCATGCGGTAAAGAGCCTACATCACTGGCTCTTTACCCTGATTGGTGATGCGCTGTGTCCATGGAACATGGCTCACCACCGAAAACCCCAGAGGGCGCGCAAGAGCGGCGCCCATAAATGATTTCATATGACATCTAGTCAGGATTTTAAAGCCACCTCCCGGCCATCATTCTGCTATAGGCCGGGTGAGAAGGTGCTAAAATGAGTACACTATGTGGTATGAAATAGTATGAGTGACTGATGTACAGCGAACATCCTCACAAACAGAATTTCTTCATGAAAAGTATAAGATAGTGTTCAGTAATCATCAGCTTACATGATAGTAGCTTTATTTAGATGGCTGGCTGTTATTTATGGTGCCAGATTGGCTTGGAACTGGCATTCACACATTCAATTTCAGCAAGACAATAATTCTAATGCCCCATACACACGATCGTTTTTCATGCCGTTAAAAATGCCATTTTTAAAAATGGGCATTAAAACCGATCGTGTGTATGCTCCAGAGCATTTTTAACGACGTGAAAAACGGCCATTAAAAATTTCGAACATGCTCTATTTTTTCACGTAGTTTTTCATGACGTTTTTTTTGTGTATGCTTTTACGAGGTGAAAAAAAAACGCGCATGCTCAGAATCAAGTTTGAGACGGGAGCGCTCGTTCTGGTAAAACTAACGTTCGTAATGGAGATAGCACATTCGTCACGCTGTAACGGACTGAAAAGCATGAGGCTGAAAAGCGCGAATCGTCGCTCAACAAACTTTACTAACATGAAGGGTGGCGCCATCTGAACGGAACTTCCATTTTATAGTGCCGTCGTACGTGTTGTACGTCACTGCGCTTTGCTTGAACGTTTTTTAAAACGATCGTGTGTACGCAAGACAGGCTTGAGAGGAAACATGAAAAAAAACGACGAGAAAAACGTTGGTTTAAAAAATGGCATGAAAAACGATCGTGTGTACGCCGCATAAGTTTTAATTGACAGGAGTGATGTATTGTTTGCCTTACTCCTCTCTCAAACAACATAGAATTGCTTATGTAGGAACCATTTCTTTCCTTGCCTACATCTAGATCGATGTTCCTGGATACTCTATATTCAGGAAGAGCTTATGAAATCACCCCTGGAATTTTCTGCAATACTGTGTAGTGTTCACCTCTTTCACTTCAGTGCGGGTTAATTGAATCTTGCAGACTACAGTACTGAGATATCTGCTCAGTCTGCTTCAAGCGAAATGCTCTCTTTGTGCAAATTCAGTCCTACTTCTCACTCCTCGTTTCTTCTCTCTTGTATTTCATTTTATTTTCTTGAGAAATGGACCCCTGGCATAATGCTTAAAGAGCCGCTCAACACGCCATGACATTTTAGATGAATTAAAAAAGTAGTGCTTGCCCATACATTAAAATAGACTGATGAGTGGAATGCATGCTGCAGCTCTCATGGCGCAGGAAGAATAGTGCAGTATGGAGAACAGAAAACACGCAATTAAATATGTCAACATCACTGCACTGTACAGTCTTACAGCTCAGTATGACAATAACATAAAAATAAATGGCTCAAATGGGAAGCGCTCCCTGCTGTTCCTCTCCCCTGTGAATATAAATGGGATTAATATGCTTATTATTCTCCATACATTTTCAATTATCAGTGGGACGAATTTGGCTAACTCCTTTGAAATACAATTATGCACAATCAAACCTAGCAAGAATACAAGCAAGATCTGAAAGACTGATCTGCCAGTACAGCTGGAGATAAGACTTATGATTTTTTTATTTTTTTCATTGCTGCCAGAATGATCTATGTATTAACCTATACAAACAGGGAGTAGACTGACTTTTACATGAATGAATTCTGTCTGAACAACCTTGTGCTTGACTCTGACAGTTTGTTCCTTTGTACCCATCAGCCACTGGCCTTGACTATAACAATTATGTTAGTGTGATCATATTCACTCTGCGAATCCCTCTATATCCTTGTCAAGTCTAAAGGCCCGTACACACGGTCTGACTTTTTGCCAACAAACTTTAAAATGAGCAAGTTTTCAAAAAAATCAGACCTTGTGTATGCTCCATTGGACAAACTTTTTCGGTTTCCTTCGGACCAAAGTTTGCTCTGCAAACGGACAAACTTTTCGGCAACAAAAGTTTGATGGTGCAAAGTCCAACCGTGTGTACAGAAATCCATTGGACTTTTGTCAAATACGCATGCCAATGTTAAAATCAACCAACAATAGCAGAAGTTGACCAAAGGGTGGCGGTAAAGAGCAGAAAAGAGCAGAAAAACCACGTGATGTTGGGAAAGTTTTGGGAAAGTTTGCAGAAAAGTCCTGCCGTGTGTATGCTATCGGTGTGACCGGCCAACTCCCTTCGGACAAAAATCCACGGAAAAGTTTGTTTGAAGTCCAACCGTGTGTACGAGGCTTAACACCTTCAATCACAGTGAACATACTGCCTGATCCTTGTATTAAAGTGTTGATGGTATACCTTATCCATATTGATCTTTATTTTATATAAATAATAAAAAAAGGGTTAAATAAGGCCATTATTGAGGTGAAGTACAAACATTTTGGGAATATTCTGTAATATAGGTATGCTGCATTTTGCTAAACCACTTTCCTACTGGCCACTTTTACCCCCTTCTTGCCCAGGGTAATTTTTAGCTTTCAGTGCTTTGATATAAAAGAAAAAATAGGGTATAAAATAGCCCAAAGGTCAGACTTTAAGGACACAATGGACAGTAGAAGATATCAAATTTTCTATTTTTATTTATAACAATACATGGTACAAAAAGCAAAAAAAGGGTAAAGAATTAAAAACGTATACATAATACATGACAAAAATGAACATCCATAGTATATAGTATTGAGCCCCTGTGCGACAACGTCAAATTCCCATACGGGAACGGGCCATAGGAGCGTTTTCTCTATATTTTCAGCTTTCAGTGCTGTCACACTTTGAATGACAATTGCGCGGTCATGTAACACTGTACCCAAATGAAAGTCGGATTACTTTTTCCACACAAAAAGAGCTTTCTTTTGGTTGGATTTAACTGCTTGCCAACCAGCCGTCGTCATTATACTGTGGCAGGCTGGCACGGCTGCGTGAATCACCATAGGGGAACGTCGGGCACTTTAAGAGCTATACCAGAGGTACAACGCCGGAGCCGATGCGTGTTGCTTGCTGGACGCAATGCCTGCCGGCGACCCGCGATCGTTCCTCAGAGAGCCAGAAAGGGGATCTTTCAATGTAAACAGATGGATAACCAGAATCTCTACATTATAAGAGATCACTAATGCAGGATACAACGAATACTAATCACACCAGGGTATGGTAACAACTTGCTTGCCCACCAGGTCCTCCGTGGGCTCTCCAGATAGCGCAATTCTCCACAGTAAGATTCATAGGAAAAATTTGAAGGACCATAGAGTAATATTGCTAAAAATTTAAATTTTTTCATGCAAATACAGTATACTCACAAGCATCTCAGGGTAACGAAACCTCACAGACACCACGCTGCGGTACACTGGCAGGTGTGATGACATTATAGGTCACTAGCCCCTCCCTACGCATTAAGTCTATACAAGGGACATCCTCAGGGGATATAAAGTTGCAGGGACATGTTACCGTGCGACAACACAGAAGCACAATTGGTAGACAGTGAAAGAGCATTGTCATCCCATAAATGAAAATGGATTAAAAAAGGCTTTAATGGCAGGATCATGAATGATTTTTTTCATAAAAGCTGAAGATTTTAAAAGGATTGAAAACAACTTTGAAATTGCATTAAAGTGATAATAAAGTCAATTTTTTTAATTAACCACTTGACCTCCAGGCAAGTTCTGACATTTCTCTCATACATGTAAAAAATCAGATTTTTTTTGCTAGAGAATTACTTAGAACCCTCAAATATTATATATTTTTTAATATGAATAAATATTTAATATTTAATATTTTTTAAGCTGAAGCTCTGGAGAATAAAATTGTGGGTGCTGCAATTTTTAACACACAAATATTCAGTAAAAATTACCTTAAAAAAATAGAAAAGCTAATGTTACGCCATGTAAATACCGTATTTATCGGCGTATAACACGCGCCGGCGTAAAACACGCACCCCAAGTTTAGGAGGGAATTTGAAGAAAAAAAACTTTTAGGAGGGAAGTTTAAGGAAAAAAAAAACTTACATTTAAATGCCCATCAATGCAGCCTTATCAGTGTCATTTGCAGCCTTGTCAGTGCAGCCTTGCCCCAGTGTCCATTGCAGCCTTGTCACAGTGCAGCCTTGCCCCAGTGTTCATTGCAGCCTTGTCAGTGCAGCCTTGCCCCAGTGCAGCCTTGCCCCCAGTGTCCATTGCAGCCTTCTTGCCCCAGTGCAGCCTTGCCCTCAGTGTCCATTGCAGTCTTGTCAGTGCAGCCTTGCCCCAGTGCAGCCTTGCCCCCAGTGTCCATTGCAGCCTCCTTGCCCCAGTGCAGCCTTGCCCCCAGTGTCCATTGCAGCCTTCTTGCCCCAGTGCAGCCTTGCCCTCAGTGTCCATTGCAGTCTTTCCCCAGTGCAGCCTTACCCCCAGTGTCCATTGCAGCCTTGCCCCAGTGCAGCCTTGCTCCCAGTGTCCATTGCAGCCTTGGATGAATTTAAAATTGGCGCCACCGAGATTGCCGCTGAGACTGGGCGGAGCGGAGCAAACGCCGCTGAGATCGCAGGGACTGGGCGGAGATGAGATACACATAGCCAAGTGTACTCGGCTCTTCTCGGCTCCGCTCACAGTCATGCCCAGTCCTGCCCTATGATGGACATAACACAGGTCCAATGGCGGGACTGGGCGTGACTGTGAGCGAAGCTGAGAAGAGCCGAGTACACTCGGCTATGTGTATCTCGGCGGCGTTCGCTCCGCTCCGCTCACAATCAGCGGAGATCGATGGGGATCGGCGTATAACACGCACCCACGATTTTCCCCTGATTGTAAGGGGAAAAAAGTGCGTTTTATACGCCGATAAATACGGTAGTTACTAAACATGTCATGCTTTGAAATTGTGCACAGCTGTGGAATGGCAAAAAACGACAGTACATAAACTTTTCCATAGGCAACTCTTTAAAAGCAGGGGCACTTTAAAAAAAAAATCTTATTTATTTTATTTAAAACTTTTTATCTTACACTGTACTTTAAAAAAAATTGACCAACTTTATTGCTATCACAAGGGGTGAACAACATCCCTTGTGATAGCATGGGCCATGACACTACCTTTTTATGGAGTCTTTTAAACCACATAATCTCTGGACTCCAAAACATCAGACTGAGACAAGTTTGATCAGATGCTGTACAAGCCGGTGTTCTGTCGAGAAGTGCCCCCCCCCCCTGATCGAATAGTGCCCACGTATGCGCAGAACGGAGCCACACTCCAGCTGATTTGAATGAGTAACTTGTGTAGCACTACAAATGCAAACTGAATCGCATCAAGGCGCTTTTTGCAGCCAGTGTCTGCTTGGCTGGTGCGGTCATAGGATCTTGACGCGCTTGGGACACACATTTACACATATACTGGGCCAATTTGGACAAGATCCAATTAACCTACCAGCATGTCTTTGGAGTGTGGGAGAAAACCCACACAAACACAGGGAGAACATGCAAACTCCAGGTAGATGGTGTCGTGGTTGGATTCAAACCAGTGACCCTTTTGCTGCTAGGTGAAAGTGCTAACCACTACACCACTGTGCTGCCCCGAAAGAGCATTTGCTGATCAGCTGGAGTGACGTGACCATGGCGCAAGTGCACATCACAGGAGGCATTTTTCAACGGGAGAGAGAATGTCACGAAAGCTATTTACAGAGTGGATCTACACCATAGTTCTCATATTGTGCCTCGCTGTTGCGGGGCGGGGTTTTAGTCTGCTCAAGGTCGCCTTTGGTCAATGTTGCAAAGCGGCTTTAGTGTCTTAATCAGCGCCTGTTGTCTGTGTGTAAGGGCGGGTTGCAACACAGACAAAACCTGCCCTTCCACACAGCCACAAGCCGCCCTGCTACAGCGAGGCTTAATGAAACAACTACAGTGTTCCTTCCCTCTGTATATTGCTTTCAATAGTGTCCGTGAAATTCCGTCTCCCGACAAAAAATTCCTCCTGTGATGTGCGCTTGCCATGGTCACTTCACTTCAGCTGATCAGCAAATCAGCTGAAGTGCAGCTCCAT